>JAFCIZ010000002.1:2027500-3227500 GCA_017871115.1 Cunninghamella blakesleeana | reverse complement strand
AATATATAGATGTTTACTGTTGTTGCTTTACTTTTTCGTCGAGGTTATTTTAAATATTTACAATAAAATACAAAATAGCAAGTATTTTTATATATTTTCATATATATAAATATAAATATAATATTAGTTTATTATTTTTTAATCGGTAAAAATAAATTTTGTTTATACGCTCTTTTTCGATCTTTTACTATTATTATTATTATTACCAGTATTATTACTCTTTTTATTTTTATTGTTTGTTATTGTTTATTATTAGTATATCACTTACATTATTTTAATTTATTTATGTATATTCTTTATAAAATAAGAATGAGATGTTTAAAAAGATGATGAACTTCTTTTTTTGAGAGGAGATGGAAATAAATTAAAGGAGAACTGAATTAAACAAAATGGAGAAAGTAAATAAATTATAAACTTCTATAATATAAAGAAATAGAAGTATAAATGAAAGAAACACTATTTTTTGAATAAATAATAATTGAAGAAAGAAATAAAAATAATAGTAATATGAACAGAGAGAGAAAAGAAAAAGAGAGAGAAAGAAAGAAAGAAAAAAAAAAAAAATGGTTCTAAAAAAATAATATGTACAATAAAAAAAATTAAAGAGGCGGAGGTTATAATTTTTTTATTTCCTTTTCTTTCTTCTATTTTTTTAACCAGATGGTTCTGAAAAATATTCACCGTCCAGTAATAATAATAATAATAATAATAATAATAACAATAATAACAATAATAATAATAATAATAATAATAAACTTATATATATTTATATAATTGTTATTGAATAGATAATTGTTATTGGTGGTGTTGTTTTGGATATTACTGCTACAGCAACTAATAATTCTTTTCAAAAATTATTAAGAACTTCAACTCCAGGTACCGTTTCCCAAACATTAGGTGGTGTTGGTAGAAATGTATGTGAAGCTGCTATGCGTACTGGTGCTCCTTCCATTTTATTATCGATGGTTGGAAAAGATACAGCAGGTGATACAATAAAACAGCAAATGACTTCTTTAGGTATGGATACTTCTTTAATAAAAACAACGCTTTCTCACTCTACTGCTGTAAGTAAATATTATTTTTGTTTTTATTATTGTTTAAATAGATGAATATGTAAAAAAAGTTTAAAATTTGATATGTATATATGTGTATGTTCTTTTTTTATTTTATTTATTTAGGTTTATAACGCTTTCCATTCTAAGGATGGTCAGTTAATATCTGCTATAGCTGATATGGATATATTTGATTATTTGGATTTAAGTAATGTAATATACACGTTTAATCATACTAAATGAAAACAAAAGAAAGGCTTATACTTATTTATAATTAATATATATATATGGTATTGTTTAGATCAATGATATTTTCAAGAAATATAATCCTTCTTTAATTTGTTTTGATGGAAATGTTTCAGCTCAATCTATGCAAACAATAGCAGTTATTTGCAAAAGCTTTGGAATTCCAGGTATATATGTATACTATAATTATATTCAACTGCATACTTTCATTGTTTTTGCTAATTACCACTATTTTTATAATTATGTAGCATTTTTTGAACCAACTTCTATTCCAAAATCACTAAGAATATTTGAATCAAAAGATACCATTTTGTCGGGTAGTATAAAATATACATCACCTAATCAATATGAATTAGAAGCTATGGTGGATACTTTGCAACAACAAAAATTCAATAAATTACCATTTAATACAACATTATCAACGTCAACGTTGTCGATACAAAAGAAAATACCATCCATTGTAAATAAAGTATTTCCAGAAGCCATTTATTTATCAAATTATATTCCACATATTATAACAAAACTTGGTGAAGATGGGTGCTTGTATGTTGGTACTTGTTCAAAGAATGAAAATAAAAAAATCGCCCATTATTTCCCACCTGAAATCATTAATCCGGATACAATCAAAAGCGTTACAGGTGCAGGGGATAGTTTCGTAGGTACATTGTTGGCTAATTTACAAAAGGATCCCTTTGTTGAACGGTTAGATTTGTGGAAAGGCATAATTGAAAATGGTCAAAAGTCAGCTGTCAGAACTTTACAATCTAAACTTGCCGTTAGTGATCTCATTGATAATGATTTATTAGTACGTTAATTTAAATAAATAATATACTTATTTGGACTATTATTATTATTATTATTATTATTCTATATGCACTGTAATTCCCATTTCTAGAAAAATATACAATAAATAAATGAACGATTGTTATCAAAATTATGAGTTATTTTTACTTGTGTGAAATACTCTTATATAATGCCTTAATAAGTGTAGATCAACGTAAATAAAATATAAATAATTTTTTATAAATAAGTTAATAGTATTTATTAAGTATATTAAAGGTATGGCTATGTATAATTTATTATCATTAGTATTGTTAGCATGTACACTCGTAGTATATATACCATAAAAAAGTATACCAACAACACGTAAACTGGCAAAAGTAAGTTTATCTTATTTTTAGAGTTCCGAAGTCTGCATGAATCTATTTTCGAAAGGGATATTTTTTTAAATTCTATTTTATATTATTATTAGCTGTATTATTTATTATTAAAATTTATAACTGAAAATCAAATACTTATGTTTTTTAATTTTAATTTTTATTTTAACAAATATATTTATAATATGAATTACATTGGAAAAAATAAAGTTTATATTGGAACCTAAAAAGAGTAATAAAAAGAAAGATATACCGATTTATTAAAGATCCGCGAAACTAGTGACTGTGAGCATGGGTGGGTGGTTATATAATCTAATGTCAATTTTTTTTTATCTCTCTTTTTTCTTTTTTCTCTTTTTTTTTTTCTTTCCTTCAAACATATATAAATATAAAACATGTTCGCTGCCACCCGTCTCACTTCTTTCGCCGCCAAGCGTGCTTTCTCTACCTCTGCTGCTAACCTTTCTAAAGTTGCCGTTCTTGGTGCTGCTGGTGGTATTGGTCAACCTCTTTCTCTTCTCTTAAAGGAAAATCCTTATGTTACTCACTTATCTCTTTACGATATCGTTAACACTCCTGGTGTTGCTGCTGACTTGAGGTAAAAATAAATAAATAAATACATGTACTTATAAATAGGTTGTATTTGTTTTATCCTGAAAACTTATTCTTTTATCACTTTTTATTTTATAAAATAATAGTCATATCAACACCAACTCTAAGGTAAAGAAATATAATAAATAATAGAATAGAAAATAAAATAAAATAAAATAAAATATAACATTAAATAAAAGGAGCAATAAGGAAAGAAAGTAAAAGGGCGTGATGATGATGTGTATTGGATATAAAGTAGAGTATTAATTTTTTTTAATTGTAAATAATTTAAATAGGTTACAGGTCATACTGCTGAAAACGATGGTTTAAAGGCTGCTCTTGAAGATGCTCACGTCGTTGTGATCCCTGCTGGTGTTCCCCGTAAACCTGGTATGACTCGTGATGATTTATTCAACACCAATGCTTCTATTGTCCAAGGTCTTGCTGAAGCCGCTGCCAAGTAAGTATTATTTTTATTTTATTTTACTTTAAAAATTATTATCTGATTAAATAATAAAAAAAGGAAGGACAAATTTTTTTTTATTTTACTATCACATGAAATAGTATGATATTAAATATTTTTTTTAACTTTATTACTTTTTTTTTTTTTCAAAAAATAAAATAAAAATAGGTACTGCCCTAAGGCTCACATTCTTATTATTTCCAACCCTGTTAACTCCACCGTCCCCATCTTTGCTGAAACTTTAAAGAAGGCTGGTGTTTTTGATCCTAAACGTCTTTATGGTGTCACTACTTTAGATGTTGTTCGTGCTTCTCGTTTCGTAGCTGAAATTAAGAATAAGGATCCTAAGGATATCAACGTCACCGTTGTTGGTGGTCACTCTGGTGTTACTATTGTCCCTCTCTTATCTCAAACCGGTATTGAATTCACCAAGGAAGAATTAGATGCTTTAACCCATCGTATCCAATTTGGTGGTGATGAAGTTGTTCAAGCCAAGAATGGTACCGGCTCTGCTACTTTATCCATGGCTTTCGCTGGTGCTCGTTTCGCCAACTCTGTCTTGGAAGCTACTGTTGGTGGTAAAAAGGGCGTTGTTGAACCTTCTTTTGTTAAATCTGATGTCTTTGCCAATGAAGGTGTTGAATACTTCTCTACTAACATTGAATTAGGTCCTAATGGTGTTGAAAAGATTCACGGTCTTGGTGAAATCTCTGATTATGAAAAGGAACTCATTTCTAAGGCTGTTCCTGAATTAAAGAAGAACATCGAAAAGGGTAACAAATTTGTCCAATAGATTGATTGATTCGGGGTTGTTTTTTTAATTTATGTTTGATATTACTTTATCCTTTGTTTATATATGTTTTCTGAATGTAATATAATAAAATGTTTTTTATATATAAAAAAATGTTTTGGATGGTTCTATTTTATTTTGTGCGTTTTTTATTTTATTTTTTTATAAAAAATATGCTTTGTATTATTATATATTGTGATCTTAAAATAAAATAAATTAATCAGATCTTGATATTATCGTAATCTCTTTATCATTATCAGTAATTTTATTTTTTATGGAAAATAAGGGAGTTCTATTCTTTGAATATTTTTTTTAAATGTATGCTTAATATATGATCATTCTCTTTCTCTGTATGATGACTACCATATGTATTAATTATTCGTATTCGTTGATAAAAGTTAATATTTAGATTGAATAATAATATTTCAATTACTCAATTTCATTTGAAAATTGGTCAACATATAGATAGAGATAATATTCTTGGTTTATTAAAATTTTGCTCTGTCTGGATTATTATTCATGGGGAAAATAAATATTTATATTAAATATAAATATTTATATGAATCAGCCAATATTTAAGATCATTTTTTGGAAATTGGCCTGCGTGTAGGAGATGACAATATTATTGTTGTGTTAAAATGTTAGGTGAATTAAACTTTTATCTCCCAAAATAAATGAATTTTTAATCAAATATAGAATTATTTTTAAGTATAAAAGTCGTTACTTTATACCTCCTGTAGCTATTTGTTACTTTTTTTTTTAAGTAAATAAGCACGGTTATGAAGTAAAGTGAAATAAAAAAACAAATATTCACTATGCTTAAATACAATAAAAACGTATTTTTTGGTATATAAAAGATAATAAAGTAGACTTTATTGAAGGATAGGCAGGAGAGTGAAAAATAATTTCCAAAAAAATCGAGCGGGAATTAAATATCATTTTTATATAGGAACGCGTAATGTTTTTTCTACCGCATTTTTTTCTTTTCTTTTTTATTCTTTTTTCTTTATTCCAAATTATACTAAAAATATTATAAATGTTTACTGTCTCTGAACCTCATGATGGTATGTCTGTACCAATTGAACATAGATTTGAACCTTATGATGACAATGGAGGGTAAGTTTATAATATAAAACTGAAACACAAAAAGTGTTTTAACTATAATAATAATAATAATAATAATAATAATAATATACGTAACCCTTCATAAACTAACTTTTATATTTTTTATTGTTATTCCTTATCTATCTATTTATTATTCTTTATTATTCTTTATTACTATGAAAATAAATAAATGCATAAATATAGAACTAGTGTAGCTATTGCTGGTAAAGATTTTTGCGTTGTTGCTTCTGACACTAGACAAAGTACGGGTTACAGCATTAATTCACGAACATCACCAAAAGCATATATTTTATCTGATTCATCAGTCATTGCTATGAATGGATTCCATGCTGACGGTTTAACATTAAAAAAGGTTTTGGATCAAAGATTAAAGGTACACACTACTATATCTTTATATATATTATTTATTTATGACACAATTAATTCCTCTCTAATTTTTAATTTTTATTTTATTTATGTATTGTAATAGTGGTACAAGTTCTCACACGATAAGGATATGTCTTGCGATGCTTTAGCTCAAATGCTTTCCAATACATTGTATCAACGACGATTTTTCCCATATTACAGTTTTTGTGTATTAGGTGGTGTTGATGAAAAGGGCGAAGGTGGTGTATATTGTTATGATGCTATTGGTTCCTATGAACGTGAATTGGCTCGTGCTAATGGATCTGCTGCTGCATTGATTCAACCTTTCTTGGATAATCAAGTATATAATAAAATCAAATTAATATATATATATATATAATAGGGTGAATAAACACTTATTTTTGTTGCTATTTCTTTTTTTAATAGGTAAACCGTAAAAATCAACAAAATGTATCAAGGGAGCCCTTGGAATTAGATGCGGTTTTAAGGATTGTTAAGGATGCTTTTACCTCAGCTACAGAGCGTGATATTTATACCGGTGATAATCTTGATATTTTTATTATTAGAAAAGGTCAACCTGTGGAATTACAACAATATCCTTTAAAGAAAGATTAAATTGAATTCGATCATAATGAACAAGTATACATAATTACATGACCATAATATTTTTCAGTTTATATGTCTATATATATTTATTTAAAATTATATATATATATGTATCTTTGATAATGATAATAAAAAAAAGGATTATGATTAAAATTCAACTAACTATATATATATATTTGAATCTTATATATTTATTTAAATGTGGATTAAAAAAATAAAAGTATAAATGGGTTATTATATAAAAAAAGGACAAAAGGATAGTATTATAGATAGGATAAAAATATAATTAGTGTCAGTGTTATTATCATTAACAAATAAATATAAATATAAATATAAATTATTCTTTTGTAGATGGTATTAATTTTTTAGGTTGGCGATCACACCATTCACGATATTCTTTGTTCTGCTGCTCGCTTAAAGTTAATATGACATTACGAGTTAACAAATCATGAACAATATACCAATCCGTAATATAATGACAATCTTTCATTTCAAATACCGTCAAATTAGGACAATGGTTGAACAAGTAGCGTAATGATTTGTTCGTTAAACGTTGACAATTATTCACTGATATACGTTCCAACGTATGATGTCTATATATGGCCAATTGAATAATAGCCTGATCATCAATAGCACATCCAGCCAAACCTAAAACAGTAACTTGGGTACATTCAGCGATCTTGATAATGGACTGACTTGTTATACGATCACGCTCACGGATCCGACCTACATTTAAATGCTTTAAACGGGGGCACGACGTGGCAATAGCAGTGATACTAATATCGGAAATGGATCCACAAGCTCTTAAATCCAAATAAATCAACCCAGGAACATAATGGGCCAACATGATAATAGATTCATCGGATATTCGATAGCAGCCTGCTAAAGAAACATGAGTTAAGGATGAACAGGCATAACGGAAAATGGACATCAATGCATCGTTTGACAAGTGATCACAGATATAAAAATCAATATTGGTTAATCTTGTTGCATATTGGGCTATACTGTTTAACATGGAATTAAGTGATCTATCCTTTAGTTTGCGTATGGTTAGTGAACGAATGGCTTTGTTATATATGGATAATGATGGTGTTGATAATTTCGTTGGATGATTTGGTAATGGAGGTAGCTGTGTTGATGGTGGTGCTGTTAGCGCTGGTACTGATAAAGTAGGTGAAGACTTCGATCTTCTGGCAACAATAAAATCTTTTTGTTTACAAAATGATGATGATGATATTATTGGTGGTGCTGGTAATGGAAATTTAAAATCAGTACGATCTGTAGATAAAAATGAAAAAAGGGATGAAGAAAATGATGATGATGGTGGTTTGGGTATTGCCATTTGGGTATTGGAAAAGGTACTTGCAAATTTTTGAAATGCATATGAATCATGAACTGAATCTTCAAATAAAACATGGCGCCAAATATGTCGTACAGCGCAACTATACCATAATCGATTGACAAATAAACATGGATGGAGATGCTTTTTATTATAATGTAATATACTAGCTTGTGTTATGTTTGGGTCTTGGTAGGCTGATAGGTGCCAAATGATTTGATCTACTATTTCTGGTATTTCTACAATGGTATGTATGTAATCAGTAGTCATTATAACTTTTTTAATAATGAAGACGTATAGTTCTTATTTTTCTTTTATTATAGTTGTTATTTAATAAATCTTTTTAGATGACTATTAAATTAAAATGATGGTTGTTTTTATTTGGATAAAATAAAAATTAAAAATTAAAAATAAAATGAAATAAAATAATAACAAATAATGGTAATAATAATAAAAAGAAATAAAAAAGAATCTTTATATTGGAATCATCAAATTCTTGTATTTTGTATAGTTCTTTTTTTTAGTAATAACGGAGTTATTTACTGAGGAGAATAACATTCCTTAGCATATCCTTTAACAGCATACACTGATAATATTAAATATATATGTTCCTGGGGTAAAAAAATAATAATCAAACGGTGTATTTTTTTTACTATTTTCAGCTGAACTCCTTAATTCTAATTATCTAATACTTTATATCTTTGCTCTTTGACATTTTTTAACCTGAAAAGTCTCCTTTTAATTAATTCTATTGACTTTTTTTATCAACAGAACGAATATATAAAGCGTCTAAAAAGTATAACGGGAAAATTTTTTTTACTCGTAATAAAATAGTTTTAATTATATATAGTATATATATTGTATCGCTTTTTTTATAACTCATTACATTAAAATTGATCCAAGTGTTCTAATATATATTTCAATAAAGTGAATCGATGTCATTCTATTCAGTATATTATCCAGTTGTATTTTTTTTCTTAAAATAAATAAATGATTATTATAATGTTTAAAATAATTTGCTGGTGCAAAGTTTAGTAAATAATAATTGCATAATAATATAAAGGTGGTTTGTAATGATTATATATATATAAAGTATATGCATAGTTTAATAATGATAAAATAAAGTAAAATGGTAAATAAGGTGAATGCTATTATCTAAATAATGTAGTCTAACTTTTCATGTTGTTAAAATATTTTGGTGCGGCTGAAGGTAACCAAGAAGACTGGATAGCCGATACACTTCTCACATAATGTTTTGTTGTAAAGACCTATCGTTTATAATTAAAATAGTCATTGAAGTAATTATTACAATAAGTATTAAAGTATGTATTTAACCTATTTATTTATTTATTTTCCTTATATATATATTGTTTTATTTCATATTGCTTACCAATTCATTATACATAATGCCTTCTACGCTTTTTCCAAACATAGTAGACCCAGGATGAATTTTTACGGTCTGATTGCCAGCCACACTTTTATATGAACCATCAGGCTGTAGCAATGCTGTATTTTGAAAAAATCCGGTTAAAAAGCATTTTAATATTTGATCTGTATCCGTTCCACTTGAAGTCGAAGGATTAATATCAATACGTTGACAGAATCTAATTAATTGATCACGAACTTCCAATGCTATTCTAACATTGCGAATATTAATAAAATGATCTTTACACCAATTAATATCGCCTTTGACTTCCCAGTACGCTTTTAATACATTTAATAATGTTAAATGGTCCCCATCAGGGTGTGAAAATTTTCGTCTTGATTCTGTTGCTTGTTCACGTTTATCAGAAGGTGTAAAGAATATAGATTCTACAGATAATAACGATACAATTGCAATAACTTCACTTGAACAGCCATATTCACCAGATTGAATAATAACTTTAGAAAAGCTTGGATCCAGTGGAAATTCTGCCATTCTACGCCCAAGTGTGGACAAATTTCCTTGATCATCTATAGCACCTAAAGCATAAAGCTCTTCTAAAGCTCGAATTACTATAAACGATATTATTATTAATAATAATAGTTGATTTATTAGTATCTGTATAGATTGTAATTTTCAATTTTTTTCTTGTTTTAGATAATAATAAGATTAGAATTAAAATATACTTACATGATGTTCGAGAAGGGCGATCCATATAATCAAATTCTAAAATATTATCAATACCAGTAGCTTTCATAGATAATACAGCAGCAGCAAGGTTACACCTTCTTATTTCAGGTACAGTATCATCATCAAGTTCACGGAATGTATCTTCAGTATATAATCTATAACATACACCAGCAGCCTATTATTATTATTATTATTTTGAAAAAAAAAAAAAATGAAATAAAAATAATAATACAAATATTAATCTAGGTTATTTTAGCATATTATATTATTTATGAATTTACCTCTCTTCCAGCCCGTCCAGTACGTTGCCAAGCGGAGCTCTTAGAAATTGGATGAAGTAATAAAGATTCGACACCAATTTTAGGGTTAAATCCACGAAGTTTAGCAAGGCCACAATCGATAACATATTTTATTCCTGGGATAGTAATACTAGTTTCTGCAATATTTGTAGCCAAAATTACTTTTCTAGTGTTAGCTGGTGGCGGATCGAAAACTTTTTGCTGTTGTGAAGGTGGTAAAGCTGCAAAAAGTGGACATGCCATTAATTGTTGTTGATTTGGTTTCAATTGAGAGGAATGTTCATTAATCAAAGTTGTCAAGTTTTCGATTGATTCCTGACCTAGAAAAAATTGCAACATAATTAAAAAAAAAGGAATGATATTAATAAATAAATAGTATTTTGATTACATATAGATGTTATATACACATGAATCTGTGTATGTATATATTTGCATATTACCAGGTAAAAACATAAGGATATCACCTTTAGGATTTTTCATGTGAATCTGAAAGATTGATACTAACGATGCATCGAGGTAATCAGGTTGAGGTTCATAAGTGAAATAAGTGTCAACTGGATATAGGCGACCAGATACATATAGTATTTTTGCCCTATTATTAAAAAAAAGAAAGAAAATAAGAAAAAATAAAACAAATTAATTGAGTAGTTCATTATTTGTTAGCCAATTATATATATATATATATATATATATGTATATTACCCATCAAAAAATTCACTAAACTTTTCAGCATCTAATGTAGCACTCATTACAACAATTTTAAGCTCTTCGACATCTTCACCATTTTGAGCCTTTTCTTTTCGAATTTTTTGAATCTTTTTCACCATACCAAATAGCATATCAGTTCTTAATGTCCGTTCATGAGCTTCATCTAATATAATCACTTTGTATCGTAATAGTAATTCATCCGATAATAACTCTCTTAATAACATACCATCAGTTAAATATTTAATCAATGTTTCTTTACTAGAAGTATCATCGAAACGAACTGTATATCCGATCTATAATACATTTAATAATAATAACAGTAATAATAGTATTAATAATAATCGTAATAATATAATTTTATTAAATATCCATGTATATTTATATTTTTATTATTAAAATATACATATACATATATATCTATAAGATTTACCTTTGTTCCTAATTTTGTTAAAGTTTCTTCAGCAACACGTTTAGCTAAGTTTACAGCAGCAACACGCCTAGGTTGAGTTACAGCAATAGCGCCAATATCATATGAAGCAAGTCCTGATTCTAATATAAATTGAGGTATTTCTATTGTATTTTCAAAAATACAAATACATAAGGACAATTTTTTAAGCTGATATTATATATATATGTGTGTGTGTGTTTAGTAATCTAATTAAAATAATAATCTATTGTATATACTTACGAGTGGTTTTTCCTGATCCAGTTTCCCCCATAACAATGACAGTTGAAGATTCTTTTATACTTTGAATAATGGCATCACGCCCTATTATATATAAATATAATATTCATAATAAATATATGTATACATATATATTTATATTTTAAGTATACTTTATATGTATAACAATGTTTTATATACAACTTTCCATACCAGAATAAATAGGCAGCTTCTTTCTAAAATCCAACATTTCTTTTTTTTTTTTTTTAATAATAGCACGATCTAAAGGTTTTGAATGAGATTTGTTGTCTTGTTGAGTTCCTCTTTTGTTTTTTTTCTTTTCATGATTTGTTTTTTCAGGCGTATCGAATTTCCAATCAATATCATTATTTTCTTGATCTTCAAAATGAATAATACGTTTCATTTTATTAATTTAAAAAAAGTGAAAGAAATCTATTTTCTTTTAAAAAAAATTTAATGTCAATATATTTTTAAAACGCCGCCGCAGATTTCATGTTTAAAAAAAATATTCCAGGTTTTTTTTTTGCACCTTTTTTTTTTTTTTTTTTTTTAAAAAAAAACTAAACAATAAAGATTGATACTATTTCTTTATTTTGGCTTATGAAATAACATTGGAATATAGTTAAAAAATAAAATAAAAATAAAATGATTTAATTTATTAATATAAAAAGGCGAATATAGATTACTTTTATCATTTTTTATTGGTTTATTAATTTATAAACATATATTATTTTTATATTATATATTACAGCACTACTTTTATGCAACTTTAAAATGGTTTTTGTATTAATAATCTAAAGATAAACATGTCAAAAAAGTACGCCGAAATAACAAAAAGTAATGATGTCCAAATCTACAATTTTTGTCTATTTTGGAAATACTTTTTCAACTTTGTGTAATATAGCCGCTCTTCGCCGGTTGCATGGAAGTTATGTTATTTGGTAATTCAAGCTCGGCGCAGATACCGCCTATCAAAGACAATGATAATGTGATACAGTGGATCTTGTATATATAAAGTACTTGGCAACACTATTTTTTTTCTTTTCCTTTCTTTTGTTTCTTTACTTCCATTGGTGTATATATATATATATACTATTTATTTACCACTCATTTGTTTTATCCTATTTTTTATATAATTTTATAATAACACTTATAAATACAAGCACGTCTAAAGAACATATATTTATTAATCTATTGCTATCAAACAATGGATCAAAAATCAACAGACAGCAGTATTAATGATGATAAAAATAATAGCCAAGAAAATGAAACCCGCAGTAAATCAATAATCAATAACGGCAATAATGATGGCGATAATAATAAAAAGAAGAAGTCAACCAAAAAAGAAAAAAAAGAATCCATACCTGTACATAAATTATTTCGATTTGCAAATCGTTTAGATATTATTTTGATCCTTATTGGCAGTATTTGCTCAATAGCTTTAGGTGCCTTAATTCCAGTTAGTATTATTATGTTTGGTAACTTTGTAAAAGGAATACTTGAAACGCTCCACGATCGGTCTATTATTGTTGAAAGATCTATACCTGTTATTTTGGATTTAGTTTATGTTACTATTGGTATCTTTATTAGTGCATATATATCTTCATGTTGTTGGATTCTTACCGGTGAAAATCAAACAAGAAACATAAGATTCAAATATCTACATTCAGTATTGCATCAATCTATGGAATGGTATGATAGAGCAGAAGATGGTTCATTGACAGGAAGATTATCAGCAGATGCTCAACTTCTTCAAGAAGGTATATCGGAAAAATTTGGTTACTTTATTATGTGTATAGCTCAAGTAATTACTGGATTTGTAGTAGCCATAGCTACTGATTGGAAGTTAGCATTGGTTATCGTCGCATCTTCATTTGTATTAGTTGGGTCGGCCATTGTAATGGGCCGTTTTACTACAAAGTATACTGAAAAAGCACAAGATAGCTATTCTCAAGCCGGTTATATTGCAGAGCAAGCACTTAGTGGTATAAAAACGGTATACGCTTTTTCTATGCAACGTAGTTTTTTGGCTCAGTATGATAAGCATTTATTAGAAGCACGTCGTTTTGGTTATAAGCGTGGGTTTGCTTTGGGATTGACTGGTGTTTTATTCTTTGCTTTCTTTTCTATTTATGGCTTGGCTTTTTGGTATGGTGCAAAACTAGCAATGAAAGGTGAATTATCTGCTCCAAAAATCTTGGTTGTTTTAGAATCCATCGTAAATGGCTCAAGTATGTTTAAAAAATATTTATATAAAAAAATAAATCAAATGCTTCAATAAATAATGGCTATTGTATTGTATGTATATATTTTAATATGTTTTTTTTCTTTTTATTATTATTATTAGTTGGGTTAATGAATATGCCACCTTATATTACCGCTATTTCAAATGCCTGTGGCGCTGCTAAAACCTTATTCGCTACTATTGATCGGAAATCTGATATCGATGCAACATCTGATAAAGGGGAAAAAATAGAAGATTCTAAATTATTTGGTGAAATTGAATTTAATAATATTGATTTTCATTATCCTACTCGACCAGATGTCAAGATCTTGAACAAGGTCAGTTTAAAAATTGAAAGTGGTAAAAAGGTTGCTTTGGTTGGTAAGTCAGGTGCTGGGAAATCTTCTATTGTTCAAATTTTACAACGGTTTTATGATCCTACTTCTGGAGAAATTTTGCTAGATGGAAAAAATATACAAGATCTTAATTTAAAATGGCTTCGTGACAATATTTCTTGTGTATCACAAGAACCAGTTTTATTTAATCTAACGATTCGCCAAAACATCTTACTTGGTACAACTCGAAGTGTTTCTGAAGATGAAATTTTATCAGTATGTAAAACAGCTAATTGTTTGAAGTTTATTAATGAATTACCTAATGGATTTGATACTTTTGTTGGTGACAATGGAACTCAGCTTAGTGGAGGGCAAAAACAAAGAATTGCCATTGCGAGAAGTTTGATCAGGCAACCAAAAATACTTTTGTTAGATGAGGTAAATTTTCTTTTAGAAAATTAATATATAGCAATGAAATTTTATATCTCATTATAATTCTTTTAGGCTACTTCTGCATTAGATACACAATCTGAACGCCTTGTACAAAAAGCTTTAGATGCTGCTGCTGCTAATAGAACTACCATTATTGTTGCCCATAGGTAAAAATAAATAAATTATATAATATTTTAATAATAAACCTTAACTTTTATCAAAATATGGAGACTTACCATTTTTTACCTTTTTTTTCATGCATAGATTATCTACAATTCGTAATGCCGATTTAATTGTTGTGTTAGATAACGGTCAATTAATTGAACAAGGTACACATGGTGAATTGATCGGTCTTGGCGGTGTATATGCTGACTTGGTTAAAAAGCAAGAAATCAATAAAGCAGAAAATAACGGCATAAATGCGAATAAAGCTGTAGAAGAGACTATTACAACTGATGAAGATTTATCAGATAAAGAAGCAAACACTTTAACTAGTGATACATTACAAAAAATAATAACAAAAGATGATGATAAAAAAGTTTCAGTCGTTATTGATGATGGCAAAGAAAAACATCAACTCGATAATGAAAGTAAAAAAGTATCTTATTCAACATATTCAATTACATTACGTATATTAAAAGAAATGCGTAAAGAATGGCTATTGATTTTTATAGGGTATATCAATGTATGTTTATCTGGTGCTCCTTATCCTGTATTTGCATTATTATTTTCCAAAGCAACTGTATCTATAGCTCAACCCGCTTCACCTAATCCTGGTCCAATGGAAGGTAGTAACTTGTATGCCTTTTTATTTACCATCCTTGGTGTTGGTAGTTTAATATTTTACTGCCTTAAGGTATCTTTGTTGGAAATAGCTGGTGAAACTTATACAAGAAGACTTCGATACAACTTATTTAATGCTTATTTGAAACAAGAAGTATCATTCTTTGATCATAAGGGTAATACTACTGGTGCAATTATTTCAAAATTAGCCACTGATACAAAAAATGTTAATGAAATGATAACTAAAGCATGGCCTGAAATAATGCGTATTTTTGTCACTGGAAGTGTTGGTATGTATAATTTTTTTTTAAAAATAATAAATTAATAAATAATAAATATAAATAATAAATATAAATATAAATAATAATAATAATAATAATATAACTACCATTATTATCATGGCTACTTATTAACACATAATTCAATTTCTTTTTATTTTTTGTATATTTTTATATTAGGTCTTATTATTGCATTTGTGTTTTCATGGCAACTTAGTCTTGTTGTTTTAGGTGTAGCACCAATCTTAGTATTTGGTGTATTTTTCGAAGTTTATATTGAAAATGAATATAATGCTGTCATGCAAAAATCATATGCTGATAGCAGTGAATTAGCCATTAATGCCATTAAAGGTGTCAGAACAGTAGCCTCTTTGAATCAACAACATTATTTTGAAGAAGAATTTTTTAAAGCAACTGAACGTCCTCATCTGTTAAATAGAAGAAGGGCCATACTTTCACCCGCTGGTTATGCACTAACTCAGTGTTGTATCCCACTTACTGATGTGATTGCCTTTTATGCTGGGATGCGTTTTATTGCTAATGGATGGATTGATTTTGAACAGATGTTTACAAGTTGGATTATGATTATGATGACAGCTCTAGGGATTGGCCAAAGCTTAACTTTTTCAAAAACAGTAGTGAAGGCTAGATTATCAGCAGAAGAAATATTTACAGTTATTGATCGCCAACCAACAATCGATCCTGATTTAGAAGGTGTAGAGCCTAAAACTATTAATGGTGATATAAGTTATGAAAATATTACTTTCAGATATCCTGCTCGCCCTGATATTCCTATTTTCAACGGTGAATTTAATTTGTATGGAAAAAGAAACACCTCGATTGCATTGGTGGGTCCTTCTGGATGCGGTAAAAGCACAGCTATATCTATGTTGGAAAGGTTTTATGACCCTCTTGGTGGTACTGTTCGTGTTGATGAAACGGATATTAATAAATTTAGCCTTGATAATTTACGTAGCCATATGGCTTTAGTATCACAAGAACCTATTTTGTTTGACGTCTCCATTCGTGAAAACGTTTTATATGGTATCGAGGGTCCTCAAAATGATTCACAGTATCAAATAGAAGAAGCCTGTAAATCAGCTAATATTCACGAATTTATAAATGGCCTCCCTAATGGCTACGACACAAGAGTGGGTGATAAAGGTAGTCAATTAAGTGGTGGTCAAAAACAAAGGTACATATATATAAATATATATATATATTGTATTTTTACAATGACATTTAATCTGGTCTAATATACGTTTTTTTAATCATCTAGAATTGCCATTGCAAGGGCTCTTATCCGTAAACCTAAAATACTTTTATTGGATGAAGCCACTTCTGCTTTAGATAGTGAATCTGAAAAGTTAGTCCAAGGAGCCATTGATAAAATTGTTCAACACGGTGAACATACTATAATCATTATCGCACACAGGTAAATATAACATTATATATATAAGATAAATAAAAATATAAATAATCAGATATGTAATAGTGTTGATGACATTTGTATATATATATTTCCATAGATTATCCACAATCCAAAATGCTGACCTTATTTGTGTTGTTAATAATGGTCGTGTAGAAGAACAGGGTACTCATGATGAATTAATGAAGATGAATGGTTTATATTCTGAATTAGTTGAACAACAATCTCTCGCTATGGTTTAATATTGTTTTATATAATGCTCCTTATAATAGTATTGGTTTATAATTTTACTTTATATATATATCATTATGATTTTTTTATAATCACAATCTTTTAATTTTTTATTTTTGTTTTTTACTACGTATATACAACTTACCAAAATTTAAATAATATAGTAATGTATATTATATTATCAATGTAAAATTTTGTATAATAGGCTAGTTAATCCTCATCTTCTTTTAAAATAATAAATACTTTAAAATGTAAAAATGCTGTTGGTCAAAATTATATATACATATATTCCATATATATATTATTTTTATTTTTAAAAATCAAAGTCATAAAAATATCCACAGCTGTTTAGAATTAATAAAAACCTTTATTTTATATCATTTATTTCAAATACAAATGGTCGAAGAAGGTTGTAAAAATTATATTAAACATTTATAATACTAAAAAAGGAATTTGTTGTTGAATTCTATAAACGCGAGAGAAAAGTTTATTGTAGTGATCAAATATCAAGTGTTGTGTGTAAAGGATTAATAAAAGTAATAGTAATAAAAAAAGGATGTATCGATAGTATATAGGTGAAGTGATTTAAACACTGAAAATATCGTTTAATGGTGTTCTTCAGAGTGTCCTTCATCATGATGGTGATCCCAAGGATGTCTTAAACCCTATAAAATATATTTAAAAATAATTTATGCAAAGTATAAAAATTAGTAATTTTTCTCGAAATAAATAATAATAATAATAATAATAATAATAATAAAATTATCTAGTATTTTATCATTATTGTTTTTTAATAAGCTAACTAGTTGTTTGTTATCTTTTTCTTCATATCATAAAGAATATGTTTTTATTTACCAATAAGACAGGGCCATCTTCTTTAGCACGATACATCATCCAAAACCACATGGAAGCACCTAAAGCTTTACCAGTGAAACGATGCCAGAAACCGGCAACATGAGGATGGAAACCAGATACAAAACCTGCAGCAGCCATTTTATATATTTGCAATGTAATAATTATAAAAGAAAAAGAAAAAGAAGAGTCAAGAAAAAACAAAATAAATACTATTTAACTCCGCCAAAAATTAAGGTGACGTCTTTTACCGTTGAGCTTATATTTTTTATAATAAAATTTATGCTTCCCCTTTTTTTTCCACTCTTAGCTTTTAATTATAGTGTGGTATATTAATTTATTATATAAATGAAATTTATGCAATTTATGATTCAATTAAACAAAATAGACAATGAAAAAAAAAAAATTGAACTGTATAAGTATTTCATTTATTATATCTTTCATCAATATACAAATAGAAAACTAGATTTTAAAAAATAAATAAATGAAAGGTGATAATAATAAAAGAAAAATCTAAAGATTTTTTTTAGTGGAGAGGAACGAATTATATGTCAAAAAAACAAGGGTTGTGAGTATGTGTGAGGGTTTTTATGTTGTGTAATAATTGATAGCTTTTTGAATACAATGATTTTTTTTTTGATTTTGATTAAAACTGTTCCGTGATATAGCTGATTAAAATAAAATAAAATAATAAAAAAATAATAGTTGAATTGAGGAATCTTATTTAAACAACAGTACCAGAAGCAGAAGCAATACGAGGCCATAAATCAGCACATTCTTTAGCAACAGGACCAGTAATAGCAGAACCCTTCATTTCACCCTTGGGATTGACAATAACACCAGCATTATCTTCAAAGTAAAGGAAGACACCATCACGACGGCGCCAGGCTTTACGTTGACGAACGACAACAGCAGGCATAACTATATGAATCATTTTTATTTAAAAAAAAAAAACAAATATAGAAAAATTAGTTTTAATTATATAATCAATTTATATATACGTATATATTGTACCATTTTAATCTTCAATATGATTTAAACTTACCCTTCTTTCTCAATTCAGGTTTACCCTTCTTAACAGAAGCGACAACCATATCACCAGCACCAGCAGCAGGAAGTCTGTTTAAACGACCTTTGATATTACGGACAGCAATAACGTATAAGTTCTTAGCACCAGAGTTATCAGCACAGTTCATAACGGCACCAACGGGTAAACCGAGAGTCATACGATATTTTGTACCTGAAATGCTTACTATTTTAAATAAAATAAAATAATATATATGTGTTGATATCAGTAAAAAAAGATTTATTTATTGTCATATGTCATCCATATAAATATATATATATATATATAGGTTGAGTTTGGTTGGCAATTTTTTCTGAAAAAAATATGATCCTTCCATAACCATCCTTCCATCCATCCATCCATCCATTTATATAGTCCATTATTATTTTTTAATCCAAAATCGTCGATCATCGTTTTTATTAATCCAATATGTTATACTCATTATTGATTTCTATACCTTTAGGCATGGTGATTAAATTCTTAGTATAAAAAAGGAAGAGAGAAAAAGAATTCCAATAAAGTGATTTTTACTGCATATCCGGTTACTGAGAAATTTAAATCCCGATCTATTTATGTATGTGTGGATACATCGTAGCGAATATATATATAATATAAACTAGGTAATATTTTATTTGCAATTTATTGTTGTATATATTCATTTTTATAGAATATAAGTGGTTAAGAATAATTTTGTGATTGCAAGTTGTTGACGAATAGCTTGTAATAGTGGATCAAATAACCCATTTTTTTTGCATGATTGTGATATTTAGCTGGTGGATAGTGTTGATATTTTTTGTTTCGATGAAGATACTCTTTTTAGTTTTTAACAAAATTGATTTTTTAATCATGCTGGTATTTTGATATAATGATATCTGAGAATAATATTGGTCTTGAGGAAGCGTTATCAGTTATATTGTAATCCATTTAATATCAAGGCTCTGATATCAATATCACCCGTTTTAATTTTTTCATATAAAGTACTTCCAAATATGAGGTAATAAGTAATATCTGACTGATTTTTCTACCGTCAATAAAAATAAAAATAAAAATGAAAGTAAATTAAGATAATACTGTTAAGGTAATCAGTAAAAAAGGGACGTACCAATATAATCTATACAAAAATAATCGAGTTTCATTAAATTTTATCGAAATGATAGAATCAGTGGTATATCAAAATCATTATATAAGGTGTTTAAAATGAGTCCAGATAATATTTTTTTATGAAGTAGTCCAACATAATGAAATGCAATAATCCGTTCAACAGACTTGCCCTTCACTAGCACCTAATCCAAATAAATAGATAGCTATATATTATCCCATTACTGATAAAAATTCAAGCTAAGGTTGATAACAACAAATATATGTTTAAATGATATTGTTTTAATTGATAATATATTGAGACATAAATAAAAATTAACATCAATAATAAATATGTTATTTTCGCCGAATGAATTAAATTATCCTTGAATCATGGAGCTTCTTACTATTACCTGCTTTCCAAGGTAATAATACATCAAGGTTTTTTGTATCATGTATAAAAAGTAAATACCAGGTAGCCAATGTATTACTATGTTATAATCATTGAAGGTAGAGGGTTAAAAAAATCCCACTTTGAGTATTGGCCATTTCTGTCCATCAAATAAAAAATATTAAAGAAAATCGACTAGTTTTGGTGTACTAGAGAATAGGGTACGCGCGCAAGAGGTAACTTGTAATTTATTCCTAAATGAATAAAACAAACGAAAATGGAAAAAGTTACTATCTTGTCAGTTGTTGCCTTTATTATAAGAAAGTAAAATGAAATAATTTTTTCTTTATTTTTATATTTATTTTATCAGCTTTGGTTAATGGAAGATTATGTTACAATTATTTTAGTGTATTGTGCAAAAAATAAATAGAATAAGTCTACGCCAAGGTCTATAAATGATAAAAATATAATAATAATAATATAGAAGATTAATTATAGTGAGTATATATGTTTTACATTAGGGTATATGTAATACAAACACAATAAAGAAAAAACCCAACAGTTGGAATATAATATTATATATAAAATCAAGAACAGTATTTATATCGCTTACTGCTAATAAAATCTTGAATTAGTTTTATAAACTTATTCATATGATGATTATTTATGTATTAGGTAGAATCTTTAAATGATAATAATAATAATAGTATTAGAAACTAAACAAAGTTATATATCTCTTATTATAAGGAAAGGGTAAAACAAAAAAAGCGAGGAAGAAAAAAACGATTGTTAAAAAAGTTATAATTTAAAAAGGAATAGTTTTTTTAATATGAACCCTGTATCTTAGTAAGGGGCAGGATTGTAAAAAAACAAAAGCTAAAGAGCAATGGTAAAATGTAACTTTTTTTTCTTTTTTTCATGCATTTTTTTTTATGAAATTTATAACTTAATTTTAAACACTAGCACTTTTTTGAAATAATTTAACAATTATTATCAATAAACATTATTCTTTCGTTAGTATATAAATACAAGTTATTTTTTATGCAAAAGTGAGTTATTAATAAGGTAAATATATGCTAGAGAAACATCCATTAGTTTCTATATACGGTATCCGCACATCCTCTAGCAGAATTTTATAAACTTTATTAGATTCTTTTCATAATTATCTATCATTTTGAAATGTAATATATTTTATATTTTTCATACTATACCTTCATAAATCCTATTTCAGGCGTAATTGAGTAAATGACTATCTAATGTAATATGGTACAATATGTTAATATTGCCCAATAAACTTATTATTCATACTAAATCTGGGTCATTCATGAATAAATTATTGGAACGAGATGCAGATAATACCTTACTTTATAAAATGAAAGGTCGTTATTTCAGACGTAATGCGAGGATACCCATATACAAGGCTGTAGCCATTACCAAGAATCCAGATGTATTATTGTTGGTGTGTACTATATGGGGAAGTAAAGTACCTGACAGTTATTTTAGACCTGGCATACCAAATTAGGTTATACTGGGACACAGAGGTACTAGAAAGAAGTTATAACTTTACGCGTATAGTTTGCGATATATTGCTCGGTAGATTTGTTTCATGATATGTCATACATCATATGGAGGATATCGTCGGATAATGTCTAGGCGAAAGAATTAGACCTCCATTGAGTAGAGCGAATCTTATTGCTTATCGTATTCGTATGGGTAACACTGATATCATCAAGGATACGAAGGTCGATATAATGGATGTATGGGATATGGTATTTGGACATAAACCTGTACCATCATATTCTGACCCACTCGTACAGTATACACTTGTTAGATTATTTCACCTAAGAAGAAGACAGCGTGCATGAGGGGATGCTGGCACTTGGGATAGCTGTGAAATTAAAACTATAGGTAGAAGAGGGGGGAAGATTTCGAGATTTTACATGATAAAAAATTCTGATGAATTTAATGGTATGGAATTCATTTTCCCCGATTAACTGTGCTTTATTCCGTGTATAAATAAATAAATAAATATTAAAAAGTTGTGTATTTTTTCTTTTTTATAATAATGACTTTAAGTAAAAGCGGTTACAAGCAAGGTATATAGTATCGGTTAATATACGCCAGTTTTTTATATTTATGTATTCACAAGTATTATAAAAATAAAAAAAATGACATATGGTCAAAAAAATCATGTAAAAAAATAAATATAGGTATGGGGTTTAAAAATGTTTACTGCTTTTTTATTTAAAAGAATTATTTTTATTTTGTTCATTTTTTTTTTAAAAAAGTGATGTATGCCAAATAAAAAAGAATAATTGTATATATATATATATATATATAATTTAAATACTCTTTTTAGGTTCATCCTTTTGACCGCTAACTGTTTTTTCAAAAGTATTACGTTCGTCAGCCAATCGGTTATATTCTTCAGCTTGTTGTCCAGCTTGTTTCTTAAGGGTATCGAAGTCAAGTTGACGTTTTTCCAATTCTTTATTTCTCTTGGTTAATGCTTCAACTTCTTTGATAAGTTTTTCTTGATCTTTACTAACACCAGCGGTCTAATATAATACATATAAAAATAAAAACAAAAATTAGTATATTTAATAAATAATGAATCCCTTTTATTTTTATTATTATAATATGTATATATATGCTCCTTACATCTTGTTTAACAATTTCAAGTTCTTCTTCACGTTTTAACATTTGAATAACTAAAGTGCTAGTACGTTCCAAAATCCTTTTAAAGTAATAATCAACCAAATTTTTCAAAGATACAATAAAATAAAAGATGCATATTAATATTATTCTTAATATATCCCCACCTTTATATATATATATATATATATACTGGTATTAATTTTAATCACTTACAAAGATAAGAAAAGAGTAAAACCAGTTAAGTATAAATTACGTTGAGCATAGAATTTTTTAGCCTTCAAGTTAGCTTCATAACTATAATCATGATGATGTTCTTCATCAGATTCTACTCCAATGCGTTGTAAACGGTTTACAGTATCTAAGGAGATAAAAAAAAATAAAATTAAAAATCCATTATCAAAATATTACTTCAATATTAATGCTATTAATAATAATAAATATAATCTTTTAATCAACTTACCAATGAATAATACAAAGATAAAACTATTATAAATAAAAAAAAAGTAAAAAAATAAAAAAGTATACTTTTAGTTTGAAAATCTTATATTCCTTGACACGTGTATAAATATTTTGTGTATACATACCCAAATACAATTTTTAAGACGTAAAGAATATTGGCAACCTAAAATATATTCAAAATAAAATAATATCAATAAAGATATCACCCTTTGCGCTATCTTTTTTTCTTTTATTTACTTTAATTCATATTATATACTTACCGCAGGAGAGGTCGAGATAAATTTAAGCATAGCTCTACGCCAGTGGGATGGTAAAGGCAACTAATGGATAATAAATATGTAAGTATAAACTATGCATATATTTCTCTCTTTACACCCATTTTTTTTTCTTTTTTTCTTTTTTCGTGTATTTCACTTACAACAAGGATACCGAACATAACCATCTATTCAAAAATAATAAATAAATATTTTTGTAAGGCCACATTTTTGGAAAATGATATAAAAATAAACGAGAAAGACACGTTTATATAATAAATAAACACTTTTATCCGCGTAGTTTTAACTCTTTATTTTATTTATTTTATATTAATATTACCTCAGTAACAAGAATACCGAAAGTTAATGTATAATAAATAGTCATTTTCCTTTATTTATTTATTTTTTTAGTGTAAAAATGAATTGAAGAAAAAGAAGGATAGAAAAAAAAATCTTGGCGGCACAAAATAAAATATTCAACACGGAGTTTTAAATGTGTTATGTAAAACCTATGAATCTAATCCAAGTTTTTTCTTTTTCTTTCGACAGATCTTTTTCTTCACATGAAAATTCTAGTGCTATGTTAAAATTAGCTTTTATCTTGTCCATTTTTCTTTTTTCATAATTATATACTTTTTTTAATATTTAATAAATATGATATCTATTGACATTAATTTGATACATAATTTATGATTATAAATTATAATATATTCTTTTTAACTAAACTAGGTTTCAAAACATCGGTGTTTTAGTTTACCAGATGACGTATAAAAAATAAATATTAGTTATATATGGCCTAAAAAATTGATTCAAAGTTTTCGAGCTTTGAGTATGCTTTAAAAACTACTACTAATTTTGGATTAATGGAAATTATTTCGGCAAGCATTAGTATTCCTTGGAAGGAATAGCTCAATTATGCAAAGCAAATACGTCTCTGATGTATTTTTATTCTTATTTTTATTCTATTCAAAACGATAATAAAAAAATAAAAAGAATAAAAAATAGCAGAATTTATTAGAACGCTTGAGTTTTCTTAGAGAGTAACTGCAAAAATATATAACCCATAAACAAATTTTTTTTTTCTTTTTTTCTATTTTTTCTATTTTTTTCTATTTTTTTTCTTTTTTTTGTATGTCCACATTAATTGTTTTTTTAAAACGCTCTTGATATAAAAGAAAATTGACAGCTCTAGAGTTTTTTATATTTATCATCTATTATCACTTTTATCACTTATAAGGTTTTTTATAATACATACACAGGTTTTTTTACGGTTGAGTTTTAAACTCAATTTTGTTTATTTTTTCTTGATCAAGTTAAATTTTTTATTCTCTCTTTTTTCTCTTGTATAAAAAAACAAACAACAATAATAATAATAACATAATTATGTCTTTTTTTATTAAACGTTCTATTTCATTAACTAATGCTATTCGTCCATGCGTGAATCGTTTATACACTACTGAAGCCTCATGTAAATAACATATATAAATCTATCATTTAAAAAAATGAACAAGTATATAAAACGAAAACTGTCAAATATTAAAATGATTTTTTTCTTGTATATATTATATATATATATATACGTATAGCTTCTGCTTTATTAGAAAGACTTAAAAATGATAGAAAGACATATATGCGATCCAAGCAACAACCTGAATTAAATGTCGTCAAAGGCTTACTTAGTGATTATACGTACTTTATTAAATCACCCAACGCACCTAGTAACCAAAGTGAAGATGCTATGGTAGTCTCTGTTATTCAAAAATCTATTAAGAAACGACAAGATTCAATTACACAATATATCAATGGCGGTCGACCTGAATTAGCAGAAAATGAAACAAGTGAATTAAAAGTACTTCAAAGTTATCTTCCGGAACAAATGTCCCAAGAAGAAATTGAACAACAAGTACGTAGTCTTATTGATGATTTGGGTGCTACCAGTATTAAAGAAATGGGAAAAGTCATGAAAGCTTGGAATGTAGACCCTTCAAAAGCAGATCGTAAAACTGTTAGTGATATAGTTAAAAAAGTATTATCGCCATAAAAGATAGATAGATAGATAGATAGAAACATATACATTGTGTATACATTCATATATATTTAGTTGTATTATTAAATAATTGAATAAAAAATATTAATTGTCAATTTTAAGTTCAGTGACGATTATCGTACTAATACTATTATTACTATTGTTATTTATCGTTTCGATGTGATATTTGCATGAACTCTATTTATTTTCGGTGTCTTAATTTTAGATTTTTCATTGTAAATGATCAGTCTTCAATATCTTAAAATAAAAAAAAGAGATAGGTGTTAGATAATTATTTGACATAAAAATAATTATATATACCTACTGAGTATATGTATATGCTTAGAATCTAAAAAAAAGAATTGAAGAACTGGTATTGGTTTTAATTTGACTGGCTGCCTAGTAATTGCCTTTTTTATTCACTTGGCCATTCTTGTATTTCTTTTTTTTTAAAAAAAACAAAAACAAAGCAAAACAAATCAAAACAAAAGCCATAAATTACAATTAACAAGTTTAATATTATTGTAATTATAAAGAATCGTTAAAGAAATTATATAAAATAAAGTTAATATGATTTATTTATATATATATATATAAAAGTTTAAAAGATTCAGGGGACCTGCCAAGTAAATTATTTTTGCTGGAGCGGACTTTTCTTTTTCTCAATATAAACTTGGCAATTTTTTTTGCATATTAATTTTTTTTTCTTTCTTCCTCTTTTTTATTTTTTTTTTCTCTTGGACTATTAAAAAATTAAGATATAAAAAATGGGCGGAGGCACAACTAATTCTTTACCTTTATATCACAATCAATACAGCGCTGCAACTCTATCTTCATCTTCTTTATCGACACCAATGAGTTCTTTTGTAAATAATAATAATAATAAAATACATTAATTAAATAGTAATGACAAACGAATACCAACTTTGGATTATATATTCTAATTTTTTTTTTTTTACATTGTATTTAATTTTTAATATTTGATTTTTAGGATCCACCAACTTTACCACCTAGACCTTATTCTTATATACCTACCCCTTCAACAGCAGCAGCAGCAGCGCCACCACCCTTACCACCGGTTCCTATAGCATATACCCGCCAAACCACCATGTCATCCCCATTACAATCAGTTGGTTCACGCCGTCCATCTTCTTATCAAAGGAATATCACTGCTACTACTACTACAACAACAACAACTAATACAGTAGAAGAAGAGCAGCCTCACTTGGTTAGACTTGTTTATACAAAATCCGGATTTTATCTTCAAGAACCAAATCAACAAAATTCAATACATGGCTACTTCACTATTATATATAACGGTCCTGAAGACGATCCATCTAATCTTTACCTTGCTTGGATCCCTCAATATTTAATTGACCCCTTTGATGTGCATGAATTTAATACTTTAGATAATTCTTTAGCTATAGATCAAGGTAAGAGCAATAAATATATTTATGAAAATTTTCTTTTAATCAATCATTTTCACACAAACTCTCTCTCTCTCTTTCATTTTTTTTTTAATAATACGAATATAGGCTACCCAAATATTAGATTACATATAGGACATAACGAAACAACTATAATCAGCATTTCAAAAATCCATTCATTATATATCAATCCACCAAGAAATTGTGAAATAGGATCTATCGTCATAACGACTGTTGAAGGTGATGTATTGCGCCCTCTATGGTATAAATCAAATAATCCTTTTGACGTCGCTTGGCCAGGTTATAATATTGTAGATATTCTTACTGTTCTTGTCAATTTACAAAAGTAAATATACATAATGAAAAATAACATCATGATGTATTTTTAAACTAATATTTAAATTGTTATTATTGTTATTATTGTTATTATTTATTTATTTATATGCAATTTATTTAGAGACCCTGACGATGATTATGTATACATTTTTAATACGCCAGAAACCACAATACCATCTTTATACCCTCAACCACCACCACCTATGTCACCCACTAATTATTCTACATCAACTTATTCAATATCAGAAAGAGACCCATCATACCATCCGTTCAATGAAGCAAGGTGGAACATCCTTGAAAGATTTTCACGTATTACAAGAGCATCAAGAGAAACAGCAGGTACATATATACATATATATATATATATATATATATATATATAAATACTGTTTTTTTTTTAAAAAAAAAAAAGTCATGCAGTTTGTTAATATATAAATATATATTATTTAAATTGTTTTAGCTACCATATTAGATCATCCAGTTGCTCAACCTATAATACCATTATTACCAACCTCTATTCAAGCATTAAGTAGAAATGGAACGGTACAAGAAACTTTAAAAGATTATAATATGGCAAGATATTATTTATCACAATGGTATGGTATAATAAATCATGGAATAATAAAAAAATAGCACACAAGTAAAATCAAATAAAAAAGTAATATAATCTAATTCGTTTACTTATTTAATACGAATATATATTCTATTTTTATTTTTATTTCTATTCATTAGGGCAAATGATGCTCCAACCGATACACTATCCGATGAAGATCAATTTGCAGACGGACTATTAAAGGACATGCCGGAAATGCAATTACCATTACCTAATCATACCCGACGTGAACCTATATTACCTGAAGAATGGGTTGATTATTTTGATAATGATGGTGTATTACAGTTATCTGTTTCTCATATTAATAAACTGATATTTCAAGGTGGATTACATGCAGATGTTAGGATTGAAGCTTGGAAGTTTTTATTAGGCATTTACCCATGGGATAGTACATTTGATGAAAGAGAAGCTATCCGGCAGAGTAAAGCGTAAGTTGATTAATATTTTTATTTTATTTTTTTGGAAAAATAAAAATAGAATAGGGAATTCGATTTTATTCATTATATATTGATTAATAGTAATAATAATATCATGCTTATTATTTATTATCATACAGTGATGAATATTATCAAATTAAAGCAAAGTGGTTTAATGATGTAGAAACAAGAAATAGCCAAAAGTTTTTAGAAGAAAAACATCGTATCGATAAAGATGTTCATCGTACTGATAGGAATATCGATTTTTTCGCTGGTGAAGAATTACCAAACCCTGATCCTCAAATGTCGGTTGGAACCAATGCAAATATGGAAATATTAAAAGATATTTTGGTGACCTATAACTTCCATAATACAAAGCTTGGATACGTTCAAGGTATGTCTGATTTATGCGCACCTATGTTTGTTGGTATGGGAGATGAAGCCATGGCGTTTTGGGGCTTTGTTAATTTTATGGATCGCGTGGTAAATCTTTGTTTTTTTTTTTTTTTTTGTTTATTTATAATATTGATGTTTTAAATTATGTATGTATGATGTATTGATTTGATTGATTGACTTTTTATTTTCATAATTTCTTGGTAAAATCTTAATTCTATTTTTAGCAATCCAATTTTTTTACAGATCAATCTGGTATGCATCGGCAGCTTAAAACACTAAATGCATTGATCAAGTTCATGGATCCTCAGTTATATAAGCATTTAGAAGAAACCGAAACTACCAATCTGTTCTTTTGTTTTCGGTGGTTACTTGTTTGGTTTAAAAGAGAATTTGATTGGGAAGATGTTATTCGATTATGGGAGGTACTATGGACTGATCATTTATCAAGTCAATTCCTCCTTTTTGTGGCGCTATCAGTATTACACCAACATCGTGAAATTATTTTGACAGAACTTGGTCAATTTGATGAATTACTCAAGGTAACTAACTATAATTTATGTAGAATAAAAAAAAAAAGGGAGAAAGAAGTGATAATAATAGCAATATTAATAATCAATTTAGTCCTCCCCCTTTAAATACGTATAAATTGATATTAATTTGATATATTCTTTTTTATATTTATATTTTATTATATTAGTATATTAATGAATTAAACGGTAAAATAGCATTAGATGAAACATTAAAAACTGCCGAAATATTATATTATCAATTTGAAAGACGAATAGCAGCTATAGATGGAAAACAAATACAATTACAACAAAAATTACAAAAAAGAAGTGTATGGAATAATGAAACGGAACGAAAAAAAATTCAGGCTTCTATTAAAAAATTAACTATAGATGATGAATTAAGAAAATTATTAAAATAATGAATATCTATAAATATATAAGTGTATATATATATATTTGAATAATAAATAATAATAAATACTTTTTTTTCCCCATATATTTATTTCTACTACTCTTTGTTACACGGGAACGATTGACCTCCGATCATATTCTTGGCTGAAAAATAAAAATATGTATAAATATTACTTTTTTAAAAGTCCTTTTTTTTTTTCTCTTTCTTTCTCTCTCTCTTTCTCATTATCATATTTTTCTTATTTCTTTTGTAATATTTAAAGATTTATTCTTTTTCATCCTCTTCTTACTAATTTTATTTAAAATAAAATAAAATAAATATAAAGATGCAGCGTATTGATTGGCATAGTCCACGTACCAAAAAATTAATTATATCCTATTTATATGATTGGGTGCTTGTCATTATACTGGCAGGTAGTTTCTTTGCTTTGGATAAAGCCTATGGTTTCCGTAGAGAATTCTCACTTACTGATAAAACAATCATGTTTACACATACCGATGAAGAAGAAGTTCCTGTATGGGCTCTTGGTGTAAGTAGTATTATAAGTAAAAATATATATTTAAACTTTTTTAAAATACTGGTTTTTTTTAATATATAAATTTTTATTTTTATTATTTTAATATTAATTTAGGTTATCAGTTTTGTTGCACCTTTTGTTATTATTGCTATTATCTCTCTTGCATATAAAAAAAGTATTCATGATTTCCATAGTGGTGTTTTAGGTTTATGTTTATCTTTAAGTATCAGTATTATTTTTACTCAAGTGATTAAAATTACAGTTGGAAGACCTAGACCTGATTTTTTGGATCGTTGCCAACCTCCACCTGGTCTTGTCGACCCTCCTTTGGGTTTATCTAATTATACTATATGTACTACTGCTCCTGATTCTTATTTAATGAAAGATGGATTTAGAAGTTTCCCAAGTGGCCATTCTTCATGTAATATATATATATATATATATATTGTTATTATTAGTATAAAGAAGAGTAAATATAACTGGATAAATGGGTAAATGGATTAATTAATATTTTTTTTTTAATCTCCTTTTTAGTTTCTTTTGCTGGATTATGTTATCTTTCTCTTTATTTTGCTGGTAAACTTCGATTATTTGACGAGCGTGGGGTAAGTTCATTATACAAATTGAATGATTATTTTTAAAAGAAAAAAAAAAGTCTCTCTCTCTCTCTCTCTCTCTCTCTCTCTCTCTCTCTCTCTCTCTCTATATATATATATATATATATATATTTATTCATCCATATTATTATTGTTATTTATTTTATTATAATAGCTTACCTACAAGTCATTTATTTTTATTACACCTCTTATTGGCTCTACTTTAGTAGCTATTACTCGTACTCGTGATTATCGTCATCATTGGCAAGATGTTACCGTTGGTGCTTTATTAGGTATTGCTTGTGCTTACTTTTCATACCGTCAATATTACCCACCCCTTGGTCACCATACATGTCATCACCCTTTCCCACTTCGATTCCAAAGTGAAAATGTATTACCTATTACCAATCAAATCATTGATAATCATTATAATCATCGCCATAACCAAAATAATAATAATAATATCAATGGAGATGATCATGATGATAATGCTTATTTTTATAACGGACAAAGGGAGTCTGAAAACGGACTTTTAGACAGAACTAATAATATTAGTAACAGTAATGATATTACCGCTATATATGATCAGCATAATGCTCAGCAAAAAATTCAACTTCACGAAACAAGTGCTTTTTCATAAAATAATATCCATCATCGTCATCCTAATATAAATATGATACTTTTGTGAATAATTTATAAATGTAATATATGTCTATATATTCATATTCTATTTTTTTTATTTTTTTATTTGGTATACACTCTATTTATATTGTAATATATTATTATTATTATTATTATTACAAAAACAACAAAGAAATAAAATAAATATACATGTAATAATAATATTAAATAAATGAACAAAAAAAGATAAATAAATATTTCAAGAAACTCCCACACCTTAATTTTATAAATGAAGGTTTTTAATCTTATGATTATGTTTAACTATATTATTAGTATTGTTTATTAAAAATCATGAGTAAATAATAATAATAAAAAAACTATATATTCAATTATTTGTATTATTATATTTTGACCACATTCATCAGACTAGTGATTTTCATTCCTTTCATCATCGGCGTCATGAGGTTTACCAAGTACAGTTATTACACGATTCATAGCATCCTTTATTAATTGATGAACTTCATCATCGTCAATATCGTCATCGCTATCTTCATTATCTTCTTGGCCAATTAAATCTTCTTCCATAGCTTCATCTTCGATTAAATATCGTTCATATTCTTCCAATTCTTCAACTTCGGTAGCTATACCTTCAATTTCGCTCATATCATCATCATCATAATCATCATCATCTCCGACTCCGTTATATTCATCTTGCACTTGGTATTGATTTTGATCATCTTGAATCATTTCATTGTCATCATCATCATCATCCACAATAAAATCGGACATTTCGTTTTTTTTTTTCATTGCATGTTTTGCAGAAATATTATTGTTCATCAATTTCTTTTTTTCTTTTGTAGAATTCATTTTTGACCGTTCTTTTAGATTATTTTCTAATTGTTCAGCTCGAACAAAGACACTTTCTCGAGTATGATAATTCATAAAAGCGGCCATCTTTTTTTTAAAAAAAAAGTTGAAAGGGTATAGAAAAAGAAAAGAGAAAGAGAATATGAAAGAAATAAAAAAAAATAGAGGCAAAATTAATTTATCAACTTTTTTTAAATAATAAAACTTTTTTTTAAAAAAGGAATAGTACTCATTTATTTATTATAATACCATTTATATTCATACATGTATAAAACAAGTTCTAGATATAAAAAAGTAATATATTTTTTTGCATAAATTCATAAAACATCGGAGGTTTAAATCCAAAAAATAATAATAAAATTTCTCTCTTTTCACTTTTTCTTCATCATATTAATAATTTTTTTATATGGTATGCTTCTATTTCTTTTTTATTCACTTTTTCTTCCTTTCTTTCTTTCTTTTTTTTTTTTAAAAAAAAATTCATATAATATACTAATAAATAAACACATTATAAAATACCTAAATATAAATGAATCCGTTTTTATTTATTTATTTTATCCAACCGTTTATCTCCTATAACCGAAAACGAAATAAGAAAAAGCATGAATGAGTCAAATTGTGACTTTTTTCCGGCATTCAAGGCACCATAAAAAAATTAATAATTTTTTAAAAAAAAAAATTGTTCTTTTTCCCTTTTCTTCATTATTTTAACCTATAATAATTTAAAAATACCATGTCAGCCGAGTGGACTCCTTATAGCTGGAAATCAAAACCTATTGTACAGGATGTTGTATATGATGATCAAAGTCATGTTGATAAAGTGATTTCTAAATTAAATACTTTGCCACCTCTTGTCTCTTCAAAAGAAGTATGTCATATTATAGTTTGATAGATTTATAGATATATAGTAAAAAAGGAAAGATAATGACTAACAGATATTCTTAATATAATATTCTTCTTTATTATTTTAATATTATTATATTTATAAATATAGATTGATGATTTACGTGAACATCTTCGTCAAGTAGCTTTAGGTGAATCATTTTTATTACAAGGTGGTGATTGTGCTGAATTATTTGACTATTGTTCTCAGGTATTTCTATATATTTCTATATAAATACATGATATATAATAATAAAAATTATGAAGAAGAAAAAGAGTAAATAAATAGAGATAAGAAAATGGTTATTCTTTTTATTAACTTTTCTAAGTTTTTAAAAGGATCCTATAGAAGCTAAACTAAAGGTATTATTACAAATGTCATTGGTTTTAGTTTGGGGTGCTCGTACACCAGTAACAAGAATTGCTCGTATGGCTGGTCAATATGCTAAACCTCGTAGTAAACCAACGGAAATGTATAATGGTAAAGAAATTTTAACTTTCAGGTAAAAATAAATAAATAAATAATAAATAAATAAATGGAAAAATATGTTAATAGGAATATGGTATATAGATGATGAAAAACGTTTTTGACTCAAAATAATAATGAATTTTTTCTTATTGCTATATTTTTTTAGAGGCGATAATGTAAATGGCTACGATCCTGAAGATAGAAATGCTGATCCAGAAAGACTTTTAGGGTAAAAAAAATATATAACATAGTAGAGAATAATGGTAAATTGAATAGTTCATTTATTTGTTTATTTAATTTCATATTATTTTATATATAGGGCTTATTTCCATTCTGCTGCAACATTGAATTATGTCAGAACCTTATTGGACTCTGGGTTTGCAGGTAAAAAAAAAAAGATCAACAAAAATAACTAGTGTTACATAAATAAAAAAATCAAAAATAGATAGTGGATATAAATACATTTTTAATGCTATTATTATTTAATTATGTTTATAAAATAGATTTACACGAACCATCTACTTGGAATTTAAGTCATGTAGAATCTCATGATGTCAAAGGAGAATATCAATCTATAGTCAACCAATTAACCGATGCATTGGATTTTATGAAAACAGTTGGAGCCGATTCCTCATCCACTACTTCACAAAATGCCTTACAAAAAGCAGATTTCTTTGTATCACATGAAGCATTGTTATTAGAATTTGAGGCCTCTTTAACACGACTCATGACCAGCCATCAAGATAAAACAAAAACCAAACAAGAACAACAAAAAAAATATTATAATGTAGGAGCTCACTTTTTGTGGATTGGGGATCGTACAAGACAACCAGATGGAGCTCATGTTGAATATATGCGTGGTATTGAAAACCCTATTGGTGTAAAAGTAGGACCTACAACTAAACCTGAAGAATTGGTTACACTTTTAAATACATTAAATCCTAATAAAGATATTGGAAAAGTTACATTAATCACTCGATTTGGTGCTGGTAAAGTGGAAACTTACTTACCTCAACATATTGAAGCTGTACGGCAATCTGGTCATATCCCTGTTTGGGTATGTGACCCTATGCATGGGAATACTAAATCTGCTACTGGCGGTATTAAAACACGTCATTTTGTAGATATCATTCAAGAATTATCTGAAGCTTTCCGGGTTCATAAAGAATGTCAAAGTAAATTAAACGGTGTTCATTTTGAATTAACAGGTGATTCTGTAACAGGTACGTAGTTTCTTTTACTAATTTTTTTTAACAAAAAAGAAGAAAAAAGTTACAGAGAAATGTATATATGTAGATAAAAGTAGAATAGTAATTCAATAGTTACTAACTTTATAAATATTATAGAATGTATTGGTGGTTCTATGAACTTAAAAGATGAAGATTTATCTACAAATTATCAAACCCATTGTGACCCTAGATTAAATTATGAGCAGGCTTTGGACGTGGCTTTCTTGATTGCTAAATACTATCAAAAAGAACGTAATTCTAGTAATTTCCCTAGTTTATAATTTATTTTGGTTATACTTTTTTATATAATGATATAACTTATTTATATAGTTTTTTATAGATATCAAATAGTAAAAAAATAAAAATAAAAAGTATATAGATAAAAAAAAGAAAGATTATAACAATAATTTTATTTTTTTAAAAAAATTGACCGTATATAAAAGTTCTCTATTAGATTTATTTTTTTTCTATGATCACCATGCATTGAAACTTTAATTTTTTAGTATAATAAAAAAATAAAAGAATGGAAAAAGCATGCTTGTTTAAAAAATATATTGAAATTTCATTAATAATGGGAGATGTTATATATTCTTAATCCTTCTTTTCCAAGTAATTTTATTTTAATAAATTTCTATTTCAGACATATACAATCATTACTTTACTTTATTGCATTGTATCCCTTTATTTTAATTTAGTTTAATTTTTTTAAAAAAAGAAAGCAGGATAATTATATCCATATATATTTATATTAGTAAAATCTTCGTTTCTTTTTCTTTTTTTTGAACACAGTGCATTTTTCATTTTATTTTCTATTGCCATTTATTGTATAAAAAATCTAATATATATTCTATATATGTATATATGTATTCATCTAAGTCCGCCAGTATCAACTAAAGTTTCCATAACTCGTTCGCTTTTTCATCATAATTTTAAAGTAATAATAATAATAATAGGAGAATATAGAAATAGAAAAAATAAATATAAAGTGAGTAAAAAAATAAAAATATATACTCTAAATTTATAACGTTCTGTGTACTTACTGGGGTAAATATGTACGATTAGGGAAAAATACGTAATCACCAGGAATATTTTGCAAGTTAGTAATATTAGAAGTGTATATGTCAGCAAACTATATATATATTGAAGTTAAAAAAAACCATTATTAAAGTATTACATTATTGATTTATTTTTAACGGCTATTATTATTATTGTTTTTATTTATTACCTTTCGTAATTTATTAGCAAAATAAGTTGGATTGTTATGAGTGCGGAAGACACTACCAAAATGGCGGTTAAATACCACTTTTAATTCTAAACGTAAAGCAGACCGCTCGTGGCGCCATTCTTGTATTAAGTTATTTAATTCAAGAGGTCTATTTTCAGGTTGATAACTTTGTGCTTCGTTTAACAATTGTTCCAATCGAAGTAACCATGCTAATGTATGTCTATAGGATGACGTATTACGAATATTGATTTCTTCTGCTAATTCATGAATAATGGCTCCCTACGTACGAAAAAATAATATAAATAATATAATATAAGTACTTTATATAATCAAAAATTAATCTAGTATTATTTTAATTTATATTAATAGTTTATTTTAAAAAAAGCTTACAGTTCTCCATCCATTAACAGAAGGATCTAGTAGATCAGAAAAGATGTGATCGCCAAAATACAATACTCTTTGTCCAGACCTGATATGTGTAGAAACAATTCGTTATAAATAAATAATAATAATAATAGAAAATATAATAGAAATGAATAAGCATATATATATATATATATGTTTTCTATATATCTTACCATCCAGTTAACCTTGAAAAATCATTTACATTGCCGCCACTATAAATTTTTCCAGGTTCAAATGAATCGACGCTACCCCATCTATCGCTAGTATGACGGAATGGTCGACGAGAATGATAGAAATCAGGTTTACGTGCAGATACAATAACACAATCAAATAAATCACGCCAATCAGGACTTGAAGTTAAATAGGTCATTCCAATATCACTGGTATTTTTTTTTAATAAAAAAAAGAAATATAAAAAAATTAATGAAATTATACTAATAACTTGAGGATATATATATTAAAAAGAATAACAAATATAAAATAGATCAAAAGCTTACATAAAAGGTAATGTACTATTAGTTAATAAGAATGTTTTTTTGCCATTTTTTCTCAAGTTTTCTAAAAAGCTGACTACTTTAGGTGATGGTTCTAAATATTTTGAGATATCTTTATTTATTGCCGCATGAAGTCGACCACCTATATAGAGAATAAATAGTTTGTAATTAATGTTTTATACATATATATTTGATAATGACTAATAGAAGCTATTTAACATAATAATCTTTTGTATGTTTATATTACCTACCCCGTGGCTACCTAAATTTGTTAAGCCAGTATGAAGAATTTTGGCTGCTTGGCTAATATCATCAGAAAGATATCTAGGATGAAAACTAAAAATATATAAACAATATATAAAAATATTAAGTTTATAAATAAACAAATATATAACTTGTTGATCAGCATATAATGGTATTATTGTTATATTACCTTATATCTTTTTCTTTAAAATATTGGAGTACATCACTTAAAATGCATGATTGGGGAATTGAAAATAAATCACTTAATTGGAACATGTTGTTTTTTAAATAATCAGGTGGAATGTGTAAACCATTATGTAACTCAATAACTTCTTGAGGATTTTTGATGGATTCTCGGCCAACTATTTTTTTAAAAAAGTTTTTTTTAAAAAAAAATTTAGATATATATATATATATAAGTACATTCTATTTTATTATTATTACTATTATCTAATTAATTTACTTACCATGAACAGTATTTAATTGTATATTTGCCATATTATCAATTTTCATTAGCCATCCGTTGTTATAGTCTATTGGTATAAAAAAATAAAAATAAAATTAAACTGTTATATTAATAATTACATATATATTTAAATATATATACATTTATAAATATAAATGTTTAAGGATTACCATAGTGAAGACCACGGATGGCAAAATGAGGATCAAATTGAAAGTCTAATTTAAATTTTTTGAAAAAATTTAAAGATAATGATAGAAATAGAAAATTAATGCATTATAAAAAATATTAAAGTTTGTAAATATTTGTATTAACATATTATAATCTTGATTTTACCTTTAATCTGGGAAGGATATCTCAGCAAGTCTACAAGTATATTTTTAATTATATCATATATTGTTTTCGATAACTCTTCTGTATAATTTGCAACAGTGTACTATTAGTGTATATATATAATTTATAAAAATGTACATTTGTTAATATAAAAATAATTTAATTTATATCTTCCTATAAAAAATTACATCATAATCAAAGCCATAAACATCAGTATATCCGAGATTTAATTCATTATTAATAAACCTAAAAAAAAGAGAAACAATGTCTTATTTTTTAATACACCTATAATATCTGTAAATATATATATATAAAATCTAATTTCAAGAAAAAAAAGCTTACACGTCTTCCGTTTGGGTTTGAGAAATACGTTCCAAGCCATAAATAGAATCAGGCATGCTCTCTATATTGTTACTTTGCGATAATTCTTTGGAAATAACTGAAATAGGGTCTTTGGCCATGGTTAATATAGTAGTGTTATCGTTTTGAGCCGATGTTATGTATTGGTTTTTTTTATCATTGTATCTTTTTGAAAAATATTCCACAGCATCTTCATAAGATGGTTTTTGATAATGAATTGATCGTATAAATAAAGGTCTTTTGTATATTCTATTGCAATATCGAAGCATTTTAAAATTAAAAAAAAAAATAGATAAAAGAAAAGGAAAAAAAAAACTGGAGAAAAAAAATTGGAGAAAAAAAATGCGGTGTTAAAAATTTTAATGGAACAAAAAAAAAATATAATCAAATAAAGTAGGAAATTCTATACAACAATAATTATAATCAAAAAGTGCAAAATAAAAATAAATGAAGAGGTTAAAATAATAATAATAATAATAATAATATATATATATATATATATGTGAATGTGCGTGTAATATTATAAAATAAAAATAATCATATATAAATTTGTGCATAACATATGCATCAAATTATATGAAGTATGACATAAAATAAAAAAAAAAATAAGTGATATAGTGGGGTTATTGGAGTATTTCATCACCAATATATACAATAAAATCATATTGAATACAAAGGGTTAAAATTTGATATGAATATATGTAACTAAATATATATAAAATGATCCTAATCTGTTTTTTCTTTGGATTCTTTTTCTTTTCCTTTTGTACTTTGCTTTTTATTTGCCAATGCTCCAGTATCATTATCATCAACATCATCATCTGATCTTTCACGTTTTGTTCCACTAATAACCTTATCTTCTGACTTTTCTTCTAAAGATGTTTCTGATGTTGAGTTACTGGATGCCGATTTAGAATTATTATCATTATTAGTTGTCGTTTGTGTTGTTGTTGGAGCAGCAGTAGTAGTGGCAGTAGGTGTAGTAGAAGTAGGTGTAGAAGTATGTCTTGGTATATCAGCAGCTAACCAAGAACCGAGACTAGGTGTTACTGAAGGAATAAATGGTGATGTTACTTCTTGATCACGATGACGACGCCCATCAATATCTGCACTTGCCAATACTGATCCTAAAAAGTGATTTATTAAACTCATACCTTGAATGACTCGAGCTGCTCTTAATACTCTTCTAAAAACCAATACATTTTCCTAATTAAAAAAAAGAAAAAAAAAAGCAAATATATTTTAATCCAATTGATATATATAATGTATATATAGATTCGAATATTATATTATTTTTAAATTACTTCGTTTTCTGCTGGCAATGGCTCATTTTGTAAAGTTGTAGCTATCTCTCGTAACCAAGGTAAACTTTGTTCCATAAGATCGGCCATATCATTCATTACTGTACCAACTTGATGTGTTTGCGAATTTCCATTTCCTCTTAAAGTAGATCGTATTTCTTGAATAAGCTCTGGTGACGATGCTGAAGTATATGGAATTTGACTCATATCTATAATTTGATTATATAAAAAGGGAGAAGGAAAAACAATAATTAATACATAATACATAATTCATATTTATACTCAATTATATATATATATATATATATATATACTTACTTTGATCCATAGGTGCATCCAAAATATTTCTTACATTGCGTATATAAGCAACCGTTCTTGATAGTCGCATTTCTACTGATGACTATAAGTTGAGAAAGATAATGATGATAAAAAATAAAAAAAAAATATTTAAGTTATTAGCTTGGATGTTTATATGACTATTATACTATGTCAATATTACTTACAGGAAATGGTATTCTTAATGATTGTCTAGTATTATCTGCTGAATTTGTATTGGGAGAATCAGCTGAACGACGGGTATCAAAAGGAGATCGTGTACCTAAGCTTGATAAGAGGCTTGCTGCATGCTGTTGTCCGCCCTGCCATTAATTATATAAAGAAATAATAATAATAATAATTAGTATAAACCATTGATAGATTGATTGACTGCATAATCTACTATTATATGATAATTACAGAAGGAGAGGATGCTGTATCTGAATTAAGTGTTGATGATCTTTGTTGTCTTCCATATTGTGAAGAAAGCGCTCCGAGAAAAGGGTTTGCATTTGCTATTCCGTTAATAATTGATGATATAAACTATATTAATAAGCAAATAAAAATAAAAAATAAATATGAATATTAAAAAAGGTCGCTATACATTCAATCCCATAAATAAAATTAATTATATTTTACCGAAGTATTATCACCAGAGTCAAGTTGAGCATCCAAAGTTATAAGTGTATATCCTTCCATAGCAGGTAAACGTGAACCAAGTGATGAAAAAGGTGATCGACCAGCATTTCTGTGCCCATAATAACGTCGATTAGTAGGTCTAGGTTCGTCTAAAAATAAAATATAATCGATAGAAAAAATGGTATCAATAAAAAGAGAAAAAAAGCTTGGTAACTGTTATTTAATTAAAACTGAAACTAAAATAAAAAAAGAGAGTTTTACCATTTTGTGGATTTCGAGGTGCATCTAAAGGTCGAATAACTAGGTGTATGACTTTTCCATTATCAAGATTAGCTAAAAAGAAGAATAAAATATATGTCAACATAGGAAATAATAATCTCATCTTTAGAGTATTTATATTCTTCCCAACATTTACCGTAATCCATCAGATTTTTATCATCTTTAAGCACTTTTCCTTGAAAAATAAGTCGCTGTCTTCCACTTTCTACATCTAAAGTTGATTGAATTTGATTTTTTAATTCTAATACTGAAGAATTACGAGGTACAGTAACTGAGTGTGTACGTTGTTCGAGCGATTTAATTTGTAAATCAATTAAAACTGAAGATGCATTGGTATTTTCATTATTATTAGTCATAGTTGTTGTCGTCGAAGTATTTGAAGAAGATGAATTTTTATCCATAAGCTCACTTTATATATTATAATAATTATTCTTATCGTATTTATATATATATAAATGATTAAGCAAGGTAGGAATAAAAATGTATATTTTTAACTATAAATATTACTTATAAAGGAAGTGAAAAAAAAAAAGGAAAAGGGAAAGAGGTGAAAAAAAAGAAAGTTGAAAAAAATAAAAAATTGTATTACGAAATATTTTCGACCCTCCATCACGTGTTCCGGAAAATTGAGTTTGAAAAACAAAAAAACTCAAAAAAATAGTTTTTTATTTTTTTTCATCCTACTTCTCTATTTTTCTTAAAACATAAATATATTATTTCTAATTTTATATATAAATTATTTATAAATAATGTTAAAATTTAAAAAACAAGAAAAGAAAGGTATATTGGCAGTTTATATTTATTTATTTACATTGAAAAAGGATTGTAGAGTAACTTATACATTTATTTTATAACATACAGAGGAAGTTGATAAAGCAACTGAACAAAGAGCATCAGCGGCAACAACCGAAAAATCTTCATCGGATAATAAAAACAAAGAAGAAAGAAGATCAAGATATCGGGATAGATCACGTTCACCACGAAGAAATCGATCACGATCACCAAATAGTAGATCCTCACGTTATAGTTCTTCAAGGCATGAAGATCGGATTTCTAGTAGACGATCAAGATCTGTATCACCACGTAGACGACGTCGTTCAACTTCTCGCAGCCCTTCGCCTATAAAAAAAAAGAAATCAACAACAGAAAAGGTAATGCTAATACTAATATTACTACTATTACTGATAATACTAATAATAATAAAATGATAGTATTGTTATTTTTTTAAATTATAAAAAAAGAAAAGGTACTAATTGTTTCTATTCATTGCTTTATCTTTATTTATTTATATAATATATATATTAGAAAAAGACACCTAAACAAAGCTTTGCATATAAATTGATAGAAATTGAAATAAATGATCGATTGGGCAAAAAAGCACGCGTAAAGTGTAGTCCAAGTGATACAATTGGTGATTTTAAAAAGTTGGCAGCAGCTCAAATTGGTACTGATCCTAAAAAGATTATTTTGAAGAAATGGTATAAAGAATTCAGAGATCATATTACATTGGAAGACTGTAAGTTATATATATATATATATATCATATCATACTAATGATACTAGTTACTGATGTTATATTATATTATTATTATTATTTATATTTTTTTTTTAATACAGATGAACTGCATGATGGAATGAATATAGAATTATATTATCGATAAACATTATTAAATAAATAGTTGATATGATTTTATATACTTTATTGATATAAAATAAAAGCATTTGTTGATATTATATATTAAATTGGATAATACATAGGAAAATATAAATATAACATAAATATATAGATATTATAAAACATATATTGGATGAGAAAATAAATAAATATTAGTTAATATTGAAAAAAAGAATAGGCATGGAAAAAAAAATAAAAATAAAAAGGGTATAACAAAAATAGAATAAAAATATAAAGAAAAGGAAATTGAAATAAAATAGATAACAAACAAATAAAAAAAGAAATAAAGAAATAAAAAAAGAATCATTGTTTGGAAAATACATTGTACAACATTTTTCCTTGGACTCGAAGAAGGAAACATCCCAAGATACCACAGCCTAAACTAAGACCGCCTAAAATAATGAAAGCAGTTTCAAATTGATTTTTATAATACTTGAACATGATATTAAAAAGTAAACCACCAAAATTACCACCTATAAAAATATATTACGAAAGGAAAAAAAAAATGTTAGCATGAAAATACTTGATATTTTATTTTTTTAAAAAAAATAGGATAAATCTTTTATGCAACTTACCACTACCGACCAATCCAATGACTTTTCCACTATTTGCAGGATCAACAAATGGAACAATAGCATAAGTAGAACCACAAACAGCCTGTACGAAGAAACTGAAAAAGATCATCATGACAATAGAGCTTGTTAAATTATGTAAACAGAATGCAAAACCAATCAAAAAACAGCCTTCTAAAGACATGAGGATCAACTGTGCCAATAAACGACCGGAAAGATTAAATTTTTTAGCCAAAATATCAGAAAAAAGACCACCAGAGAATCTAGAGCAAATATTTAAAAGGCCAAAGATAGAGCCAATGTAGGCAGCTGTGGATGGATCCAAATGAAAGTTTTCTATAAAAACATGACCAATAACATTGTCTATAGCCAATTCAGATCCAAAACTGCATGCATAATGACAAATCAAGATAAGAACAGATGGTTTACAAAGGGTGCGACCTAATGACTTGAGCATTTGAAGTGCATTTTCATCCTTTTTCACGTCTTGTAATTCACCTTCTTCATGCTCTTGTTGACTGGGTAAAACAAAAGTAGTGTCACGACCAATATCCACTTTGTGTACATGATCTACTATTGTCACCTTGGTTTTTTCACCGTCGTATTCTTGAAGAGATTCAGCAGAAGATGTAGTAGCAGAATGGTCTTTTTGGTTCTTTTCTCTTTTCTTTACTTCTAACCAATCACCATTTGGAGTATCAGTAGCAATAGTTAAGTCCAAGATACCAACAATCATACAAATAACTATATAGTAAATAAAGATAAAAATAAACATGAGTATACAATTAATATAAATTGATTGATGTATATATATATATATATATTCAATTACTTGTAGGGAAAAAGAAAGTAAGTCTCCAGGCAATGTTTTCAGGTAAATGTTGAAGTAAACCAGTATGAATACCAGTAAGTAATAAATAAGAAACACCAGCACCCATATTACCCCAACCACCAACAATGGCGTTAGCTGAACCAACAACAGAACCAGAGAACATTTGTGTAGCCCAGAATTGACAAGGTACAAATGTAGCACCAAGAATACCAATAAAACAACGGATGACAATTAATTGAGCACCATTTTTAACTAAGCCAACAAGTGCACTTGGAATAGAACCAACAATTAATAAGGCAGCCATGACGCGACGAGGACCAAATCTTTCGCAAAGTGGGCCAACAATCAAACGTGCAGCTATATATATATTTACAAATAAAAATAAAAAGGATAAATACACTGTTATTTAATATATACATATACATATATATATATATATATATATCCTACCAATAGTGACAGATACAGCAGCAACATTAGAATCATATAAATTTGCAGGAGAAATATTTAATTCCTTAACAATTACTTCAGCCAAAGGGGGGACAGCAAACCATGCAAAGAAAGCAACCATAAATGATAACCATGACTATATATGGATTCAATTTATAATAAAAATAAAGTTATATATTAAATTGCAATAAAAAAAAAACAACATTTATGTATTATTTTAAACTCGACATACCAAGTGAAGTGCTCTCATATTTGGTTTTCCAAAAGAATACATTTTAAAGTTGATAGCTTTACCATTCTGATCAACTAATATTTCTTTTGCAAAAAAGTTAGGCATTTTATATATAATGGACCAGTTTTTGTAAATACAAGATAAAATAAAAATAAAAGAATAAGTAATTTAATGTAAGTAATGAAGAAAATAAAAAAAATAAAAAATAAAATCAAATAATTACTTGCTTTTTATACAAAAAAAAATAAAAAATGGATCTTAATATAAAATCAATTAGATAAAAGATAGTAAAAAAGAGGGAGAAACAAAAGAAACTAAACAGAAGTAAACTGATAAGTGTGAAGATCATTAACAACCCGTTATCTATTCTCTAAAAAAAAAAATGAATTTCTTGAATTTAAATGACCGATAAAATATCTTTCTATAAGAAAGGAGGAGGTTGATCTTTTTTTTATTATAAATTAAACTAGCCAAAAATAATAAATAAACAATGATAATAGATAAGGCTCTCAATTGAAAAAGTAAAATATAAAAATAAAATAGATATATGAGATGGGGACACCTGATAATAAATGATGATTCGTTTATCAAGAAACATTTGAATTACAGATGAAAAACCAAAAATTTTTTTTTTCCTTGTGTACATATCCCTCCAATCTTATCGTTATCCATTAACTTTCCTTATTGGATTAACAAATAAAACAAGAAAAAAAAAAATAAATTATCTTTTTTGTTTTTGTTTTTCAAGTCTTTCTCTTTTCCTTTTTTTTTTTCCTTCTTATTTTATTTTATCTATTTTTTTTATTAAAATAATAATCTAGATTTAAAAAAGACTTGTAAAAAATATTTATCATATTATTATTATTAAAGATGCCAATTGATGCTAGAGATCTAGGAACTCCAGATGAGTTTGTCGAAAGAGACCCATCTATGATACGGTTGACAGGAAAACATCCTTTCAATGCTGGTAAATACTTATACACTTGCTAATGTCGAAAAAATTTAAATTCCGAAAGTAGATAATTTTTTTTATTCTGACACTTTAATTTTTTTTTTTTTCGCCTGTCTCTTTTACTTTTTTTTTTTTTTTTTTTTTTTTAAATAATAATAATAATAATACATACATACATACATTGCTTTTATAAACATATTATATAGAACCACCTTTAGCTTCTTTAGAAAAAGAAGGATGGCTAACACCAAACGAGTTGCATTTTGTTCGTAATCATGGACCTGTGCCCAACCTTAACTTTAATAATCATACTTTAGAAATAACTGGTTTGGTTAATAAACCTATTACACTCACAATGGATGACATTCTTTCATTACCAAGACATACTATCCCTATTTCTATGGCTTGTGCTGGAAATAGACGTAAAGAACAAAATATGGTTAAACAATCTATTGGCTTTGGGTGGTAAATATATTTATTTGTTATTATGATTTTTGGTTTACTTTATTTATTTATTCTATTTATTAACTTTTATGTTGCATATTTTTTTTTTTTAAATGCATATTTATTATAGGGGACCTTCAGGTAAACTAAATTATATAAATAAGTTTATATCTTTTAATATATATATATATATATATATATATATATATATATACATGTATAGTAATTTATACATTAATGATTTTTTATTGTATTTTTCTTTTTTATAAATAATAAATACATACTTATATAATATAGGTATTAGTACAGCCTACTGGACCGGTGTGTTATTACGCGATGTACTTAATATTTCTGCCGGTGGTTTAAAATCTTCATGTGCTTTTGTTTGCTTTGAAGGTTCCGATAATACACAAAAAGTAAAAAATGAAAAAATGAAAATTATTTAATTATCATTATTGTAATGTTATTTTTTGGTATTAATTGTAAATTAAATGTTCTTTTATTGTTCTTTTTTGTTTTATTAAATATGATATAGGGAGCTTATGGTACTTCACTTCCGGCTTATAGATGTATGTCTGATCACTTTGATGTAATGCTTGCTTTTCAAATGAATGGTGAATGGCTACCTCCTGATCATGGCTATCCTTTAAGATTGATTGTGCCTGGTTGTATTGGTGGACGTAGTGTTAAATGGCTAAGCAAAATTGACTGTAGTATGAATGAATCAACCAACATATTTCATGATAATGATAACAAAGTCTTTCCAACACAAGTCAAAAGCGCAGAACAAGCTACTGAAGAAAAATGGTGGCCACGACCTGAATATACTTTATATGATTTGAATATTAACAGTGTAATTACATCTCCTGCTCATGGCGAACAAATCCTATTTGACTTACATCAACCTCGATCGACTTACATGGTGAAAGGATACGCATACACCGGTGGAAACCGCCCTTTAACTCGTGTAGAAATCTCTTTAGACAACGGAATCACTTGGGTATTGACTGATATTAAAACACGCCAAAAAGAAGCTGAAACCAAATTGGCTCCTATATTAAGTAAATTAAACCCTCCTCCTGCTCAAGATAAACCCAGGTTTTGGACTTGGACTTTATGGCAAGTCGAAATTCCAATCACTGATTTGATTCGTTCCTCTGAATTGGTAGTGCGTGCTTGGGATGTCTCTCAAAATACTCAGCCTGAACATTTAATATGGAATCTCATGGGTATGATGAACAATTGTTGGTATCGCATCAAATTCCAATGGCTGAGCGAACATGCTTTGGCTGTAGAAGCTAATCACCCTACTTTAGCTGGCCCAATGCCGGGTGGATGGATGAATCAGCAACAGCAAGTAACTCAAGATGACACTGATGCCGCTAAAATCAATTCAGCTAAAATGGAAAAGAATACAAGCTTACCTACATTTACCATGGAACAAGTTGCTCTACATACAGAAGTCAGTGATTGTTGGATTGTTGTCCACGATTGTGTTTATGATTGTACTCCTTTTATGAAAGAACATCCTGGTGGTGTGTCAAGTATTCTTATCACCGCTGGCACTGATACAACTGAAGAATTTGATGCCATCCATTCTTCAAAAGCCCAAACAATGTTAAAAGATTACCTAATTGGATATGTTGATACGACTTCCACAACAAACAATTCAAATGCGTCTACCTCTTCTACTTCTTCAACTAATTACATGGCAGAAGGCATGAAGAGTATTAATTCATCACTATCTTTAGCAACGACAGTTTATGATCATCATGGTAGCCACTCTAATTCTGATGACGAAAAAGCTGTAGTTTCTTTATCAAAATTAACAAAAGAATTAGAAATCATTTCTAAACCTTTCCTTTCCCCACGTCAGTGGTTACCTTTAACTTTAGAAAAAAGAACAGTTATTTCCTCTACCATAAGATTATACCGTTTTACATACCCTAAACAAGACTTTGGTCTCCCAATTGGTCAACACGTTTACCTTAAACTTCAAGAAGAAGATAATGGTGATGAAGATGATCAAAATACTAATAAAACTAAAAAGAAGAAAACTATCATGCGTGCTTATACTCCGAGTTCTTTTGGTATAGGGTGGGTTGAATTTATTATCAAAGTTTATTACCCCACCCATTCAACCCCTGGAGGGCAATTTTCTCAACTGATCGACCGTATTCGTATTGGTGAAACTGTCCAAGCCAAAGGTCCTTTAGGTGAATTTGAGTATTTAGGCAACGGCGCTTATTCCATTTTACACCAACGTCAACCAAAAACTAGACACATAGCTATGATCGCTGGAGGAACCGGTATTACGCCTATGTGGCAAATTATATCTGAAATAGCAAGCCATGATACAAACCCTCCTTATATTTCCCTTATTTATTGTGCTCGACATAAAGAAGATTTGGTCTTGTACGATGAACTAAATGCTGTACAAAAACAATTAGGAAAAGATATATTCCATATCAGGTAAAAGACTTTTCTTTGTTTTCTTATTTTATACTAAATATTTATATTTATCATTTATTCATTTATTTTTTTTATTTGTTTGTTATTTTTTATTTATTATAATAGATATATTTTATCAAAACCATCAAAAGATTGGAAAGGAGGCTCTGGTCATTTAAGTTTACATGATATCAACAAGCATTTATTCCCTTTTATTAACGCAAATAATAATGATATGAAGACGCCTGTATTATTATGTGCCTCTGACGATATGATTAATCAATGTTGTAAACCATTACTTCAATCTGCTAAAGGTGATGACTTTGTTTCTAATAATGTATTTGTTTTTTAAAGCTATTTATTTAATTGTCATTATTCTTTGATTTCCCCCTGTGTATATATGTATATATTTTTTTTTTTAATAATTTTTATATACTCTTTTTTTATATTTTATCATTATCATTATTACTATTATTTATTATTATTCTTTATATCAATCAATAAATTTATTTTTATTTATATTATACTTACTATTGTTATTGTTATTATTATACTAATGTATGTAAAATGGTTTTTCAACATATGATTTTGGTATGATAAAGTACATAATTTTAATAAGGAAATTTTATATCTACTTCCGGTTATCAATTATCGCTCTCCGTTATTTTATTTTATTTTTTTTTATCAAAAGCGATAATTTTTTTTTATCAGTTATATAATATATATGGTAATTAAAAGATAAGAATATTGTTTAACATATGATTCTTATAATAAATAAAAAAAAATGATCAACATAGAAAAAAAATTTAAAGTCTGATCAGTATCACCTCTCTAAAAAAAATGTTTGTTAATCTAAAAAAGGAAATTTTGAATATCTACCCATTTTTTATAACTATAGCCCTTATCTATTAAAAACCTTAATTTATTTGTTATCATATATTATTTATAGCACTTTTATTTCATTAGCCGTTTAAAAATTATAATAATCAACACTATCAAAAAATATAAGCACTATCAAACAATAATCAATAAATAAAAAAATAGAGAGATTTGTTTGTTATATTTAATATGGTAATTCTCTCCCTCTATCTATCTATCCCTCTCTAATTTTCCATTGCTAATCCAAAAAAGTATACTTTATCAACCCAAAAAAATATGTAATAGAATATATCACTTATACTAATATAAATATCAACATCATCGATAATAATCAATAATCAATTATCAATAAATAAAATATATATAAAAAAAAAATGCTGATTTGTTAGTTAATTTTAATATGGTAATACTCTATCTATTTGACTTGGTTTTTGTTTGTTAATCCAAAAAAAAAAAGAGACCTTATCTCTATTGTAACTTTAATTTCTATATTTATTTATTTTTTGTTTGTTATCATATATCAATTGATTTCATTTTCAATATTTTTATTATTTCATTTCATTTGTAGTTTTAAAACCTATGCTATCAATAATAATTGAGATGGTGATTCATCCCTTATCTCTTTCTCTTTTTTTTTTTTCTCCTTCCTTCACTATCATAAAGAGCTCTTTTTTTTTCTTTCCTTTTCATTTTGATTTCCTTTTTCCTTCTTTTTTATTTTTTTTTTTTACTTATTTTCATTTTTTTTTATTATTATTACATTAAATTATTTTATTTCCCTTCTCTTAAAATAAAATAAAATGCCACCTAACATAGAAAAAAAAACACCTTTACCCCAAGAACCAGAACAATCCAATGATCCTATTCAAGAGCCAAAGAAAGATATTGTCATTGTTGGATTCGGCATGACAGCTGTATCTTTTATTGAAAAGATGATCTTATATGATGAAGCTAAACAATATCGTCTTCATGTATTTTCAGAAGAAAATACAGGTAAATAATATCATATTTATTTATATTTAGTGATACCCATAGCTATAGCTATAATCATATATTTGTAAATGTATTCATTCCTTATCTTTTTTTTGATGTATATATATAGTTGCTTATAATCGGGTCGGTTTAACACAATATTTCAGTCATCAAGATGTTACTAAACAATGGATGCAACCTCCAGAATGGTACAAAGAACATAATGTCATATTACATTTAGGTGAAGTGATTGAATATTTGGACACAGTTCAAAAACGAGTCTATTCTCAACCTACAGGATGGACCTCTTATGATACATGCGTTTTAGCTACTGGATCCAACGCTGCTTTACCTCCAGGTGTTCCCATAAAAGAAATGAATGGTGTCTTTGTTTATCGTACTTTGACTGATTTAGACAACATTATTGCTTGGTCTAAAAATGAATTTGTCCAAAAAGCTGCCATCGTTGGAGGTGGATTATTAGGTTTAGAAGCTGCTAAAGCCGCCAAAGACCTTGGATTACAAGTAACAATCTATGAAAGAGCTGACCGTTTAATGACGCGCCAACTAGATAAAGAAGCTTCTGATGTACTTGTAAATGAAATTCATCAATTAGGAATTGATACTTGCATTGGCAACTGTCCTATGTCTTTACATGGTACTACGATTGCTGAAAATGTCAACCAAGCTAAAAAGGATAATGGCGAATTGTTACTTCCTTTACCAAGAGTGACATCTTTAACTCTAAGTGATGGATCGATTGTAGATGCTGATATTATTATCTATTCTATTGGTATTACTCCTAGAGACCATATTGCTAGACCTTCGGATCAATTGCCTGAAGGAATAATTTTATTAGAAAGAGGTGCCCGTGGTGGTTTTAAAGTAAATGAATTGTTGAAGACATCGGCTGAAGATGTTTATGCCATTGGTGAATGTGCTGCTTATAATGATATGTGTTATGGTTTAGTTGCTCCTTGTTATGAGTAAGTTGATTCTTTTATCTATGTATATACATTTACTTATCCATTCTTTCATTGCTTACTTTTTTCTTTTTTAATATTTAGTATGGCTGATATTGTTGCTCGTAATTTAACTTCAGTTTCTTCAAGTAAAGTTAAATTCAAAGGTGCTGATATGTCCACAAAATTAAAATTATTAGGTGTACACGTTGCTAGTTTTGGTGATTGTTTCGCTGATTCAGAACAACAAGATAAATATCAACCTCTTATTTATCGCGATCCTTTTGGTGGTATTTATAAGGTAATATATACATAAACAAAAGTAAAAGTAAAAGAGAAAAAAGTTTTTTTTTTTGCGCAATAGAATTTTTTCTTTAAGGTCATTTTTTTTAACACCCGCTATATATTTGTATAAATATGATACTAATTTTTTTTTTTTTTTTTACCTCTCCATATTTTTTTTCTTCTGTTTATACTATTTTATTTTACTATTATATATACTAGAAATATATCTTCACCAAAGATGGCAAAAAATTAGTCGGTGGTATCATGGTTGGTGATACAAAAGATTATGGCAAGCTATTAACCTTTGTCAAAAATAAAGTGGCTTTAAAAACTCCTCCTTCTGAATTGATCCTTGGTGTGAAGGGTAGTAATGAATCTGAAAGTGCAGATGCTTTACCTGATAGTACTCAAATCTGTTCTTGTAATAACATTACTAAGGGTGATATTCGTAAAACTATTCGTGAAAATAAATGCGAAAACTTGAACCAAGTCAAGTGTCTCTCTAAAGCTGGAACTGGTTGTGGTGGTTGTTTGAATCAAGTTCAAGAAGTAAGTCCATTTTTTAAAAATAAATAAAATAGATAATATATACATACTAAAATAAACTTCATTTTCCTTTTATTGTATTATAGATTTTTGAAGGTGAACTTAAAAGTTTAGGTCAAAAAGTCAATAATTCCTTATGCCGCCATTTTAAATACAGTCGTGCAGAGCTTTTCACTATTGGGCGAATCAAAAACCTTCATAGTTTTGAAGACTTTGTCAAAGAAGCTTCTATTTTATCCAAAAATAATGATAAGTCCTCACCAGCTGTTACCATTGAATTAGAAGAAGATGATAAATCAAATAAAATGATTGGTTGTGAAATCTGTAAACCTACCATTGCTTCCATTTTAGCAAGTTTATGGAATGATCACATTTTAGACCCTAAATTAGCTACTCTTCAAGATACAAATGATCGTTATTTAGCCAATATTCAACGTGGTGGGTTATATAGTGTGGTACCAAGAATTGCTGCTGGAGAAATTACACCTGAAAAATTAAAAGTCATTGCTGAAGTAGCATTGAAATATAATTTATATACAAAAATCACTGGGGCTCAACGTATTGATATGAGTAAGTTTTTTTTATTTAAAACAAAAAATAATTTTTTTTTTCAACTAATACTTATTTTATATTCATTGTTATTTTAATTTATTTTTTATAATAGTGGGCGCTAAAAAAGAAGATTTACCTGATATTTGGGAAAACTTGGTTGATTCTGGTTTTGAAAGTGGTCATGCTTATGGAAAATCCCTTCGTGCAGTTAAAAGTTGTGTAGGAACTACCTGGTGTAGATATGGTCAACAAGATTCTGTTGGTTTTGCCATTATGGTAAATATATATATACATTGCTTCATTTATTAGTATAAATATATATATATATATTACATCGTTTATTAATATATATATATATCTTTTTTTTTCTTTTTTTTTCTTTTTTTTTTTTTAAAAAAAATAGCTTGAAAATAGATATAAAGGTATTAGATCTCCTCATAAATTAAAAGGTGGGGTATCTGGATGTATTCGTGAATGTGCTGAAGCTAGGGTAAAATAAATAGATTAATAATTATATAAAATAGATTATCTTTTTTTTTTTTTTTACTAACTTGTAAAAAAATATTGACACATATTATTTTAATTAATAGGGTAAAGATTTTGGTTGTATTGCTACTGATAAAGGGTACAATGTATACGTATGTGGTAATGGTGGATCCACACCCAAACATGCTGAATTACTTGTAGCCGATGCTCCCGAACATAAAGTGGTACAATATTTAGATCGATTCTTAATGTATTATATCATGACAGCTGACCGATTAATGCGTACAGCTCGATGGTTAGAAAAATTAGATGGTGGTATTGAATATTTACGTAAAGTAGTGATTGAAGATCATCTTGGTATTGGACATACTTTAGAAGAACAAATGCATTCTTTAATCTTAGCCTATCAATGTGAATGGACAACGGTTGTAAAGAACCCCGAAAGAAGATCCTATTTCCAAGCCTTTGTGAATACACCTGAAAAGACACCTATTATGATTGAAATGATGGAAGAGCGCGGTCAAACCCGACCTGTCAATTGGCCAAAAACTTTACCGGATATAGCAAAGGAAACAGAAGAAGAACAAATAGAAGTAAAAGAAGAAACCATAGTTACGAAGGAAGATGTAATTAACTGGGTTGCAGTTGGCAAAAAAGAATTATTCCCTCCTGAAGATGGTAAAGTAGTTCTTATTGGAGATGTTCAAATAGCCGTCTTCCATACTCAAGGTAAATGGTATGCTACTCAAAATATGTGTCCTCACAAGCGTGCTTTGGTATTATCATCTGGTTTATTATCAACTGATGATGATTCAAAACCCTATGTATCATGTCCTATGCATAAGGTAATTTAAATTAAATAACGTAAAAAATGATATTATATTTATACATAATGATGAAATACTAATACATGAATCTTTTTTTTTCTGTATTTAGAAAAACTTCAATTTAGAAACTGGTAAAGTACTAGGTGATCAAGAGTCTTATCAATTAACTACTTTTGAAATTAAAATAGAAGATGATCAAGTTTATCTCAATATACCATCCATTGAAGAATTAAATAAAAAATTAGGTGCTTCCAAAACAGTGATCCGAAAGAAACATACATCTCCCGTCATTGTACCTATGGAATCTGCAAGTTCTTGTTCAAGTGGCGGTTGTTCTGATAAAAAATTAGATTGGTAAAAAAAAAAAGCATACACTTTTATATATATATATATATATATATATATGTATATATATAATTCTATTTTATTTTATTTTATTTTATTTCTGTGCATAATAATACTTATATATATATTCCCCCTTCCCCTTTATTTAATAATATTATTATTATTCTTTTTATTATTTTTCTAATAAATATTTAAATATATATATATATATATATATATGTATGTATGTATGTATAAAATGATCATGTTGTTTAAATCATTTGGGAACCCATAAATTTCCGTTTATCATTATCATATAGAATGGGTATATTAATTGAGGCAGGGATACCAATAAAAGTAAAGAAAAAGAAAAAGAAAAAAAAAAGAGAGAGAGAGAGAGAGAAATAGGAAAAGAAAAAGGGGTTGACCATACAAATTTGGATATCTTATCTTTTAAATAACACGTGAGCCTCGACCTGTACATATTCATAATATGTATATAAGTACGCTTATATCATTTTATAATAATTCATTAAATAATTATTATGACAAATAATGATTCAATATATCTTACAATTGATTTTATTTTTTAAATAATAATAATAATTTATCAAGTTATGGAATATTTTTTTATTTTTTATTTTTGACAAGTGAGGATATTGGTTTTCGTTCCCCCGATAATTTTTTCCCCGTGTACATATTAAAGACTTTCTTTGCGTATAAAATAAGGGAAGGGTACCCATTAAACAAAAAATGATATCATATATACACAATACCATGTGTTTTCGCCTTTATTTTTATTTTTTTTGGGGGAGAGGTAGGGATATCTATTATATATCATATATATATATACATATAAATTCATGCAATGGTTTTTTTTAATAGGTTATTTTTTTAATAAAAATTCGGTATTTATTTCAATGATCTTTTATAATTGACAATAAATGTTTATTGTTTTCAATTTGATCATTAGCATATGTCAAGATAGTATAATAGAATAATAATAATAATAATAATAATGATAAAAATATTTTCATTTCTATTTATTTCAAATTCTGTCAAAATTTTAACTTTTATTTTTATATTTCCATTTTATTTTATTTTTTTTATTCTTTTTATTCAAATCATAACTTGAATTTCAAATCACTTCTCGTCTAGTTATAAATTAAAAAAAACACCATTGACTTAAAATGAAAGAGGAAAAAAAGGGGGGGGAGAGAGGGAAGAGAAAAATCATTTTTTACCCAGAAAATAACAATGACCATACTTTATAGTTGATATTATAACTCTTTTCCACTATATCATCATCCATTTACTTTTTGTATCCCTTATAAATACACGCTAAAGTAATTCCTAATAAAATACGCTTTACCCCTATAATTTCCTTTTTTGAATTTATCGCTAAAAAATAAGAGGGGGAGAAAGATAAAATGAGGAGTATTATAACTTATCAGTTATTTTTTCTTCTCTCTCTCACTCTCTCCCCCCCAGCTATTACAACCCAAAAGCATTCCAAAAGATATTTACTAATTTTGGTTATCATCAGTCAAATTTCAATTTCCGATGCCTTCGCTACAAAAAACTTAAAAGAGAAAGAAAACTATTCTCTTTCTTTTTCTTTTCTCTCTCTTTCACTTTTTTTTCTATATTTATTAAAAAAAAAAAAAGAACAACAAGGAAAAATAAAAAGAATATATTATTGAAGCTCAATTTTATATCTATATAGTCTTTTCAATTTATTTTTATTTTTTGAATTGCTATTCATTCTATTTTATATTTTTTATATATCCTACGTATTCTTTTTTTTTAAATTTATGCTTCTTGTACCATATCAACTTTATATGTCTTATTAAGCTTTTTTATTTATTTATTTATTATATATATATACATATTATCTTTATTATTTATTTATTTATTTTTTTTTTTATTCACGTAATAAAAAAAAAAGCAATTCATTTTTGTATCATTGTGTTATTATATATATAACTATTATATATATATATTATTATTATTATTATTATATTATATTTTTTATAATAAAGTTTATACAATTCTTTTTTTTTATATATATATATATATATAAAATAAAAAGCAATGTACCACAACCAAATTGACAAGAAAACAACATCTTCTTCTTCCGCTTTAACAACAGACTCAACACCAACAACAGCAGCAAAAGAAGATACAATATTTGATTATGTATCTAATTTAATTGATCATGTTGATATAACCTCATCCTTTAAATTATCAGAAGCACAATCATCATTATCCTCAACAACAAATGATATAGCTAGCAGTACTGTTACACGAAAAAGAAAAAGAAAGAAATCAACAACAATGATTATTAAACCTGCAAGATGGATAGCTCCTTCTATTGTTCCCAGTAATCATAATCATAATTCGAATCATCATGAGAATCCTATTATTTCACCTTTAAATAGCAATGTTGATTTTAAACCCACTTTTTATAATCCAAATGAAATTAAACACCGTCGCCGTATCTCTACTGAACAATGTGATATTTTGGAATCGGAATATGAAAAAAACACTAAACCTAATGCATCAAAAAGGTACCAATTAGCTCATCAATTAGGTATGACACCCAGAACTGTACAAATATGGTTCCAAAATAAACGTGCCAAAACAAAACAATATGAACAGCAACAAAAGAAAAAAACACCTCTGTCTCCCAATATAAGCCCTATTGTGGACAATAATGGATCTATAATAACTTCTTTTGACGATGGTCGCGTTGAGCCTATTTATTTAATGGATTATGATACTACTTCTACCAATTCTACCGCTACAAATCCAAATTCAACCTGCACTTCCAAATCCTCTTCTCCGCTATTACTACCACAGGATAACCCCTCCTCTTTATCCACGCTTCATCATGAGGTAACATCATCACCTCCATCCTCTATATCTCGGTCTTGTAGTGACCATTCAATTATAGGTTTATGCCCGTCTTATTCTACTTCATCTATTTGTTCTTCTTTTGATCCTAATCCTTCCTTGCCTCTATCCGCTTGTTCTTCCCCTAAATTATTTAATCCACATGATAATGACGATGATAATGATGATTTCAATTATTTTTCTTCTTCTTCCATGGCATCACATGATGAAAATACAATGCATTATTTGAATTGGATCCAAAAAACAACAACTTCCTCAACAACCAATCTTTATCCAATGGATATGATGTATTCTGATGATCAGGTAAAACGTTACAAAAATATATTTCTTTAATTATTATAATTGGCTTTAGTTTAAATTCTTATTCTAATCTCTATATATTTATATTATATTTCTATATAGATTCTACATGATGATATATTTTATATGATGAATAATAATAATAATAATTGGTTGGGGTTATCATCCTTTTGAACTTCTTGCATAATTTCCTTTTTAAACACCCGAAGGTCTTGCTGTTACTCTCCTTATCTTATGCCCTTTTTATTTAATAATATGACAATCATCACCCTTTTATGCTTTTTTTTTATTTTTTTATTATCTATCTTTATATGAATTCTACTTTCTATCTTTTTCATTCCTTTTTTCTTTTTTTAATAGCCATATATGTTAACAATAGCGCAAACCTCTTTTTTTATGTATATATTTTATGATATCCTTTTTATACTTTTGATGATTCCTTTTCTTATATAAATATTCTATGTAAATACAATTCTTCCCCCCCCTTTTTTTTTATGTTGTGTAATCAGTTATAATATTTAATATGATAACTTAGTCCTTTATATATATATATATATATATATTATATTTAATTTAATAAATCTATAATCCTTTCCAATATATTTAACATTTACAATCTATTATATATATCCTGTATAAATTTTAAAAAAGGAAAAGAAGGCGAAGAATAAAAGCAATCAGAAGAAATTTTAATTTTTTTAAAAAAAAGGGGGCGGATATTCAATTTTATACTAAAATTTTATAATTTGCCCAAAACATTTTTTTTTTATTTTTCTTCTTTTATAAAAATATATAAATATAAATATATATATATATACGTAGCCATTAGTTTCTTTTAATGGGATTATTTCGTTCACAAAATAGAAATGATTCATATACTGATGAAATAGAACCTTTACATAGTGGAAATCATGATGTGATTGAGCTCGAACCAACTACTTCTAGTCAACGACGATCTTCCTATTCTTCAGATGCTTCATCACGTTATGAAGAAGATAATAACAATATACAACAACAATCATCCAAAAGGCGTCAAAAACAAAAAAGAAGACAAAAACATTATCCAATACGTCAACGTCAATCATCACCACAACCCTCACAGCAACAGCAACAGCCATTCCAACATGGATATCAGCGTTTAGGAGGGCATATAGTAGAAGCATGGCACTCCATGACAGGTTTAAGACATAATGGATTCAATCCTCAATCAGGGGGACGTGGTGGAGGAAGAGGAGGAGGGCATCATGAGCATTTAACAGAAGATGAAGACGTAGATATTCAGCAACATAGTGAAAAAGAGTTTAAAAATTCATTAAAACGTTCCTTATATTTGCTATTGGAAGAACCTTCAAGTAGTCGTGCAGCTTTTTGGACTAATGTTATCGTATCATTTTTAATCGTTTCTAGTGCTATTATGACTACTATTGAAACTATTCCTGCTTTTAGATCGGCCGAAAGTAATCGAGTGTGGTAAAAATAAATATAAAATAAATAATTAAATAAAATAGGAAAATGGAAAGAATCATGGATTAAAAATCGTGTTAATATATATCTTTATACTGAATGATGGATTGATTATAGGTTTCATTTGGAATCAACAATGGTTGCTCTTTTTACTTTGGAATACATTTTACGGTTATTCGCTCATTCGGACTCTTTGATTATGTTGAAAAATTTCGTTTTAGGTATGTATTAATACATTTTTATACTTTTTAAAACAATTATCATAATCATTACAAGAATGAATAACAAAAAAATTAATTTTATAAAAAAAATGCTTTTCTTAAAATTTATATTGTAGCTCCGATATCCATAATTGACTTTATATCCATTGTCCCATTTTACATTGAAGTACTTGCACAAAGAGACACTGTAAGTTTTTTTTTTAAAAAATATATATGTATATAGATTCAGTCACTCATTTCAATATCTATATCTATATCTATATATATATATGTATATGTATGATTAGACATATGAATTTCGATTTACTATATTGCGCCTTTTTAGACTTTTACGTTTATTCAAAACTTATAAATATTCCAATGCAATTATTATGACAATTGAAGTAATGGTGGTTGCCCTCAAAAGATCAGGTGATGCCCTATCTGCATTATTTTTCTTTTTAGTCACTTGTGTAGTTTTATTTTCTACTTTACTATATTTTGCCGAACGTGGGACTTGGGATGATCCCTTACAAACATTTGTTGATCCTGATGGTAATCCAAGGTAAATAATAATAATAATAATAATATTATAACAACAGATATAAAAAAATTAAAAATTAAAATGAAAAGGTTACGACTTATGTATATTAAGTTAAGAAAAAGTATCATTTTATTTATTTGTTTTTATTTATATTTTTTGAAATAATTAGTGCATTTGACAGTATCCCCGCTGCTTTTTGGTTTGTTTTAGTAACTATCACCACAACTGGTTATGGTAATAAATAAATAAATATGGGGGGGGGGGAGTGGATAATAATAATAATAATAATAAAAAAGCAATCTCTCACATGATATATATATTTTTTATTTTATTTTTTTATCTTTGTATATGATTATGAATAGGTGATATGGTCCCTACTACTTTTATAGGTAAATTAGTGACATTTCCTGCTATGATGTTTGGTGTTCTGGTAAGTCTATATTAAAGGGAAGAAAAAAAAAAGAACATATTTACATTTCATATAAAATAATGTATATATATTTATATATATGTTATTTGATATCAGTATGCATTTCTATTTATTTAAATGTATTAATATGTGATCTATCATAATCATTGACCTTCATACTCTTTTTCTCTTCCCCCCATCCCTTCTCCTTATTTTATTTTCCCTTTTTTTCTAGTTAATTGCTTTGCCATCTATCATTGTTGGTCGGAACTTTACAATTGTATGGGAATCAATGAGACGTAGACAATATTTGGAAAGATTACAAGAAAATCAACCTGTAGATGGTTCGGATAATGTAGATCCTAATCTTATTCCTCCCACAACTAGTAAAACAAATTAAAAAATAGCATTTATATACATATATGAATAATAGTGATAAATAGTAACTCGTATATTTTTTTTAAAATAATAATAATAATAATTCATGTATAGTGCGTCGACCTTCAACAGCATTTGACGACCTTTTAGGAACAAGATTGCTTGGTAATTTAAGACCTATAGCAAGTCATATGGATCCAGGAATGACCAATGAACAACAACACCAACAACATCAACAACATCAATATATGATCGACGATAGTGAAGAAGCACTATTTAATCAATTACATACATTAATCACCATTACAAGACAAAACCAAGAAGACATACAGCGTATTTTAGCAATTTTGGAAGATAAACGACCCAATCATACTACCGATATAAAAACAGCAATTCCTTTGAATGTACCAGTAGCTTCATCCTCATCTTCTATAAATGAACAACAGCAATCTTTAACAAAAGATACCGATCATCACTTACCTTCCACTTCAACGTTAAATACAAAAGGAAAATCACTGGATATTATTTCGGAAGAAGATTAGCTGATATTTATTATATAGTATTTATTTATTTATATTGTCTCATTGTAAACATCAATATATATATTTATAGACGATCATTTTGATGATCATTATATTTGATATTATTTTATTATTATTATTATTATTATTATTATTATTATTATTATTATTGTTATTGTTATTATTAATTTATTCTACTTGTATAGACTTATTTTTTATTCATATTATATATATATATAAACATATTATTTTCATCTATTCATCAACTATTAGTACATATATATTTAATTATTAATTTATATATATTTATATATAAAATAAAATTAATATATATTGATGTATATATATCAACCTTAATTTATAGATTTTTACTATGTACACACTATGAAATTTTTAAGTTATAAACCAAATCAGTAAACCTGTTAATTTTTTATCTCTCAACCAACACCTTAAATAAAATAAAGCGTATTAGGAGATAAGAAAAAAATAGTCTGTATATTTAATTGTTTCTTGGAATTAACAAAATGTTTATTCAGTAATGCTTACAATAAAGAGCTACCGAGAATAACAAAATAATAGTTATAAAATCAAAAATCTATTTATTAATTAAATTTAATGTATATTGATTAATTCTCTACCCCATTGAAAAACAAAAAATAAAATAGTATTTAGTACTATATCAGTGTATAAGAATCTGATGTGGAAAAAAAAAGCTAGAAGGAAACTTTAAAAAAATTTAAACAACGCTGTCCAATTTTTTTAAAAATAAAGGGCAGGTCAAAAAAATACTTTCGTTTTATTTTTTATTTTTTAAGTTAATAGATATAATATCACCATGTCGAAATATGCTACCTTACCAGATATTGTAAAATTAAAATATATAAATAAATAAATAAAACTCGGTATATTATGTATTCTATATATATATGAATATCATGGTTGTATACATGTAATATATTACTTTATTTATTCAACTTTTTTTTTCCTTCTCTCTTTTTAGGATGACCAACCAGATGTATATGAAACAGCGGACGTAACTGAAGACACTCAATTTCAAAATGATATTGATGATGATATAGTAATTTATTTATAAATAAAATGAAAAAAATAGTTGTATAAATATATAGTAAAAAGATAATAACAGTAACAAGAGTAATAATAATATTTTACTTATATTTTACTATTTTATTTGCCAATATTATACTGTTTTATAGGATAGTGATGATGATAATGAAAATGTTGTTCAAGCGCGTATTTCTCATAAAGAAGCAAGTAATCGTTTCAAAAATTCAATAGTTGATTCAACCGATATTGGTAAAGCTGAAATAACAATAATAATAAAAAAAATATAACGGACAAACTGTACTTTTTTTAGATATATATAGACATCAAAATGATTTTTTAATATGAAAATAATCATGTTTTTAGATTTTTCGGATCGTTTAACAAGAAGAAAAAAGGCCATGTATCGAACCTATGTACGTCGTCCTCCTACTTTAGAAACAGATGAATATGAAATATTACCTAAGGATATGGTATTACAAGAAACTCGATTACAAAAGTTACGTCGTTTAATGTTTGAAGTTCAAGAATTAAATGAAGAAATAGAGAAAGATGAAAAGGTAAATAAAAACAATATTGCCATAGATAAATGTATAGAATAAAACGAATATACCAAACCATTGTTCTTAACACTATTGTATTTATTTTATCTTATTTGTTTTTTAAAAAATATGTAATAATGTATGAATCATCATATAAAATAGGAAAACAAAGAAACCAATGAAAAGCAAGAAGTATCTCAAACAGAACTTTTATCTCAAATTACATATCTCCAAAATGAATTGTCTCGTCTTCAAAATAAAGGTGATAATGATGAAGAACAGGATTCGTCTCTCGGTACAGCTTATGGAAAAAGGGTAGATGAAGCAAAGTCTTTGATTAAACAATTGGAATCTTATAAAGCTTTATCAATAAGTGAAACCTCAGATGATAAGCCTGATCAAGAAAAAAAGAATGAGAATGGTGATGTAAGTGATATCTATATTATATATATATATATATATATATATATACTTTTTAAAAATATATAAGATTATTTATTTATTTTTTTTCATTTTGTGATTTTATTCTATTTAGATGATTACTTATGAACTTTATTATACCCCAGAAACAGTTAAAGCACAACAGCAAAGTAGGGTAACTAATGTAGATGAACGTATAGCAAAATTAGAAAAGTTAGTCGGTACTTCTTATGGCCAAGGATTAGATTCTATAGTAAGTACTAATATATATATACTTTTTTCATATGACATTTAAAACTTGAGATTTACTGGTTTTTACTTATTTATTTATTTATTCTTCTATGTATATATTCATCTCTTTATTTTTTTTAAAAATAATAACAACAATTAGCCATCAAACCTTACACCAACTTCACTTATAAATACTTTATCAAAATTAGAACAACAAATAAGTTTACTTGCTCAACCTCGTCATTTAGATGTGATTTCTAGAAAGATCAAAGTATTAAATAGTGAATTAGAAAGATTACATGAATTAAAATCAGGTGGAAGAAAAGATCATGGGTTTGGATTATCGTCATTATCATCTACAGCCGGCAACACATCACTTCATTCATCATCTTCTAATGCAGCAACAGCCATCATAGGAGGTAGTAGTGGAAATAATACAAATGGAGGAAATACTAATAAAGATGATCAAGGAGTCTTATCAAATGATACCGAAGAAAAGGTGAATCAATTATTTGCAACTATGGAAAAAGTAGATCCTTTATTAAATTTAACACCAACATTATTAACTCGATTAAAAGCATTGCAAGGTTTACATACAGAGGCTGCTACTTTTGGAAAATCTGTTAAATTAATATCTGAAGAACAAACTCGAATGACCGAAGAAATCAAGAGTTTAGATACTACTTGTGATTTGGTAATAAAATAAAAATAATAAAAAAAGGAAAAAGGAAATAATAATAAAAGTAGTGAAATATATGTACATATTTAACCTTTTTTATATCTTTTATTTATTTTATTATTATTATTATTATTATTATTGTATTACTATTTTAGTTGACTAAAAGTTTAAAGGAAAATGAAGAATCTATTAACAAAAACATTAGTATCATTGATACTCGTATGACAGAATTAGTTAAACGTATTGAGGCTTTGAATACCACTGACGCATCTTGAGGGGAAAACAAACTATTTACTTACAGATAATCTACATTATCGTTGTTATTATTATTATTTTAATATTTAGATGATTTCATTTAATTATATCCTTTTTATTTATTTTATCTTATTTTATCATATATATATATAAATATTTTTAATAATAAAGTTGAAAATAAAGAAATAAATAAATATAAATCAAAGAACATTTGAAAATACCAATGGCTTTCAATGTAGCCCAGGCTGTGTAACATAAAATAATTAGTGGCCTAATTTGGTTACCTTTTATATTTTTAGCTCTTCCATCTTTTTTTTTTTTTTTTCCACTCTCTCTCTTTTCCCCCTTTTTTAATTTTTCACCTTCTTTCTTATTAGATATATATATTTATCCCTTCCATTCTTTTATATCTTTCCTATTTATTATTAATATTATATATTGGTGTTATTATTATTATTATTATAAAAAAATTTAATAAAACAAAAGAAAACAATAAATATATAACATGACAACTAATGAGGTTATGCCTTCAATACAAAATAACATTGTGAATAACCAGCCAAAAAATATAGCTTCTTTATTCAATGAACTTCAAGTTAGTGTAGATCAAACAAAAACACGTTTATTGGATAAGGATGAAGCAACTTGGTCTCATTTATCATCTTCATCCACTTCTTCTTCTTCTCCTTCTTCTACATCACCAAAACAATCTATGGACCGTAACTCAATTTCTTCAACAAATAGTAGTACTTCCATGAGCCCCATTACACCTCACCCTACCATATCTACGAACTCAACAAAAACAACAACAACAACGGCAAGATCATCGCTTATTACCTGTGCTTGTCATCACTGGTTGGTTTCTATGGATTCAGAACACTGTGCTATCTGCGACGAACCTATTGAATACTTGTCCCAGTGGCAAACAGAAAGAATCGTTCGATCCAAAGAATTAAGAAATTATAAAAGACAATTAATGGATTGTACTACTTTACAAGACCAACAACAAAATGATATGATGGCCTTACAACGTAAAATAGTGGATCATCGAGAAATGTTAATGATTCGTGATGAAGAAATGATTTCTTTACAACAAGATATGGAAAAATTACAAACAAAATACAATGAAGAAAGTGCTCAAATTGAAGCTATTGAGGTAGAAAAACAAGCTGCAAGAAAGGAAATTGAAGATTTAGGCCAACATTTATTTAAAGAGGCTCGTGATATGGTGGAAACTGAAAAAAATGAAATCTTGGAACTACAACAATCGTATGAAAATTTAAAACAAGAATTACAGAAAGCTCAATCAGAACTTGATACATCTAGTGAAGAATTAAAATTATTAAAAAAGGAAATGACAAATTATAATGATATGCAACTTCAAGAGAATAATAACCATAATCATAATAATAATATGGCTATTTTATTACGACATCAGCAACAACAATATTACAACAATATCAACAATATTACTGATGATCACGAAAATAATAATAATAATAATAATAATAATAATCAAACAAATAATCCAGATGATATAAATAATAAGAATATTAAGAATTTAATGTTAAATACCTCCTCAAATGTAAATAATCTTTCAGATGATTTGATCAAGATACCAACTACTCCTTCTCAAGCGTTTCATTTACGTGCACATATAGATTTATTATCCTTACAAGAAAACCACCCATTAAAAGAAACAATTCAATTAGAAACATTTGAAGATGATCAGCAGTTGACTGAATTCCAAGAATTTTTAGATAGTGCAACATCTACTACTTTTTCATTAAAGAAATTACATGGACTTCCCTTTATGGCTCTATGTTTACAGGATGATATTGAACCTTGTCTTCGATTTGGATCCCAACCAAAAGTGGCTAGTAAAAAAATTTTAGAAGCCATCCAAATTAAAACTTGCTTCGTTGAAAAATGTCCACCAGGCTATGTACGTGAATATGCGGATTATTTAAGAAGGGAACGATATGCTAAAAAAAGCAAACCAAGTTTATGGGATAAATTCGCTTCTGCTCGTTCATCTTCTAACTCTTCCTCTTCCTCTTCATCATCATCGTCATCACCTACTGCTTCAACTTCTACTTCTACATCATCCACATCATCCACATCTATTTCATCCATATCAACAGATATTATGAATGGAGATGGGTATATATTGTGTGCTGCATGTGGTCGTAAAGTTAAAGATAACGAAGAAGATGCTACCGTCATGGAAAAGGAATTATGCTATCGATTTAGAATTTCTTATTTTGATGAATGGTCTTGTATTGATCGGTATTGTGCTAATCGTTTAAATTCAGTCATTGCTTTTTATACCTTTTTACGTCAACTTCGGTTAGGTAACTTTAAAGAGAGATCTTTGATGGACGTTTATCAGGAATGTTCAAGGCTAAGGCTTCAAATGTGTTTAAGCAGGTAAAAAAATAAATAAAAATAAAAAATAAACAAATTAAGTGATAATAATAATAATATATGGGTAATAATGATACTTATTTTTAAACTTTTCTTTTATTTTTATTAGAATGGGGTCTCTTCCAAATAATTTAACTGTAATCCAATAAAAATTTATCATTGTATGAAAGTTTATGAAGTCACCCTACATTCCGTTTTTAAATATATATTTTACCAATTATTTTATTTATTTATTTATTTCAAAAAATAAAAAAAAAAAAAATATATCAATATACATAATAATAATAATAATAATAATAATAATATGTTTATGATGGTGAATATTTTATATCTTTTATAAATTTTTAACATCAGTTTTTGTGGTGTAATAGTACTTTATATTAAAGCATTGCTAAAGCTACTGGGTATAAGCCCAAAAGAATATCCATATTTATTCATCTTTTCCCATCCATCTATTAATTTAGATAATATTTTTAAAAAGTTTAGAACGGTAGATTAATATGGAATTATATTTAAAGTTGCCCAGAGAAATGATCTAACATTGATCCCATGAAGATACACTAAAATGAATACATATATATATATATATATATAATTCTACATTTGCATTTTCTTTATTAAGTTACTCAAAAATGATGAGAAAACTATATTAAAAGTTTAAAGCAGTTGAACGATTTAAGAATTTCTTTTTGAGGATAAAGCCTTTTTTCCATTCCTATTGATTATTTTTTTTATAAAAAAAAAACTACAAAAGTAAATTCAAATTATTTTATACTTACATGAGTTACTGAATTATTTTTTTTTTGTCTTTCCATAACATGATGAGGACAATCTGAAATAAAAAAGAAAACCGAAAACAAGAAAAAATTCTATAGAACTATGATTAAATCTGTCTAAATGAATATAGTTTACACTTTTAATATTGAACTTTCTAATGGTTCAAATTGATACACGACCGAAAAAGAACTGATATAAAAACAAAAGGGTATTATTTTCCTTTTTAATTTGTGATTATTCTAAAAATTATCGTTTAAAATCAGGCATAAAATTTATAAAGTTTATTTACGATATTAATTATATAACGGATGACGGCCATGGCTAAAAAAAAAAAGACTCAGAGTTGCATAATTTTTATACGTGTTTTAACTTACCATTTACCTATTAAATGGTTAAAAAATTGAAAAGAAATAGCTCAGTAAAAAATCGAGGCATCTGTTTAATAGAAAAATTATATTTTTTACACACATCATAGTTATATCTTTAAATAAGGAGGTACTTGGGACTGAATGATTTTTATGCAAGCTGTATGTCAATATTCATCAATGAGCTGGTGAAAAAATGAGAAATTAGTAAAATAAAAAAATCTATATTGATCTTATACCATGGACACGACCTGAAAAAAGGCTCTTGGAACTGAACAACTCTTATACATATTGTAACTTGATATTAACCTATTAATTGGTTAGAAAAAAATGGAGTAGTGTAACGTAATAAAACATTAAGATATTAACAAATAAAAAAAAATTTTTGATTGCATAATAATTCATTACAACTAAAAAATGATTTCATTAACAAATGATTTTTATAAATATCATAGTTTTTTACCCGCTTATCAAATGTTAAAACTATATTTATTTAAAAAAAAGCGAATAATATATTTTTTAATATTAATTCATGTGATGTAATGCTACACTTTGTTTATATTAAAAATCTGTCAAAGCTGAGTTTGAACTCAAAATTACAAAAACATAGAACTTTCTCCACATTATTTCCGTCCCGAACCAATTAAAAAATTTTATTTTTTCTGTTAATTACCAGTTAGAAATATTTTTTTTTTCTTTTCCTTTTCTTTTTTTTTTTTTCTAATAAATAATAACAATAATCTTTTAGATATCCTTTTTTTTTTAAAAAAAAAAAAATGACAACACCTTTTGATAAAAGCAATGATACCGTCAATGAACCCATTACAACGTCCTCAAGCGATTCCTCTGTAAGATTATCCTTCCCTTCACCACCCATTCTATCACCCGAACCATCCTCTTTATCCATTAATGAAGTCATAAAAAATGGGGAAAATAATGTTAATAAAAATATTAGAAGAAAATCAATACAAAATTATCAACAACACCCTTTAAGTGAAAAAATAACTATTACGGATATCGAGAAACATAAAGAAGATTTAGAAAGCAGTACGGGAGAATATGACCCAAACGATCACCATCATGAAGATAATCATAAAAAGAAAAAATGGACATTGTCATATATTTATAACAGATATAGAGTTTGGTTTCAGTAAGTTATATACTTTAATTGTGCTACCTATTTTAAAAATTATAATAATAATGATATCCATGCATTTATATTTTAACATGCCATTTTTTTATTTTATTTTAAAAATAATATAGTTTAGCTATGTTTTTAATTTTTACAGGCTTTTTAGCGGCAGGATATGCATTACAGTTACCAAAAGGTTATGATCAAGAAAACTTAATCTTAGGATTAATCTATGCATGGTTTTGTATCTTCATGATTTTTAATTATATACCAACTACCACAGTAACACACCCATGGAATAAAGCTATTCATTGGCTCTCTTCACCAATTAGACAATTTTCTCCAAAAATAATATCGATCGGTTATGCCGCTTTTGTTGCGGCTGTCATGGTGGCTACAGTATTTGCTCTACCTGAAAAAGAAGAATCTACTCGTGTTCAACGTGTTATTAGTTTTTTCGGTTTAGGCGTATTTATTGGTGGATTATATTTAACTTCAAACGTAAAGTATATATTTAAATATGTATTGAAACGTTACACTTCTTTTTTTATTATTATTATTTTTAAAATATATATATTTATTTATATATTTTATTTTAAAAAATATGTTGATATAAATAGAATCGTAGAGCTGTTAATTGGAATACATTATCTGGTTCTGTACTATTACAATTTTTGTTGGCCTTATTTGTGTTTAGAACATCCGTTGGTAATGATATTTTTGAATATTTATCAATTTTTGTAAAAGGAGCTTTGAGTAAAGCTTATTATGGCACACAATTTGTATTTGGAGATACTGTGGCCGATGCTAAAGTATTTGCTGTTTCTGTATTCCCAACCTTGATTTTCTTCTCTGGTATTGTCCAGATTTTATATTATATTGGTGCTATACAATGGTTTTTATCAAAAAGCTCTGTTATCTTTACTGTTTTACTTGATATCTCTGGTGCCGAATCTGTTGTTGCTGTTGCTTCTGTAAATATAATAAAACAAATTAAAAAAAGATGGCATTATTTATATTCTATATATTAATATTTATTTAAACGTTGATTTTCTTTTCTCTCTTTTATTTTAACCATTCTTAATATATTACTTATGAACATCAATCTACCAGCCATTTTTAGGTCAAGGAGTATGTATAATAGTATATAAAACGAATAGATGTACATTTTATAAGCTGTGTAATAATCGTCTTTTTTTTAAAAAAAAAAAAAAATTAAAAAAAAAATTAAGGAAAACGTATTATTGATCAAGCCTTATATTCCAACTTTAACGAATGCAGAACTTCATCAAGTTATGACAAGTGGATTTGCCACTATTTCTGTAAGTTGTTTATTGATGACAATATAAAAGGAAAGTCCTGTGTAACTAATCTGTTATTTTTTTTCGATCATTAGGGTTCTGTATTATTTGGGTATATTGAATTAGGTGTTGATCCAAAAGCCCTTCTTGTAAATAACAATGACAATAATAACACAAATAATATATATATATATATATCTGTGTGTGTGTAATAACGTTATTTTTATTTATTTTTGATATAAATACATGCATATATATATATATATATATAGACTAGTTGTATCATTTCAATTCCTTGCTCTATTTTAGTATCAAAATTAAGATACCCAGAAGAAGAAGTGCCCGTAACTAAAGGCTCTATTACTGTCCCAGAAGAAGAAGAAAAAGCCGCTAATATTTTAGATGCTGCTGGTAGAGGTGCTAGTATTGGTGTAACTATAGTCTTGGGTATAGCTGCTAACATCATCACTTTACTTTCTTTACTTTATCTTGTAAATGCTGGTCTGACTTGGATAGGAAACTTTATAAATATTGAAAATTTAACTATTCAATTGATTACTGGTTATATCTTTGTACCTGTATGTATTTTAACTATAGATTGCTGCTGCATATATAATAGTGACATCTAAAAATTCGGCTATTATTTATTTATATTTTAGATTGCTTGGTTAATTGGTATTGAAAATAAGGACGTTGTACTTGTTGGTCAATTATTGGCATTAAAAATTTGGGCAAATGAATTTGTTGCTTATGATACTGTAAATAGATATATAAAAATAATTTCTTTTCCTTTTTTTAAAAAAAAAAAGATATATATATATATAATTTACTAATATATATATGATTATTTTGCAGATGATGAAACAATATATAAATATGCTTTCTCCACGTACTATTACTATTACAACGTATGCTTTGTGTGGATTTGCCAATCTCGGTTCAATTGGTATGCAGGTGTCAGTAATTAGTTCCCTTGCCAAATCAAGATCAAATACTATTTCTTCTTTAGCTGTGTAAGTTTTTGTAAATAGTAATTTTTAAACTTGTTCCAAAACTGATTTTTATATTTATTTGATTTTTTAATAGATCGGCCATGCTTAGTGGTGCCATGTAAGTATAACTTTACCGCCAATTTATACATATCTAAAAACTGAAGACTTAATACTAATACCTTTTTTTTTTTTAACAATATAAAAAGCTCCACTTGGATTTCTGCTTGTATAGCTGGTATGCTTTTGTAAATATTTATTTATTATAAGTATATATCCACATATGAAATTTAGAATAGACAAAAAAAATTATATTTTTTATTAAATGAAAATAATAAATAAAAGTGAAGAAAAAAAAAGACAAAATAGTAGAATGGATATGATTTATTAAAAAAATCAAATTTCGCTATTTTTTTTCTTTGTATATGAAATCCTTAAAAAGATCCAAATTACGAGGATTTAGAAAGATAAAATTGATATTTTGATTTATTAACAAACCAAAATAAAAGGATAAATTTGTGAAATCAAATAATAAAATTCAATTTTTCAAAAATTTAGAAAATGAGACCAATAAATGTTAAATAAATTTATATTAGGAAGAGTTCGATTTTTATTCGAATTAAATTTTAAGATTTTATATGAAGTTGAATTTAGAAATTGGTTGAACATAAAAAATAACTTCTTTTTTTTCGTATTTTTCAAACCCAACACATTTGCATTGATATTTTTGCCTGGGAGAAAGCCACCACTCTGAGTCAAAATTTTTCATTCAAAAAGTGGAAGTTCAATTTTTTTTCTCTCTTTCCTCTTTTTTTTAAAAAAAAATATACATATATATTTAAAATTACTATGCCACCAAAAGCTAAAAAACAACAGCAACAAGGTGATGAAGAAGTGCAAGAACCTCTTCAAGCTGTTATATTAACTGATAGTTATGATGATAGATTTTCACCTATATCTCATGAATTACCCAGAGTACGTTGTAAAAGATTAAAAAATGTTTTTTTAAAATAAAACGCCAAACCATATTTTACTAAACTTATATCATTTTATATTGATTTTATTATTTTACAGTGTCTTATGCCTTTATGTAATACACCATTGATTGAATATACTTTAGAAGTATTGGCTACTTCTGATGTACAAGATGTTTTTATTGTATGTACTACTCATATTGAAAAAATAAAATCTTATTTTGAGTAAGTATTTTGATAAATATACGAAGAGAATGAATGAAAAAGTATACACATTCATAAATATCATAAAAAGAGTATTAACGTTCATTTTTTATATAATATTATATTATTATTACTTTTATTTATTAATTTATTTAGACAATCAAGTTGGATGAGTAGTAAATGTAAACTTAACGTTCAAATAGTACAAACGCCCGAATGTATGTCAGTAGGTGATGCTTTGCGTGAATTGGACGCTCGACAACTGATCACCAATGATTTTATTTTAACTTCTGGTGACCTTGTATCCAACATAAAATTAGATAAAGCTATTGAAGCTCATCGTGCTAGAAAGAAAACTGATAAAAATGCTATTATGACTATGGTAGTAAAGGAAGCAACTCGATCACATACATCAAGGTAATATGAATATTTATATATATTAAGAAAAAATATATAATAAATAAAGTAGTAATAATAATAGCTATAATCAATTCATTCTATGTAATAATATATATATATATTTAATAGACCTCAAGAAGCATCAAGTGTATTTGTTTTGGATCCAAATACAAACAAATGCTTGTTTTATGAACCTGTCGAAGCATTACCTAAAAAAAGTAGAATTGAAATAGCTCCTGAAGTATTAGAAAATCACCCTCAAATTGAATTTCGCAATGATTTAGTAGATCCACGTGTAGATATTTGCTCAATAGAGGTATGTTGGAAATATCTTTTAAGAAATAAAAGTATATGATGAAATAATCTTTGTTGATTCGTGTATCTATATCTTGATCAATTTTTTTAAATAATTAGGTTCCTGCATTATTTACAGAAAATTTCGATTGGCAACGATTAAGACGAGACTTTGTACATGGAATTTTAACATCAGATATTCTGGGTAAAACTATTTATACACATCCAGTATCAGAAGCTTATCTTGCACATATTCAAAATGAACGCATGTACAACACTGTTAGGTAAATAATTGCACATATATATATAACAATTAAAAATAATAAAAAATGAAGGGTAATAATTAATAACAATGATCTATTATTTTGTTTTCATTTGTTATTTTTTTATAGTATGCATGTATTAAATAGATGGGCTTTCCCTATTGTACCTGAAACAAATTTAAAAGCTGGAGATGATTATGAATTTATCCAAGGCAATATTTACAAATCTAGGAATGTCATTTTATCAAGATCATCCATTGTTGATGAAAATGTTCAAATTGGTGCAGGCACTACTATTGGTGAAAATTCTCGAGTAGCTCAATCTATTATTGGTCGTAACTGTCGTATTGGTGATAATGTTACATTGGTAGGTGTTTATTTATGGGATGGTGCTATCATTGGTGATAACTGTACTATTAAAAAATCAATTTTAGCAAATAATGTAACTATTTTAGAAGGTACAACAATTGAACAAGGAAGCTTAATATCTTTAGGTGTAAGTTGTACAAAAATAGATAGTAAAATGGATAAAAAAATAGAATTAAAAAAAAATTAGGATCAAATTATAAAGATATATTTATACCTTTATATATGTATATATATTAGGTAACTATTGGTCCAAATGCTCATATTCCTAAATATTCACGACTCAGCTTGAATCCTCAACCTAAAACAAGCATGTTCGATGATAGCGATGAAGAAGATGATGATCACAGCCATGGTAAAAAATAAAAAATAAATAGCAAAAACATCTTTTTAATATAAATATATATATATATAGTAATTACTATATTAATTATGTTACTTGAATGATTACTATTTATATTTAATAGAACATGATCGTATATTAACTGGTGATCATAGCCCTGTTTACTATTGGAAACTTTTATCTGGAGATGATGATGATGTAGATGTTAGAAATTTAAGACTTGATACACTTGGTAAAAATAAAATAAAAATAAAAATAGCTAATACAATGATAACGATTAAGATAATGATTTATATATACATATGCTTATATTTGCCTTTTTGGCTTCTTTCTTTCTATTATTATCTTATTTTTATTAAATAGCTTATGATGTTAATGACCTTGTTTTAGAAGACCATGAATTATCTGAAAGTGCCTCCGAAGTAGGCGAGCTTTCTGACGAAGAATCTGATATGGAGTCTATTGATGGAGCTTGGAATTTGAAATCAACTGCTAATATTGCTAAAAAATCTGCCGAATTCAAAAAGGAAATTGCTTTAACCATTGAACGATCACTTGCTGAAAATCATTCAGTTGATACAGCCGCTTTAGAAATTACAGGGTTACGTATGTCTAGCAATGGGGAATATTCAGATGTAAGAGAAGTATTGATACCTTTAATTATTGAACAAGTGGATAAGAATAATGCAATGGTCAGTTTTAAAAAAGTATTTACACAATGGGGTCCTTTGATTGGAAAAGTTACTCATAAACAAGATGACCAAGCTCATGTCTTACAACTTCTCCAGGTAAAATAATAAACAATATATAAAGTAAGGTAAATAAATATATAGTATTATTTATAAATGATTTTTTTATTATATTTAGACGAACTGTGCTACAAATGAAATATACGGTAAAATATTTTTAGGTGCACTTCAAATTTTATATAATATTGATGTAATAGAAGAAGAAGCTATTATGCAATGGTATAACTCTGATATTTCAAAATCTGGTACAGCAGCAGAAGTTAAACTAAGAGAAAAAGCAGCTAAATTTGTGGAATGGCTTAATGAAGCTGAAGAAGAATCCGAAGATAGTGATGACAATTAAAAAAAAAAAATAGATATAATATAATAATAACAATTAGAACTGTGTATCTATTAGTAGATTTTTGTATATTGTATATTCAATTAATAAAAAAAATTTAAATCTATATCAATTATTTATATATTAAATAAATCTGTGAATATCCAAGACTATCTTATGAAAGCTAACTCGTAATACAAAGAATAATAATATTATTGATATATAACATTTTAAGTTGATTGATTTACAATCTGTGGAAATAAATGAACATTTAATTAAAAATAATCCCTTCAACTAATTCACAAATTCTCAAGATCATGTTATAAATATTTCTATTAGTATACAATGATTTTGTTTATTTATTTATAAAGGATATATATCAAAATGTTTTTTTATAAGTGGTTTATTAAATTTTTTATATTTTTTTAAAAATAATAACCAAATTTATTCATCATCGACAATGGTAGTTTCTAAGCCTATTAAATTATACACAGATAAAAAAAAAATGTTAATGCACGTCATAGATAGGAGAGAAATACTCCAACCTCTAGCGCTTTCAAACTGCTGGAAATTTTCATTCATTTCCTTTTTTTCCTCTTTCCAATTTTTTTATAACTTTTGTTTTGGTTAAAAAAAATGACATATATCACCTTTTTATCATCAAAACAAAGGTTTTTATAAAAAAATAGGAACGAGAAAAAAAAAAAAGAATAGAAAACTACACAGACAGCGATTGGTTGATTTTTTTTTAGCTGCTCAATTTTACTTTATCTATTTATTATTTTACCTTTGAAAGAGGCGACAGGAACATAGGTAACAAAAGAATAAAGCTTATGCTTAGCGTCGTCATCATCGTTACGTTTACGAGCAATACGAACACGAATACGATGAGGAACATTACGAACACCACGAGCCCATAAAGCTTTATTTAAAGAAGGATCAAGACGAACATCTTGAGTACCCATAGTTTTGGTAGCAAATGCTTTGATGGCCTTGACGGCTTGAGGGGTACGAGTTTTAAAGGAACGACCATGAACTAATTTATGGAGATGGATGGTATATTCACGAGTAACGACATCAGCAAGAGTAGAACGTTTTTGTGTAGGATTAACCATAATGAATTGTTAGATGAATGGATGGATGGATGGATGGATATAAAAAAATAAAAAGATAAAGAAAGGATTGAACCAGAAGAAAAATTGTATAAAATAAATTAGGAAATGGTTTATTCAAGTTCCGAATAATTTTTATTTTAACTATGCCATTTACATGTCATTTTTTTGCATAATGATTTTTTCGTTGTTAATAAAAGTTATAAATAACACAGGAATAAGAAAAAAGATATTTATCAATTGCAATATATAAAAATATGTGATTACATTATTGATATTATTATTATTTGATAATACTCAAGAATACGACTGTTTATAATTTTATTTTCTCATAAACATATATTAAAAAAACCTTTAGGTTTAAAATTATTTTTATTTCAGATATATGAGTTCCTTTTTTAACTTTATTGATAAACATTAAATTCATCATAAAATAGAACATATTAAAAAAATCATCTTCTTTGCTTTTATATATGTCCTATAATAAATAATATTTATAGACTGCTTTATATCTTGCTATTAAAACCAAAACAGCATAGAGATACTACGTATAGCCATTTTGATCAAACTTATACAGCTGCCTTATATAATGATTTTTTTAAAAAAAAGTCAATGATATTATTTGCCTAAATATGAAATTATTTGCGAAATTAAAATATAGCAAAAGTAATAAGCATGCTATTGAATAAAAATAAATGATGTAATAATATATAAAAAACATGAAAAAAGAGATTTAAAATTTTTAATCCTACTGTTTTAAATATATTTATATAAATTTCTGACTAGTTGGTGCTTTCTGTAACTTTTTCTAGAGGCGCTTATAACACTATATCAAATTTAATACATATCTTTTTAGAACATAATATCAAACATAATAAAATAAAATAAAAAAAATATAAAAGAGGCTATGTACTGACTAGAAACACTTTATTTTACCACTAAAAGGGGAGAAAGTACAATTAGTGTAGACTCAATTGTCAATCTTTGGAAAGCAACATAAAAAACCAAGTGCTATAATAATTGTCAACAAATAATCATATATAAAACATAGTATTGGATATGGCGAGGTTAGTATTCAATATTAAAAAGGAGAAATAACTGATTTAATCAAAGACTTAATGAGTACTAATATATTGTAAATATACAATTAGTATCAGTGGTTTGTGAGAAAGTAGTTGGATTTCGGACTATTGGCTATTTATCAATAAATTATTAGATTAATCATTAATTAAATTATTAATGAATATGAACAATTCAATACATATTTGGGGTACTAATGTTTGTTGTAGTATCATCAAAAAAGAAAAAATTAATAATTATAACCATTCACTTCGATACTTTGTGATAAAGCAATTAATTAAAAGAAAACAAAGATTAAACAATCGAGAATATCAATATTTTTTAATCTTTATGTATAAAATAAAAACTTTTAAAAATAGTTCTTTGCTTTTTTTATTGCTATCTTAAAAAAATAAAATAAAACGAGATATTAAAGTAATATGGTTTATCTAACTGTATATAGTTTTGAAGTTGGAAAAAAAGCTGAGTTAAAAATTGAAAAAAAAAATATAATTAAATCAAATTAGGTAATGATCAATTCAAGATCCGAAATACTGGCTCTTTAAAGGTGTCCCCAAAATTCTATAATTCTGTCTTTTCTTCTTTTTTTACTTTTCTGTACATATATGACGAAACCGACGTCATTAAAACTGATCAGTATTGATGTTGATCGATAATAATAAGAAAATATTAATAACGATAAATACAAAAATAAAAATATGAATATAGTTATTATTTATTTATTGATATGATGTCTAAATATATATAAATTTGATTATATACTACTTATTATATAATACTGGTTTATATATATATATATATATATATAAAACAAAAAACTACACGAGGCGAAATTGTTTCAATCGAAAATATCAATTATGTCAATCGGAGTATCAACCAAAAAACACTAACGTATCTCGCATAATAAACTCAATTTAAATCAGCGAAGTCTAATCAAGGGTCTAAAATGAACTGAATATTTTTCTCTTTTTCTTTTCTCTTTTCTTTTACTTTTTTTTCAAAATAATTACTACTACAAACGCAATAAAAACAATATGAGCTCTTTGGATTTATTTTCTCTTAAAGGTAAAACTGCTATTGTTACTGGTGGCGGAAGGTAAAGAAAATAGTACCCTCTATTTATTTTTTTTCAAAAAAAAATCTGAATTAATTCACTAAACTATACTTTTTTTTAAAATTTATATATATATATATATATAGAGGCCTTGGTTTAGAAATGAGTAAAGCTTTAGCAGGTGCTGGTGCTAATGTTGCAATGATGTATGTCTCTAGTGAAAAAACACATGATACCGCTGCTGATGTTGCAAGTTCATTTGGTGTAAAGTGTAAAGCTTATAAAGCCGATATGTCCAAACCTCAAGAAGTAGCTAAAGCTATTGATCAAATTCATAAAGATTTTGGTACCATTGATATTCTTGTTGCCAATGCTGGTATTGCTATCGAAGGCCCTGCCGAAGTAGGTTTCATAAATTTAATTTTCATTTGCTTGTCTTTTAAAAAAAAAAAATTAACATTTATAAATACATATATATAGGATTTCAAAATGGAAGACTGGCAAAAACTCTTTGATGTTAATGTTCATGGCGTGTTTGCTACCGTTCAAGCCGTTGCTAAGTAATTAATAATATAGGAGGAAAAAAAGATTGGCGAAAATAAGAGGTCTTTTTCCTAAAAAAAAATTATCTCTTTTTTAATATTCATATAGAGAAATGTTGAAAAATGGTAAAGGAAGCATCATTCTTATTTCTTCTATGTCAGGTTTAATTTCAAATCGTCCCCAAGCACATTGTGGTGTAAGTATATATATATATATATATATATATATATAATGTATTTTATTTTATTTTTTTCAAAAAAAAAAGAAAAGAAAAGAAAATATTAACTTCATATATATTATAGTATAACGCTACTAAAGGTGCTGTAACAATGATGTCCAAATGTTTAGCTCAAGAATGGGCTACTCGTGGTATTCGTGTTAATTCTATCAAGTAATTTAAATATCACCATATTAAAAAAAAAAAAAAAAATAGATAAAAAAAAGAAACTTATACTTATTTTATTTTACTATATACTATTTAATATATAGCCCTGGTTATATGAAAACTGAAATGTTAATGGATGTTTGTAACTCTAAACCCGAGTTAAAAAAGACTTGGGAAGATTTAACACCTATGAACCGTTTAGGCAATCCAGATGAAGTAAGTGTACATATATTATTTTGTAATTATTTAATATAAATAATTAATTTACTTTATTTTTATTTTATATTATTATAAATAGTTAAATGGAACTGTAGTTTATTTAGCTTCTGATGCATCATCTTATGTTACTGGAGCACAAATTTACGTTGATGGTGGTTATACATGTGTGTAATAAATTAATATATCTGTTAAAAAATAAAAATGTTTATATTATATTAAAAGAAAAATAAAGACAAAATTATAAATACTGTATGCAATAAATGAATAACGCTATCATTAATAAAAAGGTTTTTAAAGATTAATAAAAATGCAATAGAAATCAATGTTGAAAAAATTGATCATTACCAAAAAAAAATTAAATTTCCGCCTTTTTAAAAAAAATTCTCGTTTTATTTTTTTTTTTCCTCTTTTATTCATACTTTTTTTTTTTAAAAAAAAAAAAAAGACTAAAATTATACTTTTATTTTTATTTGTTGACGTATATTTACATACATGAATGATATCTGTAAATGATATTATTTCAGATAACAGTAATTTATTAACTTTACAGTCTATTTATGGACGCCTTCATATTGTCAACAATACTTCAAAATCTTTTTTAAAGGAATATCAACGTGGAACAATTTTATTATTTGATATTTATAATACAGAAGCGAAAATACTATGTCGAGTAGATCGTATCTATCATGATTTACAAGATAGTGTTATAGAAATTCCTTATTGGACTTTGGTTACTTTAAAACATCATTCCTATTTGGAATTTTCAATAGAGCCTGTAAAGCGATTAAGTAATCCTACTCTAACAATACAAGAAGAAAAAAATATTAATACGAAAAACTTGTTAAAAATATTAAAGAAACAACAACAGCACGCTTTACCCTCGCCTGCTTACTCCTGTCTTGTACCTCGCCAATTAAATCAGCTAAAATTATCAATAAACCATTCTAGTCTTAATTTGTTAGGATACATATCAGCCAAATCAATACTATATGATAAAGCAAGCTCAGAAGTTGTTTTTTTTATTGAATTAACTGATGCTATTAAATCACTCGGCACTATTACAACTCCTTCTTCTCCTTCATTATCAAATAATGATATATGGAGTATACCAATCGTTTTTAAAGGTGACCAATTGATGAATTACTATGATGAGTTTCAAGTTGGTTGTTTTTATATATTTAACAATTTAACACCAACTACAATCACTTCATCCATCTCATCTCATTCATATCATCGTCATTTTAAACGTCATATTTTAAAATATAATGTATACCAATCCTCCTTTATAGAATTATCTAAAAAAAAATACCAATCCTTTTATTTATCCTATCATTCAGCAACAACAGCAACAGCAACAAAAGCAGAAGATGCAAAGCCATCTTCATTATATAATTACTTACATTTGACTCGATATGATTTGAATAACAGTAATGAAAATAACAGTCTTACTAAATATGAAGGATTTGTTACGCGTGTCATTGATCCTCTTTTCGGTATTTATGAATTAAATAATGAAGTTGTGTTATGTTTATTCCATTATCTTGATTATTCTGAAAAACAACCATATCACATTGGTACATATTTAGTGATTCATCATGCACATATGATAGCTTTAACATCAACTACTATAAATTCATTATTATTAGATCAACTGTGGAAGGCACCATTTGTAAAGCGTGATTCTCATGAACCTATTCGAATTGCTTTGGTAGCGTGTATGCGCAGTAACATAAAAATCGAAATTACAAACAATAATGATAGAAAAAAGAAAAACAGCACTAACTATAATAATAATGCTTCAACAATTATCAATATGGACGGGTATAGTAACTTGCTATTTTACAGTGAAAATAATAATAATGGTTTGGATTCAATTTCATTTAACCATTTAATATACAAAAGATTAATCTATTATCACTGCCTTCATCATTGTCATGATTTTTTTACGTTATTGAAACATTTAGAATTATACACTTCATTACAAACCAAATTCCCGTTTTTATTTGAACAACACTATGATAGCAATAACAATAGTAACAACTATTCACTAATTCATATTGGCCAATGTATTATTCAATTCTTTTTCTCTCATTTAGATATTCAAAAACAACACTTTTATCACCATGGTGATATTTATGGGGATTTTTTTCAACATGGTCAAACCTGTTTAGCAATGAATACAGTTTTATCTATGGATGATACTACCACTTCTGTTATATCTTTAGTCACCTTTCCAACTTTAAAACAGGTTATTAATTCTATTTTAAATGATTCTTTGGATAGTGATGTGTGCTATAAGTTAAAAGATATTGCTTCACCCAATAGATTGTCCCTTTATCTAGCCACTTCATGTGTGAATGTTACAAGATATAACTATGATACTACGACTATAAACAGTGGTAACAACAATATCTCTTGTATTATTGGAATAATTGATGTTTTACCAGATGGAAGATTATATTTCAAAGATGATACCTATAGAATTCTACTTATCATTAGCAATAACAACAATAACAATAATGATAATTGCGGTAATGATCACAACAATCTTTTCTACGAAGAATTGATATTAAAACTACAACTTGGACATATATATTATATTAATCGCTTTCATTTGGTAATTGAAGACTTCTCCTATTCCAAATCAATATATACAACAAATAAAATGGAAGATAAAGAAACAAAATTAGAATATAAATATATAATGTGTAATTGGGAAGACATTGAATATGTAGCACCTACGAATCCAGTATCAATACCAACATCAATATCATCGACCGTAAACAACGAAAAGATAAAATCACATTATACATTATCCATACCATTATTAGATGAAGATGCTAGATTAAGATTGTGTCATTTTATGATTATGGATGAAAATATGATAAATCAAGACATAGCACTCTATTACATAGTAGATATCATGCCAGCCTCAGCATGTAACGATCAACAAGGGGTGCTTCATCTTGAACAATGGGTACGAGCAATACGATATAATGTAACACAAGTGAATGATCGGCATATTGATTGGGATCCAATGATGGTAACGTTGGTATTTTCATCTCAGTTTCATAGTTTATCCTATACTTATGCATTCAAAATTGGCACCTGGTTTGGTTTATCTCATGTACATCAATTAGACCCATTTATTATTTTTCCTCAAGCCTACCCCAAGATTAGAAATATTCGCCTTCAACAACACCCAACTTATTTTGTAGATAATGACCAATATCAATTTTATTCTGTAATACAACAAACTAAGGATCAACATCTTCAATTTATATCTTCCCCTTCTTCTTTACCATCAACAATAGTGTTATTAAGTTCTGTATTTAAATCAACATCCAATACACCATCCACTACTAGTTTAGACATTTGGAAAGAAAATACACCTATATTAACAATTCCACAATTTATGACATCTCATGAAGAACTATCTCATCAATTACAACATCAACAAGGACAGCAATTCAATAAAAATCAACTTGTAAACGTTCGTGGTTTGATTTTATTTAAAGCTTTTATTGACGATGATAATGATGATAATGATGCAGTTAAATTAAATAAAGACGTACAACTTTTTCAAAAATTAAACATTGGGTTTGGAAAACACGGAAGACAATTATTTATTCGATTACGGCAACCTGATGGATTACAAACATTAGATATTTATATGGAACATGAAGATTATCAAATCATACACACAGCTGGTGTCATACCTGGAAATATCATCACTTTATTTAAAGTAAAAAAGGAAACAAGTATTCAAAATAAAAATATATATGGTAAAATGGGCAGTTATACTTTTATACAAGTAGAACCTCAATTGAATCCAAATGTTTTGGAAAATACAATTACTAACTTTACTGACAACATTCCTATGATACCGTTGATTTCGTTGCATGAATCCTCTCCTTCTTCTACAATAACTGCAGATGATGTATTTAAAATAAAGGTTACGGTTCGTATGATACTTAAATTACAATTACAATGGATATGTAAAAATTGTGGCACGGTCATTTCTGGAGAAAAATGCTATAATAGATGCCAACATAGTGGATTTTTATTTAGAGCCGAAGCTAATATTATCATCAGTGATGGGACTTCAGATGCATACGCTTATATTAATGGAGAAGATTTGGTTTTTAAATTACTGATGCTACTACCTAATCAGGAAAGTATTGTGAAATTGGCTTCTTTAAAGCATGGTACCTTATCTTTTGGAAAATATGTGGATGATAATAATAAAAGTAATATAGATTATGATTTTTCTATTTCTTCTTCTTCTTCTTCTTCTTCTCATTATGATCGTGGCAATGGTATATCTACTTTGGAAAGTTTATGTAAGAAGGTAAAAAGGCAAGGTCATTATACAATGTATGGTAAACGAGCTTTTAAATCATTATCAACAAATAAAAAAAAAAAAGGAAATAACAATCAAATAAATTCAATAATCAAGGAATTAGGATTACGTACAGTTAATATAATCGACCAAGATCATACAATTCAAACTCTAGCTTTTAATCATATTAAAATTAAAATCATGGCCTTGGAATCTAATGAACCATGTCAACTGGCTTGGTCACTCATCAATAATTTTACATAATTAATATAAATTGTTTTAAACCCCCTCCATTTTTTTTTTTTAAAATAATCGTTCTTATCCTATTTTTTTAAAATAAAAATAAAAATATCATTTTTTATATACTATTTACACATATAGTATATATATATATAAAATATATATATATATATATATATATATAACAATCATAAATAATAATATATAAATAAATATGAAACCACCTCAACATCCAGGTAATCCTCAATGGAAAACGTTTAAACAATGGAAAAAGACCTCAAAACCTCATGCCATAACTCTGCCAGTCTCTGCTGAACAACTACAACAAGATTTATTAAAGAAATTTAACTTGAAGGATGAATCTAATAAAACAGAAGTTGAAATATGGGGTGAAGTTCAACTAGATGAAAATAATAAAAATGGTTGGGGGGCTGATATCTATAGTAATAATAATAATAGTGGTTGGTAAAATATATATTTATTTAAAAGAAGAATAAGGTTGTCGAAAATGGAAAAAGGAAAAAGGAAAAAGGAAAGTAAAAGGAAAAGGTTTTATATTATTTTATTTAATATTCTCTTTTCCTTTTACTATCATATATATACACTCAATTATTTTTATTACTACTTTATCTTTATGTAAATATTCTTTATCATTAAACATTTACATATACATATATTATTATACACGCTAGATCTATATTACCATTATCAATTTTTTTTTTATTTGAATTATTTACTCTTTGCAGTTTCATATTTGAAAATCCGTTTAATAAAAAAACTTTTATGCTAAAATAACAAATATTTAATAAATGATCAATATGGTAACAAGCAATGAAATAAATGATTTATAAAAAAAATTATTATTATATATAGGCTTCATTATGATCTAAAATAGAACGAGTGCAGAAAAATAAGAATAAAACTATGATATATATATAAATAAGGGAAGAATAACTTTTTCTATAAATATGGGAGAGGGAGGACATATACAAAAAGGAAAAAAATAAAAAATTACGTATAAATATTAATAGTAAAAATAAAAAACAAAATAATTGTAGTAATAATAGTATTATAATATTAATGAAATATAAAAATAAATATAAAAATAAATACAACTAAAAAATGAACATGATACATACAAAAAAATAAATATAAAAATATAAAAAGGAGAGAAAATGATATAAACATATACCTAAAAAAATATAAGGGGAAAAGGGAATAAAAAATAAAAAATAAACATAAGACAAATATAGTGTGTAATAATGAAAATCATAACTTTTTTTTGTACATTTTTTGTATTTTTTAGCAATTATTTTGATAAGTTTTGTTATTATTTTTGTTTTGTTATTTTCGTGAATTTTTTTTTCAAGTTGAGAATAAAGGGGATATATATCTTGTCGTCGTTGATTGTTGTTGTTGTTGTTGTTGTTGTTGTTGGTGACACCACTTAAAATTAGAATGATTATCGAATTTAGAATTATGCAACGATGATGAAGAAGAAGAAATGATATTCATTGGTGAAGAAGGTGAATAAGATTGTAAAGTGGATGAAGATGAGCTATTGGAAAGGGATGATTCATACAATGGAGGAGGAGGTGATATAAAAGAAGAAGCAATGGACGTTGATGAGGAAGAAGTTGAAATAACCATTGATGAAGAAGAAGATCTAGTGAGTGTAGCATGCTTGTTACTTATCGACGACGCCACGTTTCGAACAGGGGTAACCAAAAAATCAGGAGTTATAGTAGTACCTTGCCACTGGTTACTCTTTCTCTTTGTATTACTATTATTATTCTTATTTTTATTATTATTTTTAAGATGGTACTGATGATGATGATATTGTTGATGATTCATATTACTATGATGACGTCCATATTTTTGTAATTGTTTATATCGATTCACTGCTTGTTGAAAATCCTTTTCGGTTATTGACAAATTAAAATCCTAATGAAAAAAAAAATAATAATAAAAAAATGAAACAATATAAATATTATGATGATGAATAGGAGTTAAACAATGAAAAAAAAAAACAAAACGTTTTAAATTTTTTTTATATTTTCTTCTCTTTCTCTTTACATATATATATATATATATATATTCTTCTTATTCCACTTTTTATTGTATATTATTATTATTATTATTATTGCTATTTACCATAAGTGTTAAAAATTGCTTTTCCATTAAGTTTATTTCATTTAATTCAAAATAGTCGTTTGCAAATGTCATCCAGTGTTTATTTTTTGGTGAAGTATCATTAATTAATTTGGTACTGATTATTAAAGAAGCTAAAAAGATACGTTGAGGAGCTGAAGCCATACCTGTTGTCACATAACCTAAGCGATAGGATAGTCTGTTTAATAATATAAATGCTATTAATAAAGTACCTGTCTTGGTACGTGAACGTTGAGTAAGTAGATCAATAAAATCATGTAAAGGTGGAATACAAGTAGTAGTTGTAATTAGATTTGTAGAAGAGCATTCGTTTTTTATTGTTGAAGAGGAAGGTGTTACTATGTTTGATACTTCTGAAGTTAATAATGATACTAATTCATGACTGATACGTGAATCTAACCATGACTTTTCAAGTTTTGAATAATACATATTATTTATTTATATATATATATAATTATATAATTATATAATTATATAATTATATTACTATTATTATTAGTATTATTAGTATTATAAATAATTAGTAATAAAAAATAAGAATTGAAAGAAGAAAAAAAAAATGAAAGAAAGAAATAAAATAAAAAGCGAATGGTTTTTTTAAGTAAAAAAATAGGCGGCATTTTAATTTTTTATGGCGGTAAAAAATTAAAAATATAGATAATAAAAAAGGAACCTATTTTAAAAAAACAATAATAAACAAATACTAAGGGATCAACGTATTGTTATTTCAACTATAAAATATACATGTTTATTTACTATTATTATTATTATTATTATTATTATTATTATTATTATTATTATTATTATTATTATTATTATTATTATTTTATATTAAAAAAAATAATTCATGTATTTGCTTATTCTATTGATTTTATTACTATTTTTATTATATAAAATATGATTATAAGATGCATGTTTAAATATATTTTTTAAAAAAATTAATGATGAAATTACGAATATAAAAAAAAAAGATGATGACATTATAGAAAAAAAAAAAAAAAATTAAAGATAAAATGGAATTATAAAAAAATATTAACAAATCAGTTGCTATTTAAATTCTTTTTTTTATTTTTTTTCGCCCATCTAAGTCCACATGCGTTACAAAGTCTAAGAAATAAATAGATAGATAGATAGATACAAATAAATAATAAATAACCATATATATAAAATCGAGAGAAATGTGGAGTTTTAAAGCTTACGTTTTAGGCCCAAAAGGTCCTCTTCGCCATTCGGTTGATCTTTGAGCTCCACAATCCGTACAAATATAATTTTGTAACATTTTTTTTCGTTTTTTCTGTATTTAAAAATAATGATAAAAATAAAAATTTAATATATATAAATATATAAAAATATACATGTATATATATAAACAAATTACTTTATATAGTAATTTATTAAAGATTAAATTTTTTATTTTGATTATATTATAAAAAAAACTACTTACATAGGCCTTCGAAGAAGCAGAAACCGTCGATAGGGTTGAAGCAATAATTGATTGATTAATTGGGTGAAGTGAAAGGGTAGGATGATGATGATGATGATGATGATTCATAATACTACTATTATTATTATTGCTATTATTATTATTATTATTATTATTATTATTATTATTATTATTGCTATTTATGCAATAAGCGGTTGATGCATAGTCTGATGAAAATTGAAAAGCCGATGACGAAGATGATGGAAAAGGGTGACTTATTGAAAGAGAAGCGGGAGGGAATGAATGAGGTGATGATGATGACGATGTTGAATAATTATTTTCTTCGAAAATAAAAAAATAAAAATAGCCATTAGGAACAGGCTGTTTTTGGCAAATTAAATATAAATGAGTTCCATTTTTTTTTAAAAATCTATAATAATCGAGGTATGTACATTTTAGATCATCATGGTGCAGAAAATCTGTAAACGATCTACCAATTATTTCTAATGGAGTATAACCTGTCAATAATAAAAATTTATTGGAACATTGCTGAATCACTGTCTGCCTTGTAATGATATCATATATGGCATTATCACGTGTTGATGTTTTATGATGTTGTTGAGTGTGGGTATGATGGTTTGGAAAACCCATTGCAGATATATTATTATTATTATTGTTATTATTATTGTTATTGGTTGGGGCTAGTTGTGGCGTAATCATAGCATTATTACTATTACTATTATTATTATTATTCATATGTATTACTTTTTGTTCATATGTTGTTATTTCATTTAGTATAGGTGATGATGATGATGTTGGTAATAAAACATTAGATGGTATATAATTATATGAATTAGAGTTGAATGAATTCATCATTTTTAATATTATTATTGTTACTTGTATATATATTTTTTGTCTATTAAAATTATTTCAGCCAACACAAACAATATGATATTATATATATATATATATATATATATATATATGTTTATATATTTAAAAAAAAAAAAGCAAGAGGATATATAAAATATATTAAAAAAATAATATAGATAAAAATAAAAGATAGAATAAAGAATATATATGAATATTTATAAAAAAGAAAAAACTAAAAAAGAAAAGAAAAGGAAAAAAAGGGTATTAAAAAAAAAAAATGAAAATGTTGGTGATGAGTCTTTTAATTTATATAAATATATATATATATATATATGTATATATATATATATAAGCAATAGAAAACATTATTTAATGACTCCTTAAAAAAGCATAAATAAATAATATATATCAAAAAAGTAGACATATGTGGCTAAAATGGTATGATTACCCAAAGTGAGAATATGGTATGTAATATAAAAAGAAATACCCTCGTGAAATTAAAAATCCCAAAAATCCCAAAAATCCTAGTCTAGCTTGATTATCCCTACTCAATAAATACACCATTCGATTTATTTAAATACTTTTTATATCTACTGAATATACTCATACATATATATACATATATATATATGTATATATGTATATATATATATATATATATATATACCAATATTATTATATAAACCGTTCTATATAAAGAAACTGTTAATGAAAAAAAAAAAAAGCTAATTACGTACTAAAGCTTTTATCCTTGTCATCCCCTTTACTAAAAGTTTTCTTTTCTTTTGTCTTCCATAATTTCCCTTTTTTATAAATGTTGTAGATCACTTATTCTTTTTCTTGTAAATATTAGAAAATAAAACGTCTCCTATATGTAAAAATAATAATAATAAATATTTTTTTAAGATTAACTCTTGTCACCATAAATTACTATATTAAATACCTTCTCCGTGATTATTATTATTATTATTTAAAAAAAAGAAAAGTCTTTATCTTACATAGTCTATTTATATTAATTCTTTCCCTTTTCTGTTTTTTTCTGTCATTCGTTCCCCATTTATATATATATATTTATATATTGAAATATATATATATTTAATAAAAATACTTTATTTAAAAAAAAAAAAAAATTACATTATTTATTCATATAAGGTAATGAATGGCTTAAAAATTGAGATGTAAACGGGCTAATATGACGTTGTTGGGATGTATTAATACAAATTAGTCGAATGATTTGTTCAGTTGTCTTTTTTCTTGTTACTTGGTTCTAGACATATTAGATAGATAAATAAATAAATAATAAATAATCAAGTAACTTCTTTCAATTCTTGTTTTTTGTTGTTGTTGTTGTTGGTTCCCTTATTTTTTTTCTTGGTCACTTATTTATTTATTATTTATTAATCATTCATATTCCAAAACATATTAAATTTACCGAAAGATTAACATAAAAGGTAGTGATATTACCGAATTGTTGGATAACTTCATATATCTGATCGTCATTTATCATCCATAAATGTTTCTGATCGACTAAATAAAAATTAAATGTAAACGTATCAAATGTATTATTATTATAGCCCCAATTATTTTTTTATTGATACAAATATACAAATATATAAATATATAAATATATAAATATATAAATATATAAATATATAAATATATAAATATATATATATTAATTTTTAATTTTAATTTTTTACCTTTAGTAAAAACAATACTGCACCTGGTTAATAAAAAATCATTTGTTATGTGGCTAAGATAAGTTTCCAATAGTTTGGTACTGAAGGGATTTGTAAAGTCTACAAGTAAAAGTACGTAATCTATATCCTTAATAGTATTTAACTCTTGTAGTGTTATTTCCTCTAAAGTATATCTATTTTCCATATATGTATAAATATTATTGAATTAATATATTATTGTCTTGGCTTTTTTTTTAAAGTTTTAAATTGTTTCAACCAACCCTTACGTTGATAAATATACTTGCGACGATTGCAGTAACTGTTTTGCTAAAGTACGTTTACCACTTGAAGGTGTACCAACAAGCTACTTTCATAAATATCAATTATTAATAATAATAATAACCGCAAAATAAAATAAAAATAAAATAAAAATAAAATAAAATACATGAGTTTTTCTATATGGTACAAGTTCTTGATGAATAAATAAGCAAATAAAAGACGTTACCAAGATGTTGGTTGCCTTACGGGTGTAAAGTGGTCTAAGCATAAATGAAAATCATATATTAAAAAAGGGGGAAGAATTGAGTAAGGAAGCCTTATGAAATATATCTATAATGATTTATCGGCGCGGAGAAAGTAAAAGAGAGAAAATAAAAGACAAAAAAAAATCTACCAATTTTTTATAAATAATATGTGACTGAAAAGTTCTCGCGCGCAGAAAAATAAAATTAAAAAATAAAATCCGCTCTGTTTGATTTTTTTTTTTTCCAACAATATCCTTTTAAACAATTTTTTTTAGGTGGTGGCCAGTGAAAAAAAAAAAAAAGCGGTAAAGAAAGAAAATAAAAAAAAGGTTAAGGAAACCTTTTTTTCTCTCTCTCTCTCTTTTTTTATTTTTTTAATTATACGCTTGCTTATTTTTCTAGATATTAATCAATATGTTTTATTTTCAACTTCACTTTATATTTTTATTCTCTCTTCTTCGTTTGTTATCATCTAACAAGTAGATAAATTAATAATGCAAACTTCTTCGACCGATCTAAATGGAACTACTGGTGTTAATAATATTCCTACAAAAGAACAACTTAATCTCGTGATACAAGTAATATTAATGAAAATGAATATAAATAACGAATGAGAAAATGTAATTAGTATTGATAATATATCATTATTTCTAGAGATTAAAACAGCTTCATGAACAAGGTGCAACTGAAGATGGTAATAATGAATATTCTCGATTGATGAATGTACTCCGTATGGTAAAACAACAACAGCAGCAGCAGAATATATTACTTCAACAAAAACAGCAACAGCAGCAGCAGCAGCAGCAGGATCAACAACAGCAACAGCAACAGCAACAGCAACAGCAACAGCTATTATTACTACAACAACAATTATTACAACAACAACAACAATTAGATCCTGCTCAACAACAACTACAATTACAACTATTACAACAACATTTATTACAGCAGCAGCAGCAGCAGCAGCAACAACAACAAGCATCAGGTAAAAATAAAAAATAATAGTAATAGGAATATACATTAAAAAAAATGTAAATATTAGCTATAATAATGTAAATATTATATATATAATTGTATGGTTTTGTATTTTAAACTAGGTTCCCAAAATACATCTAACTCAGCTAATATAAATACATTACAACAATATCAAAAACTAGCTTACAATTTATTATCAAAAGCAGTACCTTCTCCACAAAACCTGATATCATTGGCAGATCAAAATGCTTTTGAAAACAAGTCATTACCATCATCAACACCAATAAACACCACCTTCAACAATAATCATCCAATGAAAACGAATAACATGATGTCACTAGATCAAAATATGTCGAGTCATAATATAGGAAACAATTTACAGTCAGGACAACAAAATAATAACAATCAACATAATGATGAAATGGAAGAAGACAATAATGTGAGAGAAAATAGCGAAGCTAATGATGGTAATATAAATGAAAATGAAGATGTAGAAGAAAAACAGCCAACATCATTAATAGAAGAATTAGTCAAGACGGCTTATAAACAAGTATTAGATTATAATGAAACAATGAAAGCTATGAATCAATACTCATCATCATCAGCTATAAACGCATTAACACCTCAGGCTTTGCTTTATGGTCAACAAAAATCACATGCACATAATTCAAGACAGCAAAAACTTTTATTACCAAAGAATATCCCAATGCCACTTGATCCTTATATTATTTTATTTGAACGAGAAAAGTTTATACCCAAAAGAATTCAAAATAAAATAACTGCTTTGGAATCTATTAGTGTGGATAATATAGCTCAACAACATCAATCATTAGGTTATATGTTGAATGAATATTATAATGAAACTGTACGCATGGCTACTTCTGATCAGCTAAAATCCATCATTCAATTAAAAGCATTACAATTACGTCAAAAACAACATAAAGTAAGTAGGAAAAATAAAATATATATAAAATTGTATAGTCTACTTAATTAGTAACTTTATTATTATCATTATTTTACACTATTATATTTAGCTACGAGATGAAGTAATGTTGGGTATGGAAGAAGCTAATCGATTAGTTAATTCAGTAGATCGTACATCTTATCGTAAAATCATGAAACGGACCTTACGTGAGGCAAAACAAACAGAAAAATTAGAAAGACAACATCGATTGGATAGAGAAAAACGTCAAAAACAAAAATATTTAGATTATTTACAAAAGGTATGCAATCAAGGACGAGACATGATTGCCTGGCAAAAAGCACATCAAGCAAAATTAGGAAAATTAGGCAAAGCAGTTCTTCAATATCATGCTTATGTTGATAGGGAAGAACAGAAAAGAAATGATAAAAGATCCAAAGAACGTATACGTGCACTTCGAAATGATGATGAAGAAGCTTATTTGAAATTAATCGATGAAGCTAAAGATACAAGATTGACTATGTTATTAAAGCAAACGGGAACTTATTTGGAATCCCTATCGAAAGCTGTTGCAGATCAAAAGAATGACCCTGTACACGAACAAGATGCTAGTGATATATTGGATGATGAAAATTTAGATGAAGAAGCTTTATTAACGGTAAAAAAAAAGAAAATCATGATAATAATAAAAATAATGAATAGATTATTCATTTATTGATATATATCTATATATATATATATATATATATTGTTCATTCTTTTCGTATGATTAATATTTTATTTATTCTTCTTCTGTATATATAGGATAAAAGAGGTAGCCAATCTGATTACTTTAGAATGGCCCATCATGTACAAGAAACTGTATATCAACCTAGTATAATGGTAGGTGGGAAATTAAAGGATTATCAAATTAAAGGTTTACAATGGATGGTTTCACTATATAATAATCGTCTGAATGGTATTCTTGCTGATGAAATGGGACTTGGGAAAACAATTCAAACAATTAGTTTAATTACATATTTAATTGAAAAAAAGCAACAAAATGGTCCTTATCTTATTATTGTGCCTTTATCGTAAGTTTTTTTTAAAAAAAAAAATGAAAATGAAAATAAATTGTATGAAGATACTTTAGTATATAAGCTTATAATAATAATAATAATAATAATTGTGTTTTTTTTTTTATCTATATATAAATATATATATATATATAATTAGTACCATCACTAATTGGACTTTGGAATTTGAAAAATGGGCACCTTCCGTTAACACTGTTGTTTATAAAGGACCACCAGATGTACGAAAACATATTCAACGTAATCAACTTAAACATCGTAATTTTCAAGTCTTACTTACTACATTCGATTATGTTATTAAAGATCGACCTATATTATCAAAATTTAAATGGGTACATATGGTCATTGATGAAGGCCATCGTATGAAAAACTCAAAATCAAAATTAACTACAGTTATACGACAACATTACTCTTCAAGATATCGTCTTATTTTAACTGGGACTCCTTTACAGGTGAATATAAAATAAAATATATTTTACATAATTATTCTAAAAATCTATATGTTTATAATTACTTTATTTAATCCATCCTTTCTATTTTTTTTTTCCACCCTTTTAGAATAATTTACCTGAACTATGGGCTTTATTAAATTTTATTTTACCAAAGATTTTTAACAGTGTGAAAAGTTTTGAAGAATGGTTTAATACTCCGTTTTCGAATCAAGGAGTTCCAGATAGAGTTGAACTTAACGAAGAAGAACAATTATTAATTATCAAACGATTACATAAAGTAGGCTATATATAAAAAGATGTTAAACAATGATAAAAAAATCAATTCATATATATATAACATGTTAATTATTAAATATTCACTTTTTCCCTTTTTATTTTTTAGGTACTTCGCCCATTCTTACTGCGTCGATTAAAAAAAGATGTGGAATCTGAATTACCAGATAAAGTGGAACATGTTATTAAATGTAAATTATCTGCTTTACAACAAAAGCTATATACACAAATGAAAAAACATGGTGTCCTTTTCACTGGAAGTAATGAACAAACTGGGTAAATATAAAGATTTTAACAAACACATATATATATAATTATTTATTTATTTATTTTTATTAATTGAAATGATTTATTATTATTATTTATTTATTTAGTCGTACTACTGTTATGGGATTGAATAATCGAATTATGCAACTTCGTAAAATTTGCAATCATCCATTTGTATTTGAAAAAGTAGAACAACAAATCAACCCATATAAAGCATCAAATGAGTTGCTATATCGTTCTTCTGGTAAATTTGAATTATTGGATCGCATCTTACCTAAATTGAAAGCAACTGGTCACCGAGTAAGTTTTTTATTTGCATTTTTATTTCTTGTAAAAATGTACATTCCCCTTTTTTATTAAAAAAAAAAAAAAAAAAATATACATACATATATTTATATATATACTAATATACCAACAACAATATTATTCTTTTATTATTTTTTTTGATTATTGATTTTAGGTATTGATTTTCTTTCAAATGACACAAATCATGGATATTATGGAAGATTTTTGTATATATCGTGGATTTAGGCATATGCGATTAGATGGCTCAACCAAAGCTGAAATACGCTCACAACAACTAAAAGATTTTAATGCACCCGATTCTCCCTACTTTGTCTTTTTACTTAGTACTCGAGCTGGTGGTTTAGGTTTAAATTTACAAACAGCAGATACAGTTATTATATTTGATTCTGATTGGTAAGTATAAACATAATAAACAGAAGTTAAATTTAAAATGAAAGGAATTACCATTAATACGATTATCCAACTATTTTTATTTATAAAATAGGAACCCACACCAAGATCTTCAGGCACAAGATCGAGCACATCGTATAGGGCAAACAAAAGAAGTACGTATCTTTCGATTAATTACCGAGCATTCTATTGAAGAAAGTATCTTGGCCAGAGCACAATATAAATTAGATATCGATGGGAAGGTCATTCAAGCAGGGAAGTTTGATAACCGTAGTACAGAAGAAGACCGTGAAGCATTTTTAAGATCCCTTTTAGAAGACAAATCGGATGAACAACAACAAGATGAAGGTGATGAAGAACAAGAAGAATTTGATGATGATGAACTCAACGATATGCTGAAACGAAGTGAAGAAGAATATAACTTGTTTACAGAAATGGATCAAGAACGCCAACGAGCAGATATAAAGTTATGGCATCGATTGTATGGAGAACATACTAAATACCCACCAGAAAGATTATTGCAAGATTGGGAATTGCCGGAAGTGTACCGTCAAGAAGTTCCAAATCAATATAATGATATAAATCACCAGGATGGCAATGGAATATTAGGGCGTGGGCAACGAGCTAGAAATGAAGAAGTTCAATATAACGATGGTATGACGGAAGGACAATGGCTTAAACATATTGAACAACAACAAGATGATGATGAAAAGATATCAAAAAGAAAAGTAAAACAAGAAGAATCTTCTCATGCAAAAAAACCTCGTTTACAATAAATATTTATAAATCACACCAATATATTCATTATTTATTTATTTTTTTTAAAAAAAATAAAAAAAATAAAAAAATCCCTCCATTCATCCTCATTACTATTATCATTGTGTTTATGGCTTAAACATAAAATAAAAAAAACTAAATAAATAGAATAAAAACATATACACTTGTATACAGAAATGGTTAAATAAAACAGGCTTATTATATATATATATATTCTAAATAAAAAATAATAATAAACAAAAGACACTTGATACCATGTTTTATTTTATTTTATTTATTTATTTATATTTAAATAAAAGAACCATTAAGGGCTAGGAGTTTATCAGTAAAAATAAAAAATAAAAAAAAGATGTCAAGTGAAAAAAAATAATGGCCATACATATGAGTCAATTGAACCCACGTGTATTTATTAGATTTTATCAAATAAAAAATACTTATCATTACGAATCGTTAATAATCATTAATACAAGATATATCTATTTATTTATTTACTATATTAAATGATTTTAGTTGTATATACTAAACGAAGAGCACTACGACTAACATATTATATATTAAAAAAAAATGATTCGTTTTAAAATTTTTTAAAATTAATATGAAACCATCATAATGCCATAAAATAAAATAAAAAAATATAAATATATAAAAAATTAACTATATATGATATCACCTTAATCGGAGATTCAAGCCTCTTTTTTTTTTTTAATATCTTTTTTTGGGCGCAAAAAACATAAAGTTTAGAAAAGCGAATCATTTTAAAGCATTATTATAACATGATTGAAGTATTGGTCAAGGAATGGATTTTCACCTTTTACAACCTTATTTTATTATATATAATCCAACAATGTTTTCATAAAAAAAAAAGGAAGATAATGCTAATCTAATTCTTCCGATAAAAAAAAAAATGAAATATAAATATCCATTGTCAAATGGATTATTTATTTTATTTTTTTTCCTTCTTTCTCTTTCTTTTATTATTTATTTATTTATTTTTTTATTTTCTTTATTAAAATTATATTTATATATATATATCACAATTTATCTTATATCATATCATGGAACTACCTAGTTATACCTCAACTTTAATCAACGCACCACCAACATATGATGAAATAACTTATACTGAATCAGTATGGCCACGAAATTACGAACGATCTACTCCAAGGATCAATTTAGCACAATTTTATCATCAAGTTGTACTGAATAGTCAGTTATCTCAAATCAATAATAATGGTGATGATCAAGAAGATGATGATGAAGACGAAAATAATAATAGAGATATGAAATCAAATAATGAAGCTAATAATAACAATAATAATTCAATCATGGTCAAATCAAGTCATTCAATGCCTTTGAGCTTTGAGCATCCACATCAACACTCTATTTCAGAATTAAATCGAATATTAATTCAATCATGGTCCCATGCTACTTCTATTCCAAGCTATACTTCTTTTAAAAACAAAGTTAAGCGTCTTAATCTTATCCCTATACCCAACTCAAAATACCACCGATCTTCATAATAATAAAAGCAATCTACCCCTTTTTTATATAACTATACTTTATAATCTGTACATTTACACTCCGCAATAAAATCCTTTATCATTTTTTTAAAAAAAAAATGCATATATTTTATATTTTCTATATGAATGTAGGAATAGAATTAGCAACAATTCTTTTTTTTTTAAAAAAAAAAAAAAAAAATTGTACGTATATAATGGTTTGATATGTTTATTGATAAATAATGAATTTTTTTTTTTTCCAAATCATTCTTTATTCGGGAAAATTATTTATATTTAGTGATTCACTCATCTGACCTATTTGGTAATAAAAATAAAATAATATATATATATATATATTTACGTATATGGACTTATTTATATACATTCTAACTATATATATACATTTTTATACATGGGCTCTGATTATGAGAAGAAAGAAAAAGAAAAATAATAAGAAAGGTCAAGTGTAATCTAGATGGTATTATAAGAATTGTTAGAATTATGCTAAAAATATTCATAAAATTTTACTATTAATATATTATATATTAATATTTTTGTTATGAATTTTTTCCATTTTGTGTGTGTGCGTATATATAATATATAGTCAGACAGGTGAGATTTAAATTTCAGTTCCACATTTTTTTTTTATTTTACACCGTTCCTTTATTTTTTTTTCTCCCTTGCACTTTTTGTTTTATCAGTCTTTCTATATAATGCACTAATTTCTTTAAACATATACTATTTTATGTATTGACTTTTTCTTTTATTATTATTATTATTATTATTATTACATTTATCTATCATAAATAACAAACAATAATACGTAAATAACACGTAAATAACAATAATAAAAATCTCCTTTTTAGAAAACTGGTTATAAAAAATGACCGTGGAAATATTATCTAGTAATGAATCTATGGTATCAACTTTTTTAATCGAGTTTAGATTCCTAAAAATGCTAAAATCTTTTAAAGATTCTTGGTAATGACTACTTGAATTTGTCAGTCTTTAACAATACCTTGAGGAGACAAAAGATTTAAATAGCCCTGGGTATGGATAAAAAAAAAGCTTAAATTTGGCAAGTTGTTGATATAACATAGCTAATATACAGCATAACATAGCAGTATATTTATCAAAAACATACATATATGCATAATATCATTATTTCCTCGATTGGTTGCTTATTTTGATTTACTTGGGATTGATTTTGGGACTATTGACTACTACGACCAGGATAAATTAATATCAATCAATATAACAAATAACTTCACGTCCAGCTAAACAAAATAAGAATGAAAGAATCAATCAATGATAAATAAAAATCTAAACAGATATGGTTTTTTAAAATAGTAATAATGGGATGATATATAAACATCTAATGAACCGTAGTATAAAGATCAAAACTGTTAACTATGCAAAACACAGAAGCATCATGTAAAATTCAGATGATCATACTAAAAAGTAAGTATGAAGAATCAGCAATAACAATAAAAAAAATCATTTATAAATATAGTTTAATAAACTCTAGAATACATGAAATTAACCTTTTCTAGCTTGATTGGAATCAAACAATACCATATACATTATAGAAAAAATTATATAAAAAGAGAATCTATAAAATAAATAAAAAAAGGTAGGAAATGCTTCAAAAAATTTACAAAAGGCAAAAATGCAAAGTAAAATAAAAGCATTTACCAATTAAAAAAAACTACCTCAATCCATTTTTTTATTTAACTTTTGATTTTTATTTTTTAAAAAATAAAATAATTAAATTCATATATTATATACACGTTTCATAAAATAAACATTTATTACATTATCATAATAAAGTACTGCTATGATCACTTTTAAATCCCAGTTGGTTGTTATGATTTTTCTCAATTAGGAAATCACCATTTATGTATGCTTTAAAATTTTATTGTTCACTTAATTTTTTTCCTCTCTCTCTCTCTCTCTCTCTGTTTCTCTTTTCTTTTCCTTTTTTTTAAAAAATAAATAAATAAATAGTTAACCTTAATTCATCTCTTTTTCTTTCTTTTCTTTATCACTTGTTTTATTTTTGTTATACATTTATTCATTTTGTTATTATCTTGAAATAACTATTTTTTTATAAAAATGATACAAAACTTGGGAGGAGAATATAATACACCAAGCACATCTAATCAACAACAACAACAACCCAAGCTTTTCAATCGTATGTCAGCATTTTTTCAAAAGCAGCAACAACCACGTTCTTTATTACAAGATGAATATCAAGAAGCTTCAAGTTCAAACCATTCAGCTATGATAACCTCTTCTATAGGTGGTGCTCCTTCACATTATGCCCCTTCACAATATAGTGCTATGGATGAAGATACCGCTTCAAGAGTCGATTCCATGTTTTCCTCTTTACAATCTAACCGATCTAATATGAGACCTAATCCTAATACTCCTCCACCTTTAAGAACTGTTCGCTTGGATGGTGTGGCCAATAATAATAATAGTGGGATGATCCAACCGCTTCGTGGTGCTCCTCCTTCACCTCCTGAACAACTATACCATCATCCATTCCCTTCTTCCTCCCAATCCTCTTCTTTAAATCAATCTAAAAATAATAATAATAATAATTTGTCTAATCCAGAAACCATTGAACAACAATTTGAAAAAATTGTGGTAAGATATAATATATATATATATATATACTTGATAAAATAATCATTATTTTATCGTTAATATTAAAATTACAATTCCTTCCTTTTCTTTTATTTAAAAATAGCGTGAATATGAATTGCCAGATGAACTGATCAAAACATTAACATTAGAAAAAAAACAAGAATTATTAAGAAATAGTCAAGTTCAACAAAATAAAAATAACCAAAGCCTTTTTTCTTGGAAAACATTAGGTTTTCAAAAGAAACAAAAGAATCGAATGGATATTCGACAAGAAGAATTATTTGATCCAAATGATCATAATAGCAACAATAATAATAACAATAATAGTAGTAATAGTAATAATAAAAAAAGAAGCCATGGTAATTATTTCAATGATAACAAATCCTATTCAACTTCAGCACGAGGAAAAGCACAAAGAGCTTCGGTTATGAATCCTTATCAAAAAGATGATAAAAATGCAACAATAAAATACGATCGTACAATGAAAAAAGGTTTATCTCCTGAATACTTTATTCATGTTTTAAAAGACGCTCATGTTCGTGATTTGGATGAATCATTAGTACAAGATTTACGTGTTTGTTTACGCAGCGTTAAAGCAAGGTATTAAAAACAAAATTGAAAATATAACAGTATATATATATATAAAGGGATGATTCATTATTTATTTATTTTATCTTAATTTATTTTATTTTTTTTTTATGTTATATTGATAATTAATAGTTGGACTACGCAATTTTTGGATTTAGGTGGCTATAGTGTAATCTCAAACCTATTCTTTCAAATGAAAGAAGCACCTAAAAGGTAAATATATTTTAATTTTATAAAAAAAAATTACTTTATATTAATCATCATTACTTCTTTTTTTTTTTTTTTATAGATATCCTAACGATGATAAAATACTTCAACATCTTTCTAAATGTTTTAAAGCTATTATGACACATAAGGTAATGTATTTTTATATGAAAATAAATAAATAAATATGTACATCAGGTCATAAGTTTTCTTACATAAACTTCTCTTATTTATTTATTTATTCTTTTTGTTTATATAGCAACGTGGAGTCAACCTTGTACTAACAAACCCTATTGGATTAGTGCATATTCGTGATTTACTCTTCGATTTATTCGGTGCTAATAACCAAAAACAAAAAGAACTTTATGGTTTACACATTATCACCCGTGGTCACTTTTTAAATATTCTATGTTCCTTAACCAATTTGCAAACAACACCAAGTGAAACAGTACCTTATATTCATGGTTATGATATTTTACGACGATTATTGCTAGATAATTCTTCAGACTATTATGGTGAAACTGTATCCACATCTACTTCTTCCACTTCTATTGCTAATACATCCCCCTCTTCCACATCACCATCACCATCAACATCAAAAACTAATCATCCAGCATCCTCCTCAACAGCAGCAATAAAAGAAAACAATAATGAATTACCATTCCGCATGACGTTAAAACAAGATCCTGAGGTTATTATGAAAATGATTTTGGAAAATGATCCACTCTATATTGAAGGTCAACCTTTCAAACCCCGTTACACTGCTTGGATGAGGGAATTAGATTATACTGTAGAAAAAGAAATTGGTACTATTACCTATTTATCCCAAGCTTTGGATTATCGATTTGAAAGTGCTTTTAGACAAATGAGAATTAAACCTCCTACACCTGAACAAGATCAAATAAATGAAATTAATAATCAGCATGGAGAAGAAGAAGAAGAAGCCACAGGTGTTGTCATGACTGATGATGGTGTTGTTGATTATTTGGTAATAAAAATAATATATGTCTATATATTTTATTATTATTATTTACTCATTCATTTTTATTCTTTTTTTAGATTGCTCATCTTAGACTAATTAATACAATTATAGGCTCACAACCAACTTTTTGTGATACGCCTTATACCGATAGAGATAAAGAAAAAGTTCGATTAGAAATAATGATGTCTGGATTTGATAAAACCTCAAAGGTATAATAATAAATATTTTTTAAGAGAAAAAAAATATTTAGCCACTTTTATCTATAAAAAATTATATTAACGTAATTTTTATTTTTATTTCTTAGTTACTTCAAAATTGTCCTCATCCAACTCTCCTTGCTTTTTATATTCCATTTTTAAGAACTTTATTGCATCCATTAGCTGATTTATCTTTAGAACAACAACAAGCTGATATGCAATCAGTGTTTCATCAAAACAACACAGCTAGTATTTCAACAAATGATACAACATCCCAGCAATGGAACGAAAATGAATTAAGACAAACATACGAACACCCTACTTGGTCAAATAATTCATTTTATGATGATGACGATGAGGATGAAGAAAATTGGGTGGATGAAGATGAATCATTTGATTATAGTTTTGATGAACAAATGGATGAATATGATTCTCAGTTAGGCGATGAAGATGATACGTCAACTTATGATCGGGAACACCGTTGGAAAACTGGAAGCTCTGTAACTCGTTAAATATATATATATATGTAATAATTACAAATTTATTTTTATTTATTTTTAAAAAAAATCCCATTATACCATAATATAGTATTTATATATAATACTGATTTTATTATTTTACATATATCTAGTTTTATTTATTTTATTTTATTTTATTTTATTATTACATATCATATTTATATTCTATTCCCTTCTCTATTTATGATTATCATTATATTATAGTAGCTTTATTATATAAACAATAAATATATATTTAGAAAATATACTTATAACTATCAAAAAAAAAAAAAAAAAAAAAAAAAAAAAAAAAAAAAAAAATAACCCAATACATATATGATTTTATATGATATGATCATCAATTTACTGGTTTCTCTTCGAAGATATGAATTAATCTTCTATTGGTAAATTTGTAAAACATTGTCGTAAATCTTCATCTGATACGTACTCACCTCCACCTTCTGATAACGATGCCATTGCTATATTTGTTGTCCCTTCTAAATTTAAATCATTGATTTGATGGTGTCGCTGCTTTTTGTTATGGATATCTTGAATTTTTTCTTCAATAGTATCACGTATAATATACCAAAATACAGATGTCTAAATAAAAGAGAAAAAGAAAAATTAGAATACTAGCTGTTCTTAATCACCATAGAGCTTTTCATTACTTTTTTTATTTTGAAACTACCTCTTCATTTTGACCAATACGATGAACTCTACCAAGAGCTTGCTTTTCCAATGATTCATTTAATAAAGGCTCAATAATAAAAACTGTTTTAGCTTCTATTAAATTTAATCCGCTTTTTAAAATTCAAATATTTATATTATGTTTAAATAAAAATAAATAATGACAATAAAATAATGTTAATAGTATTAAAAAATAATCAATTTTTAAATAAACCTGTATATATACATTACTATATCATTATTATAATTATTATAATTACTATAATTTTACCTTGATTGACTTCTTGCATGCAATAAAATGACATTAATGGAAGGATTTTGTTTAAAACGAATTATATCGTCATCTTTTCTACCAGAAGCAATATCAACAAATTCTATATTATTCTTTTTTAACCCGCTAGAAAGTAATCCAAGTACCCGGTTCCATTGCGAGAATACAACGCATTTACCATTATTTTTCATTTGTATATACTTTATGTGTTTGATAATACTATCCAATTTTGCACCTTTATATATGATCAACAATAAATAAAAATTAATATGTTGGATATAAAAATAACAATAATAGTAATAACATAATTAAAATATATATACATACCTAAACCTTCCTGAATAGCTACATTTTTTATATCATTTAATTCAGTCAGCATAGAATTATTTGATTGGTTTTTATCAGAGCTTAATTGTTGTAAAGTAGTAGCTCTCCGTGCTATTGAAATAGTAATTATGATAATAACAATGATATTAATAAGCAATATATGTATGCTTAATTCTTAAATGATCAATTATTTTTTAAAACAAAAAGAATATTTTTACAAAACTTACATATTGGATACCACTCATTTTTTCTAACACTTGAGTTGCATTGTGGACATTTCATACTTGCACGAAACCAAGCAAACGCGCATTCATTACAGTACTATATAAATATTTTTTTAAATAAAATTAAAATGGAAATGAAAACAAATGATAACCATTTTGGTACATATGTATGTATATATAATATAAAATGATGAGTTGTTTACCATATGGCCACTGTGAAAATAACAATATAGTAAGTAAATAAATGAGAAATGGTAAAATAAATTCATATTATTGTTATTTAATGTATAAATAAATGTATCACATACCAATAAGTAACAACGCCTCTTGTAAAATCTTCCTTACATATAAGACAAAATAAATTTTCATCTTCATCATTACTTGAATTATCTGCTTTTTCTTTAGCTATGTTTTCCAAATATCGTTTTTTTGATAATTGCTGGTTCATGGTTTCTTCCAGGTTTGTTTTTTGTAAATGCAATTCGGCCAATTCTTCTTGAGGATTTTCACTTTCCCAGGTCTATAAATATAAATAATAAAAATTAAAAATTAAAAAGTTTAAAAAATTATATACATATGTATATTTATTGATATCTTGTCTCTCTATTATATTACCTTCACATTATCAGAAATATGTTGTAGAGCTCTATAATACTCAATTCTATGGTTTGATAAATTGGAGAATCTCCTGTATTCACTATTTCAAAATATATATATAATTCAAATTAACCTCCAATATATATATGTATGTATGTGTCTATATTCTACCTTTCTAAAGCATCTTGAATCTCTTTTTGCTTTTTAAATTCAGAATTTAACCTTGCCAATTCCATTTGTAATATTTTGGTTTCCATTTCATTTATATGTAGTTGTGATATTTTTTCTTTTAATTTAGATATCATATTTTGCAGATTATCAGAACCTTGGATAGGTGCCACTTTTTTCCTGAGCGATTGAAGTTGTTCATATAATTGTTTAATGGTGTTCTTAAAATAACAATAAGAATAGTAATAAATGAAAGTAAATTGGAAATTAGAAATATAATTTAAACTATTTATATTATCTCTATTCTATAATATTAATATGTATATATGTACTTCATTTTGCTCTTGTTCTAAATCCTCATCATCTTCATATTGATTATTTGTAACTCGTTGGGCAACCCAAAAACCTATAAACAAAACAATCATAAATCCATAGTAAATGAGTAAAAGTTTAGACATGAAGCAATTTCGGTTATATTTTTTTTTACCAGTTAAATAATAATTCCTATCACGTAAGATATCCTGATAAACGTCTTGATATATATCACACTTTTTTTGAATTTCAAAAGATTGTTCATATTCATCACCTAAAATAAAGTATAAAAGAAAAAAGAAAGAAAGAGAGATTAATAATTTTTTTTCTTACCTTAATTATATTTAATAACAGGTAATGAACAATATGTATAGCTTACCTTGAACATCATTACTTTTGGAATCAACTAGACTTGATGTAACATACTTCTTTAATATAGTACGCCATTCTCCAATAAGGGATAGTTGATCATTTAAAGTATCAGCCAAGTTATCAAGACGTTCTAAAAAATCAACATCTAAAAAAATTGTTTCCTTTTGTGTACTATAAGTAATTATTTGAATAGGTACTGGTAAGTGATGATTAACTTCTTTTATTGACAAGTCAACCTATTTTTTCAAAAAAATAAGTGAATATAAAAATAAAATTAATGATATGGATAATTCAGTAAAAATTAAAACATTATTCCTTTGTAATAAATAACTATATATGCTTCACTTCTTTTTTTTAAAAAAAAAATTACCTTTTCTTGAAAACGAATCAATATTTGTCTTCGAGTTTCTGCCGCTTTATCATAATACTCATCTTCCTTGCTATTATCATTAAGCATATGATAGATACCAGCTGTATAGAAATAAAACCGATGCAAAATATTTTGCCACATAGTATATTTTTGTAATAAAGTGACTAAACGAATATCTTTGTTATTATTGTTATTATTATTTATTTTTGTACCATCGTTTTTTTGATAGTTATTAGGCTTTTGATCTATCTTTGCTTGTTCAACTTTTACTTTGTATTCATCTACCATCCTCAAGACTAGTGAAGTATTATCAAGGTAAAATGTTAAAGATTTATCCCATTCTTGTAATAATTCATGCATCCCCCCAATTGTAAGATAAGTATTAGCAAGTGCAACTTGTGATTCTTCAATTCTTTCAGCAACCTGGCTAATCATTTTTTGAAGTACTGTATTAAAACACACATATATTAATAATAAAAAAATTATTAACAAAAAACTTATTAATATAATAATAATAGTAAGAATAATATATATATGTATAAATTAATATTTTTTATTACTGATGTACCTTGATCTAAAGTCCTAACTTCTTCTTCTTGATTATTCCCTTTAATTGCTGGATAAACACAATTTTCTCTTAGTATAGTTAACTGATAATAATAATAATAACAATAAATAAGTAAAAACAATAGGTTGATATATATATGTATTTATAAAATATACATTACTATTTTTTACATTACCCATCTTCTTAAAGATTGCATTTGGTTTTTATATATATTATATGTTTCCAAAGTATCATCAGGAGCTTCCCAGTTTATACTGTCCAACCAATGCGGCATAGCATCATTACAACACATTGACCATAGATCGTTATAATAATGTTGTTCAATCGTTGAAAAAGATAATTTTATGATATGTTGATGTTGTTTAGGTATATTAATCTGATCTTGTAAAAGTGATTTCAAATTACGGCGCATGATTGATTTAGAAAAGTCTAAAAACAATGGTTGGAAATCCCTTGTTGAATAAAAATGTTTAAATTGAGGTAATGTCATTTCACCAATATAATCCACAAAACGATACAAGCCATAAAGATTTTGAAAATTAACTGTTTTCAAAGGAGTTCCAGATAATCCCCAAGAATAATAACGGGGTATGAGGCTAGCCATTTCTGTAACAAGACTATGAGTAGATTCAACCATTTGAGCCTTTAGAATATATATATATGAAATTTCAGTATGTATATTATATATATATTTACATAATGACAATTATCGATAATTATATTAAACTTACTTCATCTAAAATACATCTCCACCATACATATTGTACTAATGGACTCCGTTTGCTTTTGTATTTAATCTCTATATGAATATAAATAAAATTATATTAACGTTAAAAAAAGGAGAATAGAAACTTTTGTCAACCAACAGTTTTAAGTAATACCATGTCTACGGGGCCGCTTGGGTATATCCCTTGAATGGTATATTTCTGAGCATAATACCTAATATCATATATATAATAATTGTAATAATAATAACAATTATAAGTAAATTGTATCTTATGGATCATCATTATAAATATACCTATATTTATTTATTTATCTTTTTTTTATTATTACATTATAAGTTGTAAGTACAACATCGTTAGAAGCTAGAGAATCAGCATATTCAGTAATATTAATATCATTAGGAATAGTCTTGATGCCTGAATAGATAACCACTTTTAAACTTGGAGCATGCTGATGGATTTCATTTTCCCATTGATGAATAATAGATGCGGGAGTAATGATAAGTGTTGCGCCAGTTTTCTTTAACCCACCCATATTTATTTTTTCAAATTCATTTGTTTTGTAAATATTATGTAATAGAATCAATGCTATGGTACTATATTTTTTTTAAAAAAAAAAATAGAAAATATTTAATTGCCATATCTCCTAATAATAGTTATTATTTATTACTTAATATCTAATATATAGATATATTATTTTACCAAACAGTTTTTCCTAGACCCATTTCATCTGCAAGAATACCTCCATGATATAGTCTCTGTTTCTGATCAATGAGTTCAGCTGTCAGTGTTGAAACTATTTGTTGAGTAATTCGATTTATATACATGTATTTATTTTCTGTTACTTCTACTTTTTCCCATAAATAAGGTAATTGATCTTCATTAATTGATATTTTGTTAAATGAGCCATCATCATTGACATTATACCCTTCTTGTTTCACCTTGATAATTATTCATTCATTTAGTATAAAAAAAAGAAAGAAAAGTGAGAATAGTGATATTAAAAAAACCTTTTGCTATAATTATTTAGTTTATCTTTTTATTCATCTATTTACTTTTATTATTGATTTTTACCATCCATTCCACATTTTGAGATTGAAAGGGTGTAAGTATTGGTACTAAATGACTAGATCTACATTTTGACAAGGTGTCCTTTGAGATAGGTGGTTGTAAATATTGATAAAAGCGATTGACAGAAAAGTTGTCATTTTTATGTTGGCGATGGTTAGGTAAAGGGTATAAAAAAGGAAAAAGGCATTCTATTAATTTTTTCCTTATAGACGGCTGATTTATCTTTGCCGATAACATGAAATGAATAGCACAATTATAATGATTATCGTTGAAATCTGATGTTGCTGTTATTGATATGTCACTTTTTTTCTTTAATTTAATTTGATTAGCTAAAGTTATATCAGAAGAACATAATTTTACAAGATTAAAATAAAAATCAGAAGTGAGCATTGTTTTTTCATCCATCGTGGTTGCCATAAAATCATCAGTGTCTTTGAGAGGACGAACAGCTTCGTTTTCCAAAACAAGCTGCTTTGTATTACTTGTATAGACTTTAATGGATGCCATTTCCAAGTTATCATGTATATAATAATCCCAAGCCATAGAGAGTGTTTCTTTGTTAATCAATTCGCATAGGGATGAAGTTAAAATTGAACAAAAGGCTGGTAATATTATTTCACTGATACTATATATTTCATTCTTTTCATTAATCTTTCTACGTTTTGCTGGTTGGGCTATTACCATATCTAAATTGTCATTGCTATTATCATTATTTTCTTGATTTATTAAATTGCAATTATTTTGTAGCCAGCTATTCAAAGAGCTACTAGGCATCCGAGATCCATAAATGTATTTATATTCCATTAGTATACGTATTGAATTATTGATTTATTTTTGTAAAAAATAAAAAATAAAGTGAAAGAAAGAGCGCGATAAAAATTTAATAGAACGCTCCTAAAAAAATATATATTTTTTGATCGAAATCCCGAACCTTTTTTCTTTTTTTAAAAGTGAATAAAATAAGATACGTAATCATTTGATTATACTAATCTTCATTATTATTATTATTGTTATTATATAAAAAAAAAATTTTAATATATATATATATATATATATATGTATGTATGTATATATTTACTTTCTATTTTTTATAATAATTTTTATATATATGTATGTTTTTATATGAAAGAATAGTTTTAATGTTCTATTTAATCAACTTATTTAGGCAATCTTTTTTTTTGATGCGGTGTTTAAAGTTGTGGAATAAATGGATTATTGCATAAGCATGATAAATATAAAAATAAGGTATACTAACCTTTAAATTTTATATATATATATATATATATATGTATATATATAAATCGCATAATATATAACAATTCAAAATTCTTTATATTTTTTATTTATTCATTTTTAATTGGTTATTTTCATATAAAATAGATATAACCATAAATTAAAATTATTGTAAACAATAGTTAGTTTATAAACTCATTATAAAGTTCAAGCATTGGTCAATAATAATAATTCTTGTGTTCCTTCCTCCTTGTTCTTTTTTTTTTTTTGAGCTGAAAATGTTTAATCTATAGTAAGTTATAATAATAATAGCAATAGTAATACAAATCATTATTAAAAGAAAAAAGAAAAAGGTGAATATCTTAAACCTATGTCAATGGAGTTTATAAAATTATATCAATTATTTTTTTTAATTATGTTTGCAGCAGCACATTTCCTTTTCGGGGACCGTGGCTTATAAATAGTTCAGCAGCTGCTCATTTTATTTTTTTCCTTTTTTTGTCCACCGGATTTCATTTTTTTAAATTTTCTCTCTTTTTCCTCTATCTCTCTCTTTTTATATATATATATATATATATATCCATATATTTTTTTACTTCATATTTTTTTTTTTTTTTTCCTTTTCTTACTTTTCATACATTAAAAATACATATAATAATATTAGTATAAAATATATTTCTTATATTATTATATCTTCATCACTTTATTCTTTTTTCTATTATTACTACCTTTTATATCGCTTATTAATACTATTTTTCATCTTATTCTAATTCCTTCTATCGTTTTTTTAGCTTGCATATATTCATTACGTATATTATAATTATTTATATATCTATCTATTGATTATTCTTATTCTTATTACTACATACACATTTATATATATATTTATTTATTATAACTTTTTTTAAATGCATAATACTATTACTTCTATTCCATGTAAAAAACCTCGATCTAATTGGGTTGGAACGTCATCACTAATGGATATATGTGGGCCAGAAGACATATCACCACCAGCAACACCACCAAGTTTTAATTTTACAGGCCCTTCTTCTTCTTCTAGTCAGCGTAATACAACACCTACACCACGCTTACGAAATAGCAATGATGCGTTATCTTTACGATACAATATTAATAATAATCATACTACGACAGATCATCCAGCGCAGTTAGCAACAATATTTAATGACGCACAAATGGAACATATCCATCAATTAAAAACCTCTTTTCAACAATTAGAACCACAACAAAAACAGTTTTTTTTATATGAAATCATCAATTGCTGTAATAGTGAGCAGCTGACCTATTTAAATAGCTTGATTGCACCAAGACTTAAAATTGATTTTTTAAAAGAACTACCTATCGAAATATCTTTACATGTGTTATCTTTTATTGATGACCCTAAAACATTAGCTAGAGCAGCCTGTGTCTCCACCTTTTGGAATTCATTATTAAGAGATGAAGCTACTTGGAAATCATTATGTATGAAACATCAATATCAACGTAGAAACTCAAGTATATGCGGTGGTGAATTATTAGCCCCTCCAACACAAAGATTAAATTTCTCTTATCGAGAATATTTTAAACGAAAATATAATATTGCTGCAACCTGGGCTCATGGAGGTAGAGTGAAAGTCGTGGATGATGAGTTTGTTGGTGAAGTTTTGGTTACCTCTCTTCAATTTGATGAAAAATATATTGTGGTTGGATGTGATAATCATCGTATTGAAGTTTTTGATACTCAAACAGCTAGAAAAATAAGAACTTTGGAAGGTCATGAAGGTGGAGTATGGGCTTTACAATTTAAAGGTGGCGATAAATATGATCCTGAACGAACTTTAGTTTCTGGTGGTTGTGATAGGTATAAAAAAAAAAAACATCATTTTTTTTATCATTTTATTCTTTTATCTTTTTTTTTTTTTGCACAATATATATGTATATATGTATGAATATCAAGGGAAAAGAAGGGAAAAATAAAAGGAAAGGAAAGGGAAAGGGAAAGGGAAAAAAATAAAAAAAACGATTATCTTTAATTAGTGATTAGGATTTGTTATATATATATATATATATATATATATATATATATATATACATATACTATAATTACTTTTTTTATTGTTTCTTCTTTTACACCTTTTTAAATCTCCTTTTATAACTATACTTTATTTTATATTTACACTTACTTTCTCTTCCCATTACTACTCCCAATGAAAAAAAAAAAAAAAAAAAAAAATAGATATTTATTTATATATACATATATACATATATATATATATATATATATATATACCCACCCCTTCATCCCTTCGTTTTCAATCTCACCCCTTTTCTTTTTTTCTTTTTATTCCTTCTCTTCTTTAAAATAATTTGTACTCCGCCGGCATGTTCTAACACTCGATCTTTTTTTTTTTTTGCAACCCATGTTTCTTAATTTCCACATTAGGGATGTTCGAGTATGGGATCTTAATCAAGGAAGACTTCGATATGTATTACGTGGACATACTTCAACAGTACGATGCCTCAAGATGAAAGATAAAAGAATAGCTGTGACAGGATCACGAGACATGACAATGCGTATTTGGGATATAGAAAGAGGTGTACTCCTGCATGTTTTACTTGGTCATCAAGGTAGTGTTCGGTGTTTAGAAATCCATGGGAATACAGTGGTCTCTGGCTCATATGATTCAACTGCAAGAATATGGGATATACGCACAGGAAGATGCCTTCATATTTTAGAAGGCCATATATCACAAATTTATGCTATTGTCTTTGATGGTCAAAAGGTAGTAACTGGTTCCTTGGATTATACTATTCGTGTTTGGTCAGCAGAAACTGGCCAATGTTTAGCTACATTACAAGGTCATACATCTTTAGTAGGTCAATTACAATTAAGAGGATCAACTTTAGTTAGTGGTGGATCAGATGGATGTTTACGTGTATGGGATTTACAACATTATGAATGTATTCAGCAGATATCGGCTCATGATAATTCAGTCACTTGCCTACAGTTTGACGATAGAAGAATGTTAAGTGCTGGGAATGATGGTCGAGTTAAACTATGGGATATTAAATTGGGCAGATTGATTAGAAACTTTAGTACACCTGCAAAAACGGTTTGGAAATTGGAATTTAATGATACAAAGGCTGTGGTATTAAAACAACGTCAACGGTTTATTACCTCTGAAGATCGTCCAAATGAAAAAATTGAAGTATTAGAAACGGTAATGGAAGTACACGATTTTGATGTAATGGAAGATGATTTTTCGAACAATAGTAACAATAATAATAAATCCTCAACAATCATATCGGCACCTAAAGCAACTTATCATTCTTTTCCTACATCTTCTTCATTTCCTTTGAATCGTATGATGATGGAGACGGATTAAAACAAAAAAAAACAAAAAAAACAAAAACTAATCCTTTTTATATATTTATATTTATTTATTATTTATCTATCCTTTCCCTCTCCCACTTCATTATGATAATAAATTTTACCCCCATCTCACCTTTTTTATTTACATATTATTTTTTACTTTTATTTTTTCACCATTCATACACTATTTATATTCCATTCAATTACTCTATTATTATTATTTTCATGTATCATTTTTTTTTTTTTACTTTTCTCTTTTTTTTTGTCTTTAGAATTTCAAATACTTTTTACAATCATTTCATCATTTTAATAAACCATTTTTTTTAAAAAGGAATTTATAACTAATGTGATTTTTATTATTTTTTTTTTAAAAAAAAAAAAAATGATATGATTGTTTTATTATATATGTATGTATATTAGGGTATAAAAATAAAAAATTAAATGCTGAGATTAAAAAATAAAGAATTTTGGTAAAATACATTAATGACCAACTAAACTAGGAACTAAAATAGTATGATTAGTAGTTGATTTATTACTTGCTGATGATGCGAAAGAAAGGTGGTGATGATGGGGGTGAAGAGTATTGATTTCAGCCACTTGACCTCTTTGACTGTTACCATTGCAAGGCAATTTTTCAGTCATAGTAAAGTGAAGATTAGAAGACATTGGTCGACGTTGAGGTTTAGCATGCAATAGATCCACCCATTTACTAAATAAAGATTTTGTTTGACATAGCCAATCCAAATCGCAATGGAAAGAGGTGGGAAAGAAGAGGCGTTCCCCTGAGCGTTGTTTGATTATATGAGAAGGAGTTTCATGAATTGTATAATTTAATGACAGTAATGAAGAAGCATCGGTTAAAGTAGAACGGCCCATTTGTTTGATATCCATAGAATAAGATTTATGTAAAAGGTTATCAGGAAGATTGTTTAATGAATCCCCACTTTCTTTTGAAGAGATCATAGTTACTTTATACAGCATAGGTCGACGTAACACTTTAGAATTATAAAAACGCATTTCTTCATTTTTCTTGTTGACCATGGGAATAAAAACCAACCTTTGTTTTTCTTTTTTGTTATCATCGTAATAAGTATCCTGCTGAGAAAGCTTTACATCCAAAGTATATCTCCATCTAGATTCTTGGTCAAAATAAAGTCTTAAGCCAAGTTCGCCTTGTTCAAACCGTTTTACTATTTCTCCACTAGCCAACTGAGAAAGAAGATGAGCATTATTTAATAAGTACAATTGCAAGAGATCTTGAGTTGGTAAATGAAGTAATATGTTTGAAATAATTTCATTTGGCAAAATAGTTTGCTTGCATAATAAAATCGGAGAAGATTTGCATGAATTTTTTTTAGTATTGTTTTTTACTTGAAAAAGCATATTGATAACAAAACTTCTTTTTATGTTGATAGATAGGAAAATGAAGGAATAATAAAAAAGATAAACGAAAAAGAAAAAGGAGAACGAATAATAATAATAAAAATTTTTTTAAAAAAGATAAGAGATTAATTTTTTTTGATTTTTAATTTTTATTGGTTCAAAGAATCTTTTTCCCACATCTTCATCACCTGTTGTCTTTATTTAAAAGGGTTCCACGTTTTTTTTTTTTTTTCTTTCTTTCCTTTTCCTTTTTAAAAATTTATCAGTGGCAAAAGAAATATATGAATATATTATGTACATATATTTGACTCTTCTTTTTTTTTTTTTAATACCATTATCTATTATTCATATCGCTTTTTTTAAATATATATAATGTTTATATTGATGAAACAATAATAATATTTTAATATTCCCATAAAATGCAATAATCATATTACAAAAATAATAATAATAATAATAATCAAAGGAGCATAAGTGTAACATTAAACTATTCATAATTAAATTTTCTTATTACCTGACAACAAAGAAAGCATGAAGGATTATAAGTTTAATCATGGATTAATATGACGAGGATAAAAAAAACAACCATGGATTTATACATAAAAAATAAATCATTCATCCAAATTATAATGGTAGAGCATACACAGCAAACGAGCACTTGATGATCTAATCCATCAGCTATTCTATTTTATTAAACGATGAATCACCGGTTTTATCATATCAATTAAAAAATCACCCTTCCCTATTTTTACGCATACGGAAATGAAGGTAAATGATGATGAAAATGGTTTTTTATGATGGGTGTCAATTATGGAACAATTTATTTATGTGTTTTGTATTTCGTATAAATGGTCATTCTAAGTTTAAAAATTGTAATGTAGTCAGTGAACGTGAATTAATTATTTATTTATACATATTATTATTGCTATCATTATGAGTTTTTATAAAAGATTAGAAAGTGTAGCTTCCTTTTACAGCTTTAAGTAAGTAGTTAATAGTATCGTTTAGTCGTCAGTGAGTACCAGTATCTTGTTTTTTAAATAGATACAACTTGATTTAGATAAATATAATAAAGTATAATATTGGATAAACATCAACAATATCATAATAAATAAAATTAAATTAATATTGAATAATAATCAACAGTACTAAGGCAAAATAAAATAATTTTTAGTTAAAAAGATGAGCTAATAGACTTGTTTACTAAAGAAAAATATTTATTCAAAATTATATTAAAATAATTTGAATTTAAACACAAATTTATAGGTGTTTATAAAGATCATAATATAAAAGGGGGTGAATATAAGCCGAATTAAATATAAAATATAAAAATATATGATTAATAAATATATTTTAAAATTATTTTTGTGATTGCTTAAATGTGGTAGGTTTAACCAGACCATAACTTCAGCAATCTTTCGTTCGTTGGTTGAAGTTGTGATTATAGACAATGTGTGTTCATATTTGAGTCTGTATCAAAAACCCTTTGCGTGATTCGGGTGGCGGAATTTCAATTACGAGAAAAATTTTAATTTTTTAAAGTAAAAAATAAGAAAAATCAGAAAGGAAAAAGATGATTAAAATAAGTAAGAAATATTTTGTAAGCAAATTTCAAAAAGCTAAAGATCAAAAATTGTAAAAAAAAATTTAAATCATATGCAAATTAGTTGAGAAAAATATAGTATAAGTACATGTTAGTAAAATTACATCAGATAACATCTGCTCTCTCAGATAGTATAGTGGTAAGTATCCCCGCCTGTCACGCGGGAGACCGGGGTTCAATTCCCCGTCTGAGAGTTTCTTTTTTATTTTTGTTGAACTATTCTACCGGTGCCCATAAGCTGGATTAATGGTCGAATCTTTAACTTTGCCTTGGGTAAAAAGAGAATTGTTTGTGTTGTGTAAATTTTTGGTTGTTGTAAAAGTAGAATTTCCTTTTATAGTTTTGGAAAGTAGATAGCTTTGTAGTTTAGTTTAGTTGTCAGTGAGCACCAGTATCTTGTTTTATAAGTAGTGTTGTGTGGGTTTTTGTTTAAGATTTATTTTGTTGAAATGAGGAATGAGTATTATAAGTAATATTTGATATGTATAATATAATTCCAGTGAGCACCAGTTCCTGTTTTATAAGTAGAACGACTTAATATAAAGGAATAAAAAAATAAAATAAAATAAAGTAAAAATAAAGAAATAAAAAAATAAAAATTTTAAAAGGTGTAATATAATTGCAGGATTAAAGAGAGATTTCAGTAACCGCAATATAAAATAAATATAATAAGAAAATTTAAAAAAAGTAATTTAAATTTGAGTGGTTGAAAAATATTTAAGTAAATAAATATAAAAATGTAAAATAAAATAATATGGGTTGTTATAAAAAATAGATAAATTCAGTAACTTGAATGAGTTATAAGTAAAATAAGTTAAAATTATAAAATATGATTTATAAAGTGGACAAGTTCAATAATTATTTAATAGATAATAATTTATTATAAAAATTTGACAATTTAAAAGAAAGAAAGAGAGAAAAATTGGTTCTATTTATATTTAAAAAAAAAATTAAAATTTATAAGGATCGGGTAAGGAACAAAAGCACCTTGGTGTTTTTGTACCTTGGTGTTTTTGCACCTTGGTGTTTTTGCACCTTGGTGTTTTTGCACCTTGGTGTTTTTGCACCAGTAGCACAAAGCCAATCCAAAAAAGGAAAGAAAAATCAGAGAGCGTTATTGCTAACACCCCCAACGCCAACAAAAGATGGACCTCCATCTTTATTAAATCCCACTTGGCTCCAAAGATCATTCTTATTAACATTTCTTGCAATAATATATCTATAACCGCCTTTAGATGTGGGAACATGTTTAACGTCTAATCCCCATTGTTCAAAAGGTTTTGACTTGACAGGTATTGGATATAAGAATTCATTTAACTTTCTTGAACCAGTTGATTGACATCTTGGACATTTTTTTATATATATTTGTATATCTTTTGCCATGCCATCCCAATAATATCTTATAGATAGTTTATATAAAGTATTGTGATAACCTATATGACCACCTAAAGGATGTTGATGATACATATAAAGTGCTTCTATGGCTTCTTGTTTATTTAATACTTGTCTTAAGGTTTGGTGATAAATATTAAACTTATATAATTTATTATTGCGAATGATAAAGTTGTGTGAATTACGTTGTAAGTATCTTTTCATTTTTGCTGTTGTGTTTTCAGGTATTTTTAATGTAGTAAGATATTCTTTTAATTTATCTATAGTTTGTTGGTCCATTTTTTTTTTTTTTTAAGTATAATTATATAAATTTGTTGTTTTTATTATTGTTGTTAGATTTGTTGTTTAGGCTTTGTTGTAAGTTACTTTAATAATATAATTTAGTAAGTGTTATTTATGTTGTAATAATTATGTATTTTGTTAGTTTGGATATAGCTTTTAATGTCTTCAATCACCTTTGGACAAATAATAATGATATATATATATATATATATATATATTTTGTGTGTGTGTTTGTTTTTTTTTTTTTTTTTAATTTTGATGTTGTTGAAATAATTGTTTGTTAAATAACTGTTATAAAAGATTTGTTGTAATATAAATAATTGTTGTATAAAGTAAAAATAATTGTTGTAAATAAATAAAATGTCTGTTGTAAATAAATAATATAACTATTGTAAAATATAACTTTTTGTTGTATGTGTTGTTGAAATAATAATAATTGTTGTAGAATGTTGTCTTTTGTAAAATAATTGTAATATAATAAATTGTTATGTTAATATTTGTCTAGCTTTTATCGTCTTCAATTTCCCTTGGACGTATAATAATAATATTTTTTATAATAATTCTTTTTTTTTTTTTTTTAAAATATTTTTTTTTTTTTTTTAATACCCAAGTCTTGAAAGAAAATCTGCAGACTGTTGTTTTTTTCCACTACGATACTGTATTTCAAAATCATAATCAGCCAAGTAAGTAATCCATCTTGCCACCATACCAGTAGGTTTAGGTGCTTTTATTAGCCATCGTAAAGGAGAATGATCAGAAAGGACTGTAAACTTTTTTCCTAAAAGATATGGTCTAAAAGTTTGTAAACTCCATATGAGAGCCAGACATTCTAGTTTAGTTGCACTATAATTTTGTTCACTTTGCTTTAAACCTCGGCTTGCATATACTACTGGATGTTCTTGATTGTCATCATCCAATTGTGTGAGTACACAGCCTAATCCTTCCATAGATGCATCACATACAATTATAAATGATTTATTAAAATCAGCCCTTTTAAGAATCGGTGCTTCTGTTAGTTTTTGTTTTAAAAGTTCAAATGATTTTGTTGTTATTTCAGTCCATGGTGATTTATTTTTTGTTTTTGTTACGTCATGTAAAGGTCTTGCTATTGCTGCAAAATTTTGTATGAATCGTCTGTAATAAGAAGCTAGTCCAATAAATCCCCTGATTTGCTTAACTGTTGTCGGTTGAGGAAAATCTTTTACTTTTTCTATTTTTGCTGGATCTGTTTTTATTCCATCTTGCGTTATTATATATCCCAGGAATTTTAATTCATTTTTAAAGAAGACACATTTTTCTATATTAAAAAGTAGTCCACCTTTACGAGCACATTTGAATAATTCTTCTAAATCTAATAAGTGTTGTTTTATACTTTTTGAGTGTACATTCAAATCATCTATATAGGCTACTAGACATCTATTAATCATTGATCTAAAACATATATCTATTAACCGTTGGAATGTTGCAGGACTATTAACTAAACCCATTGGTAGCATTTCATATTGATAGGTGCCAAATTTTGTGACGAATCCAGTTAATTCTTTACTATTATTTTTTAAAGGTACTTGGTGAAATCCTGATCTAAGATCTAAAGCTGAAAATATACTTGAAGTACCAAGTTCATCAATAAGATCATCAATTCTAGGTAATGGGTAAGCATCTACTTTAGTTTGTGCATTTAATTTTCTATAGTCTACTACCATTCTGTAATCGCCATTTTTCTTCTTAACTAATATAATAGGAGCAGTATAAGGTGTATTAGCAGGCTTAATTATTCCCAATTCACATAGTCGATCCAATTCCTTTTTTAAATATTCTTGTTCCATTGGACTCATACGATAAGGTCGATGTCTAATGGGTACTGTATTATCTTGTAAAATTATTTCATGTTCAATCATAGTAGTACATCCCATTCTATCATTGTTCCAGTCAAAAACATCTTGATAATGATTTATTAGTTTCCAAAATTTAATTTTATAATCTTCAGGTATATTTCCAAGTTGTAGTTTTTCTTTAAGAGATTCATCCAGTGTTTCATCATCATCCATATTATCAATATTAAATAATTCTTCTGTTAATCCATTCATGTCAAGTGATTCAACTATATCATAACCTTTCAGATCATCAGCTTCTAATACACATTCATTATTCATTAAATTATAATATTCACTAATTATATGATGAGGTGGTAAATCAATATCATTATCAGATCTATTAATTAAATTTAATGTAAATTCGTTTGGATTAGCAATAGCATTTTGATCATCTTGAGTAAGAAGTATAGGTTCAGATGTATGCATAGAAGGATTTACATAGAATTGACAATTTGTATGAGGAGGTATGGTCATCCCTTGAATACCAGTAGATATAATTAAACTATTTTCATTTTGATTACGATCAATATTAATTCTAACGTCATCTTCCATATAATAATTTTCTTCATCAGAGTATTCATCATGTTCCCAATCATCATCAGTTTCAGTGTCTGTTGTTGTTTCAAGATCACTATTTGTTGTATCAAAATTATTATCTATTTCGTTAGTATCCTTTGTTGTATTATCTTGTGTTGAGTTTGCAGATTGATATTTAATATTAATTGATTTAATTGTAACTAACGGCTTATCTGTTTCTTTTAAAAATGTAATTGGTAATTCAGCTGATTTATGTTTATACAAAACTTTAAGAGTACTTGTCCTAAAATTAAGAAGAGCTTGAGCATGACTTAACCAATTATTGCCTAAAACCAAGTGAGCAGGACATTTAGGTAATACTTCCATATTAACAGGTATTATAATGTCAGGTGTTACTTGTATTTGTACATCATGTATTGTTCCAAGAGTTGCTTGTTTTGTACCATTTCCTAAAATAAAGATATTAGTAGAAGGAGCATCAATTTGTAAACCTAATAATTTCATCATTGATTTTGACATGCAAGATTTCGAGGCACCGCTATCAATCAATCCTCTTATTCTTTTATCATTAATAATTAAACTTGTATAAGCTGCTGTTGTAGTAAGTTCTGTGTTAGTTAATGTATTTAATGGTATGTCTGTTGCAGTTGTATCGGTTTGATCTTTTATTTTTGTTGCTTTTCTTTTAGGTCTACATGCAGTTAATAATTGACGTCGTAAAGTATGTGATGATTTAATTAAATCTCCAACATCAATATTGGCTTTTTGTTTAAAAACATCATCTACTATGTTATAGTTTATTTGCACTGGAGATGGTGGTTGTCGTTTACGTTTTGTTTTATTTTCTGGTTCAATAGTATTATCCATAATATAATCATTAATCATGTCTTGTTGAGATAGCTGTTGTTCAGTAATATCTTCAATTAATTTAGATGTATTATTTATATTTAATTTTTGTTTTCCTTTGTTGATTGTTTTTGGAGTCTTAGAAGATGAAGGTATAACTGCAGGTGGTTTGTCTAATCTGGCTGCATAAAGATCTTCATCATCATAATGTGTATATTCATTTTCATCCCATAATTCATGTTGATCAAGTATTGCATTCATATTTTGTTGATTATTTTCTGTATTATTGTCTTTTGTATTGTTTTTATTATTTTTATAAAAGTTATTGTTGTTATTGTGATTATTATTGCTAATATTGTTATTATTATTATTGTTATTAATGGATTTGTTATCAGGGACTTCCAATTGACCATTAGATGCAATTGCCCTGTCTAGTTTTTTGATTGATTTTGTTGATTATATTGTTGTTGATTGTTTAATTGTTGAGTATTTTGCTGCTGTGAATATTGTTGTTGATGTTGTTGTTGGTTAGATAAATAATTATGATTATTATTGTCATAATTATTATCTTGATTATATTGTTGATTGTTGTAACGTCTTGATCCATAGTTATTTTTATATGGTCCATAATTATGAGGTCCATGGTAATTATTATAGTTATTACTTCTATTAGATTTCGATAGTTCATTTCGTACTATTTTAACAATATCATCACTGGTAAGGTTATCATTTTTAAGAGGTTTCTTTGTCGATTGATTCAATTGTTCCATTCTATCATTCATTTTCTTTTCCATGGTTTCCATATTAGTAACTAAACGTTCTAATAATGTTACAACTGGATCAGAATGAATAGACGATTTAGAATCCATGACACGTTGACTAGAATCCATCATTGTAAAAGAATCTACATTTCCAAGTGGATAATTGTTCAATTGTACATCAGTACTAGAATAATTATGAGTAATACCATAAGTTTTATTAGCATTCCACCATGATTCTGCATACTTCAACCATTGTTGTTCGGTAATGGATCCATGTTCAATACAATGTTTACTGATGGCAGGTAATAATCCATAACGAAAACGCATCAATACAATGTCTTTGTCATCTTTTTTTGCTAATCGCGCAACTTCTTGTAACCTTGAATAAAAATCACGTGGATGTTCATCAGTACCTTGACGCATATCATTAAGAATTAACTTATAAGATTCAAGTAGTTCTGGAGTTACAAATTTTTCTTCTAAAGCATCCATCGCTACATCAAAAGTTAAACTATCTTGAAATTGATCTTTGAGCGAATCCAAATAAGTTTTAGCCGATTTTCTGACTTGTATCTTCAATATAGCAAGTTTTCTACTATCTGTAGTATTGTTAGAGAGTTCCAAGAATGTTTCTAGAATTTGTCTGAAGTGACGGAAGTCTTCACGTTCACCACCAGAAAAAGGAATAAGTTGAGGTTTGAAGTCCATGAATGGTTGTTTTTGAGCCAACACGGTATAATCGTAAGACATCCTATAATTAATTATTTTCAGTTTGCTTGATTATTGTTTAGTAGTTTATATAGAATGAATATCTTTCCCAGTAGTTATTGAAAGTATAAGCTTGTAGAAAAGATCCCCGTCAGTGAGCACCAAATATGTTGTGTGGGTTTTTGTTTAAGATTTATTTTGTTGAAATGAGGAATGAGTATTATAAGTAATATTTGATATGTATAATATAATTCCAGTGAGCACCAGTTCCTGTTTTATAAGTAGAACGACTTAATATAAAGGAATAAAAAAATAAAATAAAATAAAGTAAAAATAAAGAAATAAAAAAATAAAAATTTTAAAAGGTGTAATATAATTGCAGGATTAAAGAGAGATTTCAGTAACCGCAATATAAAATAAATATAATAAGAAAATTTAAAAAAAGTAATTTAAATTTGAGTGGTTGAAAAATATTTAAGTAAATAAATATAAAAATGTAAAATAAAATAATATGGGTTGTTATAAAAAATAGATAAATTCAGTAACTTGAATGAGTTATAAGTAAAATAAGTTAAAATTATAAAATATGATTTATAAAGTGGACAAGTTCAATAATTATTTAATAGATAATAATTTATTATAAAAATTTGACAATTTAAAAGAAAGAAAGAGAGAAAAATTGGTTCTATTTATATTTAAAAAAAAAATTAAAATTTATAAGGATCGGGTAAGGAACAAAAGCACCTTGGTGTTTTTGTACCTTGGTGTTTTTGCACCTTGGTGTTTTTGCACCTTGGTGTTTTTGCACCTTGGTGTTTTTGCACCAGTAGCACAAAGCCAATCCAAAAAAGGAAAGAAAAATCAGAGAGCGTTATTGCTAACAGTAGTGTTGTGTAAATTTTTGGTTGTTTGAAAAGTAGAATTTCCTTTTATAGTTTTGGAAAGTAGATAGTTTTGTAGTTTAGTTTAGTCGTCAGTGAGCACCAGTATCTTGTTTTATAAGTAGATACAACTTAGTTTAGATTGATAGTTTAAAATAAAAATAAAATAATAAAATAAAATAAAATAAATTATATAATTGGATAAAGATCAACAATTATATAGACAAAATAATAAAATTAAAATAAAATAAATATAATATCGGATAAAGATCAACGATTATTATAATAATATAATATAAAATAATATTGGATAGTAATCAACAATATTAATATAAAATAAATATAATCTTTAGCTAAAAAGATGAGTTAAGAGAATTTAATATATATAAATCTTTATTTCAAATTAACTGAATATTAACTTCGTATTAACTGATTTTTCCAAATAAAATAAAATTTCGCTCCTTTATATATAAAAATGATCTGAATTCAAACCCAGATTGGTAGGTAAGTTATAAAGACCATTATAACAAGGAGGAGTATAAATTGATAAAGTTATAAAAGATAAAATAAATAAATATATATAAAATTATGAAATACTATTGGATAAAATATAAAGTTAATATATATATATATGCATATATTTATATATGCAAAAACACTTGTTTAAAAATATATTTAAAAATTATTTTTAGGATTATTTAGGTATGATAAGTTCAACCATACCATAACATCCCTCCACCACGATTTAGATGACGCCGCATCTTTTTCATGCGTCCAGGTATCTAAATTTATTATCCTTTTGATCATAACCTGGTCGAGTTCATCATAAGAACCACTTTTAAATAGCTTCTTCAGTGTTTCTCTTCTTGCCCTAACATACTTATGGTAGCCTATTTTGTTTGGGTGAGCGCAACTTTGATGTATGTATTCCAAGGTTTGTGGAATAATAAAATTATCTACCAAATTTTCCTTTTCCCATCTTGCTTTTAATTCAGTAACCAAAATATCGAGTAGATTTTTATAGTTTTCCTGAATTTGAAACTTGATCCATTCACTAGTAGATATATCCGTGTTTAACCAATATAGAAGTTCAGGAGTTAAAAAATTTAAGTCAATAGGTTCGGTTATAGGTACCAATTCATCGAGTATGTTGTCAACTTCATGGGAATCAACAAGATCTTCTTGAGAGAGTAGTTTGTTTGTTTGGTTATCTTGTGGAGTCATCTTTAATATCGTTAATATTATTTTTTTTTTTTTGAATAAAGAAAAATTATAATATAATTTTTCCTTATTTATAGTTTTTTTTTTTTTCGGAATTTTAAATATATATATAAAGTTTTTCTTTTTTTTTTTTTTAAATTTTCTTTTTCCCATAAATTTTTTTTTTTTTATACGATTGTCTTTTTAGCAAAGTCAATCCAAAATACGTCAGGCATCTGCAACAACTTCAATTTATTGCCGTGTATTCTTCTTAATTTGGTATTGGTCACGTTGAATTCTTTTATCAGATAAGTACCTTTACCTAAACTTTGATGAACAATATATTTGCCTTTCCAGTTATCTGATATTTTGCCACCCCAAGAGTTTGATTTTCTTCCAATATACATCATAACAATATCACCAATCCTAAAAGGCGGTTTCCATTCCTTCTTTTCATTATTAATCTTCTTGTCAATGGCCTTCTTTTGATTCTTTTGGGATTTCTTTATAAATTCTGCAGCGTCTTCTCTTATCTGTTTTAGTGACAATAATTCTTTTGCAGCGCGTACGTGTAACTGATATTGGAATCTTGCAGAATTTACTTCTATTGGTATATCCATAAATAAATCATAAGGTGTCTTTGCTTCATGCCCGTAAGTTAAATAAAAAGGAGAATAATTTGTTGATTTTTGTTTGATAGTACGATAGGCAAATAGAACGGATGGTAAATATTGATCCCATACTTGTTTTTCTTTATTGTTTAACTTTTTTAGAATAGCGCCTAAAGTGGAATTAAACTTTTCTATCAACCCGTTTGCTTGCGAATTCCCAACACTTATAGTTTTATGGTGGATATTGTATTGGAAACAGACTTTTTTTATTAATTCACCTATAAATGGCTTTCCATTATCTGTAATTATTATGTGTGGCGCACCGTGTCGACAAATAATATCTTCATAAATAAACAATGCTATTTCGGCTGCAGTTTGGAATTTTAATGCACGAGCTTCAACCCATTTCGTTAGATAATCAATACCTGCAACTATATATCTATATCCATTTTTAGATGTAGAAATATGTTTGACATCTAATGCCCATTGGAAGAAAGGTTTGGATGTTGTTGGAATAGGGTGTAATAATTCGTTATGTTTAGCAGGACCTGTAGTTTGACATCTACTGCATTTCTTGACGTAATTCTGTACATCTTTTGTCATATTTTCCCAATAATAATGATTTGCAAGTTTGAATAATGTGTTGTGGTAACCCATATGTCCTCCTAATGGATGTTGATGATGCATGTATAATGCTTCTGACACTTGATCTTTATTCAAAACTTTTCTTATCGTCTGCAGGTTAATATTATATCGGTACAATTCGTTGTTGTGTATGATAAATTTGTGGGAATGTTTTTGTAAATAATTTTTTTCTTTATCGGTGATGTTGTCAGGTAATTTTAATGTTGATAAATAATTTTTTATTAAATCAATTTTGTTTTGTTCCATTTTTACTGATATTTGTTGTAAATTTCTTGTATTTAGATTCTTGAATATATTGTTGAATAATATTTTAGTAATACTGATAAATAGTGTTGATCGATTATAAGTGTAGGTATGCAGCTTTTTACGACTTCAGCAAAACTTGGTCGAGTAGTAAGTAATTGAATTTTTTTTTTTTTTTGTTTTTGTTTGTTTTTGTTTTTTGTTTTTTTTTGTTTTTTATATATATGTATTTATATTTATGCATTTTGTTATTTTAGTAGCCTAGCCTTGAAAGAAAATCAGCAGCTTCTTGTTTTCTTCCAGCTCTATATTTGATTTCAAATTCATAATCGGCTAAATATGTGATCCATCTTGCAACAATTCCAGTAACTTTTGGTGATTCAATTAACCATCTTAACGGCGAATGATCAGATATAACAGTAAACTTCTTTCCCAATAAATACGGTCTGAATATTTGTAAACTCCATACCAAAGCAAGACATTCTAATTTAGTAGCACCATAGTTTAATTCACTATTCTTCAATCCTCTACTGGCAAATATTATAGGATGTTCACGACCATCATCATCTAGTTGTGTTAATATAGAACCTAGTCCTAGTTGTGAAGCATCGCATACAACAATGAATGGTTTATCAAAATCAGGTCTTCTTAATATTGGAGCATTGATTAGATTTTCCTTTAATTTTTCAAAAGCTTTTGTTGTATCTTCTGTCCATGGTATTCTCTTTTTGGTTTTTGTTTGCTCATGTAATGGCCTAGCAGTAGCAGCAAATCCTTTTACAAATCTTCTGTAATATGAAGCTAAACCTAAGAAGCCTCTAACTTGTTTAATTGTTTTTGGTATTGGATAATCTTTAACCTTTGCAATTTTATCTGGATCAGTCTTGATTCCTTCAGCAGTTATTATGTAGCCTAAAAATTTTAATTCATCTTTAAAGAATATACACTTTTCAATATTAAACACCAATCCACCTCTTCTAGTATATTCGAATAATCTTTCCAAGTCAATTAGGTGTTGATCCAAGTTTTTAGAATGTACATTAAGATCATCAATAAATGCAACTAGATTACTATGCAGCAAATCTTTATAACAGATATCAATTAATCTTTGGAAGGTAGCAGGACTATTCACCAATCCCATTGGCAGCATTTCATATTGATAAGTACCAAATTTAGTTGTAAAGCCAGTTAATTCTTTACTTGATTCTTTTAATGGAACTTGATGGAAACCAGATCTTAAATCCAAAGCAGAAAATATTTTTGATTTTCCAAGTTCGTCAATTAGATCATCAATACGTGGTAGTGGATATGAATCAACTTTTGTATGTGTATTCAGTTTACGATAGTCAACTACCATACGATATTCACCATTCTTCTTTTTGACTAAAATAATTGGTGCAGTAAAAGGAGAATTTGAAGGTTTTATAATTCCCAATTCACAAAGACGGTCTAATTCATTCTTCAAATATTCTTGTTCACTTGGTCCCAATCTATATGGTCTGTGTCTGATAGGTAATGTATTTTCTTTTAATATTATTTCGTGTTCTATTAATGTAGTTTTTCCCATTTTATCATTATTCCAATCAAAGATATCTTGATAGTGGTGTATTAATTTATAAAACTTCTTTTTATATTCTTCAGGTATATCACCCATTTGGATTTTTCCTTTTATATTAGGATCAAGAATAATTTCTTCAGTATCATCTTCCAGCAGAGAAGGTGGTAATTCTCTATAGTGGTCTTCAAAATCATAACCAGTATATTCGACATATGGATCCTTTTGTATTGGAAATTGTTTCCTATTTATGAATTCACCTAGTATGTTGTTTGGCGGTATTTCCATCATGTCTTCAGTTTTATTTATAATTTCCAAGATTACATCAAAGTCTTCGTGCTTGTCCAAAAATTCGTCAAGACGTTTAAAATATGGAACAATTATATTTTCATCAATAGCATAATTGATTTGACAAATATGATAAGGTGGTATTGATAAACCAGTACTTCCACTTAATATCATCATAGTACCTTCATCTTTATTTGGACGTGTTTGGATTACTGGACTTTTTTCATGATCATCCATTAGATAAAAGTCTTCATCATCTTGTACAGCATCTTCTTCATTACTATCAGTAGATTCTTCGTCATCAATCGAATCTTCATCATTAGAATCAGTATCATCTTCAGATTCACTAGTATTTGATAGATTATCAGCTACTTCTTCACCTTGTGGCTGTTCCAATTCATATTTAACATTTGTAACACGTTGATATGTATATGGACGTTCATTTGTTTTTATATATGTAATTGGAATTTCTTGTGTACGACGTTTATAAGTCACCTTTAAAGTACCTATTTTAAAGTTAATTACTGCTTGTGCATGATCCAACCAACTAGTACCTAACACTATATGTTGTGGACACTTTGGTAATACTTCAACATCAATTGGTATAGTTAATCCTTCACCAACAGTAATAGGAACATCATGAATTACACCTAGTGCAGGTTGTTTAGTACCATTTCCCATTACAAAAATACTTGTAGATGGTGCATCAATTTCTAGATCTAATGATTTCATCATTGCCCTGGACATACAAGCTCTTGCAGCTCCACAATCAATTAATCCAGTAACTTTTACATCATTCACCATTATATCGGCATATGCAGCAGTAGTTACAACATCACTATTATCAATAGAATTTAGCTGTACATCTTTTTCCTTACCTTTATCAACTGGTCTTTTTATTCTTGATTGTCTACAAGCTGTAATCAATTCTCTTCTTAATGGAGCGGATATAGTTATAAGATCTCCAACATTAATATTAGCTTTTTGATGTAATATATCTTCAGAAATATTATAATTTATTGGTAATGGTTGTGATTTCCTTTTTGGTGTCTTCTTCTTTTTATCAACAGGTGGTTCTTGAATGGATACTTTTTTCCTTTTGTCATTTATTACTTGTACTTCTTCCATCATATCATTATTATTTGATTTAGAAGGTTCAGTTACATCTTGATTTGAATGCTGTGAAAATACGTTTTGGAAAAATGGATTATTTTGTGGTGGAACATGTGTATGATCACGAATATCTTGTTGTACTTGTTGTGGAATAGATTTTGTAGCAGCTGCTGATGTACTTGGTTTTTCTATAGTCTTCCTTGTACGTGGTTTTCTTATTGCTTTTTCAACAACTGGTGGTTTTGGATTTGCAGCAACATTAAAATCACAATCATTGATTTCTTGATCACTATCTAATATATTTTGAAGATAATAATGATTTTGTGCTGATAAATAATCATTATGGTTGTCCATTATGTTATGTGGAACGTAAGTATTTGTATTATAATATCGTGTATTTGTGTTAGAATTATTTGGTGTATTATAATTGTGATATTTATTAATATTATTTTCTTGATATAGTTGATTATTATTTGGATGGATGGATTTTGTAATAGGGATTTCCAATTGACCATCTGTAACAATTGCCCTATTTAGTTTTTTGAACCATTAACTGGTGTGTTATTTTGATTATTATTTGGTGGATTATTATTTGATGGATTATTATAAGGATTTTGTTGTGGATAATTATATTGTGGATTATAATTATTGTTATTTTGCATTTGATTTCCTTGATGATAATAATCTCTGTTATTATAATTATTTTCAGGTAAATATTGATTGTTATAATTATGATTATTGTTGTTGTTATTATTATTATATTGACGATAATTGCTATACTGATTATTTCTGTATTTTTGATTATTATTTCTGTTATAATTATTAGGTCCATTATATGATTGGTTGTTACGATTATTATTGTTGTTGTTTCTCTGGTTATTGTACGAACCTCTTTTGTCTTCCAATTTGGTGTTTATCAATTTTTCCATATGACCTAAAAGTTTTTGCATGAATGCAGCTTCTCCATCAACATGTTCAGCTGTATTTAATGATGTATTGCCATTATAATCACCATAATTATTATTATTTGACTTCTTTTTATGGCCTCCAGAAAATCTATTAGCATTGGTAAGATTACATACAGATGGTAATGATTGTATGTGTCTTGTCTTCCACCAATTTTCAGCATAGTTATACCATTGATTCAACGTTTCAGCACCTTGATCCATACAGTGCATTCTGATTTCTTCTTTTAAACCAGCACGGAATCTCATCAATATAATATGGTCATCCTTCAATTGTGCCAATCTTGCCATTTCTTGGATACGTGCCAAAAAGTTCTTTGGTCTTTCGTCATTGCCTTGTTTAATGGTACCAAGTGCAATCTCGTATGATAATATCAATTCTTTGGTGACATACTTTTCCCTTAAAGCATTCATCAATTTTTGATAGTCGTTAGCCATATTTGGATCTTGTTCTAATTGTTCAAAATAGAATTCAGCAGGACCAGACAATTGCACCTTCAAGATAATTGCCCTTCTATCCATACCAACTCTAGATAATTTAAAATAATTTTCCAAGGACTTTTCAAAATAACGAAAGTCTTCGTCATCAGAACCTGAAAAAGTTAAAAGATTAAGCTTCAGCTTAGCAGCAAGGTTAGGATCATGGTGATAATCATGATTTTCCAACGCGGTTTGCTCGATACTTGATTTTTGTGGATTTTCCATTGGAATATAAAGATAAGTTTTTGAAATAGGATGATAAAGTTTGTATATTTTTAAAGTAGTTGTTTACTTGAATTTAAGTATTCTTGATTATATTCTTTTATAGATTTAGTTATTCCTTGATAATTAGTGTTTCCCTGGATTTTTAGTATATCCCCCGCCAGTGAGCACCAAAATATGTTGTGTAAATTTTGGTTGTTTGAAAAGTAGAATTTCCTTTTATAGTTTTGGAAAGTAGATAGTTTTGTAGTTTAGTTTAGTCGTCAGTGAGCACCAGTATCTTGTTTTATAAGTAGATACAACTTAGTTTAGATTGATAGTTTAAAATAAAAATAAAATAATAAAATAAAATAAAATAAATTATATAATTGGATAAAGATCAACAATTATATAGACAAAATAATAAAATTAAAATAAAATAAATATAATATCGGATAAAGATCAACGATTATTATAATAATATAATATAAAATAATATTGGATAGTAATCAACAATATTAATATAAAATAAATATAATCTTTAGCTAAAAAGATGAGTTAAGAGAATTTAATATATATAAATCTTTATTTCAAATTAACTGAATATTAACTTCGTATTAACTGATTTTTCCAAATAAAATAAAATTTCGCTCCTTTATATATAAAAATGATCTGAATTCAAACCCAGATTGGTAGGTAAGTTATAAAGACCATTATAACAAGGAGGAGTATAAATTGATAAAGTTATAAAAGATAAAATAAATAAATATATATAAAATTATGAAATACTATTGGATAAAATATAAAGTTAATATATATATATATGCATATATTTATATATGCAAAAACACTTGTTTAAAAATATATTTAAAAATTATTTTTAGGATTATTTAGGTATGATAAGTTCAACCATACCATAACAGTAGATACAACTTAGTTTAGATTGATAGTTTAAAATAAAATAAATTATATAATTGGATAAAGATCAACAATTATATAGACAAAGTAATAAAATTAAAATAAAATAAGTATAATATCGGATAAAGATCAACGATTATTATAATAAAATAATATAAAGTAATATTGGATAGTAATCAACAATATTAATATAAAATAAAAATAATCTTTAGCTAAAAAGATGAGTTAATAGACTTATTGGTTATAATATAAGTTCTTTTATTTAAAATTAACTTGTTATTAACTGATTTTTCAAAAATAAAATAAAAATTGTCGAGTATTTATATAAAAAGGATTTGAATTTTAAATACCGATCATTGATATATATATGCTAGTGCATATATATAAGAGAGTATATATATATATCTATACTGAGTTTAAATGGGATATATATACCTATATGTATATATATAAAATAAGATTATAGTTAAGCCTTGCCCAAATATGGGAGGTTTAGCCAGAACATAACATCCCTCCACCAGGATTTAGATGTCACCGCATCTTTTTCATGTGTCCAGGAATCAAGGTTAATTATTCTTCTTATTAATGCATTATCAAATTCAAAGCATGTACCACTAACAAAAAGTTCTTTCAATATTTCCCTTCTAGTTTTCACGTATTTTTGATAACCAATTACGTCAGGATGTTCACAATTTTTATGTATGTATTCCAAGGCTTGAGGAATAATACAATTATCTACTAGATTTTCTTTTTCCCAACGTAGCTTTTGTTCATTAAATAAAACATCAAACAGCTTCTTGTAATTTTCTTGAATTTGAACTTTTATCCAACCATTCATAGTTACATCCGTATTAAGCCAATATAATAATTCAGGAGTTAAAAAATTAAGATCAACGGGTTCTGTTATAGGTACAAGTTCACTTAAGATATCTTCCATTTCGTGTATATCTACAGAATTTTCTTGAGAGAGTTCATTATTAGGAGTAATAATCATGTTTAAAGAGGTGTCTTGATTTGGAGGAGCCATTTTTGCTTGAAAAGTAAAAAATTATATAGTACAATTTTTTCCTTATTTATAGTTTTTTTTTTTTTTCTTCGGAAGTTCAATTTTTCTCCTTTTTGTTTTATCATTATATATATATATATTTTTTTTTTTTTTTTTTTTTTTTTTTTTTTTTAACCTTTTTTTTTTTTTCTTTAAACGATTGTCTTTTTGGAAAAGTCAATCCAAAATACATCAGGCATCTGTAATAACTTTAATTTATTTCCGTGTATCCTTCTTAGTTTAGTGTTGGTCACGTTGAATTCTTTTATCAGATATGTTCCTTTGCCTAAACATTGATGAATAATATATTTGCCTTTCCAGTTGTCAGATATTTTTCCACCCCAAGAGTTTGGTTTTCTTCCAACATACATCATAACAATATCACCGGTTCTAAAAGGCGGCTTCCATTCTTTCTTTTGATTATTTATCTTCTTATCAATAGCCTTTTTTTGATTCTTTTGGGATTTTTGTATAAATTCTGCAGCGTCTTCTCTTATTCGTTTCAGTGTTAATAATTCTTTTGTGGCGCGTTCCCTTAGCTGATTTTGAAAACTTGCAGAGTTTATTTCCAAAGGTATATTTATGATTGTATCATAAGGTGTCTTTGCTTCATAACCGTAAGTCAAATAAAATGGAGAGTAATTTGTTGATTTTTGTTTAATAGTCCTATAAGCAAATAAAACAGAAGGTAGATATTGATCCCATACTTGTTTTTCCTTATTATTTAGCTTCTTTAGAATAGCACCTAACGTGGAATTAAACTTTTCTATCAGCCCATTCGCTTGTGAATTTCCAACGCTTATGGTCTTGTGATGAATTTTATAATAGAAACAGACTTTCTTGATTAGTTCACCTATAAATGGTTTTCCATTATCAGTTATAATTATATGCGGTGTACCATGGCGACATATGATATCTTCATAAATAAATAAAGCAATCTCGGCTGCAGTTTGAAACTTTAATGCTCGAGCTTCAACCCATTTAGTTAGATAATCAATACCAGCAACTATATATCTATATCCATTTTTAGAAGTAGAGATGTGTTTGACATCTAATGCCCATTGGAAAAAAGGTTTAGATGAAGTTGGAATAGGATGTAACAATTCGTTATGTTTGGCAGGTCCTGTGGTTTGACATCTACTGCAGTTTTTGACATAGTTTTGTACATCTTTTGTCATGTTTTCCCAATAATAATGGTTTGCAAGTTTAAATAAGGTGTTGTGATACCCCATGTGTCCTCCTAATGGATGTTGATGATGCATGTATAGTGCTTTTGAAACTTGATCTTTATTCAAAACTTTTCTGATCGTCTGCAAGTTGATGTTGTATCTGTATAGATCGTTATTATGTAATATAAATTTATGGGAATGTTTTTGTAAATAATTCTTTTCCTTTTTGGTGATGTTATCAGGTAATTTTAGTGTTGTTAAATAATTTTTTATCAAGTCGATTTTGATTTGTTCCATTTTGCTGTTATTTGTTGTGTATTTTTAATTAGATTGTTTGTTGAACATTGTTTCAGTATTTATGTTGATTATGTTGATTGTATTGTTGTTATATATATTGTATTTATCTGAATATATGCAGCTTTTTACGACTTCAGCAAAACTTGGTCGATTGGTAAGTAATTGAATTTTTTTTTTTTTTTTGTTTGTTTTTTTTTTTTTTTTTTTTTTTATATATATATGTATTTATATTTTTGCATTTTGTTATTTTAGTAGCCTAGTCTTGAAAGAAAATCGGCAGCTTCTTGTTTTCTTCCAGCCCTATATTTGATTTCAAATTCATAATCGGCCAAATATGTGATCCATCTTGCAACAATTCCAGTAGCTTTTGGCGATTCAATTAACCATTTTAGCGGCGAATGATCAGATATAACAGTAAACTTCTTTCCCAATAAATACGGTCTGAATATTTGTAAACTCCATACCAAAGCAAGACATTCTAATTTAGTAGCACCATAGTTTAATTCACTATTCTTCAATCCTCTACTAGCAAATATTATTGGATGTTCACGACCATCATCATCTAGTTGTGTTAATATAGAACCTAATCCTAGTTGTGAAGCATCGCATACAACAATGAATGGTTTATCAAAATCAGGTCTTCTTAATATTGGAGCATTGATTAGATTTTCCTTTAATTTTTCAAAAGCTTTTGTTGTATCTTCTGTCCATGGTATTCTCTTTTTGGTTTTTGTTTGATCATGTAATGGCCTAGCAGTAGCAGCAAATCCTTTTACAAATCTTCTGTAATAAGAAGCTAAACCTAAGAAGCCTCTAACTTGTTTAATTGTTTTTGGTATTGGATAATCTTTAACCTTTGCAATTTTATCTGGATCTGTCTTGATTCCTTCAGCAGTTATTATGTAGCCTAAAAATTTTAATTCATCTTTAAAGAATATACACTTTTCAATATTAAACACCAATCCACCTCTTCTAGTGTATTCAAATAATCTTTCCAAGTCAATTAGGTGTTGATCCAAGTTTTTAGAATGTACATTAAGATCATCAATAAATGCAACTAGATTACTATGCAGCAAATCTTTATAACAGATATCAATTAATCTTTGGAAGGTAGCAGGACTATTCACCAATCCCATTGGCAGCATTTCGTATTGATAAGTACCAAATTTAGTTGTAAAGCCAGTTAATTCTTTACTTGATTCTTTTAATGGAACTTGATGGAAACCAGATCTTAAATCCAAAGCAGAAAATATTTTTGATTTTCCAAGTTCATCAATTAAATCATCAATACGTGGTAGTGGATATGAATCAACCTTTGTATGTGTATTCAGTTTACGATAGTCAACTACCATACGATATTCACCATTCTTCTTTTTGACTAAAATAATTGGTGCAGTAAAAGGTGAATTTGAAGGTTTTATAATTCCCAATTCACAAAGACGGTTTAATTCATTCTTCAAATATTCTTGTTCACTTGGTCCCAATCTATATGGTCTATGTCTGATAGGTAATGTGTTTTCTTTTAATATTATTTCATGTTCGATTAATGTAGTTTTTCCCATTTTATCATTATTCCAATCAAAGATATCTTGGTAATGATGTATTAATTTATAAAATTTCTTTTTGTATTCTTCAGGTATATCACCCATTTGGATTTTTCCTTTTATATTAGGATCAAGAATAATTTCTTCAGTATCATCTTCCAGCAGAGAAGGTGGTAATTCTCTATAGTGGTCTTCAAAATCATAACCAGTATATTCGACATATGGATCCTTTTGTATTGGAAATTGTTTCCTATTTATGAATTCACCTAGTACGTTGTTTGGCGGTATTTCCATCATGTCTTCAGTTTTATTGATAATTTCCAAGATTACATCAAAGTCTTCATGTTTATCCAAAAATTCATCAAGATGTTTAAAATGTGGAACAATTATATTTTCATCAATAGCATAGTTGATTTGACAAATATGGTAAGGTGGTATTGATAAACCAGTACTTCCACTTAATATCATCATAGTACCTTCATCTTTATTTGGACGTGTTAGGATTACTGGACTTTTTGCATGATCATCCATTAAATAAAAGTCTTCATCATCTTGTACAGCATCTTCTTCATTGCTATAAGTAGAATCTCCATCATCAGTAGAATCTTCATCATTAGAATCAGTATCATCTTCTGAATCACTAGCACTTGATATATTTTCAGCTACATCTTCATCTTGCGGCTGTTCCAATTCATATCTTGCATTTGTAACACGTTGGTATGTATATGGACGTTCATTTGATTTTATATATGTAATTGGAATTTCTTGTGTACGACGTTTATAAGTCACCTTTAAAGTACCCGTTTTAAAGTTAATCACCGCTTGTGCATGATCCAACCAGCTAGTACCTAACACTATATGTGGTGGACACTTTGGTAATACTTCAACATCAATTGGTATAGTCAATCCTTTACCAACAGTAATAGGAACATCATGAATTACACCTAACGCAGGTTGTTTAGTACCATTTCCCATCACAAAAATACTTGTAGATGGTGCATCAATTTCTAGATCTAATGATTTCATCATTGCCCTGGACATACAAGCTCTTGCAGCTCCACAATCAATTAATCCAGTAACCTTTACATCATTCACCATTATATCGGCATATGCAGCGGTAGTTACAACATCACTATTATCAATAGAATTTAATTGTACATCTTTTTCTTTACCTTTATCAACTGGTCTTTTTATTCTTGATTGTCTACAAGCTGTAATCAATTCTCTTCTTAATGGAGCAGATATAGTTATAAGATCACCAACATTAATATTAGCTTTTTGATGTAATATATCTTCAGAAATATTATAATTTATTGATAATGGTTGTGATTTCCTTTTTGGTGTCTTCTTCTTTTTATCCACAGGTGGTTCTTGAATGGATACTTTTTTCCTTTTATCATTTATTATTTGTACTTCTTCCATCATATCATTATTATTTGATTTAGAAGGTTCAGCTACATCTTGATTTGGATGCTGTGAAAATACGTTTTGGAAAAATGGATTATTTTGTGGTGGAACATGTGTATGATCACGAATATCTTGTTGTATTTGTTGTGGAATAGATTTTGTAGCAGCTGCTGATGTACTTGGTTTTTCTATAGTCTTCCTTGTACGTGGTTTTCTTATTGCTTTTTCAACAACTGGTGGTTTTGGATTTGCAGCAACATTAAAATCACAATCATTGATTTCTTGATCACTATCTAATATATTTTGAAGATAATAATGATTTTGTGCTGATAAATAATCATTATGGTTGTCCATTATGTTATGTGGAACGTAAGTATTGGGATTATAATTTCGTGTATTTAAGTTGTCATTATTTGGTGTATTATAGTTGTGATATTTATTAATATTATTTTCTTGATATAGTTGATTATTATTTGGATGAATGGATTTTGTAATAGGGATTCCCAATTGACCATCTGTTACAATTGCCCTATTTAGTTTTTTGAACCATTAACTGGTGTGTTGTTTTGATTATTATTTGGTGGATTATTATAATTATTTTGTTGTGGATAGTTATATTGTGGATTATAATTATTATTATTATGCATTTGATTTCCTTGGTAATAATAATCTCTGTTGTTATAATTATCTTCAGGTAAATATTGATTGTTATAATTATGATTATTGTTGTTGTTATTATTATTATTATATTGACGATAATTGTTATACTGATTATTTCTGTATTTTTGATTATTATTTCTGTTGTAATTATTAGGTCCATTATATGTTTGGTTGTTACGATTATTATTGTTGTTGTTTCTTTGGTTATTGTACAAACCTCTTTTGTCTTCCAATTTGGTGTTTATCAATTTTTCCATATGACCTAAAAGTTTTTGCATGAATGCAGATTCTCCATCAACATGTTCAGCTGTATTTAATGATATATTGCCATTATGATCACCATAATTATTATTTGACTTCTTTTTATGGCCTCCAGCAAATCTATTAGCATTGGTAAGATTACATACAGATGGTAATGATTGTATATGTCTTGTCTTCCACCAATTTTCAGCATAGTTATACCATTGATTCAATGTTTCAGCACCTTGATCCATACAGTGTATTCTGATTTCTTCTTTTAAACCAGCACGGAATCTCATCAATATAATATGGTCATCCTTCAATTGTGCCAATCTTGCCATTTCTTGGATACGTGCCAAAAAGTTCTTTGGTCTTTCGTCATTGCCTTGTTTAATAGTACCAAGTGCAATTTCGTATGATAATATCAATTCTTTGGTGACATACTTTTCCCTTAAAGCATTCATCAATTTTTGATAATCATTAGCCATATTAGGATCTTGTTCTAATTGTTCAAAATAGAATTCAGCAGGACCAGACAATTGCACCTTCAAGATAATTGCCCTTCTATCCATACCAACTCTAGATAATTTAAAATAATTTTCCAAGGACTTTTCAAAATAACGAAAGTCTTCGTCATCAGAACCTGAAAAAGTTAAAAGATTAAGCTTCAGCTTAGCAGCAAGGTTAGGATCATGGTGATGATCATGATTTTCCAACGCGGTTTGCTCGATACTTGATTTTTGTGGATTTTCCATTGGAATATAAAGATAAGTTTTTGAAATAGGATGATAAAGTTTGTGTATTTTTAAAGTAGTTGTTTAACTTGAATTTAAGTATTCTTGATTATATTCTTTTATAGATTTAGTTATTCCTTGATAATTAGTGTTTCCCCGGTTTTTAGTATTATCCCCGCCAGTGAGCACCAAAATATGTTGTGTAAATTTTTGGTTGTTGTAAAAGTAGAATTTCCTTTTATAGTTTTGGAAAGTAGATAGCTTTGTAGTTTAGTTTAGTTGTCAGTGAGCACCAGTATCTTGTTTTATAAGTAGATACAACTTAGTTTAGATTTATAGTTTAAAATAAAAATAAAATAATAAAGTAAAATAAAATAAATTATATAATTGGATAAAGATCAACAATTATATAGACAAAGTAATAAAATTAAAATAAAATAAGTATAATATCGGATAAAGATCAACGATTATTATAATAAAATAATATAAAGTAATATTGGATAGTAATCAACAATATTAATATAAAATAAAAATAATCTTTAGTTAAAAAGATGAGTTAATAGACTTATTGGTTATAATATAAGTTCTTTTATTTAAAATTAACTTGTTATTAACTGATTTTTCAAAAATAAAATAAAAATTGTCGAGTATTTATATAAAAAGGATTTGAATTTTAAATACCGATCATTGATATATATATGCTAGTGCATATATATAAGAGAGTATATATATATATCTATACTGAGTTTAAATGGGATATATATACCTATATGTATATATATAAAATAAGATTATAGTTAAGCCTTGCCCAAATATGGGAGGTTTAGCCAGAACATAACACATCATTTTCTTCTCCTAAGAAGAGAGAAAAATGATAAGACTATTTTCAAGAAAAATAATAATATAAATAATAAATAAATATAAATAAATATAAATATAAATAGTGAATGAAATAAATAAAGTAATAAAAATAATCATTGATTATTCTTATGCGTAAAGCACGCCATCTCTTTCCAGTGCTATATATTAACAATAATTATTATATAATAAAAATTAAGTATTTTAATAAATTAATTTTATTTCAAAATATTATTAATTTATATATGATTAACTTCTTTAAAAAAAACCAATGAAATGAAATGTTTTGCCAAAGTAAAAATAAAAATTCAAAGGAAAAGACAAGTGAAGAAAATTTTAAAATTTAAGGTAGTATAAACATCATTACCATCAGACTCGAAAATTTTGAAAATATCATCAAAACTGCTATATATATTAGTTTTTTAAACAGCAATGCCACTTGATATAAATAAAGTAGAATCTGATTTTAATTTACAACTATATAATTATTGATCCAAATTAAAAACTATAATAACTGAACCAATATATTAATTAGATATATACGTATATAGAGTAAAAAAATAAAAATGACTATTTGATATAATAGATGAATATAATAATACTAGTCTCTTGTAAAAAAAATTACTTAAAATGGAAAAACATGCATATTTAAAAAGTTAACATATTTTTTTAAAAGTATATAAAATAAAGAGGTATATGTGTTTATTTATTCTTGTTATACAATATAAAAAAATAAAAATAAAAAAAACACACTCATGAAAAAATAATAATTATACGCAAAAGTTATATATTTTATAAATTTTTGTTTTTTTTCTCACTATTTTTTACTATGAAAATAATGTTTAACAGTTTCAATGTATTAAATTAAAAGCAGATATTTAATAACTCAGATGCTAATTAAACTATTGAAAAAAATATATGATAAATCAAAAAATACCGTATTCATATCCATATCCATATTAATAGTATAATAGAAAAATAAAAAAATAAGAAAGGGGATCGATAAAATAAATTTATTTTTTTTAAAAAGTGGAGTTTTTTTCTTTCACCTATTTTTTTGCTTCCTCACATATTTTATTTTATTTTTTCTCAATTAAAAAAAAAATTATACCTAAAAAAAATAAGTTATTACTATACTTTGTCCATTCTTTGAACAAAACAAACAAAATAAATACTTAGTACAATTTACAATAAGGTAGAGGTAATTTTTTGATAAAGGAATTATTAATATTGGTATTAGTATTAATATTAATATTAGTATTAGTATTAATATTAATATTATTATTAATAATAATATTATTATTATTGATATTATTATTATTGTTTATTTTTTTTATTTTTTTATTTTTTTTTATTTTTTTTTAAAATCTCTTTTATTTTCATTTTATTTTATGAAAATCATTAATATTATTATTTTTATTTATTATAGATAAATGCAAGAAAATAATTTAACAGAAGGTTTTCTATCTGAAGCTTCTTCACTCTCTTCTATCGATGGAGGTAAAAAAAAAAAAAACATTTACTATATGAGTATGCACACACGCTTATATATACATTTCTTAATAATAAGTAATTTTACAATATTTCTTATTCATTATATATATATAGATGATAGATATTTAAAACGTGATCGTGAAGGAACAGAAGAAAGCGAATCTAAAAGGCACAAGATCGAAGGTGATATGGAGGATTTAGATGATGATGAAGAAGAAGACGAAGAAGAAGAGGACGAAGAAGAGGACGAAGAAGAAGAAGAAGAGGATGATGACGACGAAGAAGAAGAGGACGATGATGATGATGAAGAAGATGATGAAGAAGATGATGAAGAAGAAGAGGATAATGATATAGAAGATGAAGAAGAGGAAGATCATGCTGATAGTGAAGAGGAAAACGAAGCTGATCGTGAAGATGCTGATGAGGATGAAGACGATGATGAAGACGACGATGATTTACAACAAATAGATTACAACATGGATGAAAAAGATAATAACAATAATAATGATCAACATAATTCTATAGAAATAAAAGCCAATATAGACAATAGCATAAATGATTCAACACTAGGTGGAAAATCTAAACCAACTACATCTGCAACAAATAATAATAATGACAACAGTACCGCCATCAGTGAAAGCATTAGAGAGAATGACCAACATGGGAACAAGATTATAAATGGAGAATTATATGATCAGAATATAGATGAACAGGAAAATCATGCTATAAGTAAACCAACAATTAAAATTGAAAATGAAAATGAAAATGTTATAACTGAAAACACAAATCGTTCCAATATAAATGAAATGGATGATAAAAACAATAGCAAAAATACAGATTTAAAATCACCTAAAATGGAAGCTATGGAATCTAACCTGACAGATTATGATAGTAGTAATGATGGATCGATCAATGAAGAAACACAGCATACAGATGGAGAAACTTCTACTAGGGGTATCAAAACTGAAGAAGATGACATTATAAGACTAATGGAAGAACATAATGTAAATTATCTTTTATTTTTTTTAATATTATTATTATGTAATGATATTAGTGTATTATTTATTAACTCAGTGGTTGTTTTATTTTATTTTATTTAAGGTGCCTCCTACTAGAGAAAACCCTGCAATGATTGAAGAAAGAAATGGTGAAATTGAAGTTAAAGTTGTATTAAACGATGGCAGTAGGGAAAGTATGATTTATTTAACAGGATTAAAAAATATCTTCCAAAAACAGTTACCTATGATGCCCAAAGAATATATTGCTCGACTTGTATATGATCGGTAAGTCAAGTGTATATTTGATAACAGTTTATAGTATACTTATTTATATTTATATATTTAATAGAAATCATCGTAGTATTGCGCTAATTCGTCCTCCTATGAAAATAATTGGTGGTATATGCTATAGACCGTTTAATGAACAAGAATTTGCAGAAATTGTTTTTTGCGCCATTGCATCTACCGAACAAGTCAAAGTAAGTAATTTTTATTTTTAAAAGAATAAAAGTAAATAAATGATAAAAAAAAATTAATTGGTTATTGGATAATAAAAAAAAAAAAAGAAGAAGGTATGGTATTAATTTTATTATTATTGTATAGGGTTATGGATCTCATTTAATGAATCATTTAAAAGATTATGTGACCACTCATACACCAATGAAACATTTTTTGACATATGCTGATAATTATGCTACTGGATACTTTAGAAAACAGGTATTATACTCTACGTACATATATTTAAGCGCTAATATTATTAACAATGATAATAATAGTAAACAATAACAAAAATCATTATTATATTAAATTATTAAATATCTTGTAGGGTTTTACAGCTCAAATTACACTCGATAGACGATATTGGATTGGGTTCATTAAAGATTATGAAGGTGGTACTATTATGCAGGTAATATATGTATATATTACTATTATTGTTAAAAAGAAATAAATACCATGATATTAATTATTCTTTTAAAATATAGTGTACTGTGGTTCCAAAAGTAAAATATTTACAAGCACATAATATTCTGGCAATACAACGACAAGCGGTTCTTGAAAAAACCAAGCAATATTCAACATCACATATAGTATATCCTGGATTAGATATGCCTGAAAATGAAGAAGGAAAACGGAGTATTGATCCGTTATCCGTACCTGGTGTTAGTAAGTTGTTTTTTTTATTTTTTATTTATATGAATAATAATAATGATTACTATAATAATAATAGATAGTATATCTTGATTAAAGTCTTATTAATTTTTTATTCTTATTCTCATCTATTTATTTTTTATTTTTTATATTTATTAGGTGAATCTGGCTGGACGCCTGAAATGGATTCATTGTAAGATTATTTGATTATTTGATTATTTGTTTACATAAATCAAATTATAGATACTGAATTAAGAGTCACTAAATAAATTTGTTTATGTTGTATATAGATCAAATCGACCAAGACATCCACCTCATTATAATCAAATGCGACATTTAGTTACTGAATTGCAAGCACATGCTAGTTCATGGCCATTTATTGAACCTGTCAATGCGGATGAAGTAACGGATTATTATGATGTGATTACAGAACCAATGGGTAAAATAATAATAATAATAATAATAATAATATTATTATTATTAAAAAGAGTGATGGTGATTATGTATTATATTGTATTAACCTAAATATATCTATTTCTCCATCAATATCGTTTCTATTAGATTTGACAACTTTGGAACAAAATGTAGAAGGCGATATGTATTCAACTATGGATGAATTTGTAACTGATGTACAAAAGATTTTTGATAACTGTAGAACTTATAATGCCGAAGGAACAAATTATGCTAGATGTGCCAACAAATTAGAACGATATTTCAAGGAAAGGTTGCAAGTATGGTCAGGATCTTCAAATTAATAGTAGCATACTTTTTTCTTTAAACTAATCATCTTCATCCTTATATTTTGATTATCATTTTAATTCATATTGTAAATATTAATATAATACTAATAAACTTTTTCTATACTTCTCCATCTTATATTATTTCTGTATTATTTTACTAGTGATATAATTAAATGATGATTTTAGTCTTATATAAGGAATAATAACAGTATATCATTATCTACTCACATCCATTATTAAAAAAATACAAATAATAGTAATAATAACAGTGATATATGAATTGTATCTATAATTTTTATATATAAAATAAGGTTTATTTTATTTCCAAATTGAATTGAGATAATAATAAAGTATATATTTAAGCAAGAAAAATAAAAAAGTATGTAAAATATAGGATAATTACAAAAAAATAATCATAAAACCAGTTTAAGGGTAATAAGAGAGGGAGAGAGAGTAATCAAGTATTATTTACGCGTATTATATTTTATATATTTCTTGTTTAATATATAAAATATCATTAATTCATATCAAGTTGGTGGAGAGGGTGCGATTTGCTTATTTGGATCTAGCTCTCATTTTCTTTCTCTTAGCCTTGAGACGTCTTTGTCTTTTCTTCTTCCACTTATCTCTCACTAATAAATAAATAATATAAGTATGGATGGATGAATAAATCAAATGGATGGATGGATGGATGGACACATTTTTTTTTTGTAACTTACTATTGTATTATAAGAATGAAAAACTAAAGTTTTCTAAATTTTTCGATTTGGAATGCTTTTTAAACTATTCATTGTTAATCTCCGCTCGCATTTTTTTTAGGCTAAAAAAATATTTAGTTTAATCTGATTTTGTTTCTTTTGGGTTTAATCAACTTTTTTAAAATAATAATACTTTTCTTTTAATTATTATATATGTATATTATCATCATCATTTTGATTATTATTTTATTTAATATAAAATATATTTCCTAGCTGTATATGTTTTATTTTTTATTTTTTATACATAAATATAATTTTTTAGTTGATATTTCGCATACGAACGTATTTCTATTTAAAAAACTTTTTTATTTTATAAGTTAATAAGTAGTATAAAAATATATTATTTTATAATATATTGGAAAAAGTAATTCTTGAAGTTAAATATTTAAATGACTTCATAGACAACGAGTCTATTACAATATCAGGTCAATTGGTGTTTTATTTATGTATATATTAGAGTATTTAGCTTTGATATGATTCTTTTAATTTAACTAGTGAGCCCTGAAAACCATCCTATGAAAATTGGCCTATGAATATAGAATGTTTAAGCTGTTGGCCTATTATAATTTCAAGCTAATTAGTATACTGTTTATGGGTATAGATGAGTATTATTCTTTAAATGTTCTTTTTTTTTAGAAAATAAGCAAAATATAAATAAAATATTTTCTATCCGTTATTTATTTTATCTTATCTTAAATCATATTTATTAAATTTTAAAAAAACAGTAATGTTTACAGTAAAAAAGGGTTGCATTCATTTATATATCTCTTGGTTTTAACATTATTGAGGTGTTTCGCTGTCGCACATAGAGTTTCCTGGCCAATGGTATGCTTTTAAATCATTGTTCCATGTCAAACTCTCGGAGCAACATTTAACTGTTTGTCTGCATTCTATACAAGAATTACAGGTTATACGATTTGGAAGAAAATAATCTATAAACTCTAAAAATTATGGAAAGGATGTTTGTTCTTGACATTTAATCATGTTAACTGTTATATAAAATCATTTCTAAATGTGTATATATATGTATTTAAAAAAAGACATATTATCTAAAATTCAATTATTTTTATAAACAACCTAATTACTCTCAATTAAAACAATTTTGTTCCATTTTCAAGTTTTATGTATATAAATCAGATTTTATTTTTATTGTTCATATGTCCAATAATTTACGAGTGTGTGGAGGAATGATTTTTAATAACAGAAAATATGACAAGTATATGTTCATTATTTCTTTTAATATTGATCTTAGTACTCGACGATTTCTTTTCAAATTTTATAAAAATTTCGTTCTTGATAAAAATTTACGGTTATTATAATTAAATATTTTAATATTTTAAAAAAAAAATTAGATGCTTAAATAAATCAATAATGTAATAGTTTTGGATTTCATAAGTTGTATATACATATATAATAGTATATGATCATCGCATTAAAAAAAATAGAGTGGGCGGGGATTTAAATCTCCCTAGGCTATTTTAAAATTTTTAAAAAATTTATTTTCTTTTTCTCTCTACTATTTTTTTTATTATCCTGTTAAAATAAATAAAATGATATCAGCAGCTTTACGAGTTTCAGCTAGACGATCCGCTTTAAGAACATTACCTAAAAGAGGATTGACAGGTTATCGAGCTTATTCTATTCCTAGCTCATCACAACAACACAGTACTACTACAGGAAGTGCTACACCTTGGGCTATTGGTTCCTTATTAGTATTTGGTCCTATCCTTTTCAAATTGACATCACCTCCTCCTAAACCAAAAAAGCAGCAACAACATATAGAACATGAATCACCTATTGTTAACAAGGATATTAATAATCAATCTGAACAACAAGACGAAAAAGAGCAAGTTACTACAGCTCCTGTTAAAAAAATTCAAAAACCCTATGTCTTAATAGGTGCTGGTACCGCGTCCTTTGCTGCTGCACAAGCTATTAAGGAACTTGACTCTGATGCCAATGTAAGTTATTCAAATATTATTAATAATAATAATACAAAAGGGGGAGGGGGAACAACAATAGTAGTAATAACGTTAGTAATAGTAAAGGCTTATTATTATTATTATTTTATCTGATTATTAATATTTATTTATTTATTCATCGATTTATTAGGTAATCATTATTGGAGATGAATCCTATGCTCCATATATGCGTCCTCCTTTGTCTAAAGAAATTTGGTTCTCTGAAGATCCTGAAGTTGCTACTAATTTAAGATTCAAGGATGTAAGTATATGTATATATATGTATATATAAACGGATAGTGCGACACCTTCAAGTATATAAGTAAATATATTTATAAAAGTCATTTTAATTTTTAATTTAATTTATTTCAAGTGGCAAGGAAATGAACGTAGCATTTATTATCAAGATGAGTCACTTTATGAAATTATTGACGATGCTTCTGGATCAGATTTAGAAACAGATAAAATTAAATTATTATTAAGTAAACCTGTCACTAAGTTAAATGTGGAAGATCATACTGTAACTCTTGCCGATGGTAGCGCCATTTATTACAATAAGGTATATAAAAGGATAGTAATAAATTAAAGTAGCATAAAATAAATAAAAAAGTATCAGCGATTAATCTTGTATATATATATATATATTAGGTATTATTGGCAACTGGTGGTGCTCCTAAGCATTTACCTAAACAACCTGAATCATCAAAAATTACCACTTTTAGAACAGTGGAAGATCTTAAACAATTGGATGCTATTGTCAAACCTGGAAGCCATGTAGCTGTTATTGGAGGCGGATTTTTAGGTTCTGAATTAGCTGTTGCATTGGCTAATCGCGCAAGCAAACAAAAAGATATTAAAATTACTCAAGTTTTCCCTGAAGGTAATTTTTTTTACAAATACGAAAATAATAATAATAATCTGATACAATATAATATGGCCCAATTTAATTTAATTTAATTTAACTAATTATATTATTTATTCAATATTTAGAGGGTAATATGGCCAATGTTTTCCCATCTTATTTAACAAAATGGACAACTACTCGTGTACAAAAATGTAAGTGATATAGTTTAATTATAATTTAATATATATATGTATATGTATATATTATATAAAATGGCATAGCTAATTGTATTCAACATGCTGTTCCTTTTATTTTTATTTTTAGTGGGTGTTGATGTTAAATCCAACAGTGTGATTGATAATTTAGAAGTATTGGAAGATGGAAGCAAAGTGAAGTTAACGTTAAATGCAGGCAATGATGTTATAACCGCTGATCATGTAGTAGTCGCTATTGGTATTGAGCCTCGTGTGAATTTAGCTCGTGAAGCCGGTTTAGAAATTGATGAGCAACGATCTGGTGTAGTAGTCAATGCCGAATTAGAAGCACGTAAAGATGTCTACGCTGCTGGTGATATGGTCTCATTCCACGATATCCAATTAGGCCGTCGTCGTATTGAACATCATGATCATGCTGTTCTCTCTGGTAAAAAAAAAATAGTATTAATTTATGCTTTATATATATATATATATATATATATATATATATTACGCTTATAATTATACTAATTTAATCTCATATTTATTCATTGTTTATAAAATAATTAGGACGTCATGCTGGACAAAACATGGTAGGTAAAAAAGTCAAACCTTATCGTCATCAATCTATGTTCTGGTCCGATTTAGGCCCTGAAGTTGGGTACGAAGCTGTTGGTTTGATCGATTCTCAATTATCAACTATTAGTGTTTGGGCAAAATCTACTGAAAAGGATACACCTGCTGTTGGTGCTGCTTCTGAATCAGATAGTCCTCGTATTGCTGGTCAACAACAACCTAATCAAGATGGTGGTAGTAAGCAAGCTGTAAAATCTAATGCTAATCCCGTACAAGATGAAAAAGTAAAGAAAATAATAGTAATAATCAAAATAATAAATAAATCGTTCTCATCATCATATTAACAACATTTTTTTTTTTTTTTCAAAAAAAAAATAATATAGTTCGGTAAAGGATTAGTCTTTTATGTTCGAGATAGAAAGATCGTAGGTTTAGTACTCTTCAACGTGTTTGGTAAAGTACAAGAAGCTCGTGATATTATTGATGCTGGTTTGACCTCTGATAAAGTAGACAATTTACTCAAAAAGTAAGTCATTGTATATATACGCTCATTACTATTATTATTTCAAAACGACCATTATTAATATTGACCTATTTTTTTTAATAGATTCAACTTATATGATGAAGATGACCATTAAAATGTTTATTTTTAATACGTAGAGGGTTGTTCTTTTTATTTTATTTTATTTATATATGTTCTTAGAATTTTTAAAAAGTTTTTTAAATAAAATATTTTATTAATTAAAAAATGGAGTAAAATAATATAATTTACAAAGAAAAATAATGTTTATATATATATATATAAAAGACAGTATTATATAAATATGAATATATATAGCTAATATATACAAATAATGGTAGGTGATTCTATACAGAGCAAACGAAGGGTTTATGTGCTACGCATAGCGTACAATAGCAAATGAAAAGTAAAAATAAGATATTCTAAATCAAAATATGCCACACTGAAGTGGAGTAAGAGTAAAGAAAAAATATTACATTATAGAATTAAAGTTGGAGAAAAAAATAGAAAATAAAAAAAGTATTGATGCACATCATATAGGACATGATGGTTTTCTATAGAATGGTACAATGACAGGAAGATTTTTTGATAGAAGGCTGTTGATGCCGACGATGTTGCTGATACTGTTCCTGTTGCTGGTGCTGATGCTGTTCCTGTTGCTGCTGTTGTTGTTGATCAGTTTTTTTTTGTAATTTTTCTAGGTGAATAGGTTGTTGTTGTTGTTGATGTTGTGTTGTACTTGGATAATTATGTATATCTGAATGTTCTGAAGAGTGATCTAGAATATATATATTAAGTAAAATTTAAAAAAAGAACAATTATATTAATATATACATTATACTATTATTATTATTACTATTATTATTCTTATTCTTATTATTATAATTTATTTTTATTAATATCTTTTATTAATTTTACCAATTGTACATATTTCTTCGCCAACTCCAGAATCGTGATAACGGTTTTTTCTATTTGTCCAAATATTGCAATTGGTTTCAAGTGTATCAGGCATAAAAACCATATCTAATTAAAGATATTTTTAATAGATAGGTGTGTAAAAATTTAAAATAAATCCATAAACATACTCAACATTTTATTTTTTTTACTATATAATTTATATATATTACCAGGTAAAACATTTGCTACTGATCGAAATAATGTTGATGCAATATTTTCCTTAAATCCTAATTGGAAGTCCTCCATTGACACTTTTTTACGTTCATTAATAGGAGCTACATCTAAACCAAGTTCCTTTTCCAAATCACCTTGTTCATAGAATTCTTCAGCAAGGATTTCAGCCCATCTTTTTGCTATTGGGAATGGTCTTGCCTATAAAATAAATAAAAATGTATATATATATATATTAGTATAATAAAAAAAAAGGACAATATAAATAAATGAATAAATTTATCATTATATTTTTTCTTCTTTTTATTTACACAGTTGCTAATGTCAGCACATTTAATGAGAACACCATAGATAATTAATAATTCATTTTCTTTTTGTGTATTATTCGTGATATCAAGAGGTTGATTATCTAAACGTTTTTTTTGATCTTGAATTTTTGAAACATAATCATTATGAAGTCCCATATCTGTTGCCAATATACTTTTCACAATGATTTTTCGAAACCAAATACATTCATCTTTTGTTTGCCATAATGTTAGGGGCTGAAAACAGTGTCGGCGTAAAAGGTTGTAAAACATCATGGAGTGAAAGCTTTCAAGCACGGATTGATCATTATATAATATCGCTAATGGTGTAGATGTTTTTACCTAAAATAATGTATATTAGTGTTAGTAATTATTGAATATCGCTTTTACTATTAATTTTATATATAGGGTGTATTATTTTTATGCATAGATTATAGTTATTACCATAAACATATTATTGACACCAGGGTGACCAACGTCATGCCCAATACTAGCTAAGAGCAAAGCCAAAACATCTAAAGGTTGTATTATGTCTTTCATTCTATGACCTTTCAACCATGTATAATTACCACATGAAGGAGAAGAAGGAGAAGGATTAGAAGAAGAGGAAGAAGAGGAAGACGTTGTTTCTCTAATAATATAGCCATGACCATCATTAGATTCCAAGGGTGGAATTACACCCATTTGACATAAAAAATAAAAGATGGCTTGCATTACATCGATGGCATGACGGAAGTTGTGGTAAGGGTTCAAAGAGTGGTACATGTTTGCTACATCAATAAGGAAAATGTACAATTCATCTACATATATATGTGCATAAAACATTAGTATAAAAAAAAATAACACGAGTAGTAAAATAAAAAAAAAATATGTTTGTGTATATATGTAATTATTTATTTTATTACTTACTGTCCTCTATTATAATATCTTCCAAAGCAGGTAGATCAAGAATATATCTTAAAATAATAAATGCACATTGAATTAATTCATCAGTACTATAATCAAATGGTGCAAAGTTCCAACTACATACACTTGAACGTAATTCAGAAATTCTTTCACTATAATTCATGGGTACATTTATATATTTATATCGTTAATTATGATTATGGTCACTACCATTTGCTATTTTATTTATTTATATTTTCCTTACCATGATATAGTTTTTAAATTTAATAAAGACATGATTGATTTTGGCGTAAAATAATCAGTAATGCTTTGATGTAATCTATTTTTTAAAAACAAATAAAATGAGCAAGATCAATTAATCAGTCAATCATACATGTTTTTATATTAATGACACGACGCATTATTATTATATTCTTACAATTCAGCATTTTCGGTATCATAAAGAGATTGAATTCTATGTTGGAATAAGGACCAAATTTCATCATGCTTTCCAGTATTTCCGACAGGATTGGTTACAATTCTATCAGCGGCTGTAAGGTGAATTTGACTAATCCCCTGACTTAATTTTTTATGAGCACGACGGATATTCTATAGGTATATATATATATTTATATATATATGATAAATAGATAGATAAAGAAAAAAAGAATATTGAAATGAATGATCTGTTTTTCTGTAGTGAATGGGTATATACTGGTTATGGTTACCAAAAACATAGTATTAACAATAGATGGGTGGAACGGTTTTAAAATGAAATCAACAGCACCATGCTCTAAACATTTTAGCATAAACTCTGATGAATTACGAGATGAATAAACTATGAAATAATATATATATAATTAGTTAATAGTATAGTCATTGATTTTTTTTATAAATATAATTTTAATCATTACCTATAGCAGCAGCTTGGCTTATATTTTCAGATTGAACTGCGTGTAAAATACTATATAATAATTGATATAGTTTGATTTCTGTATAATATTCTTCGTCAATGATGATAAAAATAAAGGAGCCTGATTGTTGAATATTTTGACATTCTTGAATGATATTTTTATCTGTTGATATATATATCACTAAAATAAAAAAAACAGAAAAGATGTCTTCCGTATTAATATGTGTCTATTATTATTATCATCCTTATCATTATAAACTATATACCATTATGAAATACTGTATGTAAAAGAGAATATGAACTATCTGAATTTACTGAATCAGTAAGAACAAGAAGATGGCAATCATCTGAATGCATACTAGATTTCTATAGATATAGAATATAAAAAAAAAGAAAAAGAAAAAGGGAGCGTATATCAACAACTATTTCTGTTCTCTCTCTTATATTATATATATATATATATATATATATATATTATCTTACATATTACAATTTTTTTTCTTTTACTATATATATAAATTTAACAAGATTGATATAATGGTGATTCAAATAAACTACGATTCATAAAAAAGAAGAAGAAAGCTAAGAATGAGTCAATATCATTACTTTCATATTGTATTTTTTATTTTTTTAAAAAACAGAATGATACATACTAAGGAAAAAATAAGTCTGTATATATTTATAGAAAATAGCTGACAGGTTGAAAAAAAAAATAAAAAGTTATATTTAATAGTGAAAAAATAAACAAAAGGTAAAAAAGGTCTGAAACAAATAGAAAAGAGAAGAAAAAAATTAAAAAAAAAATTTAAATATGCAAAATTATTTTTTTTTTATTTTCCGGAGCTGAAAATTGGTTGGTTAAAATTTTATCATTTTTGCATTGTAAAAAAAATAAAAAAATTACAGTTTACAAGTACTAGTTTTCCTCACCTTCATTCTCTTTTTGCAATATGGCCCTGAATTTGTACAACAAGCATTACCATTTATATAAAGTACTTTTTATCGTTTCTTTTTTTTTATCCAGTATTGAGAATCATTATTTATTCAAATGCTATATATATATATATATATATATTAAAGAATTATAGTATTTTTTTGATTTCATACAGTCTTCTATTAATTATTTTTTCTGCTTCCATATCATATTTTAAAAAAAAACTATTTTTTTTAAAAAAAAATCGAAAAACTTTGACCTTTTTTTGCTTCTAAAATAATATTTATAATTACTATCTTTCGTATTACTACTTTTTTCTTCTTATTTTAAAAGACCATGGTTTTTTTTTAAAAATAAAATAAAATAATAAGACAAAGAGGTACAATATTTTATTTTTTACTTTGAGAGAATGATATAATCCTTATACCAAGTAACACAATCATATGCCACCTATACCTTTTTTTTTCTGATTTTGTACGACGGCCACCTATACTTTTTCTTATTTAGTTAAAAATGCCACCTATACCTTCTTTTATTATTACTAAACATTTTCTTTTTCTCTTACCTTATAAATCATGTATGCATATGCATATATGTATATATGTATATATGTATATATTGTTTATTATAATAGATATTTATATAATATGAATCACCCTTTTATTAAATAATGATGTCCCTAATTTATCATTATATTAATTTATTATAAATAAAAAATTAAGAGTGAAAATATAAAAAATAGCATTAGTTTCAAACACTCCGCTATTAAAATAATATGGGGTATATTTTTAATATGCTATATCCATTTTAAGAAAATAAAAAGAATATCATAGATGTTTTTTATTCATATTGATATGATATTACTATAGAAATAAAGCTATAAATACTTGTAAATGATTATATATTTTTATTTATTAATATATAAAAATATATATTAATGGTAGTAATAATAATAAAAACCATTTGTTTTTTATTTTCATATATTAAGAGTATAAAGCTATAAAGAATTGGTATCTATTTTTGGTTTAGACTTTCCCACTTAGATTTAACCACTATTTATAATGTATATTTGAAGGAGTTTTAAAAAATGGTATATTCAATATTTTCACTATTATCATTTGTTCAAATTAAAAGTCCGGAGCTTAAAAAAAGTTCTTGCAAAATTATATAAAGAAGTGTTTTTTCTTTCCCATTTTTTTTTTTTTCTCTTTTTCTTCTTTACTTCACTTTATTTTTTTTATAAAAACCAAAAAGAATAACAATTAAAAAAATGGCCGGTTATAAACGTATTGAATATGAAAACTTTTCTAAATCTTCTTTAGCTAATCTTACTGGTATGTGAATCGATTGTTTTTTAAACATGTCAAAAAAAATAATATAAAAGAATATATGCAAGTAGGAAGGATGTTTGTTTATTTATCAATATTTATTTATTTTGATTTGAATAGATTTGGCTAGCTCTGCTACTGGTACTTCTATTGTTTATGTTACCAATGAATTCTTTGCTCCTGCTACCAACATGATCAACCCTGCTCCTCCTCTTCACTGTCCTGGTCGCTTCGTTGATACTGGTGCTTGGATGGATGGTTGGGAAACCAAGCGTCATAATCCCACTTATGATTGGTAATAATATAATGCAAAAGAGAAAAAAGAATATAAAGGGAGGGAACCTTGTTTATTTATTTATCTTTTTTCTTATCTTTTTTATATTATTTCCTTTTTTATATATATATAGGGCTGTTCTCAAATTAGGATTCCCAGGTTCTTTCCGTGGTTTTGATATTGATACTCATTATTTCACCGGTAACCAAGCTCCTTTCGCTTCCGTTGAAGGTGCTTTTGTTCCTGAAGGTGATGTTTTAGCCGATAATGTCAAATGGACTGAAATTTTACCAAAGGTTGAACTTCCTCCCACTTGCCACAACGTTTTTGAATTAGAAAAGGAATCTGCTGTTTATACTCATCTTCGTTTAAATAATATTCCTGATGGTGGTATTGCTCGTTTCCGTGCTTACGGTAACGTTAGTCCTATCTGGGGTGAAAACAAAAAGTAAGTATTATAAAGTGATAACAAAAAAAAAAAAAAGAGAAAGGAAGATGTTTGGGTATGATCTATTATTATCATCCTGGTCAAAAATATATAGAGAGAGTGAAATTATAATGTACTCATTTTTTTTTTTAATAGTGAAATTGTTGACCTTGCTTTCCTTGGTAATGGTGCTAAAGCCGTAGAAGTCAGTAACTCTCATTATACTCCTGGATCCAATGTATTATTACCCGGTCGTGGTCAAAACATGGGTGATGGTTGGGAAACCAAACGTTCTCGTACCCCAGGTCACGTTGATTATGTTACTATTCGTTTAGGTGCTAAAGGTCATTTATTAAAGGCCGAATTGGATACTTCTCACTACTGTGGTAATTATCCTAATAAGGTTAAATTAGAAGCCACCAACTCTGATGATGAAGTCCCTGCTGCTGATGCTAAATGGACTACCTTAGTTGAACCTGTCTCTGTTGGTCCTCACGATATCTTCTACTTTGATCTTCCTGAAACTGATAAAGTCTTTACTCATGCTAAGGTTACTATTATTCCTGGTAAGTTTGATTTATATAGAATAAATAAGATAAAAAATGAGGCGATTACATTGTATAATAAGTAATGGTAATATTATTGTTGAATGGTAAATTAATTAAATATTATTTATTATTATTTTTAGATGGTGGTTTCAAACGTATCCGTCTTTATGGTGTCCGTGAAGGTGGTGAAATTCCTCAACTCCCTATTGCCCGTCCTAATATCCACACTTTAGAAATCATCAATGGTGTTTAAATCATTTTATAACCAATTATTTTATTTTATTTAAAAAGAAAATAACTGTACTTATTATTTGCCCACTTTATAAGATCTATAGTGTAGATTTTGTAACAAATGTATATTAAAAAAATTAAAAATATAATAAAGTTGTACTATTATATATAATATATATCATTAAAGTGTTTTTTATATATATGTGTGTGTGTGTTTTAGTATGACAGTAATTAACTATGTATGATAGTCGATATTTAATTTAAATAATAATAGTGATTAAACAATTCAATAGTTCTTATTGTCATATTTATTACTTTTTAAATGGAATTGCAAATTAAACAATATTATAATATCTCATAAGTAATGTCATAGATATACAAAAGGTGAGAATGGATCCAGTAATACAAGTAAACCAAGTTAAATCCTATCATTGTAAATATATTCATATATTCATATATATTATTAATTAATCAACTTCTTTATTATTCCTATTTTCATAACTATATATCCTTATTCTTATTGAAAAGATGTATATTACCTCTTGTAATTGTCCAGGCACCATTACGTTCATACCCCATAAACCAGTTACTAGATTCATTGGAACCAGTACACTACCAAGAGCTGTCAATTTTGATAATATATCATTGATGTCATTATTTGTTTGAGTCATTTCAATTGAAATTTGTGCCAAATAATTAGAATGGGATCGGGATGATATTTTTTCATAATGGTTAAGCGATTGGAGCATTGTTAAAATATGATCTATCATTCAATTTTTTTTTAAAAAAAATTATAAGGAATGAATTAAAAATTTTATCTAAATTTTATCTAAATTTTATCAATTTTTTTTTTCTCTTTTGCTCTCTATAATTATATATTGTATTTTAAATACAGTTTATTTTACCTTGAACATCACCAAGAAATAGTGATACTTCAGTACTTAGTGCGGGCCAGGTTGCATCTGCTGGTTTCGTTTCACCTCGTTTGATCAATGTTTTGACTACATCTGCTTTTGGGACCAATAATCTAAGTAAACTCATTACCCTTTTTCTACAGTAACCTATACGCCGTAACATATCGGATTGTTCAGATTCTTTTAATATCAGTACTAATTCATCGATAGAGTCTACTTCGAATTCAATAGATTTGATCAATGGTGCAAAGGAATCTGTAATATTATCTAGTAATCCATAGCAAATCCAATCTATATAAAAAAGTTTATAAATATATACATGCAAATATTGTTATAAATATACATAGTTGGAATATATTAAAAAAATGCTTAAAATTCCATACCTGGTGTAACCTTTATATAATCTCTTAGTTGTTTGATTCGTTTACGTACATTGTGTGGATGTGGTGTAGGTTTAAAATGAAACTATTATATAAATATATGTAAATATATGATTAAGTACATACCATACCAGTAATTATATTCATAATAAAATTAAATTAATTATATATCTATCTATATTTATATTTATATATGTGTTACCGTTATAACGCCTTCTTTCAATACTACGATATATATAGCTAGTGGCTGTAAATAAAAAGGGGACATTGGGTCTTGTTCAAAGCTTCTGAAACAAATAAAATAATAATTATGATAAACGTCGCATTTTTCACGTTGTTCTTCCATAGTAATATCTTCTTCGGTTAAAGGATGAATTCTAAAGGCCTATTCAATATAAGTAAAATAATAATAATAATAATAATAGTGCATATAAGTATAAATAGATAAACTTCGTTGATAAATTTAAACATTTTTATATATATTTATACCTGACATAATGATTTCATTTCTGAATCTGTTGGGTTTAAGATGTCTAACCAAAAGCAGCCTTTCTTGATCATATCACTTAATGATTTACCCTCCGAAGGAATTTCACATATATGCCTAGCATGAATAGTAGATTCTTCTGCGGTTGAATAGTATGTAATACGAAAAGTATTTGAATCTTCTATATCTGAAAACTATACGTATAAATTGACGGAAAAAAGGCAATAATAATAATAATAATAATATTACTATTATTGTTATTATTTTGAACTTTATGCATGCTATTTTTTCCTTTTTATCTTTTCACCCTTATCTCTTTTTTTTATTTTCTTTATTTATATATATTACCTTTTTACGGTCGCCATATAAACTAATACGTCTTGAATCAATCATAGTAGATAGTCTTCTTCGACGTTGGTTTAATGATGTAGGTGTACTAGGTGATGTTTTTATATTATGGCGTTCTTCTTCTAAATAAGCGTCCAGAGCAAAATAATCAATACCAGTTTCCTGTTCTTTAGGGATAGATGTTGGGATACAAATATCATCTTGATGTGAAGCTGTAGTGTCTACATCTGATTCATAGTCATTATTATTCATATCATTATTGTGATTATTATTATTATTATTATTATGTTGGAAAGTTTGGCTATTGAAATAGTTCATGTCATTCCGGTTTGTGTTACTATCATTGTTAAGATTATCATTAATATCAATCAATAAATTTTCGTTTTGTGGTGAAGTAGTGAAATAGCCTTGTCCTGCCATGAGTGATTGAGAGTATTGTGGGATCTATATATATTTTTAATTTTTATTTTTATTATACAAGTACATGAAAAAGATTGAGCGAATTAATAAAACTAGCTTCTTTTTTTCGTCTTTTTTTTATTTGTGTCAGAGTATACTTTTTTAGTATTAGTGTATTATTTAAAATTTACATTTGTATTAATTGAGTTATAAGCTGTTTCTTGTGTTGGAGATGGTATGGATTCATAACCTTGTTTATTTCTATTATTTCTATTATTTCTTTTTGTTTTAGGCATGATGATTAGTAGATTTTTTTAAAAAAATAAAAGAGAGAGAAAGAAAGTAAAAAAAAAAAAAGCAAAGGAAAGAAAGAGAAGGAAAACAAAAAATATGAATCAAAAAGGAATTTTATTTTATTTTAAAAAAATGGCAAAAAAATAAACTCCGCATTTTTTTTGAATCCATCGATAAGCGCATAATGTTTTTATTTTTTAACCTTTTTTGACTTATGATCCACTTCATCATCATCATCTTCTTCAAGCGAAAATACTGGTTTTGGTTGGGTTTCCTTATAAACTGTTTAAAATAAAATATAAAATTTTTTTTAATAAGTTTATTATTGTTACCATTATCATCCTATACTTTTTCTTTTTTTCTTTTGTTTTATTTACCATTTCCAACCCATTGAGGATCACTGGTTGATTCTTCAGCATATTTAAGTAAGGCAGCGCGCGGATCTTCGTCTATTTAATATATAAAATTATAATAAAAATAAGAAAGCCAATTTTGTCACAATATGTTGTACATCATTATCAATTCAAATATATAAATATATTACCTCTTCTAGTGTCTTTTGAAAGTCCTTTAATGATTGCATGCTGTTGACCTTGCCCTACTCTACCACCAACACCATGGCTGCCAACAGGTAAATCTATAATTAAATTTAAAATAATAATATTGGCGAAGATAGTAATATATATTAATTAAAATAAATAGCATATATATTATAATGATGAAATCAATTCTATTCTTTTTTTATTAATACCTGGTTTATGAGATAATTTTGGATCTTGTCTAATTTTCGTTAATTTACGTTTCTGACTCTTCGCACGTTCAGTTTTAAACATAGGAAGGGCGTGAGGAGTAATGATTGGTCTATCTATTTCATAATCATCAACAGCACGTTTCTTTTGTTCCTTGACCACACACATTTTAACACCTCGAGCTGAATGAGTTGGACTATAGAATGCATGAACTGTCCCATCAGCACTACCTGTGAATATTTGGTTAATACGTGGATGCCATAATACCCTAACTACACTTGATTGTCCAATATCTATTATTTTTATAAAAAATAAAAAATAAAAAATAATGTATTAATAGACCTATTTAAATTATAATTTTAATTTTTTTTTTTTTTTCAATTGTGTGCAAACTTACGCATTGTTCTTAGAATTTCAAGGGTATGTCTATCCATCATGACTAATTTTCCAACACCTTGGCCTTTAGGACAAGCTGTACCAGTCAAGATTAATCTTTCATCAGGACTGAATATTACATTAGCTTCAGGGTTTACTATATCTAAATTATATTGTACATTGATGGGTTTTTTAATATTTCTAATATCCCATACTATTTTTTTTTAAATAATAAAATAAATGAAATACAAAAAGTAAATTTAATATTATCGTCATTGCTTTTTTTTTTTTTTAAAAAAAATTATATACATTTTTTTTCCTCTCTATTTTTATTTTTATTTTTTACCTTTGACGGATTCATCACCACCTCTGGATACAAGTGTAAAATTATCCTTTGAAAAAACAAGACTTGATGTTTCCGATTGTTTTTGATGAGCATCTGTAATGGCGATAGAAGGGCGAATAAATGGGCCTTGGCTAGACCATAAATTAATTGTACCATCCTGAAAGGCCGCTGCTAATAATTTTGCATCATGAGTATAAGTTAAAGCAGTAGCTGAAGATCGACCCCCTCGTTCTTTTGATTTATAAGCAATGACATCTTTTTGTTTCCTTTTATTTTCTATATCCCAGAGTCGTACAGTTCCATCCTGCGAAGATGTGGCAAATGTGTTTCGATCTACTGGATGCCATCGAATACTTGTTATTCCACCAACGTGACCTGCTGTGTGTCTTAAGTCACGTATATAAGGATCTCCCTTGGTGTATTCCAATTGTTCTATCCCATCACGATTAAATAATTTAACACATGAACTACCTGTTGCTGCAAGAAAGGTATCTCCACTGTTTGAGTATTGTATATCATGAATTTGGTAATCCCCAAATGGTTGAAAGCTACGGAAAGGTCTAAATGTTTTATCCATACCTGCAAAATCCCATAGCTTTATATCATAATCGTATCCACCAGTAATTAATCTTGCTCCAGCTGGATCTAATGTTAAGGCTGAGACAACGCGTGTATGATCTTTTAAGGATACTTCGTGCGATATAGGCAAATTAGAGCTGTGGTCACTTATTTCATCATCGTCCTCCTCCTCCTCTTCTTCTTCTTCTTCTTCCTCTTCCTCTTCCTCTCGATTTTCGTTTATTTCGTCTTCCTCTTTCTGATCTTTAGTGTCTTTTTTTTTATCCTCTTTTATTTTTATATTGTTTGCGGTTTGATCTATGTTTTTTAATCGATCATCGTTTTTTGAATTTGATGTTTGTGGGGAAGTAACATTATCTATAACATTTGTCTATTATAAATATTAATTTAATATATTAGCCAATCAAGATAAATGAGTATAATTAAACGGAAGAAATACTAACTATATATTACCTGTCGTTTTGTATTTTCAAAATTGGTCAGGTTAGCATTTTTCTTTTGTTTTTTTCCAAAAGATGTTGGAAACATGGAAGCAAACGTATCCCAGTTGTTGTCATTTGATGCCATTTTGTATAAATAACAATAGTAAATAAGTTAAATAATAGTGACAACAACAGCAACAAAATAATAATAATAATAGAATTAAATAAAATAAAAATAAAGAGCGAAAGAGAGAGAGAAAAAAAAAATTGAGCGGCGTTAATTAATTATTATTTTTTTCAAGCAAATTAAATTTTTTATGCTGAAGATTATTTCTTTTATGAAAAGTAATCTTATTCTTAATATTGTTTCTTATATATATGTGTATGTATATTATAAAGCAAGTTATTGCTTTACAAGTATATATATATATATATATATGTATGTATGTATGTATTTTATAAACCTTTACTTATTATTGTGTTATTCCTGGGGTGTTAATTTTTTTAACTCTTATTACAACATCAAATAGTTTTACTTCAATATAAAAAGTCTTGCCAAATGTTTTTTTTAAAAAAAAATTGAAAACCAGCTACTTGATACTACACCTTACAAAGATGAAACTTTAACAACACTCTTCTTTTCGACAACATTTTATAAGATATCACATGAAAACAATCATTTTTTTTTTTTAAATATATGATGACATCTTTCATTTAATTGATAGATTGATTATATTACATATGGGCCCATATTTGAATGACATTAAAATTGAAACCAGTTTATTTAATTATTAAAACCTGATATACAATGATCGATCGGTGAAGATCAAAAGATGGAAATACCTGTTGATGTATTCTATCCAAAAAAAAAGAAAACCCCAAAATTCATTATATTGAATTTAAACTTTGTTTTAATATGCAATGTTGTTATTTACGTGCATTTCTATTCTGGTAAAAAAAATAAATAACAGCGATCACTGACTCTGGGAAATATAACTACGATAGTAATAACAAAGAGTTACATATTGTATGGAGAAATATCATGGGGATAGGAAAAATAAACTTTATGTCGATAAAAAAAAACAAAACTCCTCAATGGATTACGATCAAAAAAAAGAAAGAAAAACGTGCCATCTGTCTACTTTATTTGGAATTTACGTAGTTTACGATCGCTTTTTGAACACATTCTTGTTTCATATTAATTAATAGGGAGAATATTGATAATTATAGCAAGACCTCTTCTCTATTTTTTCTTTTTAAAAATAAAATAAAAACAATCCTTCGGTCTCCTTTATATTTTCCCCTAAAAAAAAGGTAATTTTTATTTTAAAATAAAAAAGTATAAGAATCAACCATATATATTTGCTTTTTATTCTTTTTTTAATATCTAATTCTTGTTCTTGCTATTATTTCCTACCATTCTTTTATTTTATAATGTTTAGTTATTTATTATTATCACTATCAATATTACTATTTAATAAAAATATCATACATGCTTATGATGTGCCCACTTTACAAAATCAAATGTTAGAAATCCCACATACTGATCGTCTTGTTAAAATACCATTGAGATTTGCATATGGGGTGGTAAGTAAACAAAAAATAAAAGTAAAGGTGTGATTATCGAAGTAACTCATAATAACAATAATAATAATTAATTTATGTTAGCCTATTATTGAATTTGCATATGGTACTCCCTCTCAATCTTTTAATGGTGTTTTTGATACTGGTTCTGTAGTTTCTTGGGTGATGTCCGATAAGGTATTATAAAAAATAAATAAAATAAACATCATGTATTAAAGTTAGATTTCATTAACTTAATCATCGTTTTTTCTTTTTATTATTATTATTATTATTATTATGATAGTGTAATTCTTCTGTATGCACAAGTGTAGATGATAAAAATAAATTTCACAAAGATCAGTCAAGTACAAACACTGCTTTTGACTATACTATCACTGTCGATTACATCGATGGAAGTTCTGTTCGTGTTCGACCTGAATTGGTAAATGATCTTTATATATATATATATATATATATATATATATTTGCAACCTTTTTTTAATAATTAATTATTGATATTCTTTTTTTTTTTTTTATATATTTATTTTTAAAAGGATACTTTAACTTTAGAAAGTGAACAGCATGATATCGTTCGTTTTCCAAAGCATCTTTTAGGTGAAGCATATCAAGTTTATCTTCCTAAATCTTATCCTAGTGGCACAAGTAAGATAATAATTCATATCCTATTTTTTATATTTTATTATTTTTCAATTAATTCTTTTATATATTTATTATTAAAATAATAAAAATAGATGGTAGACTTGCTGTGGGTGATTTTGGTGCTTTTGCAAAATATCTTGATAGTGCTCAAGGTAAATAATTATTTAATTTAATTGATTTATTGTAATAAATTTATTTTTTTATATATATAGTATATAGATTATTTATTTATTTTATTATAATTATTATACTTTTTTAGGACTTTTACAAGGATTAGAACATTTAGCAGGAGTTCTTGGTCGTGCAGGTATATATATATATATATATATATATATGTATAAATATAAATAAAAAAATAAATAAAAAATAAATAAATATATATAAAGAATGATCAAATTAACTTATTCCTATTTTTTTTTTTTTTTTTTCTTTTTTAATATAGTGGGAGATGATCGAAGTACCTCAACAGGTTATAGTGCAGGTGATGCTCCTCCTTCAGAATCATTTAAAAAAAGAGATGGTGTGCATAGTACTTTTGAATGGGCATTAGGACCAGATCCTACAAAATATACAGGAAAATTATATAAACTATCATTACAACATACATTTTCAGTCAAAAGACAAGATTCATCATCTTATTGGAAATTGCCAATTCGATCATTAAGATTGACAGAATCACCAGATTATATGTCTCTAACACAAAAAGTATTACCTTTCCTCGAACAAATCGACTTTGTAATGGAAGAATATGGTGTTGTTGATAGTAGTACACCTTATCTTCATTTCCCTCGATACGCAGCTCAGAAATTCAACAAAGCTATTGGTGCTTACTATAATGCTGAAAAGGATATTTATCAAGTTTCTTGTGATATTTTACATGAAAAAAATCAAAAAGGATTAGTAATTCAATTTAATGGAATTAATGTGGTGATCCCTCCTCATCAATATATTATCACTCACAAAGCTGGGTGTTATTCCGCTGTTGTGAATAGTAAAAACGATGAAATTCATTTAGGTGGTCCTTTTTTCAGATCTTTTTATTTAGAATTTCATACAAAAGAAAAATACATTGGTATTGCCCAGAGTGTTACTAAACTTGGCTATCTCTACCCTAATTCGATTTTTGGTTTACCAATTTAAACTAAAAATAATGATCAACTTTATTTTTTTTCTCCCTCCTTTTTTTTTTTAAATATAATCGTGCATCACAATAAATCAACTTTTAGCATCATAAATCATCTCCTTCATTTTTTTTTCTTGGTGTTTACAATTTTTTAACTCCTGATTATAATTTCTCACTCTTCTTTTTTATTATTTTTCTTTTCTTTTCCTCTTTTTTTTTTTTTCATTCAAACTTTCATACTTTTCTATTTTTTAATTTTTTATTATTATTAATTTTAATACTATATAACCATTATAATCATCCCTTTATAATATAAATTTAAATTTAAATATAATTTCCTTTTTTTTTTTTTTGTAAAAATAAAAGATAATAAACTAAATTTTATACCAAATAAATATGTCAAGTTGGATCACTGATACAATCTCTTATGAGCCAAGAAGTACAGGGATACAATTACCAGGATTAACATCTGTCAAATTAAATAATACTATATATATTTATGGTGGAGGGCAAGGGAACCTTTGGATATTAGATGCTTTGACAATCAATAATAATTATTCACCAATTCAAATCGATACAAAATCAAAACTAAAATGGATGTATGCTGTTGGTTTACCGTTTCATAATCAATCTAGTTTTTTATCCGTTGGTAATGCTAACCAAAGTGATGTTTATTTATCAATTCAACGGTTTGATTCATCTACAAAATCATGGATATCTATAGAAACTAATAATAATAATAATAATATAAATATAAATAATAATAATACAACGGTGGATAATAACAACAGTAATATTAACGATCAGTCGTTATTATTACCTTTTTCACGTCAGTATCACTCTGCCTTTTTACTGAACGATACATCAATATATGTTTACGGTGGAGAAAATACTACACACGCCTTAAACGACTTTTGGACTTTTGATCTTCTTTCTAAACAATGGACACAATTAGCATTACCAACAAATATAAATACTATTTATCGATGCGGTCATTCAGCTACTTTAATGAATAATGGTCAAGTCGTTTTTTTAGGTGGCTATCTTTGTCAAAATAATCAACTTTTAACTAATGGAACAAGAACTTTAATAGAAATGTCAAAAGCTTTGATATATGATACAGCTACAAGCCAGTGGTTAGAGCAACCACTAAAAGGACCATATCCAAAATCAAGAACTTATCATACTGCAGTAAAAGGTATATAAAGAAAAAAAAAAAATGTTGAAAAAGAAAGAGCACGAAAAAATTAATATGATTTTTTTTTTATAAAAAGGCAGCCCGAATTCAATCTTAATTGGCGGAGGTAATTATTTTCTCTTTCAAACCTTGAATTTTTTTTTTTTTTCCTTTCACGCGTTTTTTTACTACCATTTATATATTTATTAATTATTATTATTTTAATATAAATTAGGACAAAATGAAGTAGCTCCACCATTTCAAATATATATATCATCTGACAAACATGTTAATGATATGCTTGCCGTATTAAATACAGATACTTGGCAATGGTACCCTATAGAAGGTTCCAGCTTTTTGAGTCAGCCAATACCGCAATCAAACGCTAACGGTTTAATGATAAACGATAATACAATGATGTTTGCCTTTGGAACAACATATCAGTCAGTTAACAATGGTATATTTTTATTTGATACTGTATCTATGAAATGGATATCCAATATTGAAATGGAAAATGAATATATTTTGCCAGTTTTATCAACGCGACGTGTATTACATATTGTATTGGGTATTGTTGGTGGAATTTGTTTTTTAACGGTCATATTTTTGGTGATAAAAATGGGTCGTAAATGGAAACAATTATCTATATCATGGTTTAATACCATTAAAGAATCTGTTTGGAGCCCAAGGTAACATACATATATATATAAGATAATTATGCATGTATAGAGATAGATGTACTTGTAAAAAATTTGTATAACATGAATCATTTTTATTATTACTTTAGAATTGGTGAACCAATTTGGGCTGAAACAGTACGGTTATCTCTCACATTTTTATATAGTAGCTTTTTAGTATTTTTGTTGTTTACTTTGGTTAGTCAGGTGGTGAATAGTCCTATTATTGACCAAGCTTCTTATATGGAGAATCCTTCTTTAACAGTCGATGCGCCTGGTAAAATAAAAAAATAAAATAGCAGTTGGGTGTTTTATTCTTTTTTTTTTTTTTATTCATCCCTGTTTCTTTTTAAAAACAGATATTCGGTTTTGTTTTAATGATCCAGATACAACTATTAGATGTAGTACAGATTTTGGAAAGCAATGTTCGGATTATATTATACCAATGAAAATGGAATACCACAGCAAACATCCATACTGTTATTTATTCCGGGCACCATCTTCTTTTCAATTAGGGAAAACATCGGATCGTTTTGCAGCAAATGGATCCTATCTCAAATTTGATTATTATTTTGGTAATCCAACAGGGTTAGAAGTTGGGTTTTATAATACTTTGCATAATCCTAATCTTTTAGTGTATAATATCGACGATCCTTATCATAAAGAATTTCATTGGAAAAATAATTTGGAAGAATTTGAATTTCGGTCATCTGATAATAATGGTTATTTATCCAATAACGTGTATTATTTAGATACAAATGTGGTTTCTAGTGGAAGCTATGAATTGATTCAACGTATTTCTTTAAAGGATACCTTATGGAACTATGTTGGTTATTCATCTCAAGTGGAAATATATCATGAAATCGAGACTAAAGTTCAATCTGAAAAATTCTCTTCTTTCTATTCAACATTACCTTCTCCTATTGGTTCACTTCATATTTATCCTGCAACTTATAAAATTAAAGCTTTAAATGAACAGCGGGCTTTTGCTATTGTCAATGCAACCGGTGTCTTTGGTGGGTTGTTTGGTTTATTTGTTAGTTTCCAAGCATTGATATTCGGTTATCGACCTCGTTCTCCTTGGGGTGTGTTGCATCGCTGGTCTGTTGGTCAAATGAAATGGTCTTTGTTAAACGAACTTCAAAAATCCTTTATACCAAAATCATCAAATGTACCTATTGTACATCCACTACGGGATGAAACATTGAATATACATAATAGTAATAATAGCAAAAGCAGTAACAACAGTAATAGTAATCATCATCATCCTTCCCATTCTCCTCCTCCTCCTCTTATTTTATCAAATCTTGAAGAATCATCCATCACTGTATCATCTACATCAACAAAAGCAAGCTCATCATCTAATACACCTACTATAAATAATAATAATCATATCAGCCATAATATAAGAGAGCCTTCAAGGCAGCCATCCTTACCGTCAGCCCTACTTCATAATATGTTTGTAGATGAACCTGAATCTTATGATGACAGCTGTCCTTTTGGAAATGAACGTTTAACTAGAATAGAAGATAGAATGGAAATGTTGGAAAAGTTATTTCAAGCGTATTATATTAACGATGAAGTCTTTTTAGCTTTAGAAAAATCACTTCAAATAGAAACGGCTATTCAACGAAGACAGCAGCAGCAACAAAGACAATCTACCTTAGCTTCTCTTAAATTAAGAATCCCATTTAGGAAACGGAACTCAAAAGAATAAAAATAAAAAAAAAGGGAGAGTTTAAAAATGAAAAAAAAAAAAAAATCCATGTTTTTTTTTTTTTTTCCTTTCCTTCTCTACTCTTTATTTATATTTTTATATATATATATATATATATATTGTACTTTGTTTGTATTCTTATAAATAAATTCTTTTTTCTTCTTATTTCTTCTTATTTTTTTTTTCTCTTTATCTTTTTTTTTATTTTTATTTTTATTTTATTCATTCTATGATTTAACTTATGGATCCATTTTTACAAGCTGTATGTATATTTTAGTTACGAAAAAAAGATTATTTCAACAAATGGAATAAAGTTATATAGATACACTGGACTGATATCAAACTATTTTTTTTTTTTCATTATATATCTATGCATATAACAATTTAGACAGTAGCTAAGAATCGAAACTACATTCCAACAAGATCAATACCTATTAGTTACCCACCTTCTAACCAACAATGTGAAAATGCAATTCAAACACCCGAAGGAACTTTAAATTTATATAAGGAATGGTCTATACCTTTTATTATTCCTAAATTTGCTATAGAGTGTCACATCAGTATAGGATTTATTCAATCGAATGATGATCTTAATAGATCATTATTAAAACATACAAGTGTCAACCCTTTATCAACATTATCGGATAATTCAATAGATCATATTGTGTTACCTAATGCCAAAATTATAGAAGAAGAAAGTTTAAATTTTAATCAGCATAATAACCATAAAAGCCCTGGTGTCAATCTATATTCTTCTCATTCAACAAGTACAGTACAATCATTAAAAGAAAATCGTCATAAACATAATCATCATCATTTTAATAACATTCATTTAAGAAAATCATCCTCCACAGCAACAGATAATCATTACCATCGCCATTCATCTTTTTCTTCTTCACCATCATCTTTTTTTTCTAATACCTCTGATATTTCTCGTCATGATACACAAAAAACAATAGGCATCCATCGTAATAATTCAAATGAAGATATATCATCTCTTACCTTAACAACAACTAGTAGTAGCACAGGGTCCTTTTCGTCTTTATTTAATGGAAGTTGGCGACAAAATTACTTACATCATCATTATCATTTTCAACGTCCCAAAAATACCATGTCAAAACTTAAATCCTCTTTAATTGAAAATGTTCAGATCAATGATAAGTTATCCAAAATTATAGCAAATAGATACCCTAATGATCCATTTATATTTTATAATAAAGGTGCATGTTTTTTATGGGTAGATCATCAAACACAAGTAAGCAATAAAAGAAACATATATATATATATTGTGATAATAATAATATTTTTTATTTATTTATTATATATATATATATATATATATATATATTAATAGGATTATTTAACTTGTATCACTTTTTCAAGAACGTTTCCAACATGTCATGATATCAATAAATTAACTTTATCAAATGATCGTGTAGATTTACTTATCGGATTTTCAACTGGAGATTGTATATGGTATGATCCTTTATGTAATCGATATACTAGGTTCAATAAACATGTAAATTGAAATAATGACAATAATAGTAGCGATGAAAATGAAATATAATTTTATAAAAAAAATGAATGTTATTAATATTTTTTATTTAGGGTATATTAAATTATTCAAAAGTAACTTGTGTTAAATGGGTGCCTAATTCAGAAAATTTATTTATCGTTTCTTTTGAAAATGGAGTTATACTTGTCATGGATAAAGGACGTGAAGATCAACAATATATTTTACAACCAGCCCAAGAATCAGATATTCCAAGGTATTTTTTTAATATATAAATAAATATATACAAATATAAAATAAAGATAATGTAATTCTAATTACTTTTTTTTTAGATTAATTATCAATAAACCACATAATAATAGTAAATATAATCCAGTCTCTCATTGGCAAATCAATCAAAAGAGTATAACAGGTAAAAAATAAAAAGATAATGTCAAGAAAAAATAATCAGGCATCATATGAATTAATTAATTCATAAAATCATTTTTCCTTTTCCATTTTTTAGATTTCAAGTTTTCAAATAACGGATTACTTATTGCTATTGTTGGTTCAGATGGAATTTTACGAATAATAGATTTTTTACAGGAAAGACTAGTTGACATCTTTAGTGGGTATTTTGGTAAATTGCTTTGTGTAACGTGGAGTCCAGACGATAAATATTTATTGGTAAAAAAAAAAACACTTACATAAATATGTATATAAGCAAAATAAAAAATATATAAACAAATAAAACATTAATTCTATTATGGTTGATATTTTTATTATTGTTATTTTTTTTTTATAAAAAGACAGGTGGCCAAGATGATCTTGTCACTATTTGGTCGTTTATGGAGCATAGAATTGTTGCAAGATGCCAAGGCCACAAATCATGGGTAAAAATACTAGAGAAAAAGGAAAAGAAATAGAAAAAAGAATCTATTCGTATATAGATATAGGTGTAGATATAGATACATGTTATTAATGAAGAATGATAATTAAACAATTAAAATTTTGTTAGGTCACTGGGGTCGCATTTGATGCTAAAAAATGCTATGAAAATATATATCGGTTTGCAAGCGTAGGTGAAGATTGTAAAATAATTTTATGGGATTATTCGACCACAACACTTCACAAACCAAAGGTAAAAATTAGTGTTATATATATAAATGTATATTATATCACGATATTTTTTTGATTTCATTTTGTTTATTCTCAGAAATTTAAACATTCGGCACCTCTAATAAACTCAGGAAAAGGTTCGTCTAGAAAAGGGTTAAGCCAATTATCAAATATATGGCAACTTCATAATGAAAAAGATGAAAAAAACAAGAATAATAATCAAGAGGAACATAGTGATGAAGATGATAGTGGCATTATTATACAGCGGTTACATAAAAATAAATTAAACCTTGGCAGTAATGGCCATAAGCAGCTTGGCAATGACAATAATCGTAGAGCTTACACCAAACCTAGTATTCAACAATTAAAAATGTCAAAAGAAGAAATTAGTTTACCGACCGTTCACCCTTTAATAGACAAAACCCATGTCCCACTTTTACAACCTTTGGTAGTACGAACCATACATGCAGATCCTTGTATAGATATCATTTTTACTCATAATAATAACAACAATACTATATTCACATCCGATCGTAAAGGTTGTGTTAAGCATTGGTGTATATAATATAGAAAAAAATACTATTTTTGTTTTTTACTAATAATAGTTGGTATTTTATGTTTTATAATATGAAAATAAATTTTTAGAATATATAGTTTTTTTTTTTTAATTTTTTAATTCACTGAGTTCAAAATAATTCAATATGGTCATCCGGTCACTTCATTTTTTTTAAAAAATATTTAATATCTTTTTTTAAAAAAAACTTTTCTTTCTCTCTTTTTCATAATTATTCTAACTTTATAAATTTTTTTATTTTCTCATAATGTCTTCATGGTGTAAGTTATTCTCATAAGTTATTTTATTTCAATCTTTCAATATATATATATATATACGTTTTTATTATTATCATTTTTATTATCATTATTATTATTTTATTATTTTATTATTTTTCAGCATAATTTATATTCGTATTTTTTAAACGCACGAAGTGACTAATATAAAACCTTTTTCTTTTTTTCTTTTTTCTTTTTTCTTTTTTTTCATCTATACTGTTTTCTTATTTTTTAGTTTCTCAAATATCAAGTACTGTTTCTAATGTTACAGGCTTAGGTACTACTGTTGAATCAGTTAAAACAGTTGCTGATACTGTTACAGATGGTCAATATTATGGTAAACTCACCGAAAACGATCTTGACTGGACTCTTGCTTCTGGTTCTTCCACTGAAAATCAAGTCTTCTATATTACTACTAAAACTGGAGGATTTGCTTTTGTTCAATTAATTCACTCTAATATTGGGTAAGTTTATTACTTTTTAAAAAGGAAAAAAAAAAGAAATAGGTGGGTTTTTTTATATATTTATTAGTTAGAAAAGTGTTAAAAAAAGAAAAGGAATATTTATGTATATGTGTGAGGTTGTTTATTTTGTTTATTAATTTTTTTTTTTCCTTCTGTATATTTTTTTTTGTGTGATTAGTATTTGGAACCCTACTATATCTTTCACGTGCCGATTCTATGATCCTGCAACCAATACCAATGTTTTTAAAAATATCAATATGTCAAAATTTGAACTTTCAGCCGACCGTCGTTCTGTCAAAACTGAACATTTCAACGTTACATTAGACCCAACACAATCTGTTTATAAAGTACAAATTACACATCCTGACTTGGTAGTGTCATTAGATTTTGAACGAGTTGATAAAGGATTTAAAGTAGGTGAAGGTCGTACATATCTTGGAGGAGGTGATCAATCTTCTGCTGCTGGGTTCGTCTCACATAAATTCTGGCCACGTGCAAATGGAAAGGGAACTTTTATTGTGGATAAACAATTACATGAAGTAGAAGGCCATGGGATGTTTATTCATGCCATTCAAGGTATGCAACCTCAATTGATTGCCTCTAATTGGAATTTTGTTGATTTCCAAGCCAAGGACGCTGCTTTGTCCATGATGCAATTCCAAACTACAAAACAATATGGAGCTATCAATATTAATCAAGGTTCTTTGGTCTTTAAAGATAAACTTGTATGTGTCTCTGTTGAAAATGGTGTAGAGTTATTGGATTTAAAAAAAGATGAAGAAACGGAATACGATATTCCTCAACGTATTAAATTAACTTGGAAAGGAAAAACAATTAAGGAAGATGGAAATGACGAGGATGAACCTAAAGATGTCCATGTAGAAATGATTGTCACTGTGAAGAATTTAATAGATAAAATCGATGTCTTGGCTGAAATTCCTTGGTTTTTGAAAAAATTGGTTCAAACTTTTGTTGTTAAACCTTATATTTACCAATGGCTTGACGATGCTACTGCTACTATTACTATTGGTGATGAAACCACTCAAGTCGAAGGAAGATGTTTCCAAGAATTAGTATTTGTTTCCGGTTTTTAGTTTTCTCGCTCTTTTATATATATATAATTTTATTTAAATCATTTTGTTAGTTTTTAATATGTGTGTACGTGTGTGCTTTTTTATTTATTACATTTTTTTTGTAGTTAATTTTTAATTACTTATACTTTTTATTATTTAATTACTTAATTATTTTTTTCTTTTCCTTTTTTAATTTCTTGAATAGAGAGGGCAGATTTTATTTAGTATACATTATATTGTAACTTGTAAACAAATAATAATAATAATAATAATAATAATTTTTTATTTTTATTTCTTAATCTATTTTGCCTATTAAAATACCCTTTATTTAAAAACGCTCCTACTTATTTTTGTATTCTTCCTAATGCATATTCATTTTCTTATAATAAGATAGTTATAGGTTATAATTATTTTACAAGTTTAATAAAAATGCTTTTTTTATTCATAAAAATATAGTATTCTTTTTTTTGAAAAGCAAACTCAATTTACCAATTTTGGGGGTGTGGTCCATTTATAAAACTTGTAAAAAGGAAAGAAACCAATGAGTTTTTGACTTATTAACAAACCGAAAAAGGAAATGATCGCAGTATATATATGTGATTCCTTTTGTTTACAATTTTTTATTTCATATTAGAACTTACTTTCTATTTATTTTTTACTCTCACTTATTTTTACTACTATAATTATAATAAATGGGATGATAATCATGACACCACGTTCTACTTATTTTTTAGCAATAAATTATTTTAAACAAAAGTTGTGTGGCTGGGTTTAAAATTCCCGTCAGCTTAAATTTTAATAGTTTACACCGTTTTCATTTTTTTTCCTTTTCTCTTTTCCTTATTATTTTTATTCTTTTATGGTAATTTTCTAAATACATACAGATACATATCTATATATCTATATTTATCTATTTATTTCATTTGAATATTTGAATTATATATTTATTTATTTATTGGTTTATTTATAAAGCTTCATTACTATATAAAGATTAATTGGTTGATATGAACAATGAACTTGAACCTACAGGAATGTCTTGGGCAGATATGGTGGAAGAAGATCTGGCTAATGAATATGATGAAGGCTATGTAGAAACTATTGATACGGAAGAAGAAGAAGAAACTATAAAAGCACAACCTAAATACAATTCTTGGGCAAATATGATAAAACAAGAAAAGGAATCCATTGATTCACCTAGTACTCCCAAGTTAGATAGTAGAGGCGATCAGTCCAAGTTGGATAAACAGGATAATCAAATCAAAAAAGTGAAAAACGAAGGAGAAGAAGCTGATAAAAATAATAGTAAAGAAGCGACTACCGATGATGATACTAAAAAAGAGGAATCGACAGAAGGAGAAACTCAAGGTCTTCGTTCATCACGTTGGGCAAATGCTCCTCCTACTAAAAAAGAACCTAAACATCACCACGATAACTATAATAATAGTAATAATAATAATAGTAGTGGTAGTAGTAGTAATAGTCGATATTTTAAAGAGGATTCTGACAGCAACTATAACCGTTACACAAATGAAAGACAGAGTAGATACAGAGATGAAAATAATTTTAGAAAATATAATAATCATAATGATGGTGATAATGGATACAGCAGCAGACAAAATAATTATGATAGTAGCAGAAGATATAAAAATAATGATAACAGAAGATATAACGATGATAAATATTCTAATAACCATCACCAACAGCGCAATACTTTCAAGACATATGATAATGACGATGAAGGGTAAATTCATAACAAAAAATAGAATTAAAAAGCTATAAAAAATTAAGGTTTTTTTTCCATATATTAACATATATATATATATATATATATATATATATATAGTAACTGGAGAGATAGATCCAATAAAGCTAATCACGATGATAATATATGGAAACAATCAAATAAAACTGACAATAATAATGATAAAAGTAAGGGATTAACTGGAACATCAGCTTCCAAATGGGCAAGCGAAAGTAGATCATCAAAATGGGCAAGTGAAGATAGGTCATCAAAATGGAAAAATTATGCAAAGACAACAGAGCAATATTATAGGGGTAATAATACCTATACTAACAATGAAAGTACTAATTCCAAAGAAAATACGTCACGATCATCATCATGGAAAAATAATGACAACACCATTTCTTCATCATCAATTAAAAATTCTTGGAAAAATGATAGTAGTGTTTCTACATCAAATGGCAATTCTTCATGGGCTGACGATACTACTGCTACTACATCTGATAATTATACATGGACAGATATGAAAAATATTAATAATAAAGATAGTAAAGATCAAAATACAGAGAACCAGAGCTCACATGAAACAAGAGGTAAATATATATATATATATATTTATACAATAATCCACATATTTAAAAATTGTATATAATACTCATCATAATTGTATCGTATTTTTTGTCTAAATTTGATAAATAGAAAATGATCGAATGACTGAAAAAAAATCCGCAGTACGCATAACAACCTGGAAAGATATGATATTAAATAATGGTAACACAGCTGACTCAGGAACAGCTAACCAAGCATGGAAATCCGTAGCATCCTCAACAATTAAAGCCTCTAATGAACCAGTATCCTCAACTCAAGATATACCCACGACAGATTTAAATTCAGAATCATTAGATATTAAAAACGATAATATTAAACTCAATTCAAAAAATTTAACTACTGAATCACCTTTGGCAACAACTACTGAGAATAGACATGACGTAAAAGCAGGAGAAGACCATTCCGTAAAGCATGATGTAGCTGATACATCCTCTTTGTTAATAGAACAATCAGCAACAAAAAAAGTGGGTGAAAATGTTAATCTTTGGAAACAGTTTGCATTGGAGCATAGTATAGATGATGAGCAGAATAATATAAACTCTACAGTCTCTCAAGGCCCCTCACATACTTCAACACCTAATCCCATTGATAATACAGTAAAAAATATTGCCCAAATAGATACAATTCAAGATACTCAACCTAAATCAACTAATGAAGCATCATGTTTGAAACATAAAGAAGAAAAAAAGGACGAAGGTAATGATTGGGAAGTTCTTCAACAACAAATGATGCAATCATGGTCAACTTAATTTATTATTACAATCATTATTCTTTATTATCATTATTAGCGTTAAATTTATTGTTATTATTAAAAATTATTTATTATTAATCTTTTTATATTTATATTATATATTTATATAATTATACTTTATCCTTTCCATGTTCTATTCAATACTCATATAAAAATTATTTTTTTTTAAAAAGCCGATTTTTTTCTCCTTTTTTTCTTTTTTCTTTTTTTTTTTACTCAAATAAAAAATATGACTACTGGAGAAAAGCTTACTATTTATAATGAAAATAAAGAAGGAATTGTTGGTATACTTGTGAAAAAAACAACACTTGATACCGAACAACAGAAACCTAGAATTGTCCTTATATGCCATGGCGTATTAGGTAATTCAATAATACATAAATATATACAAATATATAAAAATTTAATAATAATAAATGACAGCCAACTCATAAATAATATTTTAAATGATATAGGGCACAAGGACTATCTATTTTTCAGATTGTTAGCTCAAGAATTACCTTTCACTAGTTTTCGTTTTGATTTTCGTGGTAATGGTGAAAGCGAAGGTCAGCCTGGGTATGCAAATATACAGGTATAATAATAAAAATATCTATTTTTACCTTTTATTTTTTATTGTAACACACTCTTTTTTTTTTTACTAATAAACTCTCTCTCTATATAAATATATATATATTAATACATTAGGAAGATACTGAAGATATTGAAGTAGTTGCTGAATATTTTGAAAAACAAGGATATGAAATTTATACTGTTATTGGCCATTCCCGAGGTACATAAAAGTTGATAATATAAATAAAGTTTTATTAATTACTATAATGAAAAAAGCTAATGATTTAAAAGACAGATAAAATATACTGATTCGTTAAATTCTGTATTTTTATTTTTTATTTCATTTTATTTTGAAGGTGCTGTATCTAGTCTTAAATTTGCTACAAGTTGTAAAAAGCCTATTCCTCATGTCATTAATTGTTCTGGACGTTATAAAATGGATGATAATCAAATTTATAAAAATCGCCCTGAAATTGGAGAATCACTGGATAAAAAAGGATATTTTGATTGGGCTGTTAAACAAAGAGATCGTATTTGTACAATTCAAGTGACCCATAAAGATGTAGAAAAGTTTTGCGCTTGGGATAATTCGCATGGTAGAAATAATATACATAAATATATAGAAGTATAGGTATAGGTAAATGTATATTATTAATACTAACATATGATACATATTTTATTTTTATTTCTTTAGTAAAATATATGCCACTCTCTACTTGTGTATTAACAGTTCATGGAATGAATGATAATGTAAAGTATTAAACTCAAATCCATTTTTTTTAAAATGGATACATATATGAATTTTATTTAGATTTCATTGGCCAACTTTTGTTTTATTACCTTTAACATTATAGATTGTACCTATATATAATGCCGCCATGTATGCTAATGCTATTCCAAATCACACTTTAGAACTAATCCCTGGTGCCGATCATAATTTTAAAGGGCAATTTGAAGATGTTGTAAAAGTGATTGTGGATTATTTGATGAAGCATGAGACCGATTCATTTGAGAAGGCAACTGTCATAGGCCACCCTTATTCTGTAACGATTCCTAGGTGGATAGATGTTCCTAATGTTCAAAACTTTCGGGACATTGGTGGCTATCCCATTAAAGATGGGTCTGGTTACATTCGTGAAAGGACAATTTTCCGTTGTGGACAGTAAGTATCAGTTATTGGATATATATATATATATATATATATACACTTATATTTGAATTTTTTTGTTTTTTTAAAAAAATATAGTTTGGGCAATATTACAGATGATGGTATTAAGACACTTCAAAAGTTAAATGTTACTGCTGTATTTGATTTTCGCTCTGAACCTGAAATTGAACGTTATGGAAAAATGCCGTAAATTATTCATATGAATGAATATAAATATTATATAGATTTCAAAATTAAAAACTAATTTTTGCCATTATTATTATTTAAAATAAAAAAATTAGTTGTGTTCAAGGAATTACCTATTATCCATCTGCAATGTATAAATCTATAGATGTTTCCCCTACTAAAATGGCCGATCATTGGAAAGCTTACTTTGAAGGGCCCGAAGGAATTGCCAGAGGTAAATTAATAATATTAATACTTTCAATTATTAGTATAATAATAATAAATTTAAAGAAGAGAATTAATAAATTGATTGAGTTATATTCTATTATTATTATTATTATATTTTCTTTAGCTTATTTACATACACTTGAAGTAGCAAAGGAACAATATGGAAAAATATTTTTACATATTATAGAACAGTTTACACCAGAATCAAGAAAATCTTTAATTGTACATTGTACTGCTGGAAAAGTAAATAATAATTATATAAATATTTATAAAATAATGCATATTTAAATTTGATATACATACCTATGCTGTAAATTATATCGTTTATAGGATAGAACTGGGTTGTTTATTGCCCTCTTGCTTGGGTTACTTAATGTTGATGAAGAAATTATTGCAAAAGAATATGCTTTAACGAATATTGGTTTTTGGGGTATATATACACACAATAAAATAATTATAATAAAAACAGCAGCAATACATATTGTTTTTATTTATTTATTTATTTTTTTAAAAAAAACGAATATTCAATTTTAAATAGTCACTGATGAAGAAATAGCTTTTCGTGCCAAAGCTGTTGGCTGTAAATTTGAACAAATGAAGGAAGCTACATCAGCACCGTAAGTAAACTAAAAATTTCGGTCACTATTAATATATGTTTTAAACATATATTAATAAAAATTCTGACATACAATTTAATTAAACTATTTCATCATTATTATAAAATATGATTAAATAGATATCCAGCAATGAAATCATTGTTAAAATCACTTAAGGAAAAATATGGGTCTATTGAAGGCTATGTTCAAAATGAATGTGGATTAAGTCAAGAACAATGTAACCAACTTCGGGATATTTTAGTTATTCCAGTAAACTTTGATCAAAAGCAATTTTATAGAAAAAATAATCTATAGTAATTGTAGAGCTCATATTCTAGATATTAAGAATAATATATATATATATATATTATTTATAATCTGTATTTTACTTAAATTATTTTATATATAATATGTACTGTTTAAATAATAATAATAGTTTAATAAAAATATGGTATTTAATATATAATAGTAGCAATGATAATAATAAAATTACATATAACAATTATAATAATAATAATGGTAACAATAGAATTATAGATACATATATATGTTTAAATTTGAAAAAAATAATAGGTTATATCATAACGTATACAGATTTTTTCTTTTTTTCTTTTTTTCTTTTTTTCTTTTTTTCTAGACAAAAAGAAAAAAGAAAAGAAATGATAAGGCTTCATTATATATTGTAAATAAAAATCAAATTCTGTAGCAAGTATCTATAAAGCTTATTGGTAGTTCAAAATGTTGATATTTTTTTTTGGTAATTGTTGTTGAATTGGTATTGTTAGATATGAGGATAATGAAAATGATAATGGAATTATGCAAGATGATAGAATGATATGCTGACAGAATAATAATAATAATAATAATGAATGATAGTTGATGATACTAATTTTCTTGTTTCCCCTTTTTTGTTGCTTGTTGTTGTGGTTGAACGTTATTATCTGATCGTTGTCTCTTTTTGATAATGTCAGTTTTCATTGATAAAGGTCTTTTTTCATGATGTAACTTTAAGCTAAAGAATAAAATAAAATAAAATAAAAAGTAAGATATCTATGTATACCTGATTTATGCATTTGGAAATATGAAAATAAAAATTATATTTGCAACATACTATAATCCACAGGCATTACAAAGAGGTTGGCCTTTAATATCTCTACGCCAAAGAGGTGTTGTTGTTGTTGCACAATTAGAGCAAACGATTTGTATAGCTTCTTCTTCTGCTGACCCATCTTTCCCCCTCATAGAATGAGGTTTTAAGTATTTGGGTCTAGGTGTTTTATGTAATTTTAAACTAAATAAAAGAAAAGTGTGTAAATATATGATCTAATTGCACACACACATATATATACATATGATTTATTTTGTTTTTTTTTTTTTGAAAAAAAAAAATGAAATAAAATAAAAAATAAAAAAAAATAGAAACACTTACTATAATCCACATGCATTACATAATAGTTCGTCATTTGCCGATCGACGCCATAAAGGGGTAGAAGTAGTTTCACAATTACTACAAATAGGTTCTTTTCCTTCTGATGGAGTACTATTAATCACAGGAGCTGTACGATGACGTTTTTCAGTAGTCGTTGGTGATACTGGCCTTGAAGAAGGTAGTGATTGTGATATATGGGAAGCAGAGGTAGAATAAGAATCATGATTATCAGATGATTTAGGAAAAGGTGTTGTAGGAGCTGATATGTTTATTTGAGAAGTATTTATATCTTGATGATTAGTATTTATTATTAATGATTGTAATTGTATTTGTTGTTGCGGTTGCTGATGTTGTATTTGTTGCGGTTGCGTTTGTGCTTGTTCCATTTGTATACGAGAATAGTTGATGGGAGATAAAACTCTTTCAACAGAAGCCAAAGTTTGAGGTGGTAATTTAGCTAAAAGTTTATTTTGTGAAAGTGTTGCAATAGATAAAGATGAATCATAGTTATTTTGTGGTATATTCATTTGTTGATATGATTGATATATGAGTTGTTGATTATGTTGTTGTTGTTGTTGTTGTTGTTGTTGTTGTTGTTGTTGCTGTTGTTTTTGTAAATATTGTGGTTCATAAAAAAATGGTTGCATATCAAACTGAGTTGTAATATTAGGTGTACTTGGGACAGATGCAGTAGAATAATCAAAAGTCATTGTCATTTCAGGTTGAGTAGCCATTATTGAATTATTTATAATATTATTATTATTGTTATTACTATTGATGACGTTAGTATTATCATAGCTTGTTGATATTGGTTGTTGAATATTACTTAGATTATTTTGTTGGAACGTATTTGTAGTTAATAATGGGGTTGTTCTATTATCAGTATAAGTATTATTTATATAAATGTTATTATTGTTATTATTATTGTTATTATTATTATTATTTCTATTATTGTGATTATCGTTTTGATTATTTATATAGGTATTTTCTAGCTGCACAACTCTATCACATGCTTGATCAGACGTATATTGATGTAATTCAAACCATTCTGGCATTTGTTTAGCTATTGTCGAATAAGTAGAATCTTGATTATATTGCTGTTGATGCAGCTGCTGCTGTTGGTTTATACTAATACTGCTGTTATTATTATTTATTAAATTTAATTGTGATGATATAAGTTTAGTATCTTGCTGAGTTTGAGATTGTCTAGCTTGTTTTAATTGTTGTCGACGAAGTGTTCTTTTATATTCCATCTCATCAAAATTAGCTGTTGCTGTTGCTATTGATGTTGCTGTTTTGGTTGGTGATACTTGTGTATTAGTCGAATGACTAGAGGGCGATTGAACGTTGGATGAAATGGGTTTATGTATAGATTTTGAAGGCGATATATCATTATCAATACTTTTATCACTATTTTTTGTAGTTTGAGTTATTATTGGAAGAGGTCTCTTGGTAGATTTTTCTTTTTTTACAATTTTATTTTTTGATATTGTATTTTTATCTTTATCTATTTGAATAGCGGTAGATAACTTTTGAATAGGCGCTTTTGATTTAGGATTGTTATTATTAAGTACATTGTGCACGAACCATAATCTCCAGGATAAATTTTCCAAGCGGGACCCGTTTTCGAGTGAATCTTTTACTTTAGTACATACACGCCAGGCCTTTGATAATTCATCTTCTGAGTCAATATTGGAGAAAGGTGAAAAAGATTTATTTCCTTTTATTTTCAGTACAATAGGAGCCATTATTGACCTATTCTAAAAAAACAAAAACAAAGAAACATATACATATATAGTTCAAAAATATAGTATAGTTAGTCCCTGGACGTTCTTTTAAAATATACGTAGAAAAAAGTGTGTCACCACCTTATTTAAATTGTTCTAAATTAATATATGTTTATTTTATATTTATTTAATTACCTTTAATGAATTTTTTTATAGTATGAAAGTTTAATTTATAGAGATATATATATGTTATTTATTTGAATTGGTATATATATATATATAAATTATATACAAAAAAGTAAGGAAGTGAAGAAAAGAAAGAAGAAAGAGAAAAAAAAAAAAAAGATAGAAAAAGAGTTGATATTAAAAAATATAATTGGAAGGAAGTTATATGAGAAAAAAAAAAGCGGGTTTTTAAAAGAAATTGTGTAACTTAGCTCATATTGATTAAAAATATAAACATGCAGCTCTTTGGCAAAATAAATAAATAAAATTTTATTATAAAGTACTAAGCTAAGATATGAATACCTTCTTTAAATCATCCATAGTAAACATATCTCCTGTTCTAGGGCAAGTAATAAATCCATTTGATTGGGTAGCCATATCTTTTAAAGCCTATTTTTTTAATAAAATAAATAAATAAATAAATAAATTAATATATATATAGACTTTAGTATAAATATAATTATATAAATAGTATATACATATATTCTATGCTGATAATTTTTATTTATAATTTCCTGTTATTTAAACTTTTATTTTTTTTACCTCATAACTATAAACTCTTCCATTAGGTAATAACATCGGAGGATTATCTTCATTCATGATTCTTCCACTAATACGACATACCACAGTCGAATTAACATGGTGACTGAGAGGTAGTTTTTCTGCCAATGGACCAAAAGTGGTTTCGTCACATACAGGGCAGTTTACATTTTTATTTTCATGCTGGTAACATTGGGTTGTTTTAAGAGCTGAAAGACCAACTTGTAAAATAATGGAGAGTAATGGATGTGATGTAAGGGAACATAAAACATAGTTTTCTGATCGGAATTGTGACACAAGTTCTTGCCATCTGTGGGTATCATATAAACTTCGATATGGCTCACATTTTGTGTCCTTTCCGTGTGCTAATAATCCCATTGCTTCCATAAATCGTTTGTTTTCTGTTTCTTGCCATTGTCTTAAATATTTTTTTGAATATGCTATAGCTTCTAATTTTCTTCCTACCCTTAATAGTTCAATGTATTCTTGAAATCGTAAATTAAATTCCAAAGTGCTCTAATTTATAATAAATAAATAAAAAAGAAGAGGAATATATAAATAAGAAAAAAGTATCATTTGATTGATTTTTTTTTGTTGGGAAAAATAAAAAATAAATTGGCTTTTATTATAATAACCCAACATTGAATATTTTATTTATAAACTTACTTTGATTTTTTTCAAATGTGATTTATTTTCGGAACACCATTGTAGACATTCTTTACAGCTGTGACGTTGTAACGCTTCTTCCACTTTTTCCGATTGAGTAAAGAGTTGTATATCTACCATATCCTAATTAAATTTAATTTTATATATTTGATTATGTATATATTAAATTTTATTAATATGAATAACTTGTATGTACACTTGTATCTTATTATCTTTCTCCATGTTTATTATATTATTATACTACTTACTTCAATATCATTTACTTGAGCCATTTTTTTTGCTGTTTGTGTTAGCCCTTCACGTAATAAATAATCCACAATAACACGTTTTAACTTTAACTGTGTCCAACGTTGAAACTCTGGTGACATTGGTGAGGTAATATTACTAATTGTATCAAGATTGTCGAGTCTGGCTGATAAGCATTTAATATGTTGTATTTCATGTTTTTGATTGTTAGATATCTAATAACAACAAAAATAAAATTAATAAAACAAAAATACGTTATGTGAGTATAGTTTTTATTTATGTATATACTGTTATCTGATAAAATATTAGTATTATTTTATATAAAAATATTCCCATACATACTTTCCGTTGTAGCTTTTCCACTCTTTTTAATAATTCATCAATAGTGGTAGCCGCGGTTTCAGGAGATATTTCGTTTCTTTCTGCTGCTGAAACACATTTTTCTATTTTCTCTTGAAGATCTGTTAACTCTTTATCAATATACTTTGAGGAATGTCGGAAGGATTTCTTAAGTTGTTCATATGGAACCTATTATTATAATAAAACAATATATATACATATATATGTATTTAATGATATATGAATATAATAATAGTATGTTTACAAATAAATTGGTATATACTTTAATAAAAGGCTGTTCTAATTCTATTATTGAATCTGTATTGATTTGGTTCATTATTAAAGCAAGTGCAAAAAATAAAAATAAGTACTTAAAAGAGAAGGAAAAATAGCCCACTAAAGAAAAAAATTCAAGAAAAAGATCGCGGAATTTTAAATGTAAAGATTTATATCCACAAAAGTTAGAAACCTCAGTATTAGTATTAAAATTTATTTAATAAGGTAAAAAATGATATCGTTTCAAAAGTAAAAATTTTATATAAATTTACATAAGGTATTTCAGTAAAAATTTACAATGATACGTACGATTATATTTTCATTTCTTTTTTTTTTCGGATCACTTTACCAACCTCTTTAAAAGACACCACCATTATTAAGAATAGGGTTTTTAATGTTTCTCATATACTCTTTATGCATGATTTTTTTTAAAAAAAATGAAAAGATATTATAATCATATGTATCATTGTAAATTTTTACTGAAATACCTTATATAAATTTATATAGAATATTTGCTTTTGAAACGATATCTTTTTTTATTTTATTAAATAAATTTTAATTTTAAAACTGATAAAAGAAAAATATATAGTATCAAAAAATAGAGGCACCGTCATTCTCTTAATACAATAGCATTGCTATTAAATCAAAATACTTATGTACCTAAACCTTAATTTTGTAAAATTAAAAAAATATTCCTGAATCTACATGAAAAACACTATGAGACTATGATATTAGCTGAAAGCTATCAGTTTATTGATGTGACCTATCAAACGTTTAATGGAATAAAAATATATTTGTAATAGCCTAAAAAAAAGAAGCTGAGATTGAATTATACGTCGCAGTATTTATTTTGGAGTATAAAATAAAATAAAAATGATTTTTTTCCTTTTCTTTTTTTTATTTTAACACAATAAAAAATGACTGAATTACGGCCTGTACATAGAGTAATGTCATTATATATTAATAATGGTGCCTGTTTTTTTTTTAAAAAAATGAACTTACTAATACATATAAACACATTTTGTTTTGTTTTATTTTAGCCAGCATTTATTGGTTCTCGTGAAAATCAAATAGCACAGTTGGCAAAACGATACTCTTCTTCGTACAAATTACTTAGGTAATAATTGAATAATATTTTTATTTTCTATTTTTTTAAAACGTGTATTTTAACACAATATATTAATTACATGTGCTATTATTATTGTAGTGGTAATGCCTTTCCAACTTCAGTTATACTTGTTATAGAACCAACTGATCCTGATTTTCCTTTTGATGTATCATGGATAAAGTTAAAAATGACTATTCCGAAAGAGTACCCTGATCAACCTGCTAAGATTACAATATTGGACCAGGATATACCAAGGGCTTTTGCTGTGTAAGATATAATCAATAATATAAAGTAAAGCAAAAAGGCGATTTGGAAAACATGTGTAAATTAATATATTATTATTATTGTATATATACATATATGTATATAGTAATTTGGAAAGAGGGTTTGATGAATATGCATCCACTGTAAAAACAACGCTTGTTCGTCAATTAGCATGGTTGGATAAAAATTTGGAACAATTACTTTCTAAACCCCCAGCTACAACTCCTACTGTCAGATTTGTCTCACATAGAACAACACAAGTTGCACCAGCACTTCCTGATCATTTTATAAAAGCTGCTACTACCGCAGCTGTTAGACCATCCACTTCCTCTGCGCCACCCAATAAAGTTCAGAAAGAGAATAATAGTACAGAAAAGGAAAATAATACCGATTTGAAACATTCATCCAGTATTACCAAAGTCACTGATATAACAACAGCAACAACATCTTCATCGTTACCATCAAATCAACTTACTAAGTCATTTACTGCAACAGATGAAGAATTGGCTGCAGCTTTTGGAAGACGTTCAAGAGAAATCAATCATTTAAGTGCAAGGCTTGGGAAGTCATTTAAAATGTCAAAGTAATATATATAATCGATTTATTTATGCTTATATATATGTATATGCATATACTGATGTGGTTTATTATTTATTAACATATACTATATCTATATATATATTTTTAAGGTCTGATCGTTCTTTATTGTTTGTATCTATGACTTTGAATGACCCTGGATTTACACACTTCAACTTTTTTGATGATAATATTTTAAAATTACGATATCATGTTCCTTTACAGTATCCTATTGCGCCATGTTATATTGAAATAGAAAATAAAAATATTGGAAATGATATACAAAAGTAAGGATATTGCATATATATTTGTAAAAAAATCTACAGAATATTTTTTTTTTTTTAAACATGTAGCTGATTGTTAATATTTTTAAATTTAAATTTTATATATTGATAATTCTACTATAGTCATATCATCCGTGAATTTAATTATCATATCAAATTATGCCCTGACTATACCCTCTTTGAACATTTGAATTGGCTACACCGACATATAGAAAGTATTTTAAATAAGCCACCACCAGCAGATTTATCCAATCCAACTACTCCACTACTTCGCCAAATTCGATCACCTCCAACAAATACCAATCATACCAATCCAAGTAAATCAATTTCTGCCAAAACAAAACAGAATGTATCTATTTTTAAAGATGATCAAGTTAAAAAAAAAGTAATTATAGTGAATGATCCTAATTTCACTTCACCGCATACTATCACCACAGATGAAGGTAGTAGTAGTAATGGTAATAATAGAGAATCAATAGAATCGACTAATTATAATGAAAATGCAGATTCAACAATGGTGTCCACTTCAGAAGAAGATGAAGAAGAAGAAGAAGAAGAAGGAGCAGAAGTCAGTAAATCATTAAATGTATCAGAACAACTTACCGTTAGAAGAGGTACAGAAATTCGATTAATGAAGCCACAATTAGACAATATAACGTTCTTTAGATGTACTTCTTTGTACCTTTTAGTCAAATGTAATCGATGTAAATCAACAATAGATATTGAAAACTTATTACCAATAGAATCAGATTTTGATAATAATCATAATGATGATAATAAGGGGAAAACGATAGCAAAGAAAAACGAAAGAATAACATCATGTTCAACATGTCACTCAATTATTGGGATCAAATTTTATTCAGAATTAATCCATTACAATTCACCATCATTAGGTCTATTACAATTGTCTGGATGTAAAGCTTTTGATATGTTAACTTCGACGTTTATGGGGTCCTGTGAATCATGCTTTGAAGATTTAAACCATACATTGCGATTGGCACCTTTCGAACGACCCATTACTGTACCCTGTTATGTATGTCATGTAAAAATGACGGTTGCATTAAATGAGTATAAATTTATTCATATTGGTGAAGATGGACAATCCTTTCAAATACAACCAGAGGTGGCTACTATGAAATTGAAAAAGAAAAAGAAAAATAAAGAAGAATCATTTACAGTGGGGCAACCATTACCTAATGAAGGTACCTGTTCACATTATACCAGATCAAAAAGATGGTTTCGGTTTGCTTGTTGTGGTAAACTGTATCCTTGTGATGTCTGTCATGATAAAGAAGAAGATCATACTTATGAAATGGCTACCCGCCATGTTTGCGGGCTATGTTCTAAAGAACAGAATGCTGTTGGAAATAAACCATGTCAATTATGTGGTTATGAATTTGATAAATCTCATCATAAAGGTACATTCTGGAATGGAGGAGAAGGTAATAAATATACATATACATATATACATATTTATAAATACATATTTATTTATTTATATATCAATTTTTTTTATTATTTGCTAAATATAACATCCACTTATTTTAACTATTTTATATAGGTGTTCGTAATCAATCTTTAATGGATCGTAATGAAACCCGTAAACATCGTGGAAAAAATAAAACAACCTCAAAAAAGCAAGATAGAGTTGGAATAGCAGCAAAAATAAAAAGAGAAAATACGCAGAATCCGTTAAATTAATAATAAAATATCATTTATTTATTTTTTTAAAATATATATATATATATATGTAATGTTAAATGATGTAATTGTTTTATAAATATTAATACAGCTTATTAAATTTTAAATTTAAGAAAATAAAGTAAATTGGTGGATACTCTTAATATAAAAAACGTGCACAAAGATTGAGCACCATTATTAAAAATTCAAAGGTTACACATACTTTTCTCTATTTGAAATTTATTTTATAAAAAAATAAAATATTTTCTCTCCCCCTTTTTTTTTTTCTCTCTCTTTCTTTTTTCTTTCTTTCGCTATTTTATTTATTAATACATATTTTTTTTTTTTTTTGAATGATTAGTGAACCTTCATTCATTCCTTATAATAATACTCCATATATGTCAGAGGTACGTGGTGTACATCCTTTATCTTCGTCACCTGCTTCATCTGCTTTTTTTAATACACCTTCTATGAATTCCCCACCTCTTCAAAATAATATCAATACTAATAACACTAATAATACTAATGGTTTATTAAATGAAGAAGTGACAACCATATTTGTCGTTGGATTTCCTGAAGATATGCAAGAAAGAGAATTTCAAAATATGTTTATGTTTTCTCCTGGATTTGAAGCTGCCTCTTTAAAATGGCACTGTAAGGATCAAGATGATGACTCAGCTACAACCATAAATCCTACTCTTAATGGCAAGAAACAAATGGTAATAAAAAAAATAAAATAATATATATATATAATAGTAAAAAGAATATAGAGTATATATATAAATATAGATATTATAGTTACTTTGTTATTTATTAATACCTTAATTTTTTATTTTTTATTTTTGACTTTAATTTTATATTAAAAGATCGGTTTTGCTAGGTTTCGAACTCGTCTAGAAGCTTTAGAAGCAGTAGAAGTGATTAGTGGGAAAAAAGTGGATCAGGAAAAAGGATTTACCCTCAAAGCGGAAATGGCCAAAAAGAATCTTCATGTTAAAAGAGGATCTATTGCACCAACATCATCAACTGCAGATACAACGCCTTCATCACAATCACCTTTTGAGCCACTATCATTAATCAACAACAACAATAGTAATAACAACAACAATAATAATAACAATAGCAGCAATAGTTCTAATAATAATACTAAAAAATTAATGTTTGGACACCACGAACCATTTACTTTTTCACCTCTACCAAGTGATTTATTATCACCGATGACTGATTATAAATCCGATCCCTTTGCATTGGCTGCGGAGCATCAACCATCAACTATGACGCCAACCACTCCAGTATTCAATGATCATGTTTTTGGATTCAGATCTTATTCTATTGATGGTAGAAATAGTAATAATCACAATCATAATTTAAATCAATTAGGCATTGCACCAAGGTCAAGTGTATCATCTATTACAGCATTTACTCAACGTTTATCTATTAAACAACCTCATCCAATCACACCAACAACAAATACAATGACTACTACTACCATACCCGAAGATATGTCTTTAGATCCATTTAATTATTTATCAAAATCATCCCCAATGCCTATTGAACGTAACACTCATCCTTATTTTATAGATGATCATACAATAAATAATCATTTTAATCATCCTCATCCACATCAATTGCATTCTGAATTCCCTTCATTGGCATCTTCTCAACGTTCTAATAGTATATTAATGTCGCCACCTCAACGTTCATTACCTATTACAACTAATAATAGCAATAACAATAGCAATCATTCATTAACTCATAATACTACAACTCATCTTAATACTAGTACTAATATCACCAATAATATTAATAATAATAACACTAATAATAATAATACTACTACTAATACTACTACTGCTACTACTACTACTACTACTAATACTACTACTTCTACTACTACCAATAGCAATAATAATAATAATAATAATGGCATTAGCATCAATAATAACAATACACCTTCCAATCCAGCCGATCAAAATCCACCGTAAGTGTAAAAATAAGAAATAAAAAAAAAGGACAATAGGATATTAAAAAAAGTATCATAACTAATATGAAAAATTATATGTATTTTTTTTATATAGATGTAACACTTTATATGTTGGTAATTTGCCACCTAATACCAATGAAGATGAACTTCGCCAACTATTTTCCAAGTGTAACGGATATAAACGTATGTATTTCCGCACAAAACCACAAGGACCAATGTGTTTTGTAGAATTTGAAAATGTTATGTATGCATCTCAAACAATGAGCGAATTACAAGGGCAAACGCTTTCCAATTCTATTAAAGGTGGTATTCGTTTATCTTTTAGTAAAAATCCTTTATTCACCAAACCAAATAAAACAACATCATCAGCATTTGATCAACAACAACCTAATCAACGTACTTTGTTATCATCTCAACTTAACTTTGATCCTCAATTATAAATTATATATAATGAATATACATATTTACTTATGCATATAGCTTCATTGAATTGTTATTATTATTATTATTATTATTATCTATACTTATTTATTTTATTACATTTTTAAGCATATTAATATCATAATATATATATATATATATATATATATTACTTATTTATTTTCTTTTGTTCTTTTACTATATTCTATAATTGCATCTGCATTATTGTTTTACTTTATATATATTCACATATATATAATGTTTTATTATATTTCTCTTATATTATTATCATTTATTTTATATTTATTCATTTATTTTTATCTCTAATGCCATATTTCTAGATTTTTTATTTTTATTTTTTATATATAATTCATTGTGATATTTAATAAAAAAAAAAAACTTTAGTTCATAAAAGGTGGTAAATTACCCGCAAAAGAATTAAAGTTGAAACTTTATTTATAATTTAGAGTTATATTTTTTGTTGTAACATATGATATAGAGTTGATTAATAACCCGATACAATTGCAAAAAAAAAAAAAAGAAAAAAGAAAAAACTTTTATTAATACCATTGATGATAATATTCTTAATAATCTTTATAATAATCATCGTCATAATATTTAATAATACTACTCACAATAACTATTATCAACGCTATTTATTTTATTAAAAAAGAATTGCCGGTGAAGTTAATTTACTAACAATATATGAGATACTTTTTCTTTTTCGAAATCCATAAATAGAAATGATTTCATCGTACCTTTTTTTTTATTCTTCTTTTATTTACTTTGCCCCAAATAGAATTTTTTTTATTACTATTATCAGTATTTATTCAAAAGTAATATTGTTTCTATTATAGTAATTAAACTCATTATTTTTATTTTTTTAAAAGAAAAGTTTATTCTATGAAAGTATATTTGTTACGTACTATTTTATATATATAGAAATCAGGAACCTATTTTGAAAGTCCGCTCTTCTTCTTTTTTTCTTTCATATACCTGATTTTTTTTAAGCGTCTGCATCGATAAAGTCATTCATGAATTAAAAAAAAAACAAGTGATAGATTTCAAATGATAATTATAAAGCATTGACCTTTTATAAGTATTAAGTCGTATTTACCAATTTTGGTGCCTCCGAAAAAAAAAAGCCTTAATTCATGTGATTGAAAAATTTGAAATCAGCTTTTTTAACACTTTTCTTCCCTTACCTTTTTTTTTTTTTATTACTCGATAATTAATAAAATAATAAAATATATAATATATACCTTTAATAAATATGCTATTTCAATCAATATATCGACACGTAGATTCTTCTCTTGAAGTAATAATAGTTTTTGTTTCTTTCTAGTTTTTTTTTTTTTTAAAAAAAAAGAAAAGCAATTGTTAATAATAACAGTAATAAAATAAAATAAAATAGGATTTTAATATCTATTATCTTTTTATTATTTATGCAACAGGCTATGAGTGAAGAAGATTTAAATAGAATGTTGTTAGCAGATCTCATTGAATATTGCCAAGAAAGAGGTGATAATATATATAATATTATTAGTAAAAAAAAAATGTGTATATTTATAATATTAAATTTGAAAATAAATTCCTCTTCTCTCTCTCTTTTTCTGTTTTAAAAAAGGTTTACCAACAGAAGGAACAAAACCTCAATTAATAAACTTATTGTTATGTTGGGTAAAAAATATATTAATAATATATATTTATATATAAGATAAAATATCTGTAAGAGATATTATATTCATATATAGTGTATTGTTTTTACTATTATTATATATTAGAAACAAAATACAAGACCTATTCCAGCACCATCCACACCACAATTGTTTTCAGCAGAGTTACCACCAATCTCACCAATATCCGCCCAAGAATATCGTATGGAATTAACATCAAGAGAGTTTTCAGAATTATTTTTAGAAGAAGGGCCAGGATTAGATATACCTTATCATGAATTAGAAGTGGGTCAAAAATTAGGAAGCGGTGGATTTAAAGATTGTTTTCTTGGTTTATATAAAGGGGTAATAATAGACAATGAGAATTAAAAATAATCGTCAACACATGCCCTTTTTTTTTTAATCTTGAAACAATAAATGCTATTAAGGAAGGAAATGATGAACTGATTTATATATATATATATATATATATTTGTTACACATATTTACAGGAACCAGTAGCTATTGGTGAATTAAGATTGGCTCAATTTAATAAGATGGATTTAGCAGAAGTAAAAAATGAAATTCGTGTATTAAAGTAAGTTTTATATAAATATATTATATAATGATAAAAAGTAACTTTTAAAACCGTATTTTTTCTTTTAATAGACAGTTACGGCATGAAAATGTAATTCAATTCATAGGAGTGTGTACCAATCCTCAGCATTTATGTATCATCACTGAAGTATGCGGTAAGGGGGATCTATTTGATGTTATTCGTAAATACAAAAGACCAAGTTTTGCCCAGCAAGTAATGTATATGCATGACGTAGCTCTAGGTGTAGCTTATTTACACACTCGAAGGTAAAAATAAAGAAAATATAATATTAAATAAACAAACGATTCATCAATATATATATATATTCATCTTTGCTATTATTATTATTATTATTATTATTACTTTATTTCATTTTTTAGACCTTCAATCATTCATAGAGTAATTCGAAAATAAGTATATGTTTATTTAAATAAAAAAATATAAAATAATAAAATAAATAATAATAGTCAAAATATTTATAAATTTAACGTTATCTTTCGTTTTAGGATTTAAAATCTATGAATATTTTGGTAAAAAAAATTCATAATAATTACTATGAAAAAAAAATAAGTATAGCAAATATTGATTATTAATTATTCTCTTATTTTTATTTTAGATATCAGAAGATGACCGCGCCAAAGTGAATGATTTTGGATTAGCTCGGATTCGACCCAAGTCAAATGCTCTTATGCATACACAATGTGGGACACCAAATTGGCAAGCTCCAGAGTTTTGGTCATCCAATCCAAGTTATACAGAAAAAGTAGATGTTTATGCCTGCGGATTAATATTTTGGGAAATACTTACCTGGGGGGTTCATGGCTATCCATTTCAAGGTATATATATATATATTAACGGATTATGTTTTTCTTTAAAAAAAAATGAAGTGAAATAATGTTAAGTAATATAAATAATTGTTTATTTTTATTTTATTTAGATTTATCAGAGCATGCACTTTATATTCAAGTAAAAGAACATCATTTGCGCCCTCAAATGGCTACTTTACTTCCTATATATCCAAAGTCTTTATTGATTCTAATTACTGAAATGTGGCAAAACGAACCATTTAGAGTAAGTTTATTTAATAAAAATAAAATAAAATAAATGGACTAAAAACTAGAAAAATAAAAAAATAATAAACTATCAACCAACCATCATTGTTCACTTTATATTATTATTATTATTAGCGTCCTACTATGTCACAAGTTGTCGAAAGTTTAGCTACTTATTTGGCTTAATTTCATATTTTATATCAATATTATTCCATTATATCATGACAAATATATATCATTTACCAATAATATATCAAGAAGATTATTTATTTATTTATATTAATTTAAATATAAAGTAAAAAAAAGCTGTTTTTAAAAATAAAATAAAAAATAAATGTAATAATAAAATGATACCAAGGCTAAGTAAAAAATAAAGGGTAAAATAAAATTTTAAAAGAATAGGAAAAAAAAAAGGTCATATATATATATCTTTGATATTATCCAAAAAAAATAAAGAAGAAAATAAATAGATATTGAAAATATATACATATTATTATTGTTATTATTATATTGCAACTTCCTTGGTCTATCTCCCTATAGCACCTTTTTATATATATAAATATGTTTGAAAATTCATTTAAAGTAGTCAATCGAGTTGTTGGTAGCGTTTGTAATCACTAGTTTATTTTTTTTTTCTTTATTACTGATTTTTTTTAAAAAAAAATCTCCCTAAATGTTATATTTAGCGTAATATATGCAAACTGTCTATCAATATTAAAGATGAAATCGAGGGAAAGGAAGAATAATAAAAAGAACAAGAAGAAATAGAAATAACGGAAGTTATGTCTATTAATATTGATAACTTTGTTGTATCTGATGATAATGATTTTTTTATATATGTTGAAAACCTTGGTAATAATATGAATGCTGGAATTAATAAAGTAATAGGTGTTACTGAAGAGGTTAATACATACGATGAAGGGATCAATAAAATTACTGGAGATGATGTTTCTGACAATAATGATAATAATAATAATAATAATAAATAATAATAATGAGGATATTACTGCTTCACTAATAATGGTCATATTAACGAAAAGACTATAATGAATAAAGATCATTTTTACTTTTATTTATGATAGTGATGGAGATTCTAACTTTAGTGATAATGAAGAGAACTCTGGCTTCGCCAGTGAATAAGATAATACTGGTATTAGTTTATTTATCAGTTATGAATCAATCGATGCTAGTGAAGGTGAGTTTTTTGCTAACACTACAGTTATTAAAGTCACTATAGATGTCGGCGATGATGAAGACTCTTACAAAGAAAATTGCTCTTTCCGTTATATATTTGTTGTTTAATAGAAGTTGTTATTTAATTTTCATATAACACTTTTTAATTTAATGACTGTTTTTGGCTTTAATTTAATGATGTTTACCAATTCTACAGTTAAAAAAGGATTATTTCATGATATTCCTATAAATAAAAGCCGGATCTATTTTTTTATTGAATAAAATAGGAAGAGAAAAAAAGAAAAAGAAAGCTATTATCATATAAACATGGCTTTTTAAAAATAGAATAGAAATAATAAATTTTATCTCACTTAAATTTTATAGGATTGCTATTCATAAATAGGTTTGGCAAAATAGTGATTATAATTATTGTTTTAATTTTAATTATAAATAAAGCATTAGTTTTAGTAATTGCTTTTTTACTAAAAATAAAGTTAATTTTATATATTCTACTGTATAATTTGATGCTGGTTTTGAATGTATATGTATATGGTTATAGCTGTATAAATTGGGATATTTAGAAAATCTTCCTTTTGGTGTGCTTTTAATTTTTCTTTTAACTTTGGCTTTTTTTAAAACAAACATCTCGACTGTATACTCCAATAGCTACAGTTTTCAACAATTGATGTTAGTATATTTTTTTTCTTATACTTTATACATATTATTATACTACTATTGAAGTAAATTTATGGTCGGGTTGTTATTATTGTAACCGCTATCTTTCAAGGAATTAATTAGTGTTTTGAATAAAATAATACAATTATTGGTTATATGGTTAGAACCTTTGTTAAGATAGCAGACTACTTATATATATATATATATATATATATATGCCTTTTTAATAATATTAAGTTAAGCATATTAATAATCGTGATAATAATAAATACCATATCCTTAAATGTATCCCTTATACTCTGTTACTATTTATATATAAATATTATTGTATTATTGTATTAATTCAAAAATTCTTATGCATAATTATTATTGTTTATATGAGAATGTATTTAATATCCAATATTCATAAATCAAAAATCTTTTTATTAATTTGTATATTATATATTATTACTCTAAATATATTTTTATTAATTATATTTAATAAAACAAGAAATTTTTTTTAAACTTTTAATTCTTTTTAAGAAACAGTAATTTTATTAATATTAAGAACATGTGATATTATTTTTATTGATATTATTGAAAGTTATTCTGGAATGTCTGACTACTCTATGAGGTAGCTCACTTGTTGGAAGAAAAGGCATTCTGCATTAATCGTATTTTTTTTAAAAGAGTAAAATGAAATAAAATGTTTTACAGCTATACTTATCCCATTTCTTGTTTTTAAATTTATATATTATAGAAATATAAAATCCTATGCATTATTTTTATTTTTATTTGTTTATTTTACATTCAATATTTTTATCCATTTACAGGAAAATAAAAAACTACTGTATGTATAAAATCAACTGCTTTTGAGGCCTTTTTTGTCCTTCCCTAATATTTTTGCCAGTTCATTTGCATATGTCATACTGCGTACGATAGTACTGATAAGTTTTAAAGTTAAAAAAAGATTTCACCATTATTCTATAATTATTTTTTTGATTTATCTATATAATTTAATTTAAAATAAAAATAAAAACCATTGTTAATTCATATAAATATACAATATTTATTAAAATTAAAATTAAAATTAAAATTTTTCAATACTATTATATATTTATATATACATATACTAAACAACTACACCCTTTAATAAACTAACTTAGGGTAAATAAATAAAATTAAAATAGTTAAAAATGCGTATTATTATTTATATAAGTACATCTTCGTCACATTTAGCACAGCAATAATCAATATATTCGTTGTCTGGGTTACCAGCCCATGTAGGGAATTTGATTTCAATACCTATAGTTATTAGTAAAAATAATATTATGAATTAATATAAACAATTTTCTACATGTATTTTTTTGTTATAAGCTTTATTACCAGATCCACCCCCTTGCAAAGCCATAGCTAAGAAGAATACCATGAGAGAAGTACCAGAATCAAGAGCAGCTAATAATAATAATAATAATAAAATAATATTAAGTAAACGAATTAGTTGTCTCATTTTTTATATTCGATGTTTGATTATTCTTTTAATACTATAGTATGCTTATATATTTATTTTTACCTGAAGCCAAGTAATTGTATTTAACAAACCAATCACTGTATCTACGTTTAACAAAACCTTGGGTAATAATAATGATGATGAAAGAAACTGTGATCCAAGCACTATTAGAACCAGGAAGAGTACATAAACCAACCATAATCATAGGAACGTTTATCTTGTCAAATCCTCTATTAGGCCATTTACGATGTAATAAGTATCCAGGAATAGGTAAGAAGAAACCAATGACAAAAGCCCAGAGAATGATATAGTATGGTGAATCTGGTCCAAACATAACCTATAAAGTAAAATAAAATAAACACTAAATTAACATCAACTAACCTTGTGAATATATGATTAAATGTATATATTATTATAGCTACTAACCATAGGTCCAATTGCTACAGAGAAATAATAAAAATAAAGATAATTAGTACCTTTCTATTTATAAAATTTACTTCATATAATAATAATAATAATGAACACTTACCGCCCCAAGTGATAGCAGCACTATTAATTGTTCGGGGAGAGGTGCCAGACCAAACGTTACTACCGTCCTTAGGGTCTAAGAGAATATCACGTTTAGTTCTAACAATGTTTTCATTGACAATATAATTGAAGATAGCACCAAGAACAGTACCAACGATTTGACTAGTAAATGTAATTCGAGGAGGAATCTTCATGTAATGACCTACTTTAAGATCTTTAGCCATTTTACCAGCTTGGTACAGAGTATTATAACCTAAGGTTTTGAAATACATATTGGCAACAGGATAACCAGGAAGAATGAAACCACAAATCATTTCAGCAAATACATTTAAACCAAAACCAGTACCAGTAATAGCTTCAATCATATTTAAAGGAAGAGATAAAATGGAAGAAATAACAACAGCCAAGATAACACCCCAAGCAGGTAAAGAACTGCTGTTAGCATAAGCAAGACCAATATTTACAGCGGTACCAAGAATAAAAACAGCATAATACCACCAATCAGGAACTTCAGGATAAGCAGCCATTAATTGATTATGAATATCATTGTTTCTATTAAGACGAGAAGTGACGTTACGGACAGTGGACCAGATTTGTTTACCATAGAAAAGACCGACGTGAGTGATAGAAGAAGTGACACCAATGTTAATAGCAATATAACTTAAAGCGAAGATACCACTATACATAGGAACACCCACTTCGGCTAATTTAGTATGATTTAAACTATTATCAGGATTGAGAACTGCTTTTTGAGGATAAGGCTTAGAAGTTAAATCAGTATAGTTAAGAGCAAAAAGACCATTGGATAAGAATTTGAAGCTCTTTGCATGCCAATTATCCGAAATATAAAGAAGAGGGCCAATGATCCATAAGAGTAAAATACCAAAGTAAATATTGAGTTGTACCCATAAAGGAAGGACTAAAGGAGTGTAGTATGATAATTGATTCCAATCAAAAGAAAGATTCAAAATACCAAGACCTTCATTGACACCACCACCTCCAAAGAGACGAGTGAACCAAACTGAATCTTGTTTAGCGAGACAGAATACAGAGATAGCACCAAGTACAGGGAAAATATAACTTGGGAAGATGGCATAACAGAAGGCAGCTATGAAAACCAAGAAGAAAAATTTTGTTCTCCATCTATTATCTTCTTTGTGATCAGATAAAGTTTTAATCAATGATATTGTAGGCAAAGTAGTAGGCCTAAAAATAAGTCGTTAAAAGTAAAAAAATAAAAAAGTAAATAAGTATATAAATAAACAAACATGCAAATAAATAGTGATCTACATATATAATCACTATTTTTTTTTTTTTTTTTTTTACCAAATCATATTAGCAGGATAAACTAAGAATCTACGGAGATGACCAGCAATCTAATTTATCAATTCAAACAAGTAAATATAAATCAGTTTATTGTACAACACATCATTTACTTGTTTAAAATATAATGATAATATTTACACCGTAACCAACTAATTGAGTAGCTAAAAGTAAGAAAATACCACCTGCAGGTGAAGGAGAGTTTGTATAATACACTAAAATAACAAAACAAATATAATAGATAAAAATATAAAAACAATCAATCATTATTGTAAACAGTATGTGTATTAATATTAAAAATAAAAAATAAACGTAACTTACAAGCTTGAGCACTTAAAATATAAGTGGCATAACTAGATACATTAGCAGAACTAACACAGATATAAATACAAGTAAATTCTTTTGAATTGAAAGGGAAAGGATTGATCCAGCCACCTTTAGGAAGAATTCTAGACCAAACTGTACAAAAAGCATAAGCAACCATTAACATAAAAGTATCAGATAATGCTAATCCCACAGGTTTAAAGAACATAAGTTGACTGACTGAAGAACTTAAAGCAGAAAGAGCCTAAACAACAACAACAAAATAATAATAATATATTCTTAGATCAAGAATTTTTTTTGTGATTATCTATTATTGTTATTATTATAATTACCACAGCAATAATTATACCACGAAGAGAAAAGATTCTTAAAGTGGGATCATCAGTTGTACTGATAATTTTATCAATATTTTGAATATCTAAATCTTCTTCATGAACGTGTCTAGTATCGTTTTCAAAAAGTTTTTCATCTTCAACTATTACTTGTTTATTTTCAGCACTATCATAAAGAGAAGAAGTTTTTTCGTGTTTTTCATTAATAGATCGTTTTTCTTCATCGTAAGATGAATGAACATGTTTGAGTTCAGTATTGTCGGACATATTGAGTAGTTATTATAATAGTATATTTAGTTTATAAAACAACTAATACATTAATAGATTAAAAATTAAATAAAATTATTATAAAAATAAAAATAAGAAATGAATACAAGAATAAATTATAAGGTTTTAAAGAAAAGAGGAGAGAAAAAAATGAAAAAATGAAAAATGAAAAACGAATTTTATATAGAAAAAAATGGATATTTAAATCCCGCAAAAAAGAGATAAAAATGGATAAAAAAAAAAATCCACCAAAAAAAAAATAAAATAAAGATAAAAAAGGATAAAATATAAAAATAAGAACATATATAAGAACAAAAAAGGAAGTTTTTTACCAAAATTAAATGCTCTGATTATTATTATTTTTTTGATTTCAGTTTGTATAACAATATCCAATATTTAGTATGAAAGTTAATTATCTACTGTCTTATTTATCTATACACTTATATATTACATTCAAGTAATAGATCAATCAATCGCCTAGTGTAAAATAAATTTGGGTTTTAAATTTTTTTAATATATTTATATATATATAATGATAATGACTATTATTTTTTTATTTATTTATTTTTTTACTGACTTTACCTATGTGAAAAAGCTATAAAAAATATATACATTTAAAGAAATAAAAAGTTCGTTATATAAGTCTAAATTAAGAGATTTTTACTAGAAAAGTAATAAAATAAAATATAAAAAAAGAAGAAAGAGATATCAAAAACTTTATTTTTTGCTGATAATGGATTTTTTATAAGTGAAAAATGAAATTGCATAAACATCGGTAATTCAATATTTTAATTACACAAATGATGAAATATCAATATATAAATATACAAGTAAAATTTCATCATCAATACCATCTTTGACGATATAATTTGTTATTTTCCTTTTAATTTTTCTTTTTTCTTATTATTTTATTTTTAAATATATATATATTAATCGCTTGGGTATTATTTTTATCTTATTCGTTTTAGATAAGTACCATATTTATTTCAATTGTGTTAATAATTTATGATCTGACACAAAATAAATGTTCCTATTACTTTAAGAAATTGTTATCAAATGGTGATACTAAACTAATTTGGAAATGTTGCCTTTTATCAAGAAAAAATAGGTAGCTTATTGGTTAATGTTTTATGAGAATAAAATTTATTGGTTAAATGTTTTAAACTCATTCTTATTTACTGTTCTAGGTAAATCAAACACTTGACTATTTCTTTATTTTCATTTACACTCATACCTGAATGATTTATCGGATGAAATAATACTAGTGCTTGATCTTGATAATAATGAATATAAAAGAATATGGAGATGGGCAAATGAAAAACTCCCAGGTTTTATTGGATCTAATAGTGAAGAAAGCGTTGTATATGGTATTCAATATCATCTTTGGTTTATATAGAGTGGATGATTGTTCTTGTAATCTATTCATCTATTTCACAGCCAAAAAGTAATCCTATATCTACTCAATATATTGAAGCTAGATCTATCATTTTATTAAAAAAAATATATTTGAGTAAATAAAAAAACGAGTGTTTGAAAAATAATAACTTTATTTTCATGTATATTGTTTATTATATTTATTTATTTATTTTTATTCCATTGTGTATAATAATAGTAATTTAAATTACTTAAATTTATTGGATTATAATACATGAAATAGACATGATTGAATAACGATTATTATGATAATCCCAAGTGTATTTGATAATAGTATGGTTTAGTAACGATTAATATTAATTTTCTCTTTTTTTCTTATGCTATGTACTCTTTATTACAATACTGGTGAAGCGATTTTTATATTTAATTGTTGTTATTACTGTCGATGACTTCAATGGGTTGACTATTGTTTTGAATGAAATAATAGTGATAATAATAATACAGCAATTAGTTATGTATTTAGATTCTTTTAAAATATCAAACGAAAGTTATATATATATACATATAAATATATACCTTTTTAAAAAGTTTCGAAGTTGAGTTTACTAACTATTGCGATAATAATAAAAATTATATTTTAAATTATGTTTTTTTCTAGTTTGCTTCTATTTATATATAAAATACTATTATAGTATTATAATTGTATATTAAAACCCAAAAACTACTATGTATATTATTATTATTATTATGAGAATATATTAACTGCTTGATATTTATGAATTAAATAAACTTTATTAACTTGTACTTAATACACTATCTCAAAAATCCTTATAGCCTATACCATTACAATATTAACAAAAATTTCTGAGTATGTAAAAATTTAAGCTTTTTAAATTTTTCCAAAGAAATAATTATATTTTAGTTGAGCCTTTTCTGTTTTTTTTTTATTTCAAGACATGCCATATTATTTTTAAAGATATTATTAAAAAATAGCATGGTAGTTTTTCGTTACATTTTTTGGGTAGCTCACACATCAGGAGAAAAATACTATGGATTGATTATTTATTATTTTAAAATAAAACAAAGTTTTACATTTATGTCTATTCCTTTTTATATTTAAAGCATCTATCGTGTAAATGAAAAAATAATATGCGGTCGATATTAAATTTTCATTCAGTACCTATCTTCATACTAGTGTAATAAATTTCACCTTGATACTTTTACCAGTCCACAGATAAAAATTAAATTATTATGTATTATGAATCACGCATTTGTGAAAGCTGCTTATTTGTAGTTATCCTAAAAAAGTCGATGTAATTTTATATTATTTATCTTAATTTTGTATCAAGCACACTTTTTTTTTTACTAGATCACAAGAAAATTTCAAGTTATACCATATAAAATCCACCTAATTTGAATGTTTTTTTGTTGTGGCTATATATATATTATATAAACTTGAAATGGAACAAATCTTCAAATTTACTTTAATACGAATTATTTATTATAATTAAAATTAAAATTATTTCATTACTATTACATATTTTTCTTAAATAATATATATTAACCGGTAATAAATAAATAAGTAGAATTTTCAATAATTAAAATACATAAAATAGTTTAAATTTTTACGCCAACTTCACATTTATGACAGCAATAATCAACGTAAGTAGAATCATTAGGATCTTCCAAAGGATTACCAGCCCATTTAGGGAAACTAACCAAAATACCTAATAGAAATGATAATAATTACAATAATAATAAAATTAATTAATTGTTTTTTAAAGTGTAAATGTATATGTATATGACTTATTACCATTTCCACCCCCTTGGAAAGCCATAGCTAACAAGAAGACCATGAGAGAAGTGCCAGAATCGAGAGCAGCTAATAATAATAACAATAATAGAAGTATAATATACATAGGTGCATTAGTTTTTTAAATTATTAAAATGATTAATCGTCCTATTTATTTACTTTATTTTTATTTTTTACCTGAAGATAAGTAATTGTATTTAACAAACCAGTCACTGTATCTACGTTTAATGAAACCTTGAGTTACAACAATAATAATAAAAGATACAGTGATCCAAGAACTTGTAGAACCAGGAAGAGTACATAAACCAATCATGATCATAGGTATATTAATTTTGTCAAATCCTCTATTAGGCCATTTACGATGTAATAAGTATCCAGGAATAGGTAAGAAGAAACCAATGACAAAAGCCCAGAGAATGATATAGTAATCAGAACCTGGACCAAACATGGTCAAAGGACCAATACCACCCCAAGTAATAGCAGCACTGTTAATTGTTTGAGGAGAGGCACCAGACCAAACATTATTACCACCATTAGGATCCAAAAGAATTTCACGTTGGTTTCTAACAACACCATCGTTGACAACATAATTAAAGATAGCGCCAATACAAGTACCAACAATTTGACTGACAAAAGTAATTCTAGGAGGAACTTTCATATAATGACCTACTTTAAGATCTTTAGCCATTTTACCAGCTTGATTTAAAGTGTTATAACCTAAAGTTTTGAAATACATGTTGGCGACAGGATAACCAGGAAGGATAAAACCACAAATCATTTGGGCAACAACATTTAAACCAAAACCTGTACCAGTAATAGCTTCAATCATATTTAAAGGAAGAGATAAAATGGAAGAAAGAACAACAGCCAAGATAACACCCCAAGCAGGTAATGAAGTACTATTAGCATAAGCAAGACCAATATTTACAGCAGTACCAATAACAAAAACAATATAGTACCACCAATCAGGAACTTCAGGATAAGCGGCCATTAATTGATTATGAACATCATTATTTCTATTAAGACGAGAAGTGACGTTACGGACAGTGGACCAGATTTGTTTACCATAGAAAAGACCGACGTGAGTAACAGATGCAGTAACACCCATATTGATGAAGATATAAGTGAAAGCGAAGAGGGTACTATATACAGGATTACCATAAGCAGCTAATTTTTCTGGGTTAATACTATTATCAGGGTTAAGAATTAATGTTTGATTATAATATTTAGCAGTGCCGTCAGTTTTGTTGAGACGGAAAAGACCATTAGATAAGAATCTGAAACTTTGGGCGTGCCATGTATTATTGATATAAAGAATAGGAGCAATGATCCATAAGATTAAAATACCAAAGTAAATATTAAGTTGTACCCATAAAGGAAGAATTAAAGGACTACTCTTTGATAACTGATTCCAATCGAATGAAAGACTCAGAATACCAAGACCTTCATTTACACTTCCACCACCAAAGAGACGAGTGAACCAAACTGAATCTTGTTTAGCGAGGCAGAACACAGAGATAGCACCAAGTGCAGTGAACATATATGATGGGAAGATGGCATAACAGAAAGCGCCTAAGAATGTCAAGAAGAAGAATTTTGTTCTCCATTTATGATCTTCATCTTTATCAGATAAAGTCTTAATCAATGATATTGTAGGTAAAGTAGCAGGCCTAAATATATTATATTAAAAAAATTAGTGTCAAGGGAAATAAAAAATTACAAATAAATAATAAGTATATCTGAGCACTTTTTTTTTTTTTTTTACCAAGTCATATTAGCAGGATAAACTAAGAATCTACGTAAATGTCCAGCAATCTACATTATTAATTTAAACATATAAACATTAATTTGTCAGTTAATTATACAATAAAACATGTACTTATATGTGTACTTACACCGTAACCAACTAATTGAGTAGCTAAAAGTAAGAAAATACCACCTGCAGGTGATGGGGAGTTTGTATAATACACTATTTTGATTTTAATAAAATTATGATAATAAGTAATTAGAATTATTATTAAAATTAATATACATATTAAAAAATGAAAATAAGTGCAACTTACAAGCTTGAGCACTTAAAATATAAGTGGCATAACTAGATACATTAGCAGAACTAACACAGATATAAATACAAGTAAATTCTTTTGAATTGAAAGGGAAAGGATTTAACCAGCCACCTTTAGGAAGAATTCTAGACCAAACTGTACAGAAAACATAAGCAACCATTAACATAAAAGTATCAGATAATGGTATTCCAACAGGTTTAAAGAACATAAGTTGACTGACTGAAGAACTTAAAGCAGCAAGAATCTAAACGATTACAAATATAATAATACGTCATTATTATATAAAGAGATTTTTATATAAATATTGCTTATTATTATTGGTACTATTATTACCAAAGAAATAAGTACACCGCGAAGAGAAATAACTCTTAAAGTGGGATCATCAGTTGTACCGATAATTTTATCAATATTTTGAATATCTAAGTCTTCTTCATGAAGATGTCTAGCATCATTATCAAAGAGTTTATCGTCATCAACTACTGCTTGTTTATTTTCTACACCATCATAAAGAGAAGAAGTTTTTTCATGTTTTTCATAATTAGATCGTTTTTCTTCATCGTGAGATGAATTCAAAGATTCAGGTTTTTTCGTCATAGTAATTAAATATTATATTATGCTATTAATTGATAAAAACAACTAATACATTAATAAATTAAAAGAAAATTAAATATTATAAAGTATTAAATAAATATAAGAAAAAATTATTATGGTTTAAATAAAAAAAAAAGAGAGAGAGAGAAATCAAAATTGAATTTTTAAATGAAATAAGATAAAATTTAAAAGTCAGCGTCAAGAAATTCTCTTATTCACATATTAAAAAAAAACATCCAGTGGTAATATCGAAAAAGGAAGTTTTTGACCAAAACTAAAAAAAATAAGGTGTTTGTATTGTCATTATCTTACCTCTTTTTTTTTTTTAATTTCCGTAGATGTGTACAATAATATTTAATCTATATATATAGATATTTAAAAGAATAAATGGAGCAACTGATTAATATATTACTATTTTTTTTAAAAAAAATACCATAGTTTCATGAACCCAACTTTTATGAATAAAAATAATATAAAACGAAGGAAAAAAAACTATGACATAAATCTAAATTAAGAGATTTTTACTTAAACTGTGACAAAAAAAGAAAATGAAAAAAAGAAATAGAAGAAAGTAAATAAAAAGTATTCTTGATCCAGCAAATCAGTACAACTAGTCAGTCAGTTGCATAAATATCGGTGATTCAATATTTTTAGTTACACCTTTCTTGAACTATTAATATATGAAGAGTAGAATTTCATCATAAACTACCTCTTTGACGACATTATACTGTTTGATTTAAATAATTCTAGATTATTTTATTTAAAATAAATTAACTTGGCCTATATAATTATTGGAAGGCTATACTTACTTTATAATATCTTGGATAGATATCTTTTTTTTCTTCTTTTTTTATTATTATTGGGATTAAAATTTATTCTAAAAATGTTAATAATTTATGATCTGGCACAAAAATTATAATAATAATAATAAATGTTGGTAATATATCATTTTTTATTCTTTCTTTTTTAAGAAAATCGTTATCAAATGGTGGTACCAAACTAATTTAGTAATGGTGTAATTTTCAGGATTATTAGTTTATTGGTTAACTTTTAAAACTCAATACAATTTACTCTTATTTTTTTACAAATAGTTATGCTTCTTTCATCACTCTATGAATATTATAGAATCGTTTTTTTGTTCTTTTTATTTATAATCTTTGATTCAAAATATAAAACCTATAATAATAACAATATCGTATATGTATGTACATTTCCTGGGAAATAATTAGATGATTTGTGAAATTATAATAATAAAGTAAGTGTTTATTGGTGTTAGTGTTTAATATTTCCATTTTTTTATATTATTTCCATTTTTGCATTATTTTAAGTTAAGGTTATAGAAGTCAAAGAACTCCAGGAATCTTTATTTTTCTATCTCTATAAACTATATTGTTTTTGTTCACTCTTACTGTATTACTTCAATCCAAATTAGAATAGGTTCATCATGTGAGATAAAATATAAAGGTTGCCATTTATTTAAAAATATATATTGCGTTTACTCAAAAACTAATATAACTATTTCCTTTTTTGTTGTGATTTTCTTTTTTTCTTCTTTATACAAATATGTCCTAAATGCTGAAATCCAGCAGGATTTCCACTTCCATTGGTTTTTTCCTCCGTAAACGATAAAAACTTTATATATTCTTCCCACCATAGTTGAATCTAGTAAATGTTAAAAATATTTAGCAATACTCTACCTTAATTATCCACTGTAATTTAAATAGTATATTTGTTTTAATTTGAATGGCTAAGCTTTATAAATAACCTGATTGGGTTACTGGCCCATAATAGCTATATCTATTTTACTCGGGTATTTATTAATAAAATAAAATAAAATAAAAGGAAATAGAAAAAGAAAAATTTATAAAAATTAAATTATCACTATATATATATATATATCTTATTATATTCTTGAATTATATTGTTACCTTTTTCTTTAGTTATATTTTCTTTTAAAGTTAAAAATTTTATAGCTACGCTAGGATCGGCATACAAGGACCTATTATTGGGTGCATAATTGATGTCCTTTAATAGCAATTACTTATCGTCTTGAATGTAGTTTTTACTATATTCAATAATTAAGTCTTCTTCATTATGAATGTCAATATGATTAGCTAAATTTTTTTACTCGATTCGCCAACCCTCAATCCTACATACCTTCTTCATTGAAATTCAAAGATTTTACTTCTGGAAAATAAAAGTTATTCGATACTGTTTCACTAGATGCTCTGCATAATCGAAAAATTGTGTTCGCTATCATTTTATTATCGAAAAAAGCTATATTAAGTAAGAAATCATCTGTTTTCTTTTATAATTGTATATATCATTTTATTCTATATTTATTTATTTATCCTTCATTGGTACCATCTACATCTACAAGCAATTCACACCAATCTACTGAATTTTTCTAGATTTATAAGAAAAAAATTAACAAATAAGGTATTTTTGAGAAAATTTAATAATCAGGTCTTTTCTTTCTTTTAACTAATATCATGACTTTGTACTACCTCAAAATAACGTATTATAAAACATCAAATAATTCGTGTGCCATAATAAAAGGTCATTGTTCTAAATAATAAAGTAGGAAATAAAAAATAGGAAGATAATATTGTGAAATAACATGTTTACACTTTTTATTTTTATTTTTCTTCTTATTTTCCATTGTACATATATTATTACTATTATATATTTACCTGGTACTAATTCAATACCATCATGCCAATAAATATCAAGTCCATCTTCAGTTTGGATTGACTCCGTGGGATTCATACCAGCTGTTTCTTTTGTTTCATTTCTTTTGACATCTCCATCAGTAGATCCTTTTACAAGTGTTGCTCTTTGCATTTTTCTTAATCCTGGACTAGCTTCAATAAAATGAATACCTGTAAGTGTCTTGTAAAAGTAAGGAAATTGTTTCCAAGTCTATTAAAAAAAAGAAATGAATGTGATAAGATTTATAAATATCCATGTTTAACGAGTCATCATTAATCATTATATATATATATATATATATATTTATTTATTTATAAATGTAAATACAACTTTACTCTTATCATATCATTCATCAATGTACCTCTTCCAGGCCCAAATTCAGTGATCTGTGTTTTATTGGGTTTTCCAAGTCTCATCCACTCTGTTAAATACCATATACCACAAAGCTGTTAATAGAAGACGAAAAAGGATGTAAAAAGAAAAACAATATGAATATTAATCCGTTCCTGGAAATATGTATTTGTATATATATATAATTGCTAATATTATATTTATCTCTCTAAACATTTGACTTTGCTGTAGTAATAAAAAAATGAGCTTAAAAGAGTGCCAAAAAAGACTGAATTTTTAGTAAAAAAGTTTGTGTTCATTTTTTTTTTTAAAAAATAAAAGAGTATATAGTGATACGAATATATTTAAAAAAGGAAATCATTATTACAAAAAAAATCGTAAACTCGTATTTTTTTTGCTGTAATTTTATTTATATTATATAATGCTGCTATAATAAAAGAGTAATAATAATATTACTAATAATAATTTTATAGTCCAAAATATCTTCCAAGATCAAATCTATGTCTCCTTGTTCTAGAATATAATACCAATTCTTTAATTCTTGGATATATCAACGGGGTTAGATCGTTTTATATATATAGCGCTACTAACTAACCATGAAGTATTTACAACAAGCATTTTTAATTTTTGATAGATATATTTGGACCTTTAAAGATATTGTACTCATAAACACAATCATTTTTAATGATACTTACTATACGTATTATTGAAGATTTACCTAAATGCACGCGATAAAAGTATATTATTTTGCAAAATACTTTTTCCATACTCTTTGATTATTGGTTCGTATTCTGAGATATTTAAATGCTGGAGTACTTAAAAGTACAAAATATTTTTGGTGTTATTTGTTTGAGCCTTTTTTAATCCGCCATAAATATTATTACCACTTATGATTATTTTATAATATAGAAATCATATCTACTGGAGGTTCTAGAGATAGAAAGGGTAGTAAAGGCGATGGTAATGGTAGTAACTACAACAAAAAGATAATTAAAAGTCAATTTAAACTTAAATTTTCCCCTACAAGTTTTCTTCTCTTCCTTTTTCTTTTCTCTCTCTCTCTATACTCTATACTTTATCTTCCTTTTTAAGTATACAATAATAATATTAAATGATGTATTAAATAAAAATAGAATTAGTTGTAACCATAATTGTAATTTGATGCTTACTAAATAGACTTTGTAGCTTAAATATCTGTTTTTATTATGTTAAGTAAATTTTGTCAATTTGTTAAAAACGCTGTTGTGCTGAAAATGTATTAACTTGATTAATTATTATATTGTATCAATTAAATTATTTCAAATGTTTTACACTTCTAGATAAAAAGTCCTCGTTATCTATTCTTTTCTTTTCTTTTTATAATGTTAATTAGTATTTCTTTTTGAACGATTGAATTTATATTATATCTTATGATGAAATCCTTAAAAAATGTAGCCGAGTTTATCCACTTGTTTTCACTATTGGTAAATATCATATCTATCTAAAATATAGAAATATCAGCAACCATTATATAAATTTCAAATGCATTTCAAATATTTGGGGTGGCTAAAAACTAATATAGTATGTATATATTTTATTAATGAATTTTATGAAATTAAAACTAAATAAAAATTACCCAGTACTAAATAATATTGAATAATACACTGTGCACTAATGATAAAAATACTAATATTAATAAAATATAATATGTATGAAAAAGTCTTTTTTTTGTCAGTACATGAAATAAAACTAATTTATTTTTTTGTTTTTATTTTTTTATGAGCAAAAAAATTCAAATACGCGAACAATAGAATAAAAATGAAAAAATATGATTTTATTGAGTATATAATAAGATATTATTCAAATACAAAATATTGAAGTCATATAGCCTATTTTTTTAAGTTATCATATATAAAATATTACAGAATGGGAAAAAGAGCAAGCGCTTTTTTTGGTTTATCCTAAAATCGACAACCTCCACTGTAATCGCATCTTGAACACCAAAGGCAGTATCTGCTATTCTCAAGATTTTGCTTACCCCTATTAGTCCAGTAGTTCAGGTCCACCCAGCTTTTATCACCCGCATAATATTCTACAAAAATGTCAGTCCATAAAAGGCAAGTTGAAACAGTATAACTAGGGGGGACATGACCTGTCTGGATCACAACATTTCACGTTGGCATTTTTCCATTGTCCACCAGTTGTAGTTGCAGCTTTCTTTTTATAACCAAGACCATTTGCCATAGCATCAAGTGAATTCTCTAATTCTTGTAATGTAGTGTCATCATTGTTAGCAGCATTGATAACAGATGTATACATGTCTTTGTCAGCCAAGAAAAAAGTTACAGTGTGCCCTTTATTTTGATTCCACAACTTTACACCATATCTTCCACCACCATTACTTTGACTGTGTAATGAATAACTGTGATTAAAGGGGTTATCGTTAAAGTATCTCTTCAACCAATCATAAATCTTTGAACCATTATAGGCAACACTCCACACACCTGATATGATATTAAGGTAGTCAATTGCTAATACAGGTGATGATAAAAGTAAGATAAATGCTAATAGAGGAAATACTAACTTCATTGCTTTAATTAATGAGTAATGAAATATAAAAAATAACGAAAATATAAAAAAAAAATTATTATTTATATATTAAAAATTATTGAATTACCGACAAAAATTATATTTATCAGTACATTTTTCACATGTTGGGTCCAAAGGTCTTCTTGCTACAGTTTTTCTACTTAAAATTCTTTGATCATTATATATTCGTTAATATTAGATTGATTTTTACTTAATTGAAAAAATTACCTCTAAATATAAATTAGAAGGGAGACACAAAAAATAAAGAAAGGAAAAAAGATCAGAAGCGAATAACCTATAGGAAGAAAAGGACATTTCAGTATAAAAAAAGGGTTCTTCGAATTCTATAACCTTAAATTAAAATAAATCAAAAACAGATAAAAAAAATCAAAAAATGGAAATAGTATTACAAAATGGAACTATTAATCTACACTACCAGTAAACATATGTTTATTTTGTTCTCATTTCAAAAGTTGTACAATTATTTTCCAATTAACACAATATATATCATCTATTAAAACTATTGTCATTTTAACAATATATAATTAAATAAATTAGAGCCTTCGAAGAAAATATTCTTTTTTTTTTAAACCAATTATTTTTCTAAAAAAAGGAGGCTGCACTTTTGCATTAAAAAATATCTAAATGTAGTATACTTTATATATTAATTTTTGTATGCTAAATAATATAAATAATAATCAAATATAGTTATTTAAAAAGTTCTTTTTTTTAAAAAAAACAGCGCACACACACATAATATATATATATATATATATATATCAAAATTTCATGTTTCATTCAAAGTGATCGACACTAAAAAAGTTAAAATTCTTCAATTCCAATTTAAAATAAGTGCGTTTCCCATACAAAAAAAATGGGACAGTATTCTTTTTATTCTATTTTTATTTTATTTTTATTTTTAATGGTTTACCTAAGCTGTATAACCTAATGTTTACCTTCTTCATTTGATACATTTTTACATTAAAAGTTTATACAAAATTTAAAGAGCTACGATGTTTTAGAGTTTATTAGAGTAATAATAATAATGGAACAATTTTTATATAAAACAAGTCGCAACCGATACTTTGCTTCAATGTAACAAGGGAAAAAATAAAGTTTATATTCTTTTTCAAAATTAGTTCGTGCTTTATATAAAATTTTAAGTACTACCATGGTTTGATTATTTATTTTTTAATTCATGAATTACTCATTTTAACAGTATATATTATTATTATTATTATTATTATTATTATTATTATTATTATTATTATTAAATAATCAATATAAATCTAATTTACTATATTCAATTGATTTATTTATTCAAACTAATAAATCTGTTAATATAATTGTTATTATTGATCATGTTATTTCTCTAATTAAAACGTTTTTCTTCTAATCAATGTAATTAAGATTGTATTGAATCAATAAACTTGGATTGCTTGAATAAAAAAGTTAGTTCATAAACAACAAATGTAAATAACGATATACATAAGATTATTAACCAAGCAGCTATGTGAGATTGTAACAACACAAACTAGTCATTAATCTCTTTATTATTCATTAATCAACCACGCAATTTTTTAGGTTTTATTATTGAATTTTTACTTATGTTATTATTATAATGGTTGAATAACATAATTAAGGATATTTAAAAATATATGAACTACTCAAATCAAATTTACTAAAAACCTGAAAAAAATAACTAGGAAATATATATATGAATATACTTGAAATAAAGATCTATGTAAAAACTATAATACTGATGCCTATGAACAAGTTTGTGAATTTTAAAATTATTTATTCACCTGGGTGATAAAACAGTTGGTTATATTCCGGTAATTCACAACATATAATAGTTAATGAAATTTCTGAAAATAAGATTATAACTCAATAGGGTTAAAAATAAAATAACAAAATTAATAAAACAAATAAAAGTTATAACAGTATATAAATAGTAAACTATAGTGTTTTATGTAAACTGCTCAATGCGATATTCTTTTCTTAATAATTAATTGGATAAATTATCATCTGAATACTTCGTTCAAGATACAATTAAAAAATATTATATTAGCAATATCATTAGTTATAATGGGGATTGAGAAAATAAAAAGATTAAAATTTAAAAATGGATGTAGGTATTCAAAAATTGATGGAAAGAACTGTATGGTCATTAACAATATTCCCTTTTCCAAGCTTAAACATAATTACAAGTTAATGTTTTTTTATCAACTATTATTCAATCATTATTAATTTTTATTTCTTTTTGAAAAATTTGTTTTAACTTATATCTAATAATTTATTTTACTATTCATTTATTTTCACAATTATGTTATAGAGTATAGTATGCTTTATTGCATATATATACTTGTATATTAATGCGTAGCTTAAAATTTACTATAAAATACTTTAAATTCTAAAACCTCCCCAACTTTATATTCTTACCTCTTCCATATACATTTTGATTTTCGATTAAAATAACAATTTTGTAATTTTGTGCCACATTTTAAAATAAATCAAATCATTAAAGCAAAAGATGATATAAAAGGAAATTTTTTTAAAAAATATATAATTGGTTATAAATTTAATAAAATCAAATCACATTAAGGAAAATCAAATTATGGTAACTCTTTAAAATTTTATATAAAGAATGAATGCGAAATAATAATAAATATAAACTGGGTATATTTATTTTTTAAATAAAAGCTAGAAAGAAATAAAAACTTTATTTTTTCTTTTGTTGCACTAAATCAAAGAGTAGATACCAGCCTGTTTATATATAAGACTGTTATTAGAGTTCCTCTTTTAGAGGCTTCAAAGAAGCTTATCCACATCATAATAATTATATATATATTATTTACTATATTTTATTTTTTCAATTTATATATATATATACTAGAAAATGAATATAATGTAAAAAAAATCATTGTAATAAAAATTTGAGATAATAATAAGGATAATAAGAATAAAAAACAATACCTGTGAAATGTAATACATTTATTACGAATAGAATTTATGATTTGTTAAAATTTTGTACATATAAACATATGTCAAACAAAAAGCAAAAAAAACGATTAAATAATACGTACAGCATTGTACAACATTGTATTTTTTTTTTCTTTTTTCTTCGTTATTTAGGTAGACATTTTGAATGAATCTTAAGCTTTTAATACATATGTAAATATGAACTTTCAGTAATACTGTTGTATATTTTTTATTTTAATTTTAAAGAAAAAATATTAAATAATTGTGTTTTTTTGTTGCTCTTGTTGAGCAGCATAAGACAATAGATAAAATATTTATATTATATAGATTTTTTAAAAAAAATTGAAAAATAGTATCTCCAAAAAGGAACTTCGCAAAATTCGGAGCTAAAGTTCCTTTTTTGAATTTTTTTCTTATTTTCTTTTTTTTTTTTTTTTTCGAAAAAAGTTTTCTTTTACAAGAAATACTATGTACACTATACTACTTTTAGATATTTTTTAATTCAATAATGTTTTTTTTTTTAAAAAAAAAGAAAAAATCAAAATATATATATATATTAAAATCGTTTGCTTTACTCAAAGTGATCGACTCCAAATGAATTAAAATTCTGATTTTGATTTTTTAAAAAAATATGATTTTTGTACAAAAAACATTGAAAAGTTTTCTCTTAAATCTATATATATCTATATATATCTATATATTTAATGTGATATCAACGCTGTATAACATAATGCTTACCTTCTTAAACGGACATATTTTTACTTAAATGTACAAACAGGGTTTAACAAATCACATCTACTATACATATGGTTATGATTTCTTATTATTTGAATTAAATTCTTTTTTTTAATATTACTATTATATCAAAATTTTTACTAGAATATACCTATTTACTTATATCATATTTATATTTCTGTTTCTTCAATAAAAAAAGTGTATTTTTTATGCCATGAGATAAATTTTTGAAATAATAACAGAGGTATATCCTTTTATTTATTTAGGAGTTTTAATTTTTCTAAAATAACAAACAAGTTTAACTGAAAAAAATATGTTAATATAATATATATTTTATTATTTCCATTTTTGATTTATTTAAAGTTAAGGTTTTAGAGCTAAAGAACTTTTCGAGTTTTTTATTTTTCTGTATAACCAACGAACCTTGTGAAGCATGTATATGAACTAGTAATAGCCCTCTTTGAGTAAGGACCATTAAAAGGTGAATATTTACAGGGCCCGAAAGAGAAAGCTTAAGGAAGCAAAAAAAAAAAAAATTGGTCTGTGCATGTGAAAATTGTTTTGATCGTATAATATGTTCATCGAAATTCAACATTTTTTTTATATATGAACAATATATATATATATATATATTTGCTATTCATTAATTAAAGCAATGAAGGTATCTGTTTTTTATTGGTATTTTTTGTGGTATCAATTTCAACTGTATCAGCAGTAAGTATTGAAGATTGTTATAATATTACATCAGTTATTTGAAGTGTTGCTATCGCTGGTGCAAAGATTTATGATTGGTTGAAAAGCTGCTTTGTTAATAACCTCTTTAAATATAGCCATAAATTACACAGTTAAAGCAATGGTGGTGAAAAATATGGTGTAAAGCTATGGAACCAAGGTGTAGGATATATTGTGACTTATTTTATGGCTGATAAAGATATATATACGTCTGTTATCAATGCTGCTAACAATGATGACAATACATTACAAGAATTGGAAAATACATTTGATGATACGGCAAAGGTTTTGATTATAAAAAAAAGGCAGCAAGTACATCAGAGGGAATCTGGAATTATCAATCTAAGAAATGCTGTAGTCTGAGAAAAAATGCATTGGAACTATTCAGACTTGTAATTTATGAAAGGATGTCTTTATAAAGTATTATAAAGATGGTCACAGTTGAGTGAACTTGAACTTTTGAATTAATAAAGGTAAGGAAAATGCTAATAAAGGTAAATATTTCTTATGGTGTGAAAGATGCAATTTAAGTAGTGGTTGCCAAATACCATTATGAAATAAAAAATTTGTTCTTAAAAAAATATATATAGCTTATATTTATTTAATTTTTTTTTACGTTCTCGATAAAATTTATTTATCTTTTATCTTATATTATATTTGAATTTGTTTTCACATACTTAATCTTTTTTTAATATAACAAGAGTTATAATTATTACTTTTGGTTAGAAGTTGAATTATAAAGTGATTGGTCTATTTTAGGTTGGTGAAATTTGGAGGTAGACTAGTTTTTTTATAAAAAATTAAAAATAAATGTGTGTATGTGTACATTACGGTTTAATGATATAATATGTATATATATATATATATGTGTGTGTGCATGTATTAATTAATGAAATGGTTTCATACAAGAAAAAGAAAAAAAAAGAAAAATTATAAACCTTATGAAAATCCCAATAAATTTGCAAATCTATCTTTATATTTGTTTATATCCATTTTTATTGATAATTCTTTTTCCTTTTTTATTTTTTATTTTTGTACAAAGCTATTCTAAATGTTGAAATCCGACAGGTTTTTCATTTCCATCGGTTACTTCTTTTGTAAATGACAGAACTTTATATATTCTTCCCATCATAGCTGGATCTAACAAACGTTTGAAACCTTCGATAATGTTTTTTCTACTTGCACTATCCTTTGCATTTTTGAATAACGTTTCCATTCTAACTTGAATACCCAAGCTTTGTAAAAATTCTGATTGGGTTACAGGTCCATAAATAGCTATGTCTATTTATTTATTTTTTAAAAAAATAAAATGAAAATAAAATTAATATAAATTAGAATTTTATCTTATAAATTTATTATGATTCGTCGTATATATACATATATATTTACCATTTTCCTTGGTCATATTTTCCCTCAAAGCTAAAAAATCTACATCTACGCTAAGATCAGCACTACCGGGATCAATCATTGGATGTACAAATTGATGCTTTTTAATAGCTCTTAACGTATCACCTTGAATATAATTTTGGCCATAATCAATAATCAAACCTGCTCCACCATGGTTGTCAATTAAATTAGCCATTTTTTGTCCAATTTGCCAGCTGTCAGGTGATAATTCAATTCTATCCCCTTCTTTAAATTCCAAATATTTTTCTTCTTTAAGATAAAATTTGCTTGATATTGTTTCATTAGGTGCTCTAACTAATCGAAAATTATGTTCGCTATTATTTTATTATCAAAAAAAAAAAAAAAAAAATTGCCATATTATATAAGATATCATCTTTTTTTTTAATATTAATGTTGTGGGTATTATTTTATTATTTATTTATTCACCTTTCATTAGTATCATCTATATCTACAAGCATTTCACGCCAACCTTCTGAAGTTTTCTAGATTTATGATAAAATTAGTGGATATAATATTTTTGAGTAAATTTAATAGACCTTTCTTAATGCCCTTATTACGAGTTTGTATTACCTCGAAGCTATGTACCGGTAATGCATCAAAAAATTCGTGTGCCATAATAAAAGACCATTGTTCTAAATAACAGAGTGGGGAAAAAAAAATAGGAAGAAGAACATATTGTGAGATAACATGTTTACACTTTTTATTTTTCTTCTTATTTTCCATTGTACATATATTATTACTATTATATATTTACCTGGTACTAATTCAATACCATCATGCCAATAAATATCAAGTCCATCTTCAGTTTGGATTGATTCTGTGGGATTCATACCAGCTGTTTCTTTTGTTTCAATTCTTTTGACATCTCCATCAGTAGATCCTTTTACAAGTGTTGCTCTTTGCATTTTTCTTAATCCTGGACTAGCTTCAATAAAATGAATACCTGTAAGTGTCTTGTAAAAATAAGGAAATTGTTTCCAAGTCTATTAAAAAAAAAGAAATGAATGTGATAAGATTTATAAATATCCATGTTTAACGAGTCATCATTAATCGTTATATATATATATATATATATATATATATACATATTTATTTATTTATTTATAAATGTAAATACAACTTTACTCTTATCATATCATTCATCAATGTACCTCTTCCAGGCCCAAATTCAATGATCTGTGTTTTATCGGGTTTTCCAAGTCTCATCCATTCTGTTAAATACCATATACCACAAAGCTGTTAATAGAAGATGAAAAAATATGCAAAAAGAGAAATAATATAAATATTAATTCGTTCCTGGAAATATGTATTTGTATGTGTATATAATTGATAATATTATATTCACCTCTCCAAACATTTGACTTATTTCTGGTGAAGTAACAAAGTCACCTTGTTCTCCAAACACATCACCTTGCATATAATAACCACTAAGTGGATTCACTAATACTTGTCTAATATAATGTGCTAATGTCATAGGACCTGTCAACTATAAATATATATATATATATATATTGTATTATTATAAAAAAAAATAGATCAAAAAATATTAAAGGAAATATTAAATAAAGATAATAATATTATTGCTATTGCTAATATTACTAAAAGGGTACACATGCCATATAGTTGATATTATTCTTTTACCTTAATTGAATCCTGCAAGTGTTTACCTAATGGTGATAGAACTTCCTTATTAATATTACTACCACCATGAGCATTACCACTACTACCTTTTTCTATGGAGTAAAATCGTTGAGAAATAAAACTTGTTGTTGGTATAGATCTTTTTAATAAATGCTTTTCATACTGAGGTAACTGAGTACAACTTCGTTTTAAAAGATTAATGAACATTTAAAAATAATATTATATATATAATATATTATAAATATTTGAAATAGGAAAGAAAAAACAACTGAAAAAAATTCTGACTGTGAATAAATTTTTTAGAAAAATTTCTTCCTTCCTTTTTCGGAATACGCATTTAAATCTTTAATAGTGCTCCAGATATCTTTTTTTCAATTTGGCTGAAAAAAAGTGCTGATGATTTTTTTTTCTTCAAAAAATAAAAATAGTCTCATAAAGAAGCTATATAGATACATGGATTTTTATTTTTTATTAAATAACTTGCATAAATCTATGAAAACCTTACGCAAAATAAATAAAAAATAATTTATTCAATGTAATTTTCGTGATTTATTTCTACGAAGATTGCCTATATGATTTTCCAAAGAGTATCCTTCCTTTTTCTAAATATTCATTATCAATAAGTGCATCATTACTATCCAAAGGATCTGGTAATTTTCTTTTTCCTTTCTTGAAAGGTATCCATCTAGTTATAAAAAATAAAAATAAAATGAATATAAATAGATTATACTATAAGCTTTGGTATTATTCTTATTTATATATTCAAAAAGATAGACAAAAAATGATATGTACCTTGATACAGTTTTATCAAAAAGAGTGCTTTTTTGGTGCATTTTCATATTAACTTGGTGGTATTTATTGTTCTTGTTAATATTTTCGTTATCATCATTATGAAGAAAATCATCATTAGAATGTAAAGAAAACAAGTCTTCATGTTCAACATCACTATCTTCTTCATTTATATATTGATCTTCGTAATCTTCATCTTCGTCTTCATCTGTTATACTATGCTGACCCTGCTCTTTATAAATACCATTACTATCTTCATCATTAAAGGTGCTTTCATCGTCTTCGTCATCAGAATAAAGTTTAATATGTATTAAATCTTCTATTGATTTGATATCTTGTGATGTAAATGATATGCGGGATTCTAAAGCTTCATTCATGGAATAAATGTGTGCTATTTTAGTTGGATAGTTGATTTCTCCTTCCTCTTCTCCTTCTTCTTTATCATGGTCTTTAGATGAACATGTTGATTTGGTTGTTAATTCATTGTTTTTATGATGTTTAAATAATAGCTTTCGTGGTAAAAGTTTTTCCTTAATTAATGAAGGACTATGACTTATTACGGCCTTTAAAAAATCTAATGAAATAAAAAAATAAGAATATTAAAGATTAATAAAAATAATAATTATTTGTATTATTTGACATAAATAAAAAAAATATGCATATGTACTTTTACCTTTTTTTAATGCATTCAGTAAATCATACCATGACCAAGTTTTATTACGGTACTCCAAATTAGGTTGGCGAAATTTAAAGTTTTGTAGATCATAAATTTGCTTATTCCCCTAAATACAATAAAATCAGTTATATTAGTAAAAAAATAAAATAAAAATAAAAATTGCTTTTTCATTCTTATTATTTTTTTATAGCAATTATTATTATTATTATTAAAAAAAAAAAGAAGAAAATAATTACCTTAAAACTTAAACAATGTTTAGCGCTTGGAATTTTAATTAGAATAAAGGTGCGATTATTTGAAGCTCGTTGTTTCATAATAACTAAATCATCTTTATCATCTTTTTCTTCAGAATAACTTAATTTTGTAAGTTTTGATAAAGACCCGTCCCATGCTATCCAAGAAGTTCGACGTGAATCATGGCTATTATTTCTTTTCGATGGTGGCCTATTTATTTTTTGCTCTTGCTGCTGATTATTATGATGAGAATGGATCGATAGACATGAAGAAGTAGTTAATAAAGATTTCCCGCCAAACCAAATACCTGTATCACTGTTCATTGAACTTGTATCATTTTGTGGTATTACTAACGAAGAACGATTGGACGAGTGTTTTGATGAATTAGAAGGATCGTGCTGTTGGTGTTTTCTTTTTATAGTTCCTAAAAGATTGCTTTCATCCTGATTATTATAATTATTACTAGTACATAATAAATGAGCAGAGTGAGTAGACGACAGTGATGAAGTAGATTTTGTTGATGATAAGGGTGATGATTTACTATCTTGAACAGTATTTAAATGTGATTGGAGTTGACTTGCTGTTTCTGTTGTTATAGATGGCGTCTGAAGTGAAATAGTAGAAGGTGAATTAGGAAGTAATGGCGTTGAAAATAGATACATGATGGTTGATTGCCAAAACGTTTGAGTTAATTGTAATTGAAGAGGAAATAAATTAATCTCCAAATGTTGAATTATAGGAATGCCACCAACTGGTTTTAAAGAGACTAATCGACCAGATATCATTTTTTGTCTTGAAAAATCGGGATATGTAACATTGGATGAGGAAGAGGAAGGGGAAGAATATGGTGATATATAAGTGGATAATCTTTTACCTTCTATAAAGGGACCCACTACTTGTTGGAATACTGGATTAGATGTTGTATTTTTTACTAATAATTTATCTACTTCAAATGTATGATGGTGACTTTGATCACTATTGATAGTTAAATGATAATTTGTATTTTCTAATACCCATTGACTAAAAGGTGATTCTCCATCTTTTTGCATATTCCATATTAATGATTTGATCGAAATATTAATTTTTCCAATTGCCATGGTTTGTTGCTTTTGTTGTTGTTCATGTTTATCATCATCATTTTTTTGTACTTTATTTTTATTATTATCGTTAAATGGTATATATTGTTGATGCCTAGCAATATATTCTTTGGATGATTGTGTAAGTAAAAATAATGACTCCTTATAAGCATGCCATTTCCTTCTCGTTTGTTTACATTGCTGTTGTACAAAAGTTGCTTCATCTATTGTAAAATCCACCATATTATTATCTATGCCATGTTGAATAAAGGAATGTTGATGTTGATAATACTGATTAAGATAAGAATAATGTCGTACTTTTTCTTGTAAGTAGATAATATTATTCAATATAGCAAGTGGACTTTCTCCATTAGTTTGCAAAGAAAATGCAATATCTTGTAGTTGATTAGTTCTATCAATATAACTGGATGGTTTTTTAAAAAGTAAAATGGATAACACTACTTGAGAAAGAATTCTATATTGATGTTGGTTAGCAGTAAAAGAAAAGTTCGTAAAATGAAGATGTGTTGAGTTACATTGGTCATCCCATGGTTGATGATGATGTGAACGAGTGCCATTTGATAGTGCTTCCATTGCTGTAGTTGTTGTAGATCTTATTGGATTATACCGATCATATTGAATGGTTCCTTTAATTTTGCTCTGATTTCCAAATCGCTCAAATCTATTCTTATAATATTCTTCGATATAATTATTTACAAACATTTCAGGAGGGATCCAGGCTGATAATAGAGTAGGTTGATTATGTTGATCTAATGATAAATCCACAAGGTTTGAATTGGGTACACCATAAAAATTGTCAATTAAAAGGTCCACAATATTAATCGATGCACGATTAACAATAAATAGTTGAATAGATTCCATACTTGCTACAGTTCTTTTTTTCAACATACTTGTATCTACATCTGTATTATCTGCTTCAATTACTTCAAATTGTTTGATTTGGATACGTTGGTTTGCAACCAAAATACCAGAATCTTGAAGCTCATTACTCTGTAAAAATATTTGAGGGTTCCATAAGTCGATCAAGGTCATGTTTTCAGAGGTGCAGCCTTCTGGTATCTGATTTACTTGATATTTAGGGTCATTTTCAATATAAACTTCTTCATCATCTTCATCATAATTCTTGTCATTATCAAGTGGACCTAAAGTATTTTTATTATTGTTTTTGATTTTATCTTTAGCTACAGTTTCATTAGGTACTACAAATTGATTTTCTCTATCATCCATCAATTTATTTAAAAGATCGCTTGGTGCGTAGGAATCCAATATATTTTCTTGATTATTTGATTCAAAATAAAATGATGGATTTTTAGGACGATCATGTTGTGGGGGTTGTTGTTGCTGGTTTGAATTCAGTGTACATTTTTCAACAAGTTCCCTTAAAAACTGCGTAGCACGGCTAGATATATTATAAGAATGAATATAATGTTGAGATCTTGCATCCCTCCAACGGCTAACAATATCTTGTACTGCTGTAGTCCAAATAATTTGAGGATTATGGATTATATATCTTTCCTTAAACCTTCCCATTAATTCTTCCCATTGCATTAGTGATTTATCGAGTTGATATGATGTTGTGTTATCTGTACCAGTGCTGTAAAATTGATGTGATGATTCCCAAATGTTTTCAATATATTTTTCAAGTAATTTCTTTTTAATATATAACCTATCAATGATAGAGATACATTCTCTTTCCTAATGATAATTAACAATTAATAAAATAAAAAATATAAAAATAAAAATAAAAATAAAATAAATAAACAGCCAATGCTTATATATTATTATTTAATTTTTTTAATTTTACTTGTTGCGATAAAATGGTATTATAAGATTCCATAGCCAAATGATGTTCCAGTTGCCCCAATTTTTGTTGATACCTTCTAATCTGATCTTCAATTGATTCCATGCGTTGATGCAAATAATCCAATTGCGTTTCACGTGTATTTTTAAAAGAACCAATAATACAATCATGGGTCTTTTTTAGATGATGATTTTTTTCAACATAAAGAGGATCCAATACTTTGATATAATCTACACTAGGAGAAAAAGCAAATGGTAGAACTTTGGAAGAAGAAGCAATGGTACTTGGGTTTATATCATAACCTAGTTCTACAAAATCATCAAGGTCCACTGCCCATTTATTAGAATGTGTTGTTGCTGTATGATAACTTTTATTTTCATCATTATAATGATAATAAGAAGGATGATTAGGCGAAGTTGTTGTATTCGTTGTATAAATAGCACGTAGATCTACCTCTTTTAAATGAATTTCTATTTCATGTAATGGCCAATTGGATTTCACACGATAAAGTTCATAATCTTCTTCTTCATTATTATTATTATTACTTGATAAAGATGATATACTTGATTTTATTGTATTTTCCATCCGTGATTTTCTTCTTTGATGAATATCCAAACAAAATTGATTAACACTTGCCTTCAACCCAACTATATCCGCTATGTCTTCATTATTGTTGTTATTTTGTTGTTCATCTACCATACAGAAATAACCAAACGTCATAGGTTCCATCATGATCTTATATTTCATAGATTGCATATGTTGGCCGAATTTAACACGCACTTCATCTTCGTTTTTAAAAAGAGACCCCCGCCTAACCGGTAAACTGAGATGACCTCCAAATAAGCTATACCATTGAAGAAAATGCTGTATGGATTGAGGACTAAGATGCATTGCATTTATATCTTGGAATGATGGCGGTGCTTGATCATTATCTAAAGGTGATACACTTGAAATTTTGATTATACTTATCGATAAATGTATATAATCAGAACGGAAACCGGCGTATGCATCATGGGAATTCTATTCATGATAGTAATAAAAATAAGTGGGAGAAAAAAGATAAATAAAAATAATAATGTAAAAACAAAAATGATGATTTTAAAAGTAGTAAATAATAAAATACAAATATTCTAAGCAATAGTACACACACACGCACACACACACACATATATATATATCCTTACATCATTTACTTGATCTTTTGATTTATATACAACTTGATAATGAGGTTTAAAAAATAAAAATTGGCATCTTTTTGCTTTTTTTGTACGTTGGCAAACTTGGCAATTAGAGGAACATATGCGTTCTAAATGACATCCTATACCCATTTGTACACCCCCAGAAAGTTTGATAACTATTTTTGTAAAGATAAATAGTCTACCATCACTAGAAGAAGAGGATGAAGACAATGAAGAATTATCATTCTTATTATTACAATGACGAAGACTACGAACTAAGTCAGGTATACCAAACGTGTAAAATTGACTTTGAATTTGAATAAATTCCTTTTGAGGATTATCGTAACCTAAATACCAAACTACTTGCCCTTTCCAATATTTTGCCATCCCAGCCCCATGATTCAAAAGTAAATAAGGATCTCTTGTTCCTTTCATGATGAAAGCAAACTCACCTTGAGGATGAACAAAGCTAATTTTTGTTTTTGTATGAATCATTAATCGAATTTTATCCCAAAACCCAATCTTCGGTGATGGATCTACTGATAGAGGCGTAAGGCTTTCCAAAATGGTAATAATGTCTTGTATAGCCGGTTGATAGGAAATAGACCAACATAACATGCATGTTGCTGATGTATAAACTTTATAATCCACTTGAGAATAAAATTTAGTAGGTGAAGCTGTTCTAACTATATTTATTGTATATAATGATGATGGTGATAATGCTGTTGGATTATTAAAATCATGACTGTAATCAATATTGTTGCTGACTATGTTTAATGAAATTTGTCTAGACCCTTCTTTTACACCAATATCATCCGCAATAACATACTTTCCAGAAAGTGACCAAGAGGGCGGTTTCATTAACAAATGCGACTGTTGATCTTCATAATCATGAGGTGAGCTTGATGGAATGGATAATAAAGGAAGAGGGTAATCACGAATTTTAATCATAGTTTCCCCAGATTGCCAATGGAATTGAAAAGGAATTAAAAATGAAAAAATTGAATTAATAGGTACATGATTCCCCATGTTGTGTATAAATAATAAAACCTTTTTATCGTCCATTGAAAAAGTATATTGTGTAATTGTTAAGGAACTATCCTTCAAGGTCAATTGAGATAAAGAAGCTTGTAAAGGAAAAGGTAACACAGAGATACGAAAAAGATCAGCATAGTTATCACCATTAAACCCAGTATCACAGTCATCATAGGCTTCATCCAGGCGTTCAGCAAGGCATCGGTAACGATAATCACATTGACGTAATCGATCATAATGTTCATATTCAGATTGTTTACATTGATTGATAGCTTTAATCCAAGAAGAAGAATGTAATTCATTTAATCGCTGCCGTGCAGTATCAATAGGAACTCTTTTAGGATAATTCATTTCATACTGAATAATAGAAGACGCTCTTTCTTTTTCATATCGCTTTTCTTCTTTTTCAAATTCCTCTTCTAAAACAAGCCGATGAGCATTTTCTGCTTGACCAACGGAAAAAATCTTGCGTAACTTTGCTTCTAACGGATCATCATCTAAACAAACAATAATTTGATCACTTTGTAATTTAATTGTGGGTAACACAATGAGTGTATTACGAGGTACAGGACCAAAGTAAGTAAAGTATGGATGTTGATTTTGATGATTGCTTAATACAAGTTGTCCTAGTTCACGAATTCCTTTTAATAAATTAATCACATTATCCACAATGATTGAAAACTGATATTGATAAGGTATACGAATAAAGAATTTAGAAATAGATGTATCGATTGTTTTGATTTTTATATCACCATCTTGTTGATTTATTAAAAATTCAATGTCATCTAGTTCCGTGAGTATTTCCCAACCATCTACGTGATCACTATCGCTATTATTATCATTATTATCATTATTAATATTTGTTTTTATTGTTGTTGAATTATTGTGTTCAGATGATGATGGTGATGTACCAAACAGGGTCATATTTGCTATTGTAATACAGGGTTGATTGTTTTCATTATTAATATTACGCCAATTTAACACAGTATCATCCAGCCTAAAAAATAGATGCTGTTCATTTGGTAAAAGAAGTTTGATATCGCATCGATAAATTTGGCATTGGATTTTATCCATTATAATCCATGAATTACTGCCATCATTACTGTTTTTATTATTATATACGTTTATTTCTTTTATATATTGTTTCCATTGATTGCTCAATTGCAAGGAAGAACAAAAAGCTAAAAGAATTGCATAATAATTATTGAGAGAAAATTGCATTCCATATTTCCTTAATTTAATGTCTGTTGATAAAGATAATTGATTTTTATGTTGATGATAAAAAGTTGAAAAATTAATATGTAAACGAGATATCCATGCAATCGTAGTATATATTTTTTCTATGTCATAATCATTGCTTTTATCATACGAAAAAGGTGAGGTAGAGGTAAAATGATCAAAAACAATTTGATGGAATGAAAATCGTAAAGTGCCAACAGATTCGTAAGGTGGTGACGGTGGTGAATTTTTTCCAATTGTTGTTGGTAAGAGTAATGATGGTGGTGATTGATTATTACTAGCTTTAGCAAATTCAAGAGATATTTTTTCAATACAAAGGCGAACAGAAGCGATCATATCAAAGGTAGGTGCATTATCTAAATAATCATGGGGTGGATGAATACCTTCTAGTTGTTTACTATGTTTGCCAATTAATACAATGGTTGTTTTTAATAGAGATATACTTGCTGTAAAACGTTGGTATATTTTTAAAAAGACTAATAGTTTTTTTGAAGGAGGGGAGGAGATATCAAAATGTGGTGAAGGATCAATAGGTATAGAAGGTGATCCTAATAGTGGTTGTAGCAAATTAACCCAATATACAATAGGTTGATCATCTAGTATATTATTACAAACATATAAATATGACTGCTCCATTGTAGCTTGAATTTCACCATCTGTTATATTATCTGGCTGAATTAAATGAGGTGAGGGTATAAATTGTATGTTGAATGCTAAATCTAAATGTTTTGATGATATGAATGGGGTCCAATTATTTTTATTACTATTTTGTTGGAGATACTTGACATACATTTCGTCAATATTTAACCAGAATGTCATTTTATATATACGTGAAGATGAAGGGAATGAATATGTCACTTTGGGTCGATGATTGTTATTATCATTATCATTACTGTTTCTTTTAAGGTTAGATAAGGATGAAATTCTCTTGATAAGTGTTGAAGAACGTTTTCTACGAAGAGCTGCTGTTGATGACGATAATAAAGAAGAGCCACTTTTTGGTTCATATTCACCAGAAATTAAACACCTTATACTTGCACATTCCAAAGAGCCCGACACTCTAGTTTCCCTAGTATTATTAGTAGAAACAGTGGATTTATCTTTAAAAGAGTAATCAATAAACTGAATAGATGGTGATAATAAAACAAGAGAAATATCCATCATAGGCAATGGTACTTGAAGTTGATCATGATTTATAATATTATTTGTGCTATCATCATACTTTATATTATTATTTTTATGTATGGATTCATTATTTGCTGTTGATGAGAATGATGATTTGATTTGCTGGGTCCATGATTTCAATAATTGAAGTTTAGTAACATCAATAGTTAATTGTGGCTGGCTGAGGTTAAAAACGAATTGCAACATGCTATTATTAATATGAAGAGGTTGAGTCTTGTGATGAGATAAGCTTGCATGCATTAATAAATTGGAAGTACAAAATAATTTTATGGTGCTATCTGGTGCTAAATCATCTTTTAACTGATATAAAACAGAGTTCATTGTTATTTTAAGATCATATTTTTGAGTTTCATTTTTTTGCATAATTGTAGTAGTAGCCAAATAAGATACATATAGGTTTTCAATTTCCCATCGAGTATGAACCATATTATCATTACTGTTAAAGTCATACAATATACCAAGTTTTGGCGATTTTATTGTCCATGTTAAAAAGCACCAAGTGGATAGCTGCATATAAAGTATATAATATATATATATATATAATAGTTTAATACTTTTTAAAAAAATTACATTTGTATATATTAATATATTAAATTTGTACCTTATTTAGTAAATTGTTTTGAACTTGGTTTATATCATTCGTCTTATTGCTTAATAAATCCGCCTAAAATAAAGAACAAAAAATGATAATAATGTATATTTTAGTATATATTAAAAAAAGAAAAAAGAGAAGTAGGACCATTTGTTTATGTTTTTATTTTTATTTATTTTTCAATTTATATACCATATTTTGATTGTTATCATTTATGATATTATTGGAAATTGGGTATAGATGAGTTTGAAAGTCGTCAAATAAAATATCGCAATGAATACCATAAAGAGTAAGGCAATCTGAAGCTAAATTGAAAAATACATTGATAGAACCATTTGTTTTAGATAGAATGGGTGTTAATGCTGATGAGGAAGAAATAGCTTTAAATTGAAGAGAATGTAATACAATAGATAAGTTGATTTGTTTTTTTAGAAACATATGCTGAGTTTGTTTCAGGGTGTACTTGGAGGAGGAGGGTAATAAAGATGTTTCATCCGTTATCATGACATTTAAAATGCTTTGACAATCCAATGAATCTATTTGTAAACAATAATGATCTTTTTCATTTTCCAGATAAAAAATAATCCAAATTATATCCTGTATTTTTATTTGTATATATCGATCTATAAAGAATAAGCACCATTGAATAGGCAATGTGAATAAAAATTGAAGAGTAGGGTGAAGCCATTGAAATAGATGTCTAAGCCAGCTGAAGAAGAAGGAGAAAGAGAAGAATGTCGATATATTTTTCCTTTTTGTAAGTGAAGAAGAGGGTTCCTTTTTATTGGTTCGTAGAGTCACTCCATGTATATGAATCCGAATAATAAAAAAGGAAGTAAATGAAAAGGAAATAGGGTGTACGAATTGAAGTTGGACGTGTTGAATAGTAAGAGACCAATGATTATTAATGAATAAAGAAAAATCACGAAGTGATAAAAAACCAATGTCGAATTTTAGTTTGAATTTTAGGATTATTTTTTGCTTTATAAAAAGAATAAAACATATTAGGATAGTAATGAGAACAAGTAGTAATGCAATATAAACCATGTATATAATCCTTGGTTATAAATGAATAGATTAGTATATATATAAATATATAAATGTAAGTATATATATATATATATATATATATATATATATGTATATTTATGCTGTTCTTTTTAATATATAAAATGGTATACTATTCAAATAGGTATTTTTTAAAAAAAATTAAAGCGAAAGAAAATAAAAAAAAAGCAAAAAAATAGGGACAAATTTAAAAACTATTTTTTGTGGGGAATAGCATTATCCTTTTTTGGAATCCCGAACTCAATGTTGTTGGGTAAAAAAAAAAAGTTGCCACTTCCGAATTAAAACAAATAAATAGAATGTATTTTATTTACCTTATAATAAAGTATCAATGTAATAATAATAATAAAATATATAAAAAAAACATATAATGAAAAAAAAAAAAAATATAAAAATAAAAATGAGATATTGAATGAAGGATAAAAATAACAATAATAAATAAATAGATAGATGGATTTTTTTTTTTAAAAAGTAGTTGAAGGATGAGACCATTCAAAATCTTTCATATTTAAAGGAACACTTTGATGGCGCCATGACATGAGTGATGAAAAATCGACAGCATCTTGGTCAGCTGTTGCTGCTGTAGTAGCGGTAGTAAGAGGTAAATGATGGGATGGTGTAGAAATCATAGGGAAACGAATGATTTGACATAAGTGATGATCCATACCAATAATACCAAAGATTTCTTGTCTTAAATCTGAAGCTAATCCACGAATAGTATGATGTAAATGACATGTTGCTTGCATTCCTTCAGTAAAATCACTGCATTGAATCCAAGTAGCATCGTCTCTATTTTCCATATAAAATAAGGGTGCTTCGTTTAAATCCATATCAATTTGTGCAAACATACCATTTTCTGATATCGTAATATCTAATGAAGTCAATATATCAAAGGAAATAACCATTTTAAAATGGTAATTACTATCTCGAATATGCCATTCAAATGTACGTTCTGACAATTGGAAGCAACATAATAAATCTTGTTGATTGATTTTCATTCTATGCCATGTACCTATGGTGATGGCGTTTGCATTAATAATACCAGTTGAGATATCAGTATTTGTTGTTGCTGTAGTAGTAGTGTTGGTGGTGTTAGTGTTGGTGGTATTGTTCAAAAATGCCGTTGAATCATTTAATGATTTTAATGTGTCTGGATCTAAAAATAATAAAATTTATATATATAATTTAATTTATTTATTTATTTTATCTATATTTATCTTTTTCACTTGCTTTTCCAAATTAATAGTTTTTTTTTTATCATTATCATTTCTATATATATATTCTTTCTATATTTTACTTATATCAGTAACAGGGGTTGGGGATAAAGAGATATTTCCAGGGTAAAAAGGATCTTTTTCATCCAAAGAGATAGTATCACTTAATGAATTTGAAGTATACATAGAAAGTGAAGATGGTGGGAAAGGTGGTGGTGGGGGAGGAGGGGGAAGGGATGGATCAGAACTCCAAGATCGTTGAATAGGTACTTTTAATTGGTGATGATGATGATGTTGAGGTAAATAAGCAGAAGTAGAAGGTGGAGGAGGAGGAGGACCAAACCAATAAGGTTGTTGGTGATGATGATGGTGTAAAGCAGCAGCTGAATCTGAATATAATTTAGCTCTTACAGCATCTTGTTCTTCCCTTAAAACAGCACGACGTTGTAACATTTTAACTTTAGCTCTTCTATTTTGAAACCATATTTGAATTGATCGTTCAGGCATTTGTAGCTTTAAAGCCAAGTGTTTTCTCATTTTACTATCAGGTGTAGCACTAACTGCAAAAGTATCTTCTAATACGACTAGCTGTGTAGGTGTGACTCGAGTACGTTTTTTGGATTGAGCATCGTCTTGAGGAGAAAGGGGAAGAAGGGAATTCATTTTTTTTTAAAGGAATAATAATAAAGGAATGTATAGGTTGAATAATGGAATAGATTGGTTGATATAAAAAAAAGCGGTAAACTGAAAGAGGAAATAGAGAGGGAAATAAAAAGGGAAAGTAAAGGAAAGTAAGGTTTAAAGGAAAGTATAAAGAAAATAAAAAAGGACTGGAAGGGGTTATAAAAAAAGAGGAATAAAGAGAAAAGAGAAGTGAAAAAAGAAAAAAAAAAATGATTTTTTAAATTTTAATTATTTATTCGTTATTTAAATTTTTTGTACTACTGTTTTATTATATAGTTGTTCTTTTTTTAAAACTATGATTATATTAATAAATATATATAATATAAAGTTATTATTATTATCGTATATATGTTTATATAAAAATATATAATACAAGAAGTTGACATATGAAAAATAATATATTATATAATAAAAATCTATATTTTTTTTTATTTTTGCATAATTATTTTATTCTTTATTGTTATTTTTCGTTTTCAATTGATAAAAAAAAAAAAGGAGTTTGAATTGTTTTTTTTCTCTCTCTTTCACACTTTTTTTTTTCTTTTCTTTAAAAAATATGGATCAAATAAACGATCGTTTATGTATATTAGAACAAGAACTAGAGGAGCTTGATAATCAAATTCTATTATTAAATAGAAAGAAAATAAAAATAGAAAAAGAAAAAAGGGACCTTTTACATCAACAAGAAATCGCCATTATTAAAGCTAATACAGCTAATAACAACAGTAATACCAGTTTACCAAACTATCAACAAGAATCGTTCCCTTGGTCACAACAACTTTATGAAATAGCAAATACTCATTGGCAAATAACATCTTTTAGATCTTTGCAAATCCCTATATTAAATGCTGCTTTAGATCGCCAACGTGATATATTTGTTGTTTTACCTACAGGTGGAGGTAAATCGTTATGTTATCAGTTACCAGCGGTGATGGAAAATGGATTTACATTGGTGATTTGTCCTTTGGTATCACTTATTAACGATCAAGTTTATCATTTAAAAGAAGCTAACATTCCTGCTGTGGCATTAACGGCCGCAACCAAGATGGATGTCGTATCGCAAATTCATGCTGCAATGATTAATGATATCCCCGGTAAAAACTTTAAATTGCTATATGTGACGCCTGAAAAAATAGCTAAAAGTAAGAGGTTTATGGCAAAGTTAAGTCAAGCGTATGATAAAGGAAGATTGGATCGAATTGTGATTGATGAAGCCCATTGTTGCTCTCAACAAGGTCATGATTTTAGGTATGTGTATATAGGTTAATAAAATAATTTAAATATAAAGGGAATGAAGAAAAAAAAAAAGGTGATTTTTATTTTTATTTAGAAATTAATAGTTCCTAATATTTTTGTTCTTTCTTTCATATTTTTAGACCAGATTATAAAACCTTGAATGTTTTAAGGGTACAAAAAAAGAATTAGATAATAATTTAAAATTAAAAAAAAAAAAAGAAAAAATATCATTTGTCTCACTATTATTTTTATTAAATTAATTTATTGTATGATTAGACTGTGTTCCCTAAAGTTCCCATTATGGCTCTTACTGCAACTTGCCCATGGGATGTAATGAAAGATGTAATGCGTATTCTTGGTATGAAAGAACCTAGTCGACCTAATGGCTCTTTGGTTTATAGTGCACCTTTATATCGTAAGTTGTAGAAAAACGTTTCTTTTTTTTTTTAAAAATAAAATAAAATAAAATAAAATGAAATACAAATGTGATACTAATAATAATATGATCTTCATTTTTTCGTAGGTCCAAATCTTATTTATAAAGTGGTTTTGAAACCTGAGACACAGGGAGAAACATTAAGTCATATGAGCGATTGGATTCTATCAAATCATCCTAATCAATCTGGAATTATCTATTGTTTAACAAGAAAAGAAACGACCGTTATAGCTGGTGAATTATATAAACTTAGCCGTGGAAAAATTAAATGTGGTGTTTATTTTTCAGATATGTCTGATGTAAAGTATATATATTCACATATAATATAAAATAAAATAGTAAATAACAATAATAGTAATGATATATATATATATATATTATAATTATACTGAATCATCATAGGAAGATAAAGAAGAAACACATCAATTATGGAGAAGTAATAAAATCCAAGTAATAGTAGCTACGATTGCATTTGGTATGGGAATTAATCATTTGAATACACGATTTATTATCCATTACACTTTATCTAAATCTGTTGAAGGCTATTACCAAGAAAGTGGTAGAGCAGGTAATTAATAAAATAATAATAAAATGATGATAATAATATAATAATAATATAATAATAAAATGATGATAATAATATAATAATAATATAATAATAATAATGTAATAATAATAATAATAATTATAATTATAAATATATATATAATTATAAATAGTAACACAAAGTTGACTAAAAAAGAAATAATCATAATTATCCCTTTTTCTTCTATTTTTTCTTAAAAAAAAAATTAGGTCGTGATGGAGAAAGAGCAGATTGCATATTGTATTACAGAGGACAAGACTGTAAAATAAATTAAAAAAAAAAAATTAAAGGATTTCTGATTATATCCACATGGTTTGACTCAAACTTTTTTATATTGGTGTCCATTGTTTTATTTTATTTTATTAAATCATGTAGTGCCTCGATTATCAACCATGACTGTTAGTGAATTCCAAGGAAGGACTAATTGTAAGTAATCATATAGATCAACTTTTTATTCATTTTATAAAAAAAGATTATTGATTGATGAAATATAATCTTTTTATTATTATGATTTAGTGAGTGCCATGGTACAATATGCTCAAGACTATACAACTTGTAGAAAGATCTTTTTTGAAAATTATTTTTCAGTCAACCCTATCAATATGGAACATACAGAATTAGTGAACGAAACAACACCTGATATTAAATGTGGTAATTGTGATAATTGTACTCGGGATCCTGATATGATAGTAGAAGAAGATATTACTCAAGAAGCTGTTACGCTTGTCAATATACTAAAGAAAACCTCTGAATTAAAAGAAAAATTAACCATGTTGAAATTAATACAAGTATGGAAAGCTCGTGGTATCAAGAACCCTCCTCTTAATATTATTAAAACATTACCCAATATTTCCATTCCTGTGAATAATAAATATTCTACTGCTGTAAGTTGAAGAATAGAAAGGGAAAGAATGGTTATATAAAACAAAAGAATGATTCTAGTAATTATTATTATTATTATTATTATTGTATACATTTAGGATCTTGAAAATATAATCAATCATTTAATTGGAGAAGGATATTTAGACGATGACTATCATTTTACAGCGTACAACAGTTTTACGTAAATATACAAGTATATTACATAATAAAAAGAAGAACAATAACAAACAAGCGCCTCACCCCTATTTCATATTTTTTTTTATTATAATAATAGATATGTTGTGAATGGACCAAGAGCTCAACTAATTCCTTCCAAAGGGCCATTTCAATTAGATATCAAGATGCAGTTTATACGAGAACTTAATCCGGTGGAAAAAATAATAAAGAAACGAAAAAGGTTACCTTCAGCCTCAACTGTAGAAGAAGGAATTGACTCAGCCAATATAATTGAACTTGATTAATTATCTTTTTTTTTTTTTCGCTAATGTATGTAAGTATGTAAATAAATAAATATATAAATAAAAAAGGTAAAATATATTTTTAGTTTATTATATATATATATTGGGTCAGTGCGCTAAAAAAATAAAATAAAATTATATCTTGTGGATAATATGCATCATTTTGTGTATGTATTTCCTTTCTTAATTATTTCCCGTGAATGACTTTAAATAAAAAAAAAACAACGCCAAATAAAAACATATGTAGGGGATATCATATGAAATTCAATGTATATTATATGCCGGACTCTTAAGGAGATATGTAAAAAGGGAAAGGAGGATAATGATTTTCGAAATTTTATACATTTCAGAAAAAAAAAAAAATCATTCACTCACTCTTGTCTATCACTCGTTAATTCTATTCACACACACACACACATACACACTTAAATATATTTATATAAATATATGGTATTTTTATAACTCCCCTTTGTACTTTTTTTTTTCTTCGTCCTTCCTCCTTTTTTTTTCTTTTTTTCTTTCTCTTTAAATAGATATCTACTTTTTTTAAATCTCTTTCTTTTCTTTTCTTCTCTTTCATAAAATATATAACTTTCATTCATTTTATTACTTCATTCATTTTTTTTTCTTCACACTCTTTTTTTTAAATATTATTATTGTTATTATCAATATTTAATTTAGCAATGCTTACTAGTCAATCGTTTCATTCAATTCGTCCTATGGATAATAATAATAGTTGGGTTGAACCTACTTCACCTACTTTATCTTCCATGTCATCATGGGTTGCCAATAAATCGGTCGCCGAGGCCGTCGGCCTTTTAAAAAATGCTAATGCAACGCTTCGTGAAAAAGAATATGGTAAATAAAAAATAAATAAAATTAAAAAACATGAAACGATTTTTTTTTCTCTATCTTTCTTTCTCTTTCACTTTTTTGTTTTTATTCCTCTCTCTCTCCCTCTCTTCATTCACTCATTATTATTAATTTTTTTTTATTCTTTTCCTTTTACTCATACACTTTATTTACAATCTATATTTTATAGATTTATATTTAATAACAGAAATTAAAGAATACCTTTTACAAGATAATATGAAACTTCATTCACAATATGAATCATTAATGAATCAAATAGAAAAGGATCAACAGCAACAGCATTATTTTGATCAAAACAAGTTACTTCACCAAGAAAATACATTAAAATTATCTATTCATGATTTAGAAGATAAAAACATGGAGCTGGAACAATTATTAGAAAGCGCGCAAAATCAATCTAGTCAATTGCAAACCCTTCACTCTAAAAAGACAAGAGCCTTACAAAATGACATTAAATTATTAACCAATCACTTAAATTTAGCCACACAGCATATTGAAGAATTAGAACAACAACAAAATCAATATACAAATCGTACGGATAGTGAAGATCAAAATAATAATAATAATAATTTATATCAACATGAAACATTGTTAAAAGAACTACAACAGCATATTACCAATTTAGAGAATGAAAACAATCAACTGATATTTACAAAAAAGACCGTACAAGAAAAATTAAATCATGCTTTATCCCAACTTTATCAATTGAAGCAACAATATCAACATTATGAAGGGTCACAGCACGATTATCAGCAGCTCCAATTAGCCTATCAACAACAATTTGATCAAATTCACGATCTTCATTTATCTTTAGAGGAGCATCGCCATCTTTTGTCCATTACTTTAAATAATGAGCCTGATTTATTTCACTCTTATCACCATCCTATTGATTTAATTCATGATAATTTAACTACAACAGATTCTTTTGATAGTAGCCAACATTACCTTGGTTTGAAACAAAATAACAATCCTCTTTATAGCCAATTATGTACAACAACAACAATCACTCCTGGAAAAGATTTAATGTCAGAATTAGAAAATGCGTGGCGTAGAGATCGGTTAATAGATATCTCTTCCGATCAGCAACAACAACATCACATTGAAAATAATAATAATAATAATAAACATGTAAATCAACAAGAAAATTGGCAAATGCATAATAACAACAATAATACAACTTCTTCGCCATCCATTATCATTGATCCATTTTCTAATACAGAATATCATTTTACAGACTTATCATGTTTTTATTACTCCAGCGAAGACCACCATGATTATGAAAATGAAGCTGAATTATTTACAACTTATAATCATACAAATCATGGATATAAATTACTACACCATGAAGGAGAAGATGACGATAATCATTCACTTTTTGCTCCCATTCATTCAAATCACATTCCTTCTTATAATTTATATCCAAATCTAACAGCGACAACAATGGCGATGAAAAAAGAAGAGCAAAATAAACTCGTGGTCACACAAAATTCACCCGTGAAATTGATACACAAAGTGCAACGATGGTGTAGATTTGCCATAGTTTTATCCATGGCTATTGCAATTAATGTCATTCAAGGTCCTAATAGTATGTTGGAAAAAGAAGAAACAGAAGATGATAAAAAGAAGATAAATAAATAAATAGTAACAACAACAAAAACGAAGATCTTTATAAAAAACAAACAAATGAACAAAAAAATTATTATTATTATTATTTCAATGTGTATTTATTTACATCATCCTCATTATTCTCATATATGTATGCAAAGTAAACTTAATATATATTTATATATTTATACCCTAGTTAATTAATTAATATTTATTATTATATACCCTTTTTTTTTTTTAAAATAAATAAATCATTACAATTAAATGTAATTTCTTTTAAATACTTTTTTGAAAAAATAAATAAATAAATAAATAATACGTAACATTATAAAAAAAAATGCTACTCTTTTTTTTAGGTTTATTTCTCCTCTAAGATTGATAAGGAAATGTTACTTTTTCGGAAGCGTTTTTTTTTTTTTTGTTTTGTTTGTGATATTCATTTTAAAGCCATATGATTGGTTCAGTGTGAAATCTATTAAAACATATATGTATAGTAGATAAAAGTATTGCGTCAAAATATGATTTTTTATTTTTATTAGAAAAAAATAAAAAGAATAAAAAATAATAATAAAGGATAAATGACTATACAACTATAAACAGATATAATTTGACATAATAAAGAGATTTTATAAAAAAAAGGAATATAATAATAATAATAATTGATGTATAGACATTGGTTATTTTTTTTTTTTGTATATTTAGATGTGTAACAAATAGAAGAAAGAACAACCATAAAAAAGATTTTTTTTATGATCATAAAATAGAATAATATAGAAAAAATATTTACAATAAAATAATTATGTATATATAAAAAAAAAGAATTAGATGGAATAAAATTAGAACAAAAGAAAAAATAACCCTCCCCCGAGATTTTTTTTTTTTTTTAACAAAGAGTTTTATACATATGACTAATGAACCAGATTAGCCATAGGACGGGAATTACCAACACTAAGAGATCGAGGACGATTATTCACATGTCTTTCGTTTGAAGAAGAAGAGACTTGGAGATGAGAAACCGCTTGATGTAAAGGAATAAAACTGGAATCAAAAGGTAAAGGGTTGGTAGTACGAGTGATAATAGGATCGTCTAGTCTTATTGGGCCATAATGTCGTGATTGGGATTGAAGAATTTGACGAAGTTCATTATAAGCATCATCTTCTTGTTGACGTTGGGTTGAATGGTAATCTTGTAAAGAAGAAGGTTTTTTTGGACAAGGTGCAACAATATTCATTTTCATTTAATAAGTATAATAAAGAGCTGAGTTAGATTGAATTATATATAGAGAGATGGTTGATTTATATGTATGTATGTAAATATATATTTATATATAAAAAAAAGAAAGAATTATGATATGTACAAAAAGTAAATTCTTTTCTATAAAATTAAAAAAAATAAAGTATATTTTTTTTTAACGGATATATATATATAAATATAAAATAACAAAAAAAAGGTCAAGTAAAATTTAAAAAAAAGAAAGAAAAAAAAGAAAAGGGAGAAAAAAGGAAAAAACAAAGAAAAGAATTGTTTATATAAAAAAAAAAGGATGGAGTTTTAATTTTGTTGTGTTACAAAACTTGGTTTTTTTTTAAGGTTAATTTAAATATTACAGCCTTAAAGGAAATAGCCACATTTTTTTAATATTATATTACTATTATGATTTTAAATAATTTATTAATGTCGTTTTTTAATTTATTATATATATATATGATTACTTTATTATTATTATACATAATCACTTTTATTAATAAATTAGTTTTTATCTACATACGTGGTTGAATGCTCTCGCTTCGTATCTCCGAGAAATCAAAAAGTCGGTATTTCAATAAAAATATCCTATTTCTATTTCTTTTTTTATATAAAAAAATATCATCATTCTATAAATAAATAATGACCTTATCAAATCATAATCAATTTAAAAAACCTATTGTTTTATTTTTATGAAAAACTTTTCCATATTAAAAAAAACTATTGACTAAAACATTTACTCTTAATCCTATTATGTTTTATACTATTATTATTATTATTATTACTATTGTTATTGATCTACTGTTATTTTTTCCCTTCAATTGGCAACATGCTTCATAAAAAAATGTAAAACCCCCTTTCTTTCCCCTTGAGTTTGAAATCATTATAAAGTTTGAGAAAAAAAAAAAAAAAAACTTTTCCATCAGTCAAATTTAATATATATTGTTAAACTACAAAAAAAAAAAAAAGCAAAATATAATTATATCAATATTTTTCAAATATACTACTTCTTTTATTTTAAAAAAGGTTAAATTTGTATATGCTTTGGATGAAATCTATTCATTTGCGTGAAGAAAAAAAAAAAGAATAATATTTAATAAATACATGTAATATGATCATACTAAGATAGATTTATATAAAATGGTTCATATGATAATAAAAAAAACTATCACTGTTGTTATTCTTGTCATTTGTTTATAAAGAATGAATTACATCTTTTGTTTTTATACTTTATTCCCGAGTCCCTCAAATTTCTTGTCAAGAAAAATGATCTTGATCCCTTTTTTTATTATTTAAAATTAAAAAAGTCTATTATCTTTTAAAATTAACTTCTCATTCTTATTCAATAGAAATATGTATTTATAATCTTGATCAATAAAAGAAAAGTTTAAAAAAGTGGATTTGCATTACTTTTAATTTTTTGTCAGCGGTGTTTAAATTGATATAATAACGAGTGAATAATTTTTTTTTCTTTTTACACTTTATAATTTTTTATTAAATATATATATAAAATGTATCAAGCAAATAGATTAGAAAGAATACAATATACCTGCACTGTAAATAGTGATAATGGAATATAAATATATTATAAATTACAATAATAATAACAATAATAGTAACAATAACAATAATAATAATCAATATCAATATTTTATTTATTTATTTTTGATGAATACTATTATTATAACTATTATTTATATATAGATATGTAAATTAGGTATTACTGGAAAAACTGAATATAACAAACATATGAAAAAGAATCACTCTTTAAAAAAAGAAGGTATTAATAGTAATAATAATATAAAGGATATTGTATATACAGATAACTATTTACAAGCAATCGTTTCATTAATATATATATATATATTATTTTATTTATTACAATAGGCGAAATAAACGATCCAATATTAATATCAGATTCAACAGATGTCATGACAATATCTTCTTCAAGCGAAACTAGTACATCCACTAATAAATCATTTCAACAACAAAAACAACTACCACCATTAGTAAAACCATTAATACCTATTTCTTCAGGTGAAGGAAGTTCTTCCACCAGTAGAATTTTAAAACAACGACAACCACCACCACATCAACAACAGCAGTCAATAGGGAAGCCATTAATATCTGTTCCATCGAATATCAGTATTGCTTCTTCTCCTAAATCATCATCCGCTAAATTAAGTAATTCTGGAAAACGTCCTTTAGAGATAGATCAAATTTTTAGCGCTCTACCACCTAGCGTAAAACAAAAAACCACTGATACTAGTGAAAATCTTAGTCGACAGTCATCACCACAATTGCCACCACCAACATCTTCAGTATCATTACCAAAGTCACAGCAGAAACAAAAACAAAATTTACAACATCAACAACGACAACCATCTTCATTACCTTCAACTTCATCTAATAATAATATAAATGATAATAATAGATCATTACAAAGAGCTCCATCTTTTGGTGTTTTAACTTCTAATTATCATCATCCAATCATTCAATCACAATATATGAATGAAAACTTTCCTCCTTCAGTACGACATCATACTAATGCAAAACAAATAAACTGTTTTTCTATTCATGATCCTCGACACAATAACTTGGAATCTTTTTGTAAGTGTATATTATAAATTTATAATCAATGAGGTAGATGATCATAAAGTTTATCCACAAATATTAAATAATAATATTAATAGTAATAACAATAAGAAGCTACAGCAATAATATATTCATCTTATTTAATCTCATTATTATACTTTTATATTTATATCATATCAATGCTGATATTTATACGAAAAAAAGCTGAAAAACTTACTATGGCCAATTTCAATCACAAAATTTCAAGGAAAAGGGCGAATTTAGTACCTCTCTCTTCTGAAACCATAAAAAACGTTCGAAAATTACTTCATTCTGTATATAAGTAAGTAAAAAAGTAAATAAAGAATAAAAATGTAAAACTATATATATATATATATATATATATATAATGAAAGGCTCATTGTTCATTTTTATATAATTTAATAATAATCTTTTTTATTTTTTTTCTTTAAAAAAATAGATCTATTCACCTTGACCCTGATAACAACATTATCACTAATGAGCAACATTCAGCATTGAAAGCATTATTAAGAAAATTAGATAAGCAATTACAAAATACGTTAGTTGGTCCTGGTCTTCAATCTTTTGCCTTTGATTATGAAATAATTGTCTCCAAATTAGAGAAAATCAAAACGCATATTAACAAACAACTCATGGATGATATGGAAACTCAACTTAATCTTTATTATGATGCATTGAAAGGGGAAGAAGCTAAATTGCAATTAGAGGCCTTCAATAAGTATTGTGAGATGAATAATATTCAGTTATCAGAAGAAGATAATGATGGTGGGAATGATTTTGAAGAAATTAGTAAAAAAGTTAGTGACCTTGTCAAAGTGAATAACAGTAATAACGACAATAATAATAACAATTGTGATAGTGATTCAATAGCTTTAAACACAGCTCCATTCTTGGTAAGTAAAAAAAAAAAAAATAGATAAATCAAATATGGTTAATTCAATAGGTTCTAATACTATTATCATTATTTATTACTTCTTTATTTATTAGACAAAATACTTGAATAATAATAATCAATCAAGAACAAGCTACTGTGAACATTTATATAAATACCCTAGCTCTTACTTTATTTCATAATAAATATTAAAAATAAAAAAAAATAAAAAAAAAAATAATAATAATAAAAAGTTTTCATATGGTAATTCATATATTATTTTAATTGCATTTAACAATAAAAATAAATCTATTTATCTACTTGGCCTTCTTTATTAAAAAATATATTATATGAAAATAGTTTATTTGATATATAGTTGAGTTAAAGTAGAATAGGTGTCTGTATCAAAATAAGGTTTCAAATGTGCTGAGGTCAAAGTAAGTTTAATTTTCTGTAAACAATCACTGTCGAGTTGGTCATAGAATGGACTTTTTCCCAACGTAATAAATATATCAGAAATGGAAGCAACCGCAACAGAAGCAGGAAGATGGCTAGCTTCATGGATTAAATGCTGTTTTTCAAGTCGTGGTAAGAGTTGATCTAATAAAATTGGCCAAGATAATTTTTCACCAATGGTACAAATGACTTTATCCATCTGAGCTTTCACTAATTGATCGGTCTCAGTGGTGATAGAGGTGGTTGGACTGGCTATGATTACCATTAATCTTTGAATAATCCATTTATTTTTTCGTATCATATCTTCTTTTGCTGTATAGATTAAGAATTGGTGTAGTGCTGATAAAGCAGTTACTCTTTTACTAATGATAAAATCATTACTATCCCCCATTAAACGCTTTAAGCACGAATCAAAGCTTTGGTGTACAATATGCTTTAACCCTTTTTAAAAATAAAATAAGATTAGCTATTTTTTCATTTATATTATTTTTGGAGTGTACGAATGTGCATGATTTTAGTTTATAAACTTTATTTTTTTAATATACGAACCAGTATCAACTTTTTCATTTTCTTCTATAGAATCCATAATACCAGCATCTATTAAATCTTGGCTACAAATACGACCCAATTTTTCTAACCCAAGTTGACATAAAGTACAAATAGATTCCAATTCATCGGCAATACCAGAAAAAAAGATTGGCAGTAACTGTTCTGCATGACTATATCTATCCATAGGAGACAAAGATACCATAAGATCGCACATTGAAGAATAAAAAGTAGTACGAACTAAAGGTGAATGATCATGAATTAATTTAATAAATAGTTCCGATAAATTAGATAGCCCTTGAGAAGAGCATAATAATTGACGATGGAAAGCCTATAATACATATTTATATATAATTAGTACTATTATTGTATTACAACTATTTCTTTTATTTATTATTTATTACCTTTATACCAAGTACACGAATAGCAGTATGTTTATGAGATAATAAAGGAATGATACAATCATGAATTGTGTGTTCACCGCGTAAAGATATAGCTTTTGGTTGATATTCAATCAATAAAATAAGAAGGTTAGCACTTTTTTTAACAACGTCAGGACAAGTGTCAAGCACAGTTAATTTGATAATCCCAAACCAAGTATCATCCATAGGAGGGCCTAAATTTATTTTTTGTTGTCGTTGTTTAATGAGTGAAATCAATACATCCAACCACAATTGACGTATTTCTTCAGTAGGTTCTAGTTTTAAACGATCAAGACTGGTTTTCACTATTGTATCCATTGGTTGATCTACTCGGGTCATAAAACTAACTATATATTATTAGTATATATTAAAAATAAAATAGAATAGAAGAAAAAAGAAAGAATAAAAAAAAAGCTATCATAAACATGATCATTTATAATAATAATACATATATACTCTTTCTTTATTTCTTTCTCTTGCTTTTCTTTTTTATTTATCAACATTATTGTTAGTACCTTTCTATTAGAGACACTGTTTTTTCTCTAATATATTCAATATCACTACGGCCCCATAAAAGTAAATGTTCTTGTAATTCACTAAATAGTACATTAAGATTTTCTTTTTCCCATTCTTTTGTATTTTGAAGCGCTAGGATGTTAACTTGTTCTATGGCTTTTTTTTTTGAAAACCGATCTTTTGTAGAAAGGTCGCTTAATACTACTAAGTATGGTTGTAAATCCTAGGTTTAATATAATATTGATATATAAACATATATGCATATATATCAATAAAATTCTTCTAACTAGTAATATGTTTAAATATACATATATTATTATTATTATTCCTTTTTTACTTTACAGATATTATTAATGAAGAGCTTTGATCCATTGAACAATATTAAAAAAAATTAATAAATAAGGAAGAGAAGAAAAAAAAAAAGAATTTTTTTAAAATTAGGCGGCGTTATTTTAATTTTTTATAGTATAAAGATTAATGGTATAAATATATATTGTTATCATTTATAATTAAAATATTACTATATTTTTAAATATAAAATGTCAAACTAAAAATTATAAAGGATCACTATCAGGAATAAAATACCAGAATCATCAAAAGTAATTAAAAACTATCCCTAGTAATAAATAGCAAAACGCTAGTACCAGTAATTATAAAATATAGCCAAGAGTAAAGAACTGTAAAGAACAACCTTTGGGAGCCATAAACAAAATATATATTTACAGTTTAATTTCAATACACAGAAATATATAGATATAATAGAAATGATATTTATAATAGCAAAAGTTTTCCCCAGTATAAAAAGTATAGCACGCTAATTTCTTTCTACGGGATCCAAAAAATCTCATATAAATATATATACAGTAGAATTTTATAACTTATGATAATATATATAAACATGGATATATATAAATGTCAAGTAATTATCAAGAATAGTCTTGTATGTATATGATAAAAATTTAATTCGATATAAATATATGTATTAAATTACTTGAAGTTTTGAGAGAAAAAGGAAAAAAATTAATATATATTTCATTTACATCTTTTTATTTTTTTTTTTACGAGTTTTTTTTTGTTGTTTTTTTTTAAAAAAAAAGAATTGTAATTAATGTAATATAACATAAAATAAAAAAAATCAGATAAATAAAATACAATATAAGGATATTTCGTACGGTTGTAATAAATAAGTATATATACATCATAATGATCCAGGATGAATAATATAATAACAATAATAATAAAAAATATAAATAAAAGATGATATAATAAAATAATAATAAAAATATATATTTATATTTAAGATAAATTATATAATTGAAATTTAAAAAAAAAAAATAAAAAAAATAAAAAAAAAAAAAAAAAGTACACGCATATACACATATGTATTTGTTTACTTATTTTACCATCCACCGAAATAAGGGTGTTGTTTTTTCATATCACAATTTGTTGCTGTTGGTTCACTTTTACAACTACTTGCTCCAGGACTATCTTTCCCATCTTGATGTATATGCTCCTCTTGATCCTTTTCTATTGCATGTTGCCTTATATTATCACTACTACTTGTTCGCCTTAAACTGATGGAGGAGGGTGTATTAGTTGATTCTAAACGCTTTGTTGTTAGTACCGTATGACTTGGACCTACAACAGGAGGTGGACGATTAAATAAAATAGGGCTTGTAATGGGGTTCATGGAATCGCTTGAAGGGTCACCGCCTAACTCACTCATTTTAAATACCAAAGAATCATCATCATCCACTATACTTGTTCTTGCTCCTCCTCCTCCAACGCTTGCTGTAATAGTTGTTGATGTGCTTGAATGTTCATTAATATTTCCTTCACTACTAATTGTTCTTTGACTTGTATTTAACCTTTGGTTGGCAGTATTGTTAAAGTTATCTGAGGTCAATTTATGTCGTGCTAATTTTTCTTCTATTCTACTTAAATTATTGTGTTTGTTATTATTGTTATTATTGTTATTATTAGTATTATTGCTGCTGCTGTTGTTGTTATTGCTGTTGTCATTACTATGATGGTGATTGTCACTCTTATTGTTCTTTTTCCTATTCTTTCTATGGCTGTCATTAACATTTTCATTGTCATCGTCATCATCGTCATCATTACCATCATCATCGTTATCATTTTCGCCTTCGTTATATTTACTATTTAATTTCTTTGAAGTTGATGGTGATAGCGTATTTCCTGCTGATTGCATTCTACGTGACCTTAAATTATTATATGTATCCATAACATCATCATTATCATCATCGTTCATCGTGTGGTATCTATTTAAATCAGTATGTCGACGATCTTGAGGATAACTAGAATAAGCAATTTGTTGTTGATGTGGACTATATTGGAAATGTTTATGTAATGACGAAGAAGGCTGAGTAGTAGGTGATTCAGGTGTAATTGAAGGTGATTGTTGTTGTAGCGGTTGTTTTTGTTGTGAAATGAGAGATCGACGATGCCGTGATAAATTGCCCTGACTACTATTACCACCGCCACTACTGTTACCTGGTGAGATAGAATGTGCATTATGAGAAGAAGAGGAAGCAACTATAGGAGTAAATTGTTGTGGAAGACTTCTTGGAATACGTACAGGAGTAGATGAATTTTGTTCAGCATGTAATGGAGATGGTATAATAGGCTGATAAGATCTACTTGTAGAAGATGATGAAGAACCAGGTGAAACACCAGTCATAGTTATCATAGGTTCATTTTGATCGTTTGAAGAAGAAGATCCTCCTATATTAAGACCCATTGCAATCATACTCGTTGTCAGAGATTCTGATAAATTATTATGTGTTTCACGTAGATTTTGAAAATGAGACAGTGCCTTTTTTGATTTATAAACAGAACCTGTACCATATCCACCACTTGTCCCAATGCTACTATTTGATTCTGATATAGGTGATGTGCCGGTTTGCTGTTGTTGTGTACTATCTCCAAGTTGGCTTGACGTTGATGGTGTAGGTGCTAATTTTGGTTGAAATAATTTCAAATCTTGTTTTACCCCAATGAATTTTACAAATTCTTCCAAGTCTGTATCACCCATTTCCTAATATATAAAGAAACATATATATAGATGTAAATAATAGACCTCTTATTTAATTATATTCATTATTATGTATATATTTGTATATATCACTTACACTTAGAATATTTATAGAACTTTGATCACTATTACGAGACAGCCTTCTTGTCATACTTGTTCCACCCATATCTACTCTACTTGGACTTGATTTGTATTTATCAAAACTAGAAGAAAATTCAATTTTTCGACCAAATGATCCAGACCCACTTTCAGTACTACTTGATGGCTTCGTTTTATCTACTGATGCATTATTTTTAAACCCTGACACTATTTTTATTTTTTATTTTTTAAGGATTAAAGTATAAAAAAAAGGTATATTAATCTCGTATTACTTTCTTCCTTTTATATATTTTTCCTAATTCTTTTACTATATTTTATTTTTTAATGACTCACTTAAATTTTCTGCTTGAGGAGAAGATGATAAAGATGGTGATTTAAAAGGAGAAAAAGCTGGAACTGAAGTTCGACGTGATACAGAAGTATTTAATGTACTGATAATTGGTTCTATATTATAATCTTTACTATCACGATGTAATGGAGAAGATGGTACTGGTGAATGACGTGAAGTGCTAGTAATGGAATAACGTTGTCGTTGTACAATTTCTCTAGGATTGGATGAACTAGAGTAAGACGTTTTACTACTACCAGAACTTGTTGATGATGTTGGAATTACAACTTGTTCCGCCTAACCATTAAACATATACATTGTTTAAGTCACGTATATACATATAAATACATATTTAAATTTATTTTTATTAAATAAACCTTACCTTTCCAGTTACTGATCTTGTATCATACATTGATGCAGGTCTACTCTTTATATTATATTCCTGTTGATATTTTGTAATAGTTGGTGTAAAATAATGTTCATCCATATCTACAAACCTGGCGCTAATGTCACATTCAGAATCCTCTACTTTGAAATCACAATTGCGTCTATAATTTACTTGAAGTTTGAATGTTCTATAGGTAAGAAAAATAATAATATAAATAGTATAAGAATAAGAATAGAGTAACAAAGCATATATTTATAATTTTTTTTTTTTTTTTTTTTTTTTTTTACCCAAGTGGAGTCATGATATCAGTAAAAGAGTATGATTTTGTTGGATTACGGGCATCACTATTTAAAATAGGCGTTTCTAATGAAATTTCGTCATGCCTTCTTACATTTCGGGGTGTAAATTGATAACCAATAGATAATTCGTGAGAGTCATTAAATTTTTGCAATTTTCTATGTAAATTATAAGCAGGTAATAAACGCACCAATGAATGTAGAGAACGAAAAAAAACAATTGATCTTTTATAAATATTTGGTAAATCTACAGGAAAATCAGGTAATGGATGACTATAAAAAGAAAAAGAAAAAATAATAAAATACTGATATAATTAGCTCTTTCTTTTTATAAATACGTATATTTATATAAATATAAATATAATTATATATATATATATATATATATACATAATTATTAATATTTTTATTATCTCTTTACTATGTTTTTCTTTTCTTTTCTACTTCATTATTCTTTAATATTTATTATATAAAAATAAAAATAAGCTATACTTTAGTGTTAAAGTCCAGGTTTCAATCAATATCCTTTGTACACCATAAGCAGCATTTGTTTGGCTAGTACCTAAATCTACTCGATTCCGTCGAAGTGTTTCATCAGTGACCATTAAAGCTTGATTTTGGGCGAGTTTTGATGTATCCAAATATATATCAATGATCATAGGTGGTGGTTCAACTTCTGTAGATTGTATTGCCAAAGTTCTCCAATATTTAAGTTCATCTTTTAATATCTCAATATCTTCGGTTGCAATATTAAACTTTATAAATATATTTAAAATAATAATAATGATATTAGTATTATTATTCATAGTGATAAATCAAAAAGTCTGTGCGTTTGCTATTATCATCAATTTTTATATGTGTATATCATAGTTATTGTATTTTATTTTTATCTTTTTTTTTTTATCTCTTACCCATTTATTTAATTTTCTAGATTCTCCACGTCTGTCTCTATTTTGAATATTATCTGAAGTAATACGTGATTGAATAATTAATTGCGCTGTTTTTGTATAAAAGTTCTAAAGAGTGTATATATATATATATATATATATATATTAAAATACAATTAAGTTTCAGAGCAATGCGCTTTTTTTTTTTTTGATAATTTACGATGATTAATATTTAGTTTCGTTTTTCTTTTATATATATATATTTTAGTGCTACCTGTATAATGTGATCCAATTTTGAGTTGCGAGTATTACTAGATGACGATGACGGAGGAACAGGTGACGAAGAGGATGATGAAGGTGAAAATCCTGTCTGATAAGAACGGCTATGCATATCTCTACTTTTTTATTTAAAAAAAAAATTAATATATGTATATATTAAAGATAAAGAATAAAGAATTAAAATAATGAAAAAAAAAAAAACTATGTATCTATACATATATGTCAAATTATATATATATATATATATATTCTTGGTAGGTTAGTAAAATAAAAACTTACCTTGATAACAATTTTTATTAAAAAAATTCTACTTGTAAATTGTCAATATGACAAATTACTTTTGGTTTTTATCAACACCCAATCAGTCAACAAATAATAAATAAAAAGCACCAACAAATTTTTTTATTGACCTGTAATGTTTAATTGTATTGTTGCGAAAGAAACTGTTGGTGATATTAAAGCGAAGTTATTTAGATTGTATTAATGAAAATGATGATTAAAAAATTAAAATAATAATAAAAAAAAAAAATAAACGAAAAGGAAAGGAAGTTTTATATAATAAAATACAAATGATAAATGCAAATAATAATAATGATAAAAAGAGTAAAAAAGAAAATGCAAGATTCTATGGATTTTTTTGAATTAAAAAATACAATATAAAAACCAAGGAATCTCTTTTTCTTTTTTATAATTTAAAAAAAAAAGGAGAGTAAGTTTTAAAAAAATAGAAAAAAAAAGGAAAGAATCAAAAAGCCGTATCTTGTAATCTTTATGAATTGCATATTTAATCCCCGCATTTTTCAAATAGAATTGAGTCATATATATTTTTATATTTAAAATTAAGACAGTTGTTCAATTTTTATGTTTTTAATTTATTTTTGGGAAAAAAAAACAACTGATACACAAGAAATGAAGTTATATAAATAAAAAAAAAAATTGATACTTTGGTATATATTGCTTTTTTCATTGGTATATATAAATATAGCTATAATTTCCACGACTTAATAAATATGCCTCTAAATAGTCATTTTATACTAAATCCTTAACCGAGTTTCTGGGGAAGAAATCAAAGGGATATTTGTATTTTAGTACCTTTTTTTTTTAAAAAAAAATATCAAAGTTATATATATTGTATTAAACCCCAAATAGAACCTTTTTATTTACAAAATTATTGTTTTAGAAAAAAAAATATGTATAAAAAAAAATAGAAAAATAAAAGGTGGAATCATTTGAGAAATAATAAGGAATAAAAAAAACCCAATTAAATAAAAAGGTATTTTTTTGTTTTTTTTTGTTTAAAAAAAATAAGTAGGAATGAATAAATTTAATGCTGAAAAGGGTGAAAGGTTGATATTAACTTGTAATATATGAGGACGTGTATATTATTATTATTTTCTTATTTATTCGACAGTGACACTAGAAAAAATAAAAATAAAAATAGAATGAATATACACACATACGAAAAAAAAAAAACCTCCATCACTTTTAATATACTATAGAATTTCATTTTTTAATTACCTCTTTGCCAAGTTTCTGGGGAAATCAACATCTTGACCTTTAAGAACAGCAAGGTAGTAAGATAACAATTGAAGAGGAATAATGTTAACTAAACCTTGGAGACAGTCGACGGTCTTAGGAACTTGGATAGCTCTGAATTCATTAATAAGATTTTCATCATCATTATTACAGATAACAATAGGTTGACCCTTACGAGCACGAACTTGTTGTAATGCACTTTGTACTTTCTATAAACGTTAAAAAAAGTAATCATAATTAATATAATATATTCACTAAAAAATTTCCCTTTTTTCTTTGTATATAGTTTTTTTTTTTACTTACAGGATATAAAGAATCTTGTGTCATGATCAAGATAACAGGCATGTTTTCATCTACAAGAGCTAAAGAACCATGCTATAAAACAAGAAGAAAAAAAAAGGGGGATGTGAATAAAGAGTTTTTTTTTTTAAAAATATATATATATATGATGATGATGACGATATATTTTACCTTTAATTCACCAGCTAAAATACCTTCAGAGTGAATATAAGAGATTTCTTTAATTTTCAAAGCACCTTCTAAACAAGTAGCATTTTGATAACCACGACCCATGATCAAAAGAGAGTTTTCTTTAGCTAAAGTTTCAGAAGAAATCTTTTGTAATTCAGCGGCACCATCAAGGACTTCCTTAATATGACCAGGTAATCTATATAAACCATCGATAATTTCACGACGGCGTTCAATAGTAGAAACACGATCTTCAGAGAGTTGAATAGCAATCATGACAAGAGCAATGTATTGAGAGGTATAAGCTTTGGTACTAGCAACACCGATTTCAGGACCAGCATTGATATGAACACCACAGTGAGATTCACGAGAAATGGTAGAACCTACAGTATTAGTGATACCAACACCCAAAGCACCTCTTTCTAAACAATAACGCATAGCTAAGATGGTATCAGCAGTTTCACCTGATTGAGATACGAAGACACATACGTCATCACGGAAAATAGGAGTACGACGATCTAAGAAGTCAGAAGCAAGGTCAATTTGAGTAGGAATTTCAGTTAATTCTTCAAAAATACCACGAGTCTAAAATATATAAATAAATAAAGAAAAAAGTAAAAAAAAAAAAAAAAAATACAAATAAATAAATATCATATATAGAAAAAGAAAGGAAATATATATATATATATATATATATATATATATCTGTTTGTTGTTTGTTTGTTTGTTTGTTTTGCCTATTTTTTGCCTATTTTTTTTTTTTTTTTAATAATAAATAAATACTTACGGCTAAACAACTATGATAGGAAGTACCACAAGCAATAAAGACAATACGACGAGCACGACGAATGATATTAAGGTAACCACGTAAACCACCTAAAGTGATACTATGGTTTTCAAAGTTAACACGACCACGCATAGTATTGACAACAGATTCAGGTTGTTCATAAATTTCCTTTTGCATGAAATGGTCAAAGGAACCCTTCATGATTTCAGCCAATTCGATTTCTAAAGTTTGAATGGCACGGGTAGCAGGAGCAGCACCATCATCACGACGAAGACGATGAATATGAAGTTCACCATCAGCAATGTGGGCAATATCGTCATCTTCCAAATACAAGACACGTTTGGTGTGTTCAACGATAGCAGCGGCATCGGAAGCAAGGAAATATTCAATAGGTTGAGGTAAACCATCTTCACTTAAGAAAGCACGAGATTGACTACGATGAATTAATTGGGGTTGACCATTTTCAGCGGCGGCATTTAAGAAATTGTTGGATTCCTTAGCATTGGAGGCAGTAGCAGCAGCAGCTTCAACGGCAGGATTGCTGAATTCAACATCGACGAAGTCGACCTTTAATTTCTTAGCAGTCTTGACACCAACTAATAAGGGAGAACCACGACGGGTAGCAACTACTTCATTGGGGAAATGAATACTCTTGAAGATGAAAGCAAAACTACCTTCTAATTCTTTGGCAACGGCTTTGACTAAAGCGGTGAAGTTGAAGTTGGGGGAATCCTTTTGAGAATCGTAAATGTATTTGGTAAGTTTAGCAACACATTCAGTATCAGTATCAGATTCAAAAGTATAACCCTTCTTGGTTAATAATAACTTGATTTCCTTGTAGTTGGTAATAATACCATTGTGTACAATAGTGAATTCATTGCTTTCATCGGAACGATGAGGATGACAATTGATTTGAGAAGGTTGACCGTGAGTAGCCCAACGAGTATGAGCCTATTTATAATGTATAAAAAAGAGTGAATTATATATTAATATCCTCCATTTTTTTTTTAACACTTGTTTTTTTTTTTAAAAGATATATTTATATATTTTAATTTACCATGCCACAGTGACTAATAAAAGTCTTTTCGAAATCAACAGGTTGTTCATCAACTAATTTCTTGAGAGCAGCTACTTTACCAACTTGCTTGATAATAAGAGTAGAATCATCAGTATCACCATCAACGGCAAAACCTATATAGATAAATAAAATAGTAATAATAAACAAATATTAATAAAAAGGGAATATAAATAAATAAATAAATAAATAAATAAAAGGAAATATATATATATATATATATATAATAACAAATAATAACGTATTCACACAAGCTTACCAGCAGAATCATAACCACGGTATTCTAAACGAGATAAACCATTAGTTAAGGTATCCATGATGAAACGACGGTCTCTTTCAACCAAGTAATTAAGATAACTAGTGTCATAAAAAGAAATATTTTCATAATTAGTTACAAGCACTTTTTTTTTTTTTTTCATCACTTCATCATCATCTTTTTTTTTTAAAAAAAACCGTTATCTTTTATTTAAAAAAAAAGAATCATACAACTAATTCATATTATCATAAACTATTTACCCAAAGATACCACACATATTGTATTAATTTATAAATATAAAAATAAAAAGGGATATATAAAAGAAACGCGATAAAGATAAAGAAAAAGAAAAAGGAAGAAAGAAAGAAAAAAGAAAAAAAAGTAAATTGAGATAAACTTTTTATAATTTTTTTTTTGGTGAATGAATTTAAAGAAAGAAATATTAATGTACTAATAATAATAATAATCCGCGGTCACCAAATCCGAGGAACCTAAATTTGTATATTCAAAGGGGCGAAAATATAATAAGTTATGGTGGAGTTCAATTAAATCACCGCTAATCAACAACTAATTCTATTTTTAACTAAATATAAAAATAAAATACGCTATAAAATGATTTGTTGTTATTTGCTATCATATTCTAAATCGAGACTTTTTAAAAGTCGATTTAATTTATATAACGTTATAACGATAATTATGAGTTTTAAAAACAATATAAAAATAATGAATGTATAAGATTTTCTATTTTTATTCGTTAACCCCCATCAATGAAATCAAAGAACAAGTTAATAACGTACATAAATCTTATCGGGGTTTTCTTCTATACATATTGATTTTCCATATTATTTATTTATTTATTTAATTATTATTCAAAGACAAAGAAAAACAAAGTTGATTAATTTAATTTTTGCTTCTATTTATTATTAGTGATTTATTTATTGATTGATTTATTTATTTATTTATATATTGATTTGATATAAATTATTTGTTTTTTTAAAAAGTTAAAAATAAAATACGTATTAAGAATTAAAAATCTACATAAAGAACATAACCATACCCATAACAGTCAACATAAAACCACTCTTTACAACTAAACCGGAAGCACCACTATTACCGCCAGCATTCTTTTTATCACTAGGATTAGAAGAGGCTTGGTTCATGGTTTCTTTATAAATAGCTTCATGAGAAATATTACCACATTGACTAGCAACGGTAAGGTTATAAGCATTCTATTATTTAAAAAAAAAATAAGAAGAAATAAGAAAAAGAAAAAAAAAATAAAGTTGATATAATTTTATTTTACCTTTAAAAGAGGGAGAGTCTTGATAGCAATATCAACACCAGTTTGAGTTACATCATGTTCTAAAGAAATACCTCCGATGGCAGCAGTAGGAGCTTCAGTTATCCATTTATTAATAGTTTGATCAATTTCGGCAGCAGTAATAGCATTAGATTGTAACTATTATAATTTTTTTTTTTTTTTTTTTTAAAAAAAAAAAAAAACGTGGTTAATATATATAAAATATAAAATAAAATTCATGAAAACGAGGTTTCTTAAAATAAATCCATTTCTATTTACCTTCCAATCAAAGGTATCATGATTCCAGATAACAGCTAAAATTGTAAAAACAAGATAAATAAGAATTAGGGAGTGCATCTATTTTTTCATTCTTATTCTACTTCTTCTTCTTATAGAGACTTACGAATAAAACCAAGTTGTTTAACAATATCTCTAACACGATCATCCATATCACCATAAGGCTAAATCATAAAATAAAATAAAAAAAATAAGAATATAGATTTAAAAAAAAAAAAAAAAAAAAATAGGGGAATGATGGTTTAAACTTACAGGACGCATAAATCTAGGAGAAACACCAATAACTTCTTTAATAGCTAATTCAGTCCATTTTAATTCAGCAATAATTTGTTCATTAGTTTGAGAGGTTAATAATTGATGAGACCTATATAATCCAATTATGAATAAAATAAATTAATAACATTGATTAAATCGAATGTTCTATCGGACTTTTGAATTGTATAAAAAAAGTAATTAATTTAATTACCAGGTGTGGATACCAATTTCATGACCTTCATCATGAAGACGTTTTAAAAGATCAGGGTATTGAATAACATTACCACCAATAACAAAGAAGGTAGCTTTAATATTATTTTGTTTTAAATAATCGTATAATTTAGCACTAACAGGAGTAGGTCCATCATCATAAGTCTATTGTTATCATTTACAAAAAAGAAAAAAAGAAAAAAAGAAAAAAAAAAAATTAAAAATTGAGAAATATGTATATATATATATATATATATATATATATATATATATTTTAAAAAAAAAAAGTTTATATTGATCATGATCCACTTACGGGAGCCCAGTTTCCTTTTTGACAAGACATAATATCAGTTTCTTTTAAACATTGAGTAAAAGACCAATGACAAAATGGATCAGCACCTCCAGGGGCAGGAGGAACAAGAGCGCCATCAGGACCTTTTTGTGAAATAGGAGCTTTAGGTACAGTATCTGTTTTGATAAGTTGTAACCATTCAGCTTTAGGTTCTGGTACAGTTAATGGTGCTGGATAGGTATTTTTCCATGGAAAGTTATTTTGAGGTACATAGGTAGGTGCTCCACTGGTTGATGATGTAGGTGTTTGACAAATAACTGTTTCTACTACCACTGTTGTCAAAACTGTTGCTAATGTAATAAACTTCATAATAAAATGCTATTTAATTATAAATACAAGGAAACAAGTAAATAATAAAAGAAGAAGAAAAAAAGAAAGAAAAAATGAAAACCAAATAAAAAATAAAAAATAAAAAAAAATGGGGAGTTATATATTTTTTAGTTCAACTTTAATAAAAGGATTAACTAAAAATAAAGGTGTTTAGAAATTAAGGAAGCTTTGATTTGATTTTTTCACGGCGGAGTTGACTTTTTTGGATTCAAGTTACGCAAAAGCATTATTAGACCTGTTCCTAGTTCATAACACAATGAAAATATATGGTAAAGTGAGTTTTTTTTTTTTATTTTTATCATTTCTATTTCTATATTCACCATTATTTCTATTTCTACCTTTTTTAACATATATATATATTTTAGTTCTATTAATATTAACCTACTAAATTATCGTTTAATAAATTTATTCTATATTACTTACCTAATTATTTATAAATAAATCGAACACACCATTTGCTATTAGAATCGGTAGTATCTAATTGGTTTTTAGTAGGATAACCGAGTTGTTCATCTAGCTCTTGGGGGGAACACTTTAAACTTGTACATATTTCATCGTAATGATGTTGCCCATCTAAATACATAAAAATATCAGGATGTATACCCATACCTGTGTTTTTATTGACTAATGTTTGTTGTTCTTCTACTGTTGGAAAAGAAAGTCGATTTTCATAATCACTATTGACTAAGATTGGATATTTGTGCACACGATAGATTAACCCTTTAATTACCCCAAAGGAGATTAAGCGTCTATATGTATATAAAAAAAAAAAAAAAAAGGTTAAAAAAAAAAAAGCTCCTTATTAAGTGATAATCGTTCTAACCTTATATCGATTGGTAAAGTCATTAATTGATGTTCTTCCATCCATTCTTTAATTGTTATTCCATATTGTAAACCACTATATAAAGCAAATATCCTTGTTAATGGTGGTACAGGTGCATCTAGATTAAGTAAAATATCCAAAAATTCCAAAAAAATAAAAATAAAAAAAATAAAAAAAAAATGAGGTCGACGATCCATTTTTTTTCGGGGGGGAGAAGGTTTTTTTTTTTTTTTTACCCGGTAAAGTTATATATTCCAAACATTCTCTTCCAAGTCCAGATTTTTCATCTAATAATCTTGTCAATTCAGGTTGAATGGCATATATATTCGAAAATTGAAATATATCTATCATTACAATGCATCCATAATAACTAATATAAAAATAAATAAATTAAATTATGTTATAATATATATATATATATATATATATATATATTTGTATATATGTATTATATAATATATATTATTTTATATTACTATTTTATTAATATAATTATAATTTTTATTACATCAAATGCTCCATACATAACCGTGCCCATTCTGGTTTTACATTAGCTATTTCTGATATCTTTTTCACATGATATATTCCATTTATATGTTTAGCAACCTGAAAAATAATAAAAATATAAAAAGTAAGTTCTATTAATCCTTTATATATATATATATATATATATATAAATCTTTTTTTTTTTTTTACTTTTTGCACAGTTATGTCCCAATCAGAAGACATCATTTTGTTAATATCCATCGTTGTCACGGGAACTTGGTAATCATATACTACTGGTGGATTTGGATATGTTGGAAATAGTTTTAAATTAATTGTATTAAAAGCATCTATTAAAAATAATAATAATAAAGTATATATATATGCATATGCGCGTGTGTGTATGTTTTTAGTAAATAATAAATAATAATTATAACAATAAATATATTATAAAAATCTATAAATATATATATTTAATGCTTTACTGATGGGTATTTGGCATTCACAATAACTATTGAGGTCTTCATATAGTTGTTCAATGACATTTTGTACAGTTTTTGATTCGGTTTTGGCATCTTGAGATAAAAAATCGCATTCCAACTAGAAATATAATAATAATACAAGTAAATAATATGATTCTTTTTATTGGCTTTCTTTTTTTTTTAAAAAAAAAAAAGCTCGCCCTCCCCCTTCTCCTCCTTCTCCTCCTTCTCCTTCTCCATCATATTTTATGCTATTTTATTTTTCATGTTTTTATATGTATTATAATACCTCTAAACCTTCCAATACTCTTGACAACTTTCTTACTACTGCCTCATAACTAGTAGTTTCAGCTTGTTGGTCAAAAATAAAGCAAAGATTGAATCGAAATTCATTTCTTAAGTTACGATATTTTTCATGATCATGTAATACAACAGGACAACCCATAACTTTATAATTTCCTGTACTGATAGTAACTAAACGTTTATAAAGTTGATTCTTTGGTATAATATATTCACTAATGGCTTCAAAATCAATTAAAGGTTTATTGGTATTAGGATGAGACGTGATACTACCTTCTGGCACTTCATGTTTAACAACTGTTCCTTTCACAATATCAAATACGGCATAAAATATACTATGAATTCTAGGAAACCCTTGGAATTCCATATTCCCATTTATTATTATCTTTTATTAAAAAAGAGTAGAAGAAAAAAAAATTTTTGATCACACAAAAAAAATCGGAGTTTTCCAGGACTCAATTTTTTATTTTTTTATCGAACCGTTATGGTGCAAATGAGCTATAACCATATTTTTACAATTTTCTAATTTTAAAATTCGATTAATTTAAAACCCGTTAGCCAATAATACCCGTTTATGGTATTCGCTTTTTTTCTATTTTAGTAATAGCATAATAAATTTATAAAAAATTAAAAAAATTTGAAAAAATTAAAACCAAATAAAAAAAACTTAAATATACAAACTATATTAATGATTAACACCTGACCTTCTATAAAATAATTTTATACAATTGACAGATTGTTCAGCTTCTGTAAATTCAAGTTCATCTAAAGTATATGTTTTTATGTAACGCATGCGACTATTATAATATTTATGGGCCATTGTTATATTAGACGCTTTGTCAAGTGCTTCACTTAACCTTTTTTTCAAAATTCTGTACGGAATAACCACAATTATTACATATTAAAATTTTAGAGTATGACCAATAGCGCTCTATCTAGTTATATTCACAATAAGATTTTGGATAAAGTGTAAAGCCCATACCTCCTTTAATACAAGATCCTTGGATTGCTGATTCTTGGAAAAAAAAAATCCATTTGAGTTGCAATGCGATGTGATACACAACAATCATATAAAATACTCGGCTCTATTAGTTTCTCTTCACTACAACTACTCCCCTCCCCCATTGTTAACCTTTTCTGATTGGGTTCTTCTCTTCTCACAAACCTCTTCCTTCAAAAATTATTTTAACTCCTTTGAATGCTTCTATCATATGATACATGATTTGTTCTACCAAATCGTCACCTTTAAACATCCTTCCATTTTTTAATTTATAATTTTCTGTTGAATCGTAATTATTTTCTCGTAAAGGCGTGTTTACACTAGTAACTCATCTATACCAAACGCAATATGATTTAATGATTGATCAAATAAAAATATACATTTAGACCAGGATGTAACTCTTTAAAAATTTCAATGACATCTTCCAACTGTTTGAACATATATTCAGAGGTTCAATAACCTTCTCTCTCTGAGCCAGCTTTAAAAAGAAGTCTTGATGATTTACCATTAATATACATAGTATCATGTCTAGCGTACTGAAATTCAGACTCTACGATTAAAATACCAGGTCTTTTTATTTTTCTTCCAAAAACATTGACATTGATCACAACAATAGTAAGTAGACTCATTGCGAGTAACTATAGCATGGTGTTCACCATTTCTAGTCAATGTAGGTCTTTCCACTTTCCAAGTATTTTGGCTGCCTAGCTAAAAATTGCTCTGACTGACCAACTTTGAACTCTAGAAACTTTTTTTAAAGTAAAATATGAAAAAGTAATCCATAAATATTGTTTTTAATAACTGTATCTGTTATATTTATAAGTTGTCTTTTTTTATTAAAAAAGTTACTAGCTTTCAAAACGATAAAAAAATATGGCTGTGACTCATTGGCACCATATATATCCATCTACTATTAAAAACTAAAAACAAGATAATTAATATTATGCTTATATAATATCTCGATAAATAAAGCAATATATTAATAGATAATATTTTATTTACAAATACAGTAATAATGATAAAAGTATAATCATCTTTATATTCAAAGTATAGAAAACTGAATTTAAATTCCTTTGGTCCAATAATGGCAAGTCTAAAAAATTAAAATAGGGTAGAAACTCATTTTTTATTTTTTTTTTCTTCTTCTCTCTTTTTGATATAAATAAGTGTGAATAACTCTCTATGCACAATTTATTAAACTATCAATCTTTCTCTCCTTTTTTTTCTTATTTTTTCATAGTAAATGGAGTATCCATTTTTTGTTCTATGTGTTGTATCCATATTACTGTTACTGTTACTACTGATTTTTTTCATGGCGGTTAAAAGAAGACGAGCTCAATGTAGAAAACGTAAATATATATAAAAAAATTCTACCTTTTTACATTTATTTTTATAATATATATTCACAAGATAGTGATATATATTTTCCTTGCTTTTTTCTTTATTTTATTATTATTATTCTATATAGAGGAGCTAAGAAACGCTACAGGTGTGGAATATATTTATTCTCAACAACCTGGTGTTACTCTTGATATTGAACGCCCTTTAATACACCACAGTTACGATCAGCAAGAGCAGCAACAACTACAGCAAAGTGGTAGTACTACCCTACCGTCTCATAATCCACCTTCTACTACTTATAGACCTGGATCACCAACTCTGCTACCACCTCCTTCATATCAAGATTATAGAAGAGATATCCAAATATCAAATCATCCTCTTCCTCCTGCTCAATAAGATATTTTTATTTCATTTTCTTGTATTCCGTTATTTTACTATTTTTGTATTATTATTATTATTATTATTATTATTATTATTACATATATTATTGCTAATATATTAGTATGTTGCAAATAAGTTATCAGATTTTTTTTAAATTTTCTAATTTTAATATTCGAGAGCCAATAAAAACGATTTATGCTGTTTGCTTTAATGGTATAAAAAAACTTGGAAATAAAATAAAAAAATAGAAAAAATAATCCATTTTGCTTACTTTTTATCTTTTAATTTGTAGCACATACGTATTTTTCATAGATGTTACATAAAACTCGTCTTCCAAGAAAAATAAACAATGCCTTTTTATAAAATTTTATTTAATATATTAAAATATATAATTCAACATGTAAAATTTTGCTTTTTATTACAGCCATTTACTATATATAGTAATATATTGACTTTAAGTATTGGAAAAACTAATATCATACCTTTGTTTTGTTCAATTTTTTGGCCACCCAGCTAAAAATTGCTCTGACCGACCAGCTTCGAACCCCAGTAACTTTTTTTTTTTGAGTAAAATATGAAAAAGTAATCCATAAATATTGATATTAATAATCTTATCTATCAAATTTACGGATTTTCTTTTTATTAGAATAGTTTTAAGAAAGTCACTATCCTTCAAAAATAATAAAAAAAATCTGGTTATAGCTCATTTGCATCATAATCGTTTACGAATGAAGAAAAGTATTTTTTTTTTTTAAAAATGAAAGGGTAGACAAAATTTTATTTTATTGAAAAGTACTATTTTGGGCAATTTTATCAAGAGGAGGAGTGTGGGGAATTTATAGAAATGCGGGGAATGAAATAGTACCTAAAAGCTATTTTTATATTTTATTTTTCACATCTATCATCTTTTATCTTGCTATTCATTCTTGCTCTTATTTAATTACTTAATAATACAAGATATCGTCATTGAGGAAAATAGTAAAAAAAAATAATTGAAATAGGTATATCAATTGAAGTAGAAACAGTTTTATGCAAGGTGAATGCATATATGATATGAAATAAGCAACAAAATAACAGTATCTAGAGGAATCACAAGATAGATTCACCTTGGGAAGTTATAGGTACTTTTGAAAAAAATATGCCAATTTTTCTAACCTTGATGAATAATTAATCAGATAATAAAAAAACTGTATTAGTATTAATATGAATGACAATGAAAGTGATCTATATATCAATGACAACTTGCCAGAAAATGAAAGAATAAGATAGAATTTACAAAATAAAAATAAAAAACGTATGATTTTGCCCATATCACCATATTCATGTGCATATTTTTATATTTGTACTTATTATTGTTAATAGTTTTCTATTAACTGTTTCTGAATGATATTAGCATTAGTAATTCTTTACTTACTTTGATAATCGTTATATCTTAATAATCATGGTTTACAAAAAAAAAAAATACTTGTGCACAAGAATATAATAAGTGTACATACCTGTTTAAATATTTACATCATAATGTTTTTTTAATCATTAGCCTTTTTATTTTTTTATTTTTATTTTTTTTTGGATCACTTAAACATATACTCTTTTTTTTTTACTACTGACCAACCAAAAATATTGTCTCACCGATAAGAAATTGGGTATAGAATTTACTTGGCTAAAAAACACACAAGCATCTCCTCTGATATTCTATTCGATTCAGATGAACTGATAAAGGAAATTACAGAGAAATTAGAAAATATTACGTTTAGTTTATATTGCTGTTAGATAGTTAGCTGCCTCTTTTCTTTTTCTCTCCTCTCCCGTTTTTTAGGCTTCTTTGAAAAAGGATTGACTCAAATTAAGGAAAGTTATAGAAAAAATTTTAATTAAAACTGCAACTACTAACGACACTGACGTATATATACTGTCAATCATTTTTTAAATGATCCCATGAAGCAATTAATGCACCACACTTACAATACATACCTGCCGATCAAGACTTATTTGTTTACAATGTTATATCTCACTCTTTTTAAATAATATTTTAATCTCTTTAATTTTTTAACATTGAAATGTAAAGATAGTATAATATATGATCATTATTTAATAATAACCTAAAGTTATAAATGTTCATTAATCAATTTCTTTTTTGTAGAGCATTATATCAGATACAACAAATAGTTTAAAAGTAGCATAAATAAAAACATTAGATAGCAGCTAATTGTCATCAAAAGAAAAGAACAATAAAAATACGAGAAATCAAAGATAAAAAAAATAATGGAGTATTTTTTTTTATTTATTTTTACAAACTAGACATAAGAATAATGTGTATATTCGTGATAATAAAAATTATTTAGATTTTAATTTATCTCAATCAACTCAAATGAAAATTGTTTATGTTTGTTATTTAAAGATCATTACTAATATTGCATGAAGAAGAAAAAAAAGTACTTGACTACTGGAAAATTCGGAAAATGAACATAAAATAATTATTGGATACATATAAAATGATGTAATATATGGGAAAAAAAGTAATAATCATATATTTTTGGCGGGTACTTTTTTTTTTAATAGGAATAGAATTTTAACAAATTAGGAATTTGATTATATAGAGTAGTATATTTCGGATGCTTTCCTATATATATATATATATATATATATATATATATTTTATTATTTTTTTATTATTTTAGTAATGGTATATTATTGAAGTAAGGTTGATGCAGAAGAAAAAAAAAAATAGTTCGGAGTTGATCGTTTTTCGGGATTCGGGTTGCCATGCATATCTTTTTTATTTTATTTTTTTAAAATGACCCAAGAAAAAAAAAAAAAAAAACTAAATCAATTTTAATACATAAAAAATAAATGATTTTATTTATACATTATAATCATAAAAAAATGATTATTTTTTTTTTTTTTCAAAAAAAAAAAAAAAAAAAGTATGTGAGGAGAAAAAAAGATATAAAAAGGAAAACATGAATATGTAAAATAATAATACTAATAATAATAATTATAAAAATGAGATAAAGAGAGTGATAATACAGAAAGGGGGATACAATATTTTTTTTTTTTTTTTTTTTTTTTTGATTCTTGATTATAGTTCTAATGAATTAAAAATGAAAGGATTGATTGCTTTTTATACTACTAGTACTTGTGGTAGGAGTTGGTATCATCATAAAATATTGAGGTATAGGTAAACGACGTCTAATTAAAGATTGATGTGAATGGTCATATACCCAACATCGAGTACAATATTCATGTTCCGTAAGGAACCGGTTACATATAGAACATTTGGTATGACAAGCTGAACAAAACCAATCTGTGCCTAAAACTTGATCACAAGAACCACATATTACTACTTTTTCTGTGGTAGAAGTGGGGGAAGTAGTGGATGTTAATAATGGAGAGGATGGTGGGGATGGTAAATAATTCATGTTTATTATATATATATATTTATTATTTTTATTTATATGTAAGTATAGTAGTATATTTATTTATAGTTATATATATTTATATATATATAAAATCTATATAAAAAATGATGATGATGATGAAAAAAAAAAAAAAAAATATGAATGAAATAAAAAAAAATAAAAAAAGTCTAAATAATATTAAAAGATTATATAAACAAAATAAAAAAAGAAAAAAGGAAAAAGGAAAAAAAGAAAAAAAGAGGAAAGTGAAAAAAAATAGAAAGAGAGAAAATATTTATAGAAAAAAAAAAAAAAAAATCCTAGGCATATGATTTGTCTGTCAAAACCGGTTGCATATACCTTTTTGCTAAAAAAACTTGTCTCACGTTTTAGTTAGTTATCTCCCCTTATTTTTAAACAACTGCATTAAATGTTACACTTGATTGATAAACCGATGAACTCTTTTTTATTATTTTATTTTACATTTGTTTGTCAATGCAACTACATACCCTCTCTTTCTCTCTCACCTACACGTGATTTCATATCTTTGTGGCCGCGCGCAAATTGCTCTAACCTCTCTCCCCGATATCCCCAAAATCAAAACAAATAAATAATAATAAAAAATTATATGTATATAAATAGGTGATCCAAAAAAAAACATATATGTTTATTTAATTATCCATTTCCGAATGAATATTCTAAAATGCAAAACCTTTTTATGATTTCTTTTTATAATTTATTATCCTTTTTATTTTTTATTTTCAAGTTGATATCCCTGTCTTTCTAAACCTATCTTAATATCATGATAATCCGATAATAATAAATGTTTATAATCCACTTGATCCATTAATTGAGCTGCAACAAATGCCAATAAACGAGAATAGGTAGGATAACCAAAGGATACAGATGCATATTGAGATAAAAAGGATTGATAAAATTGATAAAACGATGCATGCGCTTTTCTAATATGTTGAGAAGATTGTTGCCAGGCTTTTTCTAACTTTGTTAAGCCAATATTACTATTACTTTTTTCAATTTTATCTAACCAACATAAAATCCATTTCGACACACTTTCATCCCAAAAAATTTCTGTACCAACCCATTTCATATCGATTTGGACGCTTTGACCTTCCCGATCACCAATTAAAAATAGTTTCATTAGTGTGACCAATAAAAGTGGATGATTGATTTGATCTTGATACAATTCCCATATAGCCTGTAATGTTTTAACTACTATATCAATAGTAGTTGTTTTGATCAGCATTTGCTCTTCTTCCTCTTGTGCATCATCTTTATTATTATTATTTGATGTTGAGGATGATCCATGTGGCTTTTGTTGTTGTTGTTGTAGTAGTATGAAATGTTGTGTTACATGTGACTTGTCCCAATAAAATAATTCATCTATAGGCGATAATAACCATATACTAATTAAATCAGATGATGGTAATGATGAAAATGATAATGAATGGTTGGTGTTTTTATCGATGGGATAACATAAAGTAGTGATATCTTTTCCATTAATATCCATTAATGCTTTGGATGTTTCAATAGCTTCTTGATTCATATCTTTCATATAAAAAGGTTGAAGAGTATCTGTCAGTTTATCATTTAAATGTGATAATACGCATAACTGCACAAGCTCCTGTGTTAGCCACGTTTCAACGACACCTGCATATAAACTGCTGACCAAGGTTCCCACCATAACGTCATTTTCAAAACATAATAATTTATTATTATTATTATTATTATTATTATTATTATTATTTCTATTCATATCAGTATCATCCGCTGTTGTTTTGTACCACAAGTAAAAGACCATTCGTCCATAAATATCATTTTGTTTGGTAGCACTTAGTACCAAATCATATAATGATTTAAAATATATAGTGGCTTCTTCATGAATTTTAGCTGGATTCAACCCTGGTAATGTTGATGTTGGTGTCGAATTGAATATTTTTAGTTTATCTATATTCATAAAATAATACCATACTTGCATATATCTTAAAATCCAGTGACTCGATCGTTCCTTATGATTATTTATTTGTATTGTTGTTTTTGGTTGCAAGATGCTCCATATCTCTTGTATTGGTTTATCAATATCATGTGGGAATTTCTCTATATAAGACATCCATGTTGATATATAACTTAAACAACTGCCATGCAACATAATGCTATGTGTTGATGTTAGTGATGATGATGATGCTTCTATTTGCTTCAATAATAATGTAATTAAAGGTAGGTAAGCTGTTGGTTGATGCCAGTCAATTGCATGTGCCGGTACGGTTCTGTGTGGATCAGCAGCTGCATGCAGTAATGCTTCTAATACATATATCACTGTTGCTGCTCTATCTGAATAATCAGAAGAGACCATCGTGTCATTTTTACCAGTTGAGATATCATTTAAAGTCACACGTAACCACTCCATAATAATATCTTGTAAATCTTGTAAGGTTGGTAAAACTATTCCATAACAAGATAGTATTCTAAGAATCTTTATGCATTCAATTTGGACTTGAAATTCTTGATGGTTAACGGGGGAGATTGCCAACCAAGGTAAAATGAGTGTCGTTATTTTATCTTTCAAAGTCAATGCCGCTTTTTTACTTCCTTGTACTACTGTAAATAGGAGTCTTAATACATAAAATCGTTGAAGTGGAGAAGAAGAGGATGCTGTAGTATCATCTATTAAGGTCAAGGCAAGTTCCAATACATTACTTTCCATAATGTCTTCACAAACAGCCATTCCTTTGGTTTTGGCTAGGATGGTTAATATTTCTATGAGCTGGTTCATGGATTTTTCTGATGCTCTTAATTCACTATCTGTAGCCATCAGATAATGGAAGCGTGCAAGAAGATCCATTTTTAATAATGCTTCCATTATATCCTTTTCAGCAAGTTCTGCATCATTTGATTCTGTTGTATTATTGTTGTCTTTAAATTGCTTGACCCATTCTTTTGTAGTAGTCGTTGGATAATTTAATTGATATGATGGTTGTGCTATATGGCCAAGTAAAGTATTGAATTTCATCAAGTTATTATTGTATATATCATTATTCAATAAATTCATTTCATGAGCATCACTATCATCGTCTGTGTCTACAGTTACTAGTGAAAGTAGAGCTTTAATAGCACTTATAATAACTACTAAATGACGATCATCCAAAGCAGAACGAATATAGAGGGTTGCTGCTACATCACGTCGGTGGAAAACATGAAGTATAGATTGATTTTGTGGATCAGTTTTATCTCTTTTTGCTGTTTCCAAAATTTTAGTCAGACAATTAAGAACAAGTGCACGTTGAGAGGGAACTTGACTCCGTACTAAATAAAACAATTCCGCTAAGGTATATCCAGCTAAATCAGGCTGATCCCCATGATGGTGTAATTCTTGTTGTTGTTTTTTTGCAAGGTCATTTTGATCTACTACTTTTCCGTGAAGATCAAAACGAAGTTGTCTATATATTGGGTCCATTTTAACTTCATCTTCTGTAATTTCATTCTTAGTGCTATTACTATTAACGGGTGTTTTGAAACGATCATCCATCCATGCTAATTTATCATTTTCCAGTGGAACATTTGCAAAGTATTTTTCTTTCATTTTTAATAAATCATTATCATCATCGTCGTCATTGTCTTCTTTAATAATATGCTGAGTAGTGTTAGTGTTAGTATTATTATTAGTATTGTTATTAATGTTAGTATTAGCAGTTGTCGTTGTTCTTGTTGTAATGGTATTGTTATCATTATCCTTCTTATGCTGTTGTTCTTTTGATAAAGTTGATCCCTTGTTGTTTTTTAATTTTTGTAAAAAGGCTATAGATTCTTGACTAAGAGTACCTAGAATTTCTTCACGAGCATTATTAATTTCTTCTTCAGACATCGTAGCTATTCGTTGGTTGTTTTCTTCTTCTATACCATTTGTTAGAGAAGTAGTAAATGCTACTTCATTATCATCCTTGTTTTTACTATCATTATTTTCCTTAATAGCTGAAGTAGATGGTTTCATTCTAGTTTGTTTAAATATACTACGATGTTTTGGTTGTGGAAAACCTTGTTGTTGTATTGGAAGTGTTGGTGCAGTGACATTTTCAACTGTATGCTCCTTTACTTGTCCCAAAACACTTCCTAACATTGATGTCAAATCCAATATTTTTTTTGTAGCGGGTGTATAAGGTTCAGGGTGCGGATCCATGACTGGCTCATATTCTATATTATCTATTGAGTTTTTTTCTACTATTTTTTCAGATAAAGGTGTATCAACAGACTCAAGCAAGGGCATTGTTGATGCTTCTAAAGATGGCATGGTTGTATATTCATTGTGAGAAGTTGTTGAAGACTCTAAAGTAGGCATGTCAGATCTATAAATAAAATAATAATAATAAAAAATTCATGTCAACAAGCTATTCTTTTCATTATTATTTACTATTATATGTTTACTTTATGTTATATTTATTTCTTACTTTAAAGTGTCAGGTTCTTGAGCAAGATCTAAAATAGTTTTAGTTTTAGTAGGAGTAGCAGCAGCAGCAGCAGCAGCAGCACGTCTTTGAGCAAATAAACTTTGCTTTTTATTAGAGGAAGAGGAAGAAAAAGAAGGAGGAGCTTTCCGTGTTACAGTAGCTGAAGGTGGTTGATTTGTTTCAAAAAATTTTTGTTGTAATAGTTCAAGATCCTCATCTTCATCTTGTAATTTTGATCGTAGCGAAGACTTCATTTATATATATGTAAAATAAAGTAAAGTTATTACTAAGATTTTTAGAAAAATAAAAATGAAAAAGAGAAAAAAAGGCGGACCTTTTAATAATTTTTTTACCTACATTTTTTTTTTTTCACCGCCGCCATTTTATATTATAATAGGTATACGAGTTTAAAATCAAATTAACTCTTTAGATACTAGGTCAGCTCATTTGATAGTTTAATTTTACAGTAACATTATCATTCCCTACAAGTGAGCCAATTTTCATAAAATAGCCTTGGCTGATTTATTTAAAGGTATTTATTCAATCTAAGCATTACAAATGAAAACCTTATATACAGGGAAGTCTTTATATATTAACGTAGACAATGGTCGTATTTATGGGCTGTCATAATTTCAAGTAAATTGAATTATTACTTATGGAGAAAAATTAATTTTTTCTTGAATATAATAAACCTTTAAATAAATCAGCCAATATATAGAAAATTATAATAAACGACAATAAAAATTTAAAAATGAAAGTTTATTATTTATTAATGAATTAAAATGAAATTTTTTGTCAAGTCTAATATATATATATTATGCATTAAAAAAAAGTAATGTAAAATTTAAAAATTAAATTTTAGTAGCTACAAAATCACTCCATCGTTTAATTTCACTTGGGAGTTCACCAGGTTTAAGATTAGCTAATTCAGCAGATTTCTTAGCGTAAGAATCAGCAAAGAGACGGGCTACTTTAGAGTCATTTAATAATGGAATACCGAAATCAACAGCAGCACGACGACAGATATAACCTTCATCATATTGATCAGGAGCACGGATCTTGGCCAAATGCATAACGAAATCAACATTATTTTCTTTAAAGAGAGCATTTAATTCACGTTTGTTGTCAGCAACTTTAGCAACAGGAAGGACAGTTGAAGAAATATTAGCCTTTTCTTTAAGAAGTTTTTGATCTTGTTCAGTAGGTACAAAGATAGGATGACCCATATCATTGTGGAATACTTTAGCAATGTGAATATAATCATTCAAATCAGTTACTTCATCACCACCAATCAAAACACCGGCACCAGAGGTAGGAATACGGAAGTTTTGAGTGGATTGAATGGATGCCCAATAAGCTTCATATTTATCTTTACCAAAACAGGCAACTTCACCAGTAGAAGCCATTTCAACACCCAAGAAAGGATCAGCACCTTGTAAACGAGTCCATGAAAATTGTGGTACCTTGATAGCTTGATAATCATATTCTTTTTTCATTAAATCAACAGGTTCAGGAATGTTTTTACCAGCTAAAGCACGTGTGGCGACATCAATAAAGTTTACACCAAGTACTTTAGAAACGAATGGGAATGAACGAGAGGCACGTAAATTACATTCAATAACTTTAAGAGCAGTTTGATTTTCAAGATCTTGTTTAATGACTTGCATATTGAAGGGACCTGTAATTTCAAAGGCTTTAGCAACGCGATCAGCAATATCTTTAAGACGATCCATTACATTAGGATCAAGATCACGAGGAGGAAGAATTAAAGTAGCATCACCAGAGTGAACACCAGCATTTTCAACATGTTCGGATACAGCATGAACAAGCACTTGACCATTGTGAGCAACAGCATCTACATCAATTTCTTGAGCACCTTGGATAAATTTAGTAATAACAACAGGGTGTAAAGGTGAAACATCAGCAGCATCACTAAGATTCTTTGCTAAAGCTTCTGGTGTATAAGCAACATTCATAGCGGCACCAGATAACACATAAGAAGGGCGGACTAAAACAGGATAGCCTACCTTTTCAGCAAATTGATAAGCTTCATCCACATTAGTTAATTCCTTCCATGCAGGTTGATCTACGCCTATCTTATCAAGCATCTTAGAGAATTGGAAACGATCTTCAGCAGCATCAATCATTTTTGGTGAAGTACCTAATACATTAATATTATTGTCATGTAATTTCAAAGCAATATTTTGAGGTAATTGACCACCAACACTAACAACAACACCTTTAGCATCTTCTTTTTCAGCAATGTCCATTACACGTTCAAAACTGAGTTCTTCAAAGTAGAGACGATCACATTCATCAAAATCGGTGGAAACAGTTTCAGGATTGTAATTTACCATCACAGTCTTTTCACCTACATCACGAAGACCACGAATACATGAAACACCACACCAATCAAATTCTACAGATGACCCAATACGATAAACACCTGAACCAAGAACCATGGTACCTTTATCATCAAAAGTGACATCATCAGAGGTAGCATTGTAACTAGTATACAAGTAATTAGTATGGGCGGGGAATTCAGCAGCTAAAGTGTCAATTCGTTTGACAAAGGGAGTGATAGCATGCTTTTTTCTATATTCACGAACAGCTAATTCTTCAACACCTAATAATTTAGCCATCTTTACATCAGAGAAACCAGTCTTTTTGGCGGTGTGAATTAAATCAATAGGGACAGATTCCAAATCAACACCTTTTGATTCAACAAGTTTATGATGTACATTAGCAATATTTTGAAGTTTATGCAAGAACCATTTGTCAATCTTTGTTAAATTGTGTAAATGATCAACAGTGTACTTTTCACGAATGGCTTTATCTTCAGAGAGCATTACTTGACCAATAGCAAAGAGACGACGATCAGTAGGATCGGTTAATACGTCATCTACATCTTTGAAAGGTGTAGAAAGAGGTTCAAAACCTTGCCAATTAGGATCAACTTGACGAATAGCCTTTTGTAAACTTTCTTCCCATGTGCGACCAATAGCCATGACTTCACCGACAGATTTCATTGAAGAACCGATATGACGATCAACATATTGGAATTTACCTAAATCCCATCTAGGAATTTTTGTTACAATATAATCTAAAGAAGGTTCAAAACAGGCAGTGGTTGTCTTTGTAACAGCATTTTGTAAACTAGGAAGTGTATGGCCCAAAGCGATCTTTGCAGCAATAAAAGCAAGAGGGTAACCAGTAGCTTTAGAAGCAAGAGCACTAAATAAAATAAAAGACAAAAAGATAGTATTAATATCAAAAATCACCCTTATTTATTTATTATTACCCTTCATATTTTTATCATCCACATTATTATTATATATAATTACCTAGATCTACTGAGACGAGCATTTACTTCAATAACCTTATATTCTAAACTTTCAGGATTCAAAGCATATTGAACATTACATTCACCAACAACGCCTAAATGACGAATAATCTTGATAGCAGCAGTACGAAGCATATGATATTCTTCATCACTTAAAGTTTGAGAAGGAGCAACAACAATGGATTCACCAGTGTGGATGCCAAGAGGATCAAAGTTTTCCATATTACATACAGTAATACAGTTATTGGCGGCATCACGAACGACTTCGTATTCAACTTCTTTCCATCCCTTCATTGATTTTTCAACTAATAATTGAGGTGTTAAAGATAATGATTTAGTGGCAAGAGAACGTAATTCTGCTTCATTGGATGCAAAACCAGATCCAAGACCACCGAGCGAGAAAGCAGAACGAACAATAACAGGATAACCGATATCACCAGCAGCCTTTAAAGCTTCATCCACGGAATTAACGGCAGTTGATTGAGCGGCGGGAATGTCGATTTCTTTTTTTTTTAAAAAAATAAATAAATAAAATAAAAATAATGAGAAAAATAAAACAAAATAAATATTATATTATTATTATTATTATGAATGTTATTTTACCATTAAGAGCTTTAACAAACAAGTCACGATCTTCAGATGTAACTAAAGTTTGAATAGGGGTACCAAGAACTTTAATACCAAGACGATCAAGTACACCCATTCTGTCAAGTTGAATACCGCAATTCAAAGCAGTTTGACCACCAAAAGTAAGAAGAATACCATCAGGACGTTCACGTTCTAAAATATGAGTAAGGTATTCAGGTGTGACAGGTAAGAAATAGACTTGATCAGCTAATGAATGGGATGTTTGAATAGTGGCAATATTGGGATTGACAAGTACAGTTTGAACATTGGATTCACGTAAAGCTTTAATAGCTTGAGAACCTATATCAATAAATAAATAAATAAATAAATAAATAAAATAAGAAATAAGAAATGAATAGGAGATAAAAAGTTAAATAGGCGATTTTTAAACTATTATGCTAAATTTTACCTGAGTAATCAAATTCACCAGCCTGACCAATGCTAAGACCACCAGAACCAACAACAAGGACTTTTTTCACATCCACTAAAGGAATATCACCTAAAATTTCTTCAGATACCTTTACAGCATTACCATCACGAACAGAAGAATGGGAAACAATAGAGGAGGAAAAAAGACGAATGGAAGTACCAAGAGGAGTTGCCTTATTAGGCGTAGATAATTTTGTAAGACGAGTGACAGAAGGAAGAATAAAACTTGTATGTTTTTGATGAGAGACACGAGAAGAAGAAGTAAAAGTGGCGCGTGAAACCAAAGAAGGTTTAATATTACGTTGTAATTGAGTAGAAAGTCGATTATACATTTTTTTCACTTAATAAGAATATTGTCAATATATGTTTTGTCGAATGCAAGCAAACCAGTGGTGATCAAGTAAAAACCACAATTCATGTAAAAATAGGCAGGAAGAGAGAGTTTTTTTTAATTTGTTTTTTTTAAATAAATAATAAAAAACAAATTGATATAATAAAATAAAATAAACACAAGTTTATTTAAATGTATGAATATTTTTAACGAGAAAAAAATAAAAAAGTGAAAATAAAAGAGAAAGAAAAAAAAATATAGGAAAAAAAAATTTACTCTATTTAAAACAAAAAAGTGACTAAAAATTGAGTCATCGGGTTTTTGATCTCCGTTGTATTTTTTTTTCATCATCAGCATCTAAATATTAAAAAAATATTTTCTTCATTTTTATTGGTAATTTTTTTTTTATTATATTAATTTGTATATTTTTCAAAAAATATGGATTCTATTATAAAAAATTGAACATTTTTTAATAACAAAACTTAAATTCTGACAAGCACATAGAAAAATAGTTTCAAAAAAGGAATACCACCAGCCTATTTCTTTTAATTTTTTAAGCACCGCATTTTTTTTTTTTTAAAAAAAAACTATGTTATGCTTTTTTATTTTTCTTTCCAGTAAATTCTTTTTTATTTATTTATTATTATTAGTACAATTTTTTTTATCTTTTCTTTTTGATCCTCTTTCTTTTTTTTTGTAATTTATTTGATATATTATTTGAATGGCATGAATTTATAAATTATGAGTGGACATCGTCATATAAAAACATCAACACTACGGAAACGTAGTGCTTCTGTAAATTCCTTGTCTACACAATATCGACCTCCTCATCTTTTATCTAAACCAACCAAATCCTCAATAGCTCAACCTAACTTATCATCAACAATTCAAGGTACTGCAACAAATTTCTCAACTTCGTTAAACGATTTTAAGGATGATGCAGACAATACAGAACATGAAACACAAGATCTCCCTTATCTAACACTTAGACGGAATATAAATACTTTGCGTCCTGAAACTCCAGAAAGACCTTCCGATCAAGAAATTGAAAAACAATTCGATGCTGCTGCTGTAAATAGATAAATAAATAGGAATAGGAATAAAAATAAATAAATAAATAGGTTTAGTAATATTATATATATATATATATATATATATTTTGTAGAAACGACTGGAGCTTGATTTGATTGATATTACACCAAATTTTCCTGTTGACACAAAGTGGTGGCTTCTTTGTAATGAAACTCAGTTTACAAAACTTGGATCTATGATGAATAAAAAAACTAATAAGAAAAAACTTAAAAATAAAAATCGGTCTTCTCCTCAAGAACCTAAACGTCGATCACCAACTTACTATATTGATTTGTTCCTGGATCCAAATAAAAAGCTTACTCTTGAACTTGTTTCAGATGTCGGACATCAATTACAAAATATGCCTATTGGGTAATAATTTCTTTTGATAACCAAAAAACAAAATAATAATAATATGGTAATAATAATAATACTTAAAGTTATTAATAAATAATTTTATTCTATTGGTTTATTAGATGGGTGCGTAAATTTATAGAAGAGCGTGGCATGCAGATAATTTCCAATGAACTTGCAGCTATAAATAAAAATCCTAATAGGTAATCAATGCTTTGAATGAAATAAAAATGAAATAAAATGACACAGATTGAAGTTGATATTTACGTTTCATATTTTTCAAATAATATTATAGAGATCAACAAATATGTCAATTAGAGTTAGGATTAATTAAATGCCTTAAAACAATGATGAATAATGTGGTAAGATGAATGGCTTGCCTTTTTATTTTTTATTTTTTTTATAATGATTATTGTGATTTTCTAATATGTTCACTTACCTTTTTTTTAATATGATATTCATAGTATGGTATCCAAGATGCTTTGGATGGATCTCAATGTATAAATCATTTAGTTTTATCAATGTTATCGCCATTTGTTCCGGCAAGAAAAATGGCCTGTGATACTTTAACCTTTTTATGTTATTGTGATATACCTTCAGGACATTCAAAAGTTTTACAAGGAATGGAGTTACTCAGAGAATATAGTGGTGAAGAATATGGTAGATTTGATGCATGGCTTCACTCAGTAGAAAGAGCACTTGATGGTAGAGGAAAGATGGGTTCGATGGTCGGTGTAAGCAAAGATTTAATATTAACAGATGGTACAAAAAATCCAGATTCTCTTCTCTTGGAGTTTTCAGTAAGTGTTTATATTAAAATAATTATACTATTCATATACAAATCAAGTAATAGTAATATATATTAATTAATAATCAAATTGTTTCTTAATTTCATTTTAATTTTTATTATCTTTAGGTAGCTAATGTTTTACTCATCAATGCAATTGTGGATCCAGAAATTATTGAAGGAACCGAAGTTCGTGTTGCTTTAAGGAACCAGCTTCACCATGGTGGATTAAACCAAATATTGGAAAAAATGTCTATATTTAATAATGAACTTTTAAATCGAAGGATTGACGAATTTTGGGAACTGGAAGAAAGTGATAATGATTTAGTATTTAGTGGATATGATATTAGTGATACTAGTAATTCAAAAGAACTACTTGATAAATTATTGGATTCTATTCATGGGACTCGTGCAGATGATTTTTTCCACAGCATAATACAACATTTACTGATGATCCAGTATGACGATGATAAAAGGTAAACGAGAATATATTATTGGAGGAAAAGAGCAACATTTGCCCATTTTTTTTTCGTTTTATTTTATTTATTATTATTATTATTATTATTATTATTAATTAGAAATCGATATTATCAATTAATCGAATCAGTTGTACATCAGATTGTGCTAGATAAAAAAGGTGCACCAAATGATTTTTCAACTGCTTATGGGATTGAAGTGGATGAACTTGTTAAAAAGTTTGCTGAAAATGATAAATTAACTATTGCACTAAAGGAAGCTCAGGAAGCTAAAGAACTCGCTACAAAGGCCTTAGAGCGTGAAGCTCAATTAAAAGAACAAGTAGATCTTAAAGCTGGTAAGTGGTTTTTATTACAATAAATAAACAAACACATACATATACAAGTTATAATGTTTATTTATATATTTATAATTTTTTAAATATTGTTATTAGGCGGGCTTGTTGGGCAACTCAAGCATAAAAATGAATCTTTGGAACGCACATTACGTATTGCAAATCAAACAAATGTTATATTACAACAACGGCTCAATGCTTTGGAAATTGAATATCAAAACACATTAGATGCAATGGATTCACAAGCAAAGAGATTATATGATACAGTACGGCAATTAACTGAATATGGCTCACCAACCACAAAGAGACATAGACTTCGTGGTAGTAATAAAAAGCCAAAAATGGAATTTCCTGATACAAAGATGAGGCGTAACTCTGCATTACCTACACTCAGTATACCAACCAATATTAATACAGATATTAATAACAGCAGTAACAATGAAACAGCTTCTGCTCGTATAGTATCTGAATCATTCAAGCAATCACTTCGTTCACGTATTGAATCTACAGTAAGCAGCATTGTGCGACGTTCAAATTCACAAACTACCAACACTAAAAAAGAAAATGCATCTAAAGAAAATAAAAAGGATATTAATTCGGTCAAACCTACAACATCACGCTCTCGCCATCAGCAATCTAAATCGCTTGTTAATTTTGACACTTTTTCTATGCAGCAAGAAGAAAATATTTCACCCTGGGAAACTGAAGGAAAGAAAAATTCACAAACTGATATTTTGATTTCGCCACTTGAATTTGAAGAGGATAGTGCTTTTTCACCACGATCTCCAACACCGTCAAATAATTTACTCTCACCTTATGAATCAACAATTAGTTTACATGGTATTGATTTTGAAAATAACTTTGATAACAATCCATTAACTTCTTTACCGGCTTCTACAACATCATTAACTTCTTCAACCATTCCTGAAAACAACTTCGCCCCTCCTCCCCCTCCTCCACCACCACCTCCACCACCACCACCTCCGCCACCCCCTCAAAGTAAGCCAATTATTTTAGATTGCTATTCTTATTTTACGCATATTTAAATATTTACTATACTAACTGAATCTTTATTAATTATCTTTAATTTTATTTTTTATTTTTTATTTTTTATTTTTTAGTAGCTACATTTGCAACCATGGTACCACCTCCACCTCCGCCCCCACCACCTATTTCATTGAGTGGAGAGTTAGATTTACAAGCATCAGTTTCGGATAATCTCTCGGTCAATTCGTTTTCTCAAAATGCAAGTGGATCAACTACACCTACACCACCATTTTTAAATTTAACAAATCGTAAAATGAGTTCATTTCAATCTAAACAAAAATTAAAATTTGTTGAGTGGGAAAAAATGAATTACAACAAGATTAATTCAACTGTTTGGAACCATTTAGAAAGCGATATCGTTGCAGATAATTCGGTATCTTTAGACCAAACGGTCGAATTGCAGCTTGCTCAAGCTGGTATATTTGAAAATATTGAACAATTATTTGCCCAAAAGCCAACAGTAAAATTAGAAACCAGTAGACCTACTCAGCGCATACATATTGTAGATTCAAAAAAAGCTTATAACTTAAGTAAGTTATTTTTTTATTTTTTATTTTTATTTTAAATATGTATATATATACATAATTTAAAAAATCAATCGTTTATTTATTAATACCATTCTATTATAGATATATTTATCACAAGTATAACCAAAAAGATACCTTTTGATGAAATTAGACCTAAAATTCTAGATATGGATTCATTTTTTGATAATGAGCAGATCCTTGCAAATTTGTTAAAGTTTTTACCTACAGCCGAAGAATCAGGAAAATTAGCAATATATACAACAGCAAGTCCCAGTGAATTATCAGCTTTATCATTACCTGATAGATTTTGTATAGAAATGAAAAAAATTCCAAGATTAAAAGAGCGACTTGAAAATATGTTATTTAGATCTACATTTAAAGAACGTTATCAAAACTTACATCAACAAATGACAGCTGTGTATGGCGCATCGTTATCTTTAAAAAGTGCAATTAATTTTAAAAGACTTTTACATCTTATTCTACTCCTTGGTAATTTTTTGAATGGTCAAACTTATCGTGGAGGAGCATTTGGGTTTAAAATTGCTAGCATTAATAGACTTATTGATACAAAAGATGTGGCTACATCAACAACTCTACTCCATTTTATTGTGGATACGGTGGAGCGATACTTTTCTGAAATATCTGATTTTCTGGAAGAATTGGATGACTGTGGAAAAGCATATAGAGGTAAATAAAAATATCATAGTAAAATACATCAATCCTTTTTTCGCTTTTTTTTTTACTAATTTATTCTTATATTATATTTTTATTATATATATAGTATCACGTACGGAAATTAGTAATGAATTTAGGGAACTAGAAAGTGGATTAAGTAATGTAGAAAAGGAAATAAAAATTCAAAAGGAAAACCCAACTTTAACAGATTCACCTGATCAGTTTTGTCAAGTAATGGAACAGTTCTATCAAGAAGCTACAACTGAATTTAACCGAGTCTACCTTTTATGTGAAAGAATGAATGAAACTTATGATAGTGTCGTAAAGTTCTATGGTGAAGATCCTGCTGTTATGTCTCCCGATGAATTTTTTGGAATATTTAAAACCTTTACAACATCTTGGGAGGTAATATAATTTATCATTTATTACTATATTAATATTACAAATATCTTTGCTTATATTTACAATATAAATCATACTTTTTTTATTGATGTACATATAATTAGAAATGCTCATCAGATATAAAATTGAGAAGACAAAAAATGGAAAGATTAGAAAAGCAAAAGCAGCGAGAACTTGAAAGACGAACTAGAACTAGGAGCGGATCAGTTGCAAAATTCAAAGGGGTGGATACTAATAACTGTAAGATGATAGAAAAATTGCAGACTAGAAAAATAAGCAATTTTACTGAAATAATATCATTACTATATTTTATTTTATTCTTTTCAAAAAAAAAAAAAAAAAAAAAAAAAAAAAAAATAGATGCAAGCGGTGATAATGAAAAATCAATCATGGATAGTTTAATGGATAAATTAAGAAAAGGAACTTTAGAAACAAAAACAAGAAGACGAGGTGAAAGAAGACGTCAACGATCTATTAGTACACATTCATTGCATCCAGTTGATTCTGTATCTTATCGGGCTCAAAAAATGCTAAGTTCTATCCAAAGTGAAGAAGATTTATCTTTAGGAACAATTACTGCTTCTCCTGTTGAACGAAAACCACGAAGCAAAAGAGACTTAAAAGTATCTATGATCTATGAATCTGAATTTGATAATGGCCCTCGATCTGCTCCTATGATTTTGCCTAGCGAATATGATTCGCCAACTCCTATGCCAGCTCCTCCGGTAAGTATAATATAAAACGATGTAATACTTTTAAAAAAATGAGAATGTGAAGAAGAAAAAAAGTGTAATTATATAATTATTTGTATCTTTTTATAGGTAAATGTACCACATCAAAGACTAAAAACTCATTTAGATAACCGTCCTGTACCCGTACAAAAGCAACAATCAATGATAGAGGATTCCATAACAATAGTACCGCACCCTACCCAATCTACCAAATTACTTAGATCAAGAAAAGCTAGCAAGAGACCTATTTTATTTGAACGTGCACCAAGAACTTCCGGAAGACGAGCTACAGTTAGTAAAGGAAGTGCTTTGGAACTATAAGAATAAATATTATATAATTAAAATACGAAATCAAAGCTTAAAAAACAAAATCCAACATTTATATATATACTGTAATTATTTTTATTTTCATGCCTATTACAATACCATATTTATTATCACTCATTATTATATTAACTACTATATTAACTACTATTTATATATTTATTTGTTTACTTATTATTATTATTATTATTATTATTTATTTATTTATTTATTTATTTATTTATTTATTTATTTATTTATTAATTAATTATGTATGTATTTATACTTTATTTTATGTTTTATCAAGATACTTGAAATAGCAAAAAATAAACTATTTAATGCATTTTTAATTTTTTTAAAATATATCATCGGCTTTATTGGATAAATAATAATAAATGTTATTTTAATCAATTAGATTATTAATTTTTTTAAGTTTATAGATTGAAATCCTATACTTAGATAAAAAGAGATGTAAAACAGTAGTTGATATTACTAACCTATTTATATTATCTCAAACAAATAAACACATATATTTAGGTATCATTAAAATAATACTCGTTAAGTTTATTTAAGAATCATCATAAGAAATAACTAATTAAAAATCAGTACCAGTAACTATAAAATATAATCAATAGAAATAGTAATAATTCACTACACGAATAAAAAAGGCTGCAGTCAAAAATAAATGCTAAACATCGATATATGTAGTTAGTAAAAACGACTAATAATTAAAAATCATAAAAGGTGTTCTCTAATAATCACAAAAGGTCAATTAAAAATCATGAATAGCCAATTTTATTAATTCGGGTAAAGTAGGTTTATAGATTAGATTTATTATATAATAAAAAAATACATTTAACGCAAAAAAAAATAGCCAACTAAACAAAGAGTATAAAAAAACAACCATCATGAATAACAAAAGTATAACTTCTATGACCAAATATTTTTTATAATTCAAAAAGCAATATATATTAGATTATTACACTACACTACACACATATATACGTAAATAAAATAATAAAATAGAAATATTTATCTTAAATAAAAAGCCTTTGTTGTAAAATATAAATTTGACTTAAAAATACATAAATATATATATATATATTGAAAAGAATAATAAAAGTGTATTTTTTTTTTTTTTCAATAAAATGATATTACTAAAATATTAAATATATGTTTTTATTTATTGATAAAGCATTAACAAAAATAACTACATAAAGTAATAAAAGTATAATAATAATAATAATAATAATTGTAATAGTAATCAATTCAATTAAGGTATTTAAATAAAAGTATCAACATAGTACAAAAAAAAGACAAAACAAAAAGCAAATATATATATGTATATATTAAAAGTTAAAACATTAAATAAAATACGAATAAAGTTGGTAAAAAAAAACATAGGATATATATATATATATATATATATATATTATTTAAAATGTTTCATCTTGATTTGGACAGTCTTCTGTAAAATGATCGCCAAAATGATCACAATATTCACAAAACTAGTTAAAATAAATAAAATATAAATTATATTAGTTAATGTATTTATAAAATGATTTGTTTTATATATAATACAACTTACCATTTCTGAAGAGGACATATTACTCAATTGTTTATTTTTGTATTCTTTACAAGTTAACAAATCATGACCTTCTTGATGACAAAGTTCACAAACGATAGGTTGATTTTCCATGGATAAAATAGTTAATTTTTTTTCCAATTGTTTCACTTTTTCTCGTTCTTTTTCTAAAGCTTCTTCCACTTCTCCTTGACTAAACACTTTAGTTTCTACCAACGATTCCAAATCCGCCAATTCTTTACTTAATTTTTGGTTTTCTACTTGTTTTGCTAATAATACTTTTTCATGGTCCATTTTTGTTTGTTTCAATTGCTGTTGGAGAGATTTGACTAAATCATTATTACTGTTGCTGTTATTATTATTATTTTCATCGACACTGTTATCCTTAATATCATTTTCATCTTTATTTTTCTTTTTATTATCTTTTTCTAAATCCAACATATCATCCATTAGTCGCATACATTCTTGTTCCATTTCTTGGTATTGTGTTTTCCATTGATTGCATTGCTGTTCCAATTGTTTTATTTTATGATCATATTGTTCCATTAAATTCTTTGTTGATGTTGAGGAATCATTATCCTTTTCTTGTTCTCCTTGTTCTACTTCTTTATTATTATTAACATCATTGTAGTTCTCTGTCGCTGTTGTCATGAATTGTAGTTGTTTTTCTAAACGATCATAAGCCAATTTCAATTGATAAAAATCGTCTTCTGTTTTAGCATGAATTTCAAATTGTGTATCAGCTTCTTCCATTAATCTTCGTTTATCATCAATTTCTTTAGTTAATTCTTTTTGTAAATTAGCAAATTGAGATTCCATAGATTGTTGGTGCACACGTAAATGATTTTTTTCTTCCATTAATTGGTCTCTTTCTTGTTTTAGCTGTTGCATTAATAGTCGTTCATTTTCTAATTCTGTCATGGTTAAGTCCAGTTGATCTTCTAAACGATGACGCTGTTCTGACCAAGATCTTGCATCGACATCATATTGTTGCTGAGATGAAAGACGGCGACGGTAGGATGCGGAGCTACTATTACCACCTAATAGATGGCGACTGTTTGTATCATCCATTTCATATTCATCATCCATATCATTGTTTAATAACAAACTATGATGAACATCATCATCAGTATCAAAGGAATGTAATTGACGTTTTAAATCATCTAAAGCTTGTTGAGTTTGACGTAAACGTAAATCCTTTTCCTCTAAAGCATGGAAATGGTCTTGTTTTAATTGACTAATGGATTGTTCATAAGCTTCGATGGCTTCAATACTAGTTGATCGTAAACTATCACACTCCTTTTCCAAACTAAGGCAAACTTGTTTTTCTTGTTCCAATTCACGACGAATTAAATCCAATTGACCAGCATGCTCCCTTGCTTGCTGCTCACGTTGCTGGGATTCTTCTTTGGCTTGTTGTTGTAAAGTGGCAACCAATGATTCTAATTTACTTACTCTTCGTTTATATTGTTCTTCCGTAGCATCATCTTGTAATTTTTTTTCTACTTTTTTTTCATGTTCCCCTATAGTACTAGACAAGGAAGCTATGGTATCTTCTTGATTGGAGATTTGCTGTTGTAGTCTTACAAGAGTTTGTTCTTTTTCTTCTACTTGTAAAGCATAGCTTTCTTTGGCAGATACTAATCGTTCAAAAGCAGCGTCTTTATTAGCCATTTGTTCAATTAATACATCTTTTTCACGTTGCACTTTTTGTAATAAATCATATAATTGATGTAATTCCTCCATATCCACTAAAGGTTGTTTTTTATTATTGTGAACAGGTGATGTAGAGGAGGGTGGTGGTGAAGTAGATGGAATAGGTGAGGTGGCATGTGTTGTAACTGATGAACTTGATTTGGTAGTGATGGCTGTATCACTTGCATAAGGAGAAGAAGAAGATGAAGAGGAAGGAGAATCATGTAATTCAAATGGTGATGTAGCAGTGATAGTAGTATTTGCTGTCATTATATTAGAAGTAGTAGTAGTATTATTTGTAGTTGCTGACAAGGTTTCTTTCTTTTTTTTAATGTGATCATCAATAATATGGACAGTTGGATTTGAAACAGATATACGTACTACCGAAGCACGTTTATTACTATTACTTGATGTAGTAGTAGATGAACCAGTCTGTTGTATAGTTGAAGAAGAAAAAGAAGACGATGAAGAAGTAGAATTTCTTTTGACAGTAGGAGAGGCTGATGCACGATGATGACGAATTGGTGAATTTGAAGGTCTTTTTTGCTGTTGCTGGTATTGTTGTACAACAGGTGATGCTGATGCACGTGCTTTAGGTAATGATCGAGTAGTGATGGATGATTTAGTGTTTGGCATCCGAGTAGTAATAGACCTTTTAGTTGTAGTTGTAGGTTTAGGTAAAGGTGTATTGGAAGATAATGATGTTTTGCTTGATACACGTGCTGATTTACTTGCTACAGGTTGTACATGTGATTTAATTCTTTCTCGTCCTTGTCTTGGTAATGGTGGTGTTATAGATTTAGGTTCAGGGAATACTTTTGTAGCCATAATAAATAATCCAGTATCATCAGGACATTCAAAATATTGAATACTAATAAATAAATAAATAGATAAATATATATATATATATAGAAGATCAACTGACATTTTATTCCTATTCATCCTTTATTATTATTATTATTATTATTACTATTTACCCTTTTACAGAACCATTATTTTTACCAGCACCTATTGTATCTAATTCAATTCCACACCATATACCAGGTTTAAATTCCGTTGCACCCATAAATCTTAAAGTTCCAATAATATTCATTGTAGGAATAGTGACACGTTCACCTATTACAAGAGTGGATGATGACTTATTGATTGATGATCTATTATTATTGTTATTATTAATATTATTATTATTGTTATTGTTATCAGAAGAAACAGGATCCATAGTATCTTTTTGTTTATGTACAGATGGTGATTTGGAAATACGAGTGGATTGGGAAGGTTTTAATTTTTTATTATTATTATTATTAAAATTTGAGGTTGATATCGTATTAAAATCTTCCATGGTTTGTTGTGCTTCCATTTTGGATGTAGAAGTAAGAGTTGTAGTGGCGGTATTAGGTAAAGGGGGTCTAGCAATCTTGGACATATTAAATAATTATATACACGAAACTTTTATGAATATTTATCTATATATGAATGTATTTATCTATATAAATATGTATATATTTGTATATATTTATATTTATTATATGTATAAATATGATTGATATATATTATATAATAATATATTAAAAAAAGAAAAAAAAAAAGAGAGAGGGGAAAGAAAAAAAAAAATTGACCTTTAAAAAAATCTCTCAAATTAATTTTTAAAAAATTCGGCCTACCGCACTTTTTTTTATATATATAAATAATTTAATATTATAAAAATCTAATATATTTATTTATTTATTTATTTATTTATGTTTATAAGCTGTTAAGCAAAATTTATCTATCTAATTTGATTTTTACTGTCTATCTTATAATACTTTAGTCGCTCTTCATTTCTTAATTTCAATACAAATTAAATAAATTTTTTTTTGAAAATCAAAAAAGATTCAAAATTGTGTTACAATATAATACGTAAACAGTTATCCCTTTTTCTTATTAAATTTAATATAAAAAAATTTCACTCAATGAAACTATTTTTTATTATTATTTTAAAAAATAATGTAAGAATATATGTATATATATATATGTATATATATATAGGAGTAAGAATAATACTTAATTATAAATAATTAAATATTATATTTATATATATATATTTATATATATTTTTTAAAAAAAAAAATAAAACTAAATAAATATACTAAGTAATTTTTTTTTTTAATGATAAGAAAAAAAAAAACGAATAAAATGATATATATAAATTTATATAAAAAAATATTTACAAATTGTAATTGAAAGAAAGAGTAGAATTATTATTAGGTTGAGAATGATGATGATGATTATCAAAAACCATGTTAGGTTGTTGACGTAAAGGAAGTTTAGTCATAATACTAGATAAAGGACGACGAGGTGTTTCGATAACTTCATCTTCATCTGATAATTCTTGTTGGTCATCCGAAGAATCAGTATCCATGATCAACATGGGTTTATCTTCTTCTACAATACCTAGACCAGCTGATTGTTGTTGTTCATGATGTTGGTGTTGCTGTTGTTGATAAATAAGATCTTGTTGTTGACGCATCATTGACATGCCCAGCATTTTAATACGTAAATAAGCCTTTTCTAATTCAAAACGCGTTTCTTGAAGAGAAGTATCTTTTTGTTGAGTAATGGTTTTCAATGCATTGATAGTATATCGTGCAAAGGAAAGTTCTCTTTGAAGGTGTTCATTTTGTTGTGCAAGATAAGCGTTTTCAATTTCTAATCGAGTGACTTTACTTTCAGAAGAGAGTGAATTATCTATTTTAATAATAGCAAATAATAAGGTAAATAAAAAAATACATATATATTTAACAAAAGTTCTTTATCGTTTATAATTTATTTACCTTGAAGTCGAAGACCTCCTAATTGAGTTGTCATTGTTTCATTATCCGTATTCATCATTTTAAATAAAAGAAGTTTTTCAAGTTAAAAAAGGTATAAAAAAAGTATATATATATAAACAAAGTAGAAGTAGAATAAATAATAATGATAATGATAATGAAAATAATATATGTATAGAATGTTTAAAACAGACCAGCTGTTATGTTTTTATACAGTGTATATTTTTTTTTTTGGGAAAAGAAAAAGAAAAAAAAAAGAGAGAGAGAGAAAAGAAAGAGAATAAATAAAAAAAAAAAATTCTCTTGAAAATTTTTTTTATAAAAGGGAGAGAGTTAGCCGGAGAATGAAAAGCCCATGCTTTAGGTTGGTAAAGTTTTTCTCTCCTTAATAATAAAAGTAACCATGAAAAAAATTTACCTAATGTTGATTATTGTTTTTATTTATTATTATCTATTTTTAAAAAAAAAAAAAAAAAAAGAGTAGAATCATTCGTTTTTTTTATTTATTTATTATGATGATGATTATTTTTATTCTTTATATACAAATCAAGTCTTTTTTTCATTTTCTTTCAAGGTACATATATGTATTCTTTATATATAACATATGGGTTTATATCCAAAATGGATCGAGGTACCCACAACCATTAACTATGTGTAACAGCTTTAGCTCCGATACATATCCTCATCATTATCGTTTAAACCAAAAAAAATGAAAAATCCTATTTTTTTTTCAGTTTTTAAAACTAAAAAGAGTGGTAAATAATTAAAAAAAAAGATTTGGATAATGAAACCACTCGAGATTTTTTATATATAAAATCAATTGTAAATAATAATAAAAAAAATTTATTATCGTTAAAAGGAAAAAGGATTCATTTTATATATGAGACCTATTTTTAGCCAATCAATCTTTCAAATGCAGAGGATCATTAAACATATTTGGTAAAATAAAATTATTATTATAAAAAATAATTAGACAAATCGCAGAAAAGAGAAAAAAGAAAGAAACTTGTGTTTTAAAATGGGATCTAGTTCCCTCCTTTTTTTTAGGTGGATCGACAATTCTATATCACCTAACGAATATAACATATTTACATAAAAAGGTATCATATGATTAGGTTATATTTTTATTATTAAAATAATCTTGACTGATCTACCGATTATATATATATATATATATTTATATATTTGTACATGTATTTTTATTATTTTTTATAGTTTTTTTAAACAATGTTTATTGATATTGTTTCTTGTTTCACCAGGTTTCGTATTTCGTACTAAGCAAATAGTTGAAGGGTGATTGACTACTACTATTGTAGAAAAATGAACAGTTTTTGTTCGATCCTCGTTTGAGTAACCCGACCTTTTACTTCTTCCCCTTCTTCTTTGGTAATAAACATCGTTGGATTGTGGTATAATATTTAATATACATAACTTGGTCATAAAGAATATGGATATTTCATTCAAGATAATAATTATAATAATCAAAAAATGTATAAATATATAAAATAAAAATCAATAAAAAAAAAAAAGAATGAAAAAGAGAGAGTGAGAACGAGAGAAAAGAAAAAAAATAATAAAAACATATACCTATTTATGTTATTCTATTTATAATAATAATAATAATAATAATAATAATAATGGAAACGTTTATTTGTTATTATGAAATTATCCAGGTACTTTAGTTTCAAAACAATGACGAAACAGTGGCCCTCATGATTTATATATATATGTATATTTCCCTCTCACAGACTTCCTTTGGGAAGAAACGTGGTATATTTTATTACCAACTTAAAAAAAAATCTATACTGGAAAAGGAAGAGGAAAGAAAGAAAAGTGAATGTTAAAAAAAATAGCTGGGCTTTATAAACTAATTTTGATTTAAGAATAATATTTTAGGAATTTAACAGGTTTTTTTTTGTTGACAACTTTTTATTTTTATTTTTTTTCTTCTACTAATTTAGCTAAGTTTCCAACCTATTGACTTCTATACAAATAAAGAAAATACGCAAAAGCTTGGTAAAATATGTCAGTAAATATACATTATATGTTTACAAAATAAAATGTTCAAATGATATTTTATTTTGCAGAATCATTATTAAAATAGGAAATGAATATTATAAACAAATAGTCATAATAATAATAGCAAGTAAATATATAAAAAAAATCAAGCAAAAAATCATTTTTAAGGCATAGGAAATAATTTAGTCTCCGCGCATTAAGTTTTTTGATTTTTTTTTTCTCCTTAAATCAAATAACTCCTTTTTTTATTATTATTATTATTATTATTATTTTATATATACTGGGGCAAAATATTGACTTTTTATCTTTTTTTTTTTTTTCTTAACGCTCTTCTCTTTCACTTTCTCATTTATCATTTAGTAATTTATTTAAAATTATAATAAAAATATATATACATGACTACTTCACAAGATATAGAATATACTTCAAAACGTAATAAATATATATTTAAAATATTTTGCATAACAGAAAACTTAAACTTTAAATATTCATATTTTTCCTTTATCGATATTTGATTTTTTATTATATAGTAAATTATTCTAATCAAATACAAGATAGACAACAACCAACAGTAACACGACGTTCTTTGGCCAATGTATTTCAACCAAAACAACAACCTGCTTATTTAATCAAATCATATAAATCGAGCCCTTCTTTATCACGTCATTTTAACCTTAGTGCTAAAAATACTGTTACAAAACTTTATAATACAAGTAATGTTTCTTCACCTTCACAAACAAATCCTCATCATAATCATCAAATTGATATTCAATTATCAAGTCAATATTACCCTCCCCCTCCTCCTCCTCATCCTTCTTCCATAAATGAACATCACCATCCTACTTCTAATACAGCTACACTTCATTCTTTAGCTTCTAATTTAATAAAACCATCTTCTCATCATCACTCCTCCTCTGAACGTCGTTCTTCAGTACAACATGGATCAGAATCAAATGATTCTTCACTTTATTTTGGAAAACCTAGAGATAGATCCTCATTAAGAGGTGTTCTGGATAAGTTTGTTATTGGTTTTACTGGTAAGATAAATAGAATAAAACAAAATAATAAAATGATGAATGTTATGTTTCTATGAAAACTCAAAATAATAACATTATCATAATATATGTTTTATTTTTCGACATACATACGTACATATACATACCATAGATATGTTATCCAATAATAATAATAATGCAACCAAAGCAACATCAACTATTTCATTACCTTATAATACACGACATGTGACTCACGTTGGATTTGATCCTGATACCGGTGAATTTACTGGATTACCAAATGAATGGCAAGTATTATTAAGACATAGTGGAATTACTAAAAAGGAACAAGAACAAAATCCTCAGGTATATAAACTAATAATAATAATAATAATAATAATAAAAAAAGGAGACTTATTACTATGTGATCATGTTTATCTCATATATATGTCTCTTTTTTTTTTTTGAATATGGTGGTACAAATAATATTTGTTATAGGCTGTGATTGATGCTATAGAGTTTTATCAAGGTTCTCGAAATTTAAATGAGGATGTTTGGAATAAAATTCCGGAAGCTATGGAACCATCATCACCTACCAATGAAGAACGTGAAAATACATCATCCACTTGGAAACGTTGGTCAAAATTCAAAACTTCTGAAAAAAAAAGAAAATCAAGTTGTTATACAAATACAATATCATCTCAGGTAAATTAAAATAGAAATGAAAATAACATATGTATATATATATAATAGAAAAATAAAAAATTCATGTATAAAATAAATATTAACACTCACTTACACACGCATACACATCACATTGTTTCTTATTTCCTTTATAGGAAACAAACGAGTATCATCCGTCTGTTGGTAAATATATTTATTTGTTCGCTCCTAAATGATCTTCTAAAATGCAAATTTAAATGAACATACTAATAATGGATTTATTTATTTGTTTCATTTTCCTTTTTTTCATTTAATAGGCAAAAAGAATCATGCACACGAAAATAACAGCAGGAAAAGCTTAACTAACGAACAAATCAAAATGGATTCCGAAGTCACTCTTACCAATCCATTACCTTTTGATAAAAGATCTTCCTCCATGTATTCCACCACTAATAATAATAATAGTAATTATAAAAATGATTGTAATCTATCAATAAAAACCAATTCAACAACAACAGCTGTATCAAATCAATCTTATATAGATGTAATTTCAACTAATAATAATAATCATTTAAAATCTTCACCTGCTACGGCAATGATGGCAATGACAGCGGATAATGATAAGGACATATTAAAAGAAAATACATATCCAGAATTACAAAAAGAAAATAATACTCCTACTTCCTCTCCTTCACTTGCTTCTTTATCTCAACAACAAAAACAAGAAAGCGTAAATGAAAAAGTAAAAGAAAATGATAATTTAACAGATACTAAATTAACAACTACAGTAAATACAACATCAACAGTAGGTGCAGTGAAACGTAGATCATCAAAAGATAGGAAATTAAATGCATTAAAAGACGCTGAAGTAGTTAAAAAATTAAAAGAAATTTGTGGAAATGCGGATCCTACTACCATTTATACTGATATGGTTAAAATTGGTCAAGGGTAAATAAAAAAAAACAGTAAAAAAAATAAAAAGAAAATAAAGAAATATAAAAAAACAATAAAAAAGGAGACATATTTAAAAGACAGAAAAAAAAAAAAAAAGATTAGACAACATTCATTTATTATATTTTATTTTTATTTTTTTAATACTAAATATATATTTATATAGTGCATCTGGTGGTGTATACACTGCTCATAAATCAGGTGATGATTCATCTCCTGTTGCCATCAAACAAATGAATTTGCAGCAACAACCAAAGAAGGAATTAATTATTAATGAAATAGTAGTCATGAAACAATCTCAACATCCTAATATTGTTAATTTTATTGATTCGTATTTATGGAAAGGGGATTTATGGGTGATCATGGAATATATGGAAGGTGGTAGTTTAACTGATGTAGTAACATGTAATATGATGACTGAAGGTCAAATTGCTGCAGTATGTAAAGAAGTTTTACAAGGTTTACAACATCTTCATTCAAATGGAGTGATTCATCGTGACATTAAGAGTGATAATATTTTACTTAGTCTTCAAGGAGATATTAAATTAAGTAAGTCCTTTTTTTTAAAAAATAAAATAAAAAAGAATAAAGTTAGCTAATGCATGGTATTAATAATATTTATCTACTTGCCTATTTTTTTTAACTTTATTTTATTTTATTATTTAGCTGATTTTGGATTTTGTGCACAATTAAATGATAGTCAAGCAAAGAGAACAACGATGGTCGGAACTCCTTATTGGGTATGTAATGATATACTTACTAAAAAATAAAAATGCAATGTCAAATGATTTTAAAATAAAAAAGAACTGACGTCATGACATACTAATGTATTATTATTTAAACTATTTATTATCTATAGATGGCACCTGAAGTAGTAACACGTAAAGAATATGGTCCTAAAGTAGATATTTGGTCACTTGGTATTATGTCAATTGAAATGGTAGAAGGAGAGCCTCCCTATTTAAATGAAAATCCTTTACGTGCCTTGTATTTAATTGCAACCAATGGGACACCTCAACTACAAAATCCTGAAACTTTGAGTGATGAATTTCGAGACTTTTTATCTCAATCTCTTCAAGTAGAAGCTGACCAACGTCCCGATGCTTTGGAAATATTGTCTCATCCTTTCCTTACCAAAGCTGATCCTTTACGTTCTTTAGCTCCTTTAATACGTGCAGCAAGAGAAAGTGCTGATTTCCAAGATTAATTACTTCTTCCATTTTTTATTTTTTATTATATATAGTCATGTTATTGTTATTCTTATTTTTTTTTTTTGTTATTTTATACTCTTTATTTCTAGTAATAATTAATATTTTTTAATTCTTTTAATACTCTTTTTTTTATAATGTTTTTCTTTATGGCCATGTTTTTTAATTATATTATAATTACACATTTGCATTTTTTTCTTTTAATTTTTTTTATAAAATATGAAAACAAAATGTTGATATTGTTTGATTTTTCACTGTTTCTCTTTTATGACAGTTTCTTTGGATATCGATACATTAACTCATTAATCCTGGGTTTCTATTCGAGAATTGAATATTATTTTTCTCAAATAAAATATCTCTTTTTTCCTTTTAGTTTCCATAAATAAAAAATTATTATTATAATGGTTATCTATATATATAGTTTGATATGATATTGATCAATTAAATACATTTTCTTATTTTACTGAATTTACTGCCTACATTTTTATATATTTAATTTTTTATTTTATTTTACCTTTTACTTTTATTTTTAAAAATAAACATATCTTATTTTTTTTTATTTCTTATTTATGAATTAGTTACTTTATTTTACTTGTATATTATATTAACATTATTATTATTTTAACATCAATTCTACTCTAAAAAACAAAATTTTGAAACAGCTAATACTTGTTGATGTATATATGGAAGCATAAGCTATTTCAGCAATTAATAATACCGAAATAATATAAACAAATTATATCTTCTACACTGCTCATTATGGGCTACTTTGCTCTATCTAGTACCCTGCAAGATTGTTTGCGTTTCGATAACCCTTGATGGTACCTTGGGGGAAAAGGTATAATACGAGTCTGATCGTTTGGGACGTTGAAAGAACTAGTTTGATTATATTTTTTATATAATGAGGCGAAAATCGAACAGAAAAAACGAAAATATTTTAATCCTTTGAAGCTTTTGTTTGGCATCTCTACAGGTAATAGCATTTATACATGCATACATACATATATACATACATATATACATACATACATGTAAAAGGTCAATTTTTTTTAAATAGTTAATAGTTAAATATTAATATACTGAATCTACTCTATTGAAACATGAACTTATTAAGGAAAATAATAAACTAGTAAAACTATGATAACACATATATATAGATAGATGGAAGTCTAATAAATGCCTTTTCTTTTTAATATAACTAGATAATATTATTTAGTATCCAAAAAGAAGAAATAATGTGGTTCCTAACAGTATCAACAACTACCTCTACTAATCCTTCAACAATCCTATCAACATATGCTATAGAATATAAAGTATTTTTTCAGACACGATCTCTTTTTTTTAATGTGCTGCGTTATTTTTGTATTATTCGACTATTTGTTTTAGCCTTTTTTTTTTAATAAATAACTAACTGTTTAATTTATAGTTATTTTCCTAATATTTTTTTTTAAAAAAATTGAATTAAAGAAAAGATGAGAAAAATAAAAAAATCGAAGCACTTTATATAAAAATAAAATTTGTTTGGATTTATTGTTATATGTGCGGAAAAAAATAAAGTTTACACGCAATATATAAAAACCTAAGCTAGTGAGCCTACATACCATCATTTTCATTTAGGTAAAAATAGAATATTAATATTGATTATATTCCTTATTTTTACTGTTGTGTTAATTATTTTTTTAAAATGAAATAGCCATTCGTAATAAATGGGTTTATTAATACAAAAGCTATACTTGTGAGGATTTTCCAAATATTGGTTCCTAAAAAGTAATCTACATAGTGTGTATATAGTAATACCTCTACAGAAATGGATGATTCTTAGTTCCCTTTCTCTCTCCCTTTTTTATTATTCATGTATTATAAGTTGGCGGATAGTTATACTATATTTGCGCAATCTAAGTTAAAGATATCTTAAAATAAATGATAATAATAATAATATAATAATGATAACTATACATAAGGCTATTATTATTTATTTATAATAAAAATACTTATGAAAAATAAAATAGCATTAAAAAATGGAATTAAATTAAAAATTTAAAGCACAGATAAAAATTGTAAATTTTTTTTTGGAGAGTTCAAAATATTTTTTTCTTCTACCACGCTTCATTAATTTTATTTTATTTTTATTTTTATTTATACACATTTTATTTGTTCATTCCTTAATTTATATATTGTTGTTGTCGTTTTTATGTGGACAACGAATCGTAACAATGTTCAAAAACGGAAGTCAGCACCAAGTAATATTATATCCACTTCGTCTTCTTCAGCAACAGCAAAAAGACAAGCTCTAAGTCGATTATCTAGTGGAATTGTACGAAGAAAAGATCATTCGCATAGTAATAACAGTAATAATAATAAAGGTACCAATATACAAGTAGTATTACGCTGCAGGTAATCATTATTATAAATAACATCAAAACTTTATAAATAATAATAATAATAATAATAATAGTAATAATGTGATCAAATTATTAATAATAAATTTTATTTTAAATATGTATATATTTTATATTTATAAAAACAAAATAAAATATTAGAGGTCGTAATGAAGCTGAGCTGGCTGCTGATTCACCTATCATATTAGAAGCAACAGGACGTCGTGAAGTATTGCTTACCATTTCCAAGAAAGTATTCACTTTTGATCGTGTTTTTGATGAGCATGCTACTCAAGATCATATTTATACTGAAATTGTACAACCTATTTTGGATCAAGTTCTTGAAGGGTAAACAAAACAAGTAGATAAAGAGAATTTCATGCTTATCTTATTTTACTATGTATTATTTTACTTATTGATTTTTTTTTATTTTATTTTTTTAAAAAAAAGATTTAATTGTACTATTTTTGCGTACGGTCAAACTGGATCTGGGAAAACGTAAATAAGAAATAGAAAAAACAAAATAAAATAATTAATCAAAGGATAGTATATATATATACATATATATCCTGATCGGCTGATTTTTCTTTTCTCTTTATTTGTTCTTATTTTATACAGATATACAATGGAAGGTAACCTTGATCAACATACCTCTGATGCTGGCATCATTCCACGTGTGATTGATAAATTATTTGAAACAATGGACACCAAAAAAACAGAGTATTCTATCAAAGTATCATTATTGGAGTTATACAACGAAGAGTTAAGAGATTTATTAAACCCTTCAAATCACCAAAATGGACGTCAAATTAAAATCTTTGAAGATAAAATTAGTTCGGGGGTTGTGGTGCAGGGTGTAGAAGAGAAATATATACGATCGGCTTCAGAAGGTTTGGAGGTTTTAAAATCTGGTATAAAGTATCGAAGTATTGGGGCTACAAAATGTAACGATAAATCAAGGTAAAAAACAAAAAAAAAAAAAAGTGGAGGACAATATATATAGTGAATATGAGGAATGAGAATATCATTAAATCATTATAATAATTTTATTTTTTTATTTTTATTTTCTATAAAAAAAGTCGTTCTCATTGTATATTTTCTGTTATTGTCCATATTCGTGAATCTATACCTGGCGGTGAAGATATTATTCGTACAGGCAAATTAAATCTGGTTGATTTAGCAGGTTCTGAAAATATTAATCGATCTGGTGCTGAACTTATCCGTGCTAGAGAAGCTGGTATGATTAATCAAAGTTTATTAACCCTTGGTCGTGTCATCAATCATCTTGTTGAGGAATCTGCTCATATACCCTATAGGTAATATATGAATACATATAATTTATTATTATTACAATTTGGATTAACATGTATATATGTATAAAAAGTACTTGCTTCTAATATATATATACATTATATGGTTTTCTTTATAAATAAAATATAATAATAGAGAGAGCAAATTGACTCGATTATTAAAGGATTCATTAGGTGGGAAAACAAGGACATGTATTATTGCTACTGTATCTGTTGCTAAAATGAATCAAGAAGAAATCATTAGCACTTTAGATTATGCAAATCGTGCCAAAAATATTCGAAATAAACCGGAAGCCAATCATCCTACTAATCGTAATGTATATATCAGTGATTTGGAATTGAAAATCGAACAATTAAAAGGTGATTTACAGGTAAAAAAATAAATAAATTAAGTGAATGGGTTGTGCTATTAAAAATATAGAATATCAATCTATTATTGATACGATTTATATACGATTTATATTTATATTTATATTTATATTTATTTTATTTTTAAAAATAGGCTAGTTACGATAAAAATGGTGTGTACATGACTCATAAATCCTATGAAGCAATGAAAGATGAAAACCAACATTTAAGAGATACTGTAAAAGAAAAGCAAGATCAATTGGATAAAAATAAACATGATTTAATACATTCAGAATCAAAAGTGAAAGATATATCAGTAAGTTATTGATATAAGTATAAAGATCAAGTTGGTTTTATGTGTACAACGGTATTTATATTAATTTTATTATTTTTATTATAATTGACAAATAGATGAAAATGGAATCCATCATTAAAGATTATGATCGTAGAATTGAAAAAATCAGATTAGAAGAACAAGAAACTCGTAATCGACGAGAAACTGAAATGTTAGATTATATTAAAAAAATGGAATCAGAAATACGGACTCTACAGAAAGAAGTAAGTTAGTCTATCATTTTATTTTTATTATTATTAAAAAAGTATGAAGAATGATACAAAAATCATATGTTAATATTTTATATTTTATGAAAATTAGGTAGTTAGTATTGGAAAACGTAATGCACAGATTTATCGACACCATATGGATAATGATTTAGACCATTTAGTAAAAAGTGAAGAACAAGTAGATAAGTTAAAAGCTTTAATAGATGGAACAATGCTTAATCAAGTATGAAATATATATAATTATATAAAAGAATTAAAAAATAACAAAAATATTCGTTTATTTAACTTCTTTTATCTTGTATATATATTAATTTATAGATACAACGTCTAAAAGAACAAAATAAAAAACAAGAAGAAATATTAAATCGAGAAAAGGAATCAGAAGAAAAGGTATGGGATAAATTACAGCAATTGATATCAGACCTAAGTAAAAATCGAAAAAGTAAACTAGAAAATACATTTTCGTCTTTGAATAAAAATTGGAATGATCATATTGATGATGTGAATATCCTTCACAATAAAATCGAAACTGAAAATAAAAATCACTCAAGGCTTGTTAAAACAAAAAAAGAAGAAGTAAATCAATTGAAAAATGAAATACAGTCTGATCAAGACAATTATAAAAAGGCAAGTGTATATATAAATATATAAATGTATAATTGTTGATCATATAATTATTAACAATCTATCACTTATAGATTTTAGAGCATGTTCTATCCTTAAGTGCAACAAACGAATCACAGCATCAATTAATTAACGAAGACCGGAGGAATAATGTCAAAAAAAATGAATAAATATAACTTATTTCGATTATTTTATTTTAATACTATATCTATTATTATTATTATTATTATTGTATTTGCTCTTATTATTTAACGTAATTTTCTGTATATGATTCATTAATAAAAAATAAAAAAAAGAAATTTTTTTTATATATTTAATATTTTAATAAAGATAGAAATATATAAATATTATTATTATATTCATAATTATTTCTTAATTTTCATACTTCTAATATATATTTTACTTTTTTTTGTCTATAAGAAAAATAAATCTTCAGCTTAAAAGAAACTTTAATTAAATATCCCAATGTTTTGGATTATCTTATGCAAATTTGCTGATATAGAAAATGAAGATACGATTGTTTTGTTAGTCAACTAGTCTATTATCTATGGAGTCCAACCGATATTTAACTTAGTGTTGATTTATTTATATTTTTTTTAAAAAAATAAATGAATTTTAATCTTATGCCTCAGTAATATTGTTTTATTTCCTTTTTAAAAAAAGTATGGGTAAATATAAAGTAAGAAAAATAACCATAAATTAAAGAGATTTTTTTAGATGATTACTACACGCTTGAGATTAAAATGAAACCAGTGATTACAGTACTTATTAAATATTTTATAAATTCTTAATCGATTCACTAGATGAAGATAGTTTAAAATAAATAAATAAATTAAAAGCTGATTTTTAATTTTATCCTTATCGTATTCCTTTTCCTTTAGATGTAAGACGAAGTTTGATGGATCAGAGAATTCAGTTACAAAAAAAAAAAAAACCCAAATCAATAATATTAGAAAAAAGAAATGAATACCGTGATTTTTTCTTCTTCTATTAATATTAAACAAATATATTATTTTTTTTTTTTGTTATTTTTTTTTTTTATCAACATTTTTAATTTTTTACTCCTTTATCTTTATTTTTTTTATTTGTATATATTAATTTGCCATACGTTTATCGTTTTAAAGTATTAAAAAAAAAAATAGTAATGCACGCCATTTTTAAGTTCAGCACTTTTGTGAAATTTTAAACTTTTCTCAATTTTTTTTCTTTCTCTTTCCATTTTTAATTTTTTTTCAACTCTATTAATTATCATACCCCATTTTTTTCTACCTGTTATTTTTATTAAAAAATAAAATAAAATAACATTGAATAAAAAAGGTATTAATATTAAATAATATATTTTACATCTATTGAGAAATTTATTAGACTTATAATTATTCTTCGTTTTATTTTCTCTCTTTCTCTATTTCAAATAGACAAACGATGTCTTCAGGGGGAAATATCACTGTAGTTGTAAGATGTCGCCCTCTATCTTCAAAAGGTAAATATATATATATATATATATTCAAAATTTCAAAACCTTATATATATGTATGAATTTAAAATAAATATAATAATAGTAATAATTTATACTTGTATCTGAAATACACAAGCATGTGTATATTTATTCAAAAGTAAACCAATTTAACTAAACTGATCAATTGTATTGTTTTGTATATTATATTAGAGTTGGCAAGAGGATGTAGTAATCTGGTTCGGATAGAAGGAAATGAAGTCATCATACAACGCCCAAATAATAATACATCATCTTTAAATCATAATAGCACTACAGCTAATAATAGACAAGAACAAAATAACGAGGATATAAAGGCTTTTACTTTTGATAAATCATTTTGGTCAGCGGATAAGAAGGATATTAACTATGCGAGTCAAGAAGTAGTATATGATTATTTAGGAAAAGATTTATTAAACCATGCTTTTGATGGATATAACTGTTGTATCTTTGCTTGTAAGTATATATGTATATATACTGATTTTTTTTAATGATCATAAAATATCCTAATTTGTTTCATTTTTTTAATTTTTTATTTCTTGTTACTTAATTTAGATGGTCAAACTGGTAGCGGGAAAACTTATACAATGGTAATATATTTAATATTTAATATATTAATATAAATAATATATATAGTACAGATAGATAGATAGATCAATATATATTAATATATATATATATATTAAGGTTGGTTATGGTGAAGATAAGGGAATCGTACCTAGAACGTGTTCAGAACTATTTACTCGTATATCTGATGCCAAAACAAATGGATCTATAGAATATCAAGTAGAAGTATCATATTTGGAAATATACAATGAAAAAGTACGTGATTTACTTAACCCAAAGAATAAAGGAAATCTAAAAATCCGTGAACATCCAAGGGCTGGTCCATATGTTGAAGATTTATCGAGATTGGCAGTAAAATCATTTGAAGATATTGATAATTTGATGAATGAAGGAAATAAGGTAATAGCATATATACCGTTTTATTTTATTTATTTATTTTTTAGTTTTTTTTAAAAGAAAAAATTAATAGATCATTATATATTTATTTATCATTTGCTCCTTTTTTCCTTTCCTTTCCTTTTTCCTTTTTTTTTTTTTTTAAAAAAAAATATAGGCAAGAACTGTAGCTGCAACAAATATGAATGAAACATCATCAAGATCTCATGCCGTATTTACTATATTTTTAACATCAAGGAAAAAAGATGAAAATTCTAAAACAGCAACCGAAAAAGTAAGCAGAATTAGTCTGGTAGATTTGGCTGGGAGTGAACGAGCAGATAGCACTGGTGCTACAGGTACAAGATTAAAAGAAGGTGCAAATATTAATCGATCATTGGCAACTTTAGGAAAGGTGATTGCAGCTCTTGCTAAAAACTCATCAACGGAAGGAAAGAATGGAAAAAAACCTAAAGAAAACTTTATACCCTATCGTGATTCTGTAAGTTTAATATATATACACATACATTTAACTATAAATAAAACATGTTAGATGACGGTGTATATTTATACCTATATCTATTCCTATTCCTATTTTTTTTTATTTAAAAAATAAATAATTATTTATTTATTAGGTGTTGACATGGTTATTAAAAGATTCTCTTGGTGGAAACTCTCGTACAGCAATGATAGCAGCAATTTCTCCGGTGGATTATGATGAAACTATTAGTACATTAAGGTATGCAGATCAAGCTAAAAGGATCAAAAATAAACCTGTTGTTAATGAAGATCCAAATGCAAAACTTATTCGTGAACTAAAAGAAGAAATACATGCATTGCGTGATACTCTTATGACATATGCTCCTGATGAAGTGGAAAAAATTGCATCACACATCACTCCTCAAATGTCTATCGGAAGTAGTAAATCAACTCCTCGTTTAGGAACCGTACCAGCATCTCCAAAACCTGTTACAACAACATCTACTGCGTCTATTTCTTCAACATTATCACCATCATCGGCTAATATACAACGTCAACCTTCTCCCATCACCACACCAGTAAAAGAAATTCCATATGCTGATGCATTTGGTGTTAAGAAGAGAATGACAATGGCAGAGTTGGTGGATAAACTTAAATCATCACAGAAATTATTAGATCAAGCAAATCAAACATGGGAAGAGAAATTATTAAAAACAAGTGAAGTGCGTATTGAACGCGAAAAGGCATTAGAAGCTATGGGTATTTTAGTAGAAAGTAATAGTATGGGAATTCATGCACCTAAACAAATACCTCATTTGGTTAACTTGAATGAAGACCCTTTAATGACAGAATGTTTAATTTATCAAATTAAAATTGGAAAGACTATTGTTGGACGCTTTGAAAGCGAAACAGTGGATATTCGATTAAGTGGACCAAATATTTTGGATAATCATTGCTATTTTGAAAACATTAATGATAAAGTGACTCTTTATCCAAAATTAAACTCAATGACAATGGTAAATGGTATTCTCATTACAGAACCAAAAAGACTGCATAATGGCTATCGAATCATTTTAGGCGATTACCATGTGTTTAGATTTAATCACCCTGAAGAAGTGCGCAAGGAACGTAAGAGAATTACCCAAGATCAACACCAATATGCTGCATCCAACGGAGTAGCAGCAGCAGGAGGAAATGTAACACCAACTCCAAGTGGACGTAATAGTAGGATGACAGATAGGTCAGATTCCCCAGCATTAATATTCTCTGATGCTGATAGTGCAAGTGTTTATAGTGGAGGGCCTTCAGAAATTGCTGATTGGAATTTTGCAAAGCGAGAGGCAGCAATGAATTCCTATGATAATATTGAAAGTGATGAATTTATGAAGAGACCAATTATTACTTCAGATGATGAATCAATGTCACAATCGGCCGTTTCTGTTCGATTCAGTACTAGCTCCGTGGCATTATCTCTTGATGATCACGATGGAAATGAAAATAATATCAGGCGTGCAAATAGATTTAGTAATGGTAGCTATCTTTCTATTGATACTGGAATGTATACATTGGCAGAAGGTAGTTCTAGCCACCCCAATAAATTAAATGAATTAAATGGTAATAGTGAACTTGGATTAATGGAGCGAGCAAATTTACAACAGCAATTGAAACAACAAAAGGAAGAATACGAAGAAAAAATACGACTTGCCACTTTATCCTTATCATCATCATCACAATCTGAAATCCAAGAAATGGAAACAAAATTACAACGTGTAGTAGATGATATGCAACGTATGATGGATGAACAAAAAGAAGAATATGAATTTAAAATTAAACGATTATCCTCTAAGGTACCACTAGGTGTTCCGTTATCACCAATGTATTCGTTATCTGAAAAAAAAATAATTACAAAAGCTATTCAACAGTGGAAAAAATTACAATATATTCACATGGCAGAAAAACTATTGATGAATGCTATTATGCTGAAAGAAGCTAATATTGTTGCAAAAGAACTGGGAAAAGATGTTGTTTACCAATATACAGTAATTCATGACAATAGTATGATTTCCTCACTATCTTTTTGGGAATCTACTTCAGTATTACAACAGCCTATATATGATCCAGATAACACCAATAATGACTCTTTATTGAATGATGAAGAATTACAACAAGCTGTTAAACCATGTATTGCAGTATTAGTGATTGATAAAAAGCACATGGCCTCTTATGTATGGTCCATAGAAAAAACAAAGAGGCATTTACAGCGCATGCGTAGTTTATATGATTTTACAGAACGTCCATTATCAAGCACTCAATTTAATTGGCAGGATCCTTTTTATCAGTCACCGTGTCCTCGTTATACCCTTATCGGAATTGCTTCCGTCTCTATGCGTAATTTAAATCATCAAGTTCCTGTAGAAAGTAAAGTGAATGTTTTTAATCGAAACACTGGTCAAGTGATGTGTCAACTTCGTTTATCCATTGTTCCAATTGCAAGATCACTAATTACTACCAGTAATAAAAGGCACTCATCACCTTCAAATTTATCTCCACATTATGGCAATAATACTAATATAAATAAATCTGCTACCAATCAGCAACAGTTGCAAGTGAATTCATCTATATTGACGAATGAAAATATTAGTAAGAGTAGCAATAAAAAAGGTAATGATGGTTTACTTCATTCTGGTCAACAACAGGTATTTGAAATTCAAATTACAGAACTTACCGGCCTTGATGAAAGGCAATTTACACAGGTTCATGCACAATTCAGGTTATCATCTTTTGGAAATGTTCAAAGAGATTCGAACCATGATAAAATATATGCAACTGAACCTATCAATAACTTTGGGCGGAACCCTATTCATTTTAATTATGCACAAACATTAGCTACAACCGTAACAGAGAATATGTTAAACACAATAATGAAAAAGGATTTAGAAATTGAATTACTTGGACAAGCAAAAGTGGATTATCTGTGCGATATTATTGAAAAAAATATTGAAAGTGAAAAGGCATTTTCTTCTTCCTTGCCAAATAGCAATACTAACGATTCTGGTGTTTCAAAAGTTATAGATCACTCAAATGAATTAGCAAGCCCACTTCCCTCCAATAATGAGGACTCAACATTAACGGACATGCAATTATCAAAAGATCCAAATACAAAAATACAAACATCAACTTCGAAAAGACGATTAAAATTAAAGATACCTCCAGTAAGATCTTTTTCAGATGATGGACTGCTTTTTAAAGAAAAACACCATTTAGTTGCTTGGGTTCAAGTATGTGAATTAAGTGAAAATGGGGATTATAGTCCAGTGATTGTTGTTTCGCAAACTGCACATGACGATGGGTGCTTTTATCTACGTCAAGGAATACAAAGAAGAATTAATATAACAATGACACATGACTCTGGATATACTTTACCATGGGAAAATATTTTTAATGTAAATATTGGTAATATACGGATCCTAACAGATGGCAATAATAATACTGTTAATAATGATAATAGTAATAATGATCAAGATTCTCAATCACAATCATATGAAAAAATTATTAATGACGATAATAAATCTAGTATATCAATCAATAGCAATTATAATTCAACCTTATCTATCAATTTACTTGAAAATCAAGACTTGAAATTCCATGCAAATAATACCAGTACGTTATCAGCGTGTGGTCCTTGGGATACTTCGCTTCATAACTCTACTCACCTAAATAAAATAACTTCACCGCAACAACGTATACAAGTAACATTATCATGGCAGGTTAAATGTGATAAAACAACGGAGCCTTTATCATTCTCTATGGATTTGTCATTGAAAATTTTTGGTCGTGATACAGCTGTACCTCAAATAAATTCTTCATCAACTATTCTTCACTATTTCTCAAGTATATATTATCAGTATCACCATTTGTCTAATAAAATCCGTTCAACGTTTTCAATTTCGCTTACACCGCCTGTCACTCGTAAAGCTTCTGATTTATGGCGTGTGAATACGGCAAATAAATATGTTCGTGGTGAAGAATTTTTAGGTCCTGGTCGTGCTGTAAGAGGTATATCTCTTATTGAAGATTATCGAGCATCAAGAAATAAAATGATCTATCAACTACAAGTATCATCCACACGACAATTTTTAAATCTAATGGAACAACAAAAGAAAAGATCTTATCAACGACAAAAGAATCGATTGGCTAAAAGTGGGGATGTAGATATAGTAGAAAAAAATGATGTGAATGAAAACAGTAATAATGACGAAAATACTACTAATAATGATGATGATGAAAGAAGAAGACTCTTGCTAAATAAAGTGATTCAATTATGGTTAATAAAGCATGGCTCACAACAAGAAGTAATGATAATAAAAAGAAGAACAGATATATACAAAAATAAATATAATTCATAAAAGTAATTAATCTTTATATCCTTCATTTTTTTAGGTAATAATAAATCATAAACCACCACCACCATTACCATCACCATTATCACCTCAAAGTGCTGTATCAATTTCATCCATTAGATCAATGAAAAAAGAGAATAGCAATTTAAAATTGGTCCCTCAAACTCGTCCGATTAAAGCTAGTGATGCCATAACAAAAAAAGGATATTTGATACGACCATCGACAAATAATGAAAATACTGAAGAATGGATTAAATATTGGTGTGTTTTAAGAAGGTATGTGCTTATATTTACAATTTTTTATGCATGTATTTATTTATCCAATTATATATATATATATATATATATATATATATATTTCAAATATATAGGCCATTTTTAATAATATATCAAGATCAATTGGAACAAGAAGAGTTAGCCATCATTGATTTATCTTCAATACGTGTAGATTATAAAAAAGATTTGGAAGATTTAATACAGGTAAATAAACATATCAATTATTTTATAATTTATAATTGTATTCGACTGGGTACTTATAAATATGTACTTTTTTTAATTACTAGAAAACGAACGTGTTTGCTATTTATACTATCAATAATTCTTATTTGTTTCAAGCTAAAGATACCAATGATATGATTGATTGGATTTCAAAAATTGATCAATTTTATCCTGTAAACACCTTGAAGGAATGAAGATAACAAATATTATATCTATTATATTATATATATCTATCGTATTATTATATCATGTTCCAAAAAAAAATCGTTTTTTATTTCTATGTACTATATTTTTATTAGTTATCCAATATCTTTTTATTTATATAATAACTTGAAATTAGCAAATATATATTATATTATACCATTAAACGTTACTGATTTTATTTTATTAAGATGAAGATGATTATAATGTTTAAATCAGGATATAATAAATATATTTTTTTTTAAAAAAAAAGTAAGTATATAGTATATAGTATATTTTATGCAAAAGATTTATTATAGTTATTAATTTTAAGAAGAGCCAGTAATTTGTACAATTATATGCATTAATAAAGCAAAGAGTAACATATCCAAAAAAATATAAATAGGAGTAATATAGTCATACCCTAAAAAATAAAAGCAATGATAAAAGTAATATTTTAATTATTAACTTAATCACTATAATCAATATTTTTATATATATTAAACCATCCAGTAACTTTTATTACCTAATTTAAGATCATCAGGGATAAACATAATTCTGCAGCTATTGTCTGTACCAGCGGATGCTAAATATTTGCCTGTACGATCAAAAGCTAAATTTGTAATTGGGAATCCGTGTGCTTTTCTAACTTGTAGTACAGGCTAAATAATATATATACATACGTATAATTATTTATTAATCTTTACATTTTTATTTTTACTATTCAATTTTGTTTTACATCTTTTTTTGGAGATATACTTTTTTTAATAAATAATAGTAATCATTTACTTACGCGTAGCGTGGATGTATCCACAATACCAACAGAATAGTCTACAGAAGCAAATGCTAATAAATCCCCCTTTGGACTATTTTTTTATTTATTTATTTTTTAAAAAAAGAAAAAGATAAAAAAAGGAAGGTTTGTGAATATATATTATCTATTTGTTTTTTCATTTTGTAATTATTTTTTATGCATGTAAATACAATCATTTTTCTTCCTTTCTTTTCATCTCCCTTTGAATATATATTACCTTAAACAAAATGTAGTAATAATTTTTCTACTTATACGAGAAGTTTTTGGCTTTTTTATAGGATAGGGTTTTTTATTTTTGATTGTCCATACACATAGAAACCCTCCATGGTTTGATTTGGATGTAGCATTGACAATAGCATATAATTTATTATTCACATACCGACAAGCACGATATTCACATTGGGTATAACGATTCAGACGAGGACTTTCTATAGCTTGAACAATAGTGCCGTCTTCAATATTTAAAATAATCAGAGTTGTTGTTGTGGTAATAATAACATGCTTTTCATTAGTATCTATATCAGCATCTTGAATATGCTGAAATCGCATTGGTGGAAAGACAACTTTTAATTCTGGTACCGTTAATACGCTTATTTTTCCATCAGATGTTCCTGTTAATAAATATTTTCCAGTATGACTAAATCTTGTGATTTTCTATTATACATATATCAGTTCAAATAATAACATTAATAAAAACGATGACGATGAGTAAATTATATGTATATACCATTATTTTAATAATTTATTTATATATTGAATATACTTATTGCCATTTTGGCATTTTATTATTTTTATAACTTACTTGGTAAACTTCAGGATCTTTGCTGGTACTAGTACAAACTGATTTAACTAACTTTATATTCCTATTTTTTTTTTTTTAATTATTATTAAAGAATAATAAGAATATACCAAAAATAATCTTTTTTTCACCAAACGTATAAAATAAAATATATATATATATATTACCCATCGTGTGTATCGAACAATCGACACTGCTTATTTTGACCTTGTTGAATTTGTTCCAAAGAGCTATTAATACCGGCAGCTATAAGAGGTAGCTGTATAATAAAAAAAATATTTAGAAAATACACTATTATTAGACTATAGCTTTCTACTTATCCTATTTTTTCCCAGTTGTTCCATATGAGAGATAGCATAGTAAATAAAATGTATAAAAAAAAGTATCAGAAAAGGCTTTACCTGAGGATGAGTTGCTACGGACATGGCACAATCTTCATTTTCAGATAATTCCAATACTGCTGTTTCTTTTAATTTACGTTTCTTTGGCTCAAGTGATAGTTTACTCTATTTTTGATTTATTTTTTCAAAAAAAAAAAAAATATACAATAATAATAGTAACAATAATAATAAGTGCTATTAATATATACTTTATGTATTTTATATTCTTTTTTTTTCTTACAATTTTATTTTTTGAACCACTTTCACTAACACCTCCACCACCGACAGCCACTAACTGATCATCTATAGAAAATTGAATTCCATAAATAGGAAAATCAACTCTTTTCTTAAAAGTAACTATACGAGTCATGGTATATAAATATATATATATAAGAAAGAAAGAAAGTAAAATGAAAGAAAAAGGAATTGCGAAAATTAAAAAAAAAAATTAAGCAATAAATTTTTAAATTCAACACTTGGAAATAGATTAACCAACCAAAAAAAAAAAAAAATTTAAATGCCGTTTTATTATAAAAAAAAAAAATCGTTAGAGAAGAGGGGCTTTTTCTATTTTATCATTCTTATTTTTCTAAATGTATAATATAAAGCTTTAATAATAAATTATAGAAATGTCATTTAAACCAGCCTTATATGAATTCCCAAAGCTTTTCAAACGACTTAAAAGCCAACAAAATAAATATGTCCAACACTTTATAAAACTTCGAGAAGGAAAGCAATATCGGTTGGAACAAAATGGAGTTATGGTTCAAGGATTAAAAACAATACGTGAATTAAGGGATTCAGGTGTACCTTTACGGTCACTTATTGTAACAGCAGAAGAATCACCTTTTAATGAATCAGCAATCAAGTTTCCAGCCAATCAAGTTATTAATAATCCTGATGCCTTTCCAGCGGATTATTATTATTTAATTAACATTGATTTAACGAGACGCATTCTTGGAACTGCATCGAGGCCAAGTCGACACGAAATATTTGCAGAAATACCAATACCAAACCACGATTTACCGAGTAAAGACAAAGTTGACAGGTTATTGATTTTCAATCATGTCAATGATCCAGGCAATCTTGGTAACTTGGTACGTACGGGCAAGGCGCTCGGGTGGGATTCAGGGGTTATAACTACAGGAACATGTGATTTATATAACGATAAAACAATCCGAGCATCTAGGGCACTTAGTTTATTATGGAAATATGAGAAAATCAGCATACCAGAATTAATACCGTTTTTAAAAGAATACGACATGACTCCAGTGGTAGCCGATATGCTACCCAGCGAATCTAAAATAAAGGAGGAAACAAACGTCTGGTCACCTAGAACAGGTTATTATCATGAACAATCCAACCCAACCACCATTGGATCAGGCTTATGGTTTTGGAATTTTAAAAAAAACAATAATGAACCTTATTTACCGAAACGTCCTGCTCTTATTTTAAGTTCCGAACACAATGGTGTGAAAGGGCTAGATGATGAAATTAGAGTCTCCATACCTATGATCAATGATGTTGAATCTATAAATGTAGCTTCGGCGGGTAGTCTAATAATGTATGAATTAAATAATTTAATAAAAAAAGAATGATCAGACCTTCTATTTCTCTTTTTCTGCCTTGAGCTCTCCTTTTCGTTGTTTACTGGCTGTTAACTAAAAAGTAAAGAGAAGAATAATCTATTTTTAGAATAGCATGGATTGCTTAGTTATATAGAAAAAAATAAATATATAAATATAAAAACATTCATCCCTTTTGACATATTTCTCTTTCTTCTTCTTTTTTATACAAATAAAAATAAGATTAAATTTAATCATTATGGGCAGAAGAAAAATCAAAATCCAACCTATTAAAGACGAACGTAACAAACAAGTAATGTATTAAAATGAATAGATATATAAATTTATTGTATGTTAATACTTGAAGAATTGAATTAACCTGTACAATTAATAGGTTACTTTTTTGAAAAGGAAGAATGGGTTAATAAAGAAAGCGTATGAATTAAGCGTATTATGTGAATGTGATATTGCACTTATTATGATCAATCCAAACAATAAATTGGTACAATACTCGAATAAAAATATTGATGATGTATTATTAAAATATACAGAGGTAAATATATATATATATATATGTATTATAATAATAATAATAATAATAATAATAATAATAATAATAATAATAATAATAATAATAATAATAATAATAATACTAGCATATAATATTTAATTTGACTAATAGAATACGTTTATTTTATTTTATTTTTAGTATGGTGAGCCTTATGAAACAAAAACGAATAACGATGTAAGATATAAATAAATAAATAAAGAATCAAAAGCATAAAATGAATAATATTTCGATTATATATATATAGATATATATATAGATATATATCTCATTATCATTATCATTATTATCATTATATTTATATTTATATTTATTATTATTATATAGTTTATTCAACAAGAATTGAGTGAATTATCTGATTCTGAATCTATAACAACTTCAAGTAATGATAATAATAGCAACAGTAATAGCAATTGTACATCAATAATATATCCATCAAGGACACCTATCCCAAATAATAGCCAACCCAAATTATCATTAAATATTCAACCATCTACTATTAATAATGCTTCATCCTCAGTATCATGCTCTTCAGGTATATCATCGTCATCTGTTTTTGCCCAAAATTTACCAAGCCCATCTTCCTTTTATCCCCATTTTTATCAAACTCAAAATGAACTACCAAGCCCATTACAATTCTCAATTACTCCGTCTACAAACCATTCTTTTCACTGGCCAACCATTAATAATAACAATACTAAAAGGTTAAATCAGTTCGATGATGGTGATTTAAACATTAAAAAAATAAAAACAATAAAAAATTATTAGATAGCTTTTCTACGTATCTTTATTATTTATCACATATTTGTCAGATGATATATTTGTTTTGACAAGTTTATAGTATTTTTTTTTTATTATTATTTTTATTTTTTTCTCATGTATTTATTTTTTTATAAATATATTATTTAATCAAATAATGTTTCATTTATTTTTTATTTTATTATTTTAAAAAAAATTTATTTTTATTTCCTTATGATTAAATTTAAATAATTTTACTTGGCAGAAGCTAAGCAGTATATATTTTGTTTATATTAAAGGTATAAAGACAGATTAAGACGTGTATGCATTTTTTTTATGCTTCAAAATTTTAATTTTTTTTAAACACAGCTGGAATCCAGCATAAAATTTGAAGATGGTAAAAAAATTTTCACTTACCTCTTTTAATTTTTTTTTTAGAGTTATGGATTTAAATATTCGTATCACTGGATCAGTAATATCATCTATATTATATGAATGTGCTAACTCACCTAATAATATTGTAATATGATAAATACATACATGCAACATCATTTAAAACTTGAATCTTAAATATAAAAAACCATGGAATATATTATATAGGAAGGATTTTTATTTGGATCAATATCATCAACTTTAGATGGAGAGATCAGCGATGAATCTGATACTATAAAACACAATATAAATACATTTACAAGTAATGATAAAGTTTGATTTTTATAATAGTTTATGTATTACTTTTACTTATTTTTATTATATCTATTGTTCACGTTTAAACTACATAGTAATACATGGTTATCACTGTTTATCACCAGAATACCCTTTGTTTTATGATGACCATGGTTTTATCACTAATGAATTTGCATTACAGCAACAACTGAAAGAAGCAATCGAAACAAAAAATCGCTTAAATAATTTAGCTTTTATTGTCGGTTATTTCAAGTTTAATCGTCAACATCCACTTTCCCCCACTGTGTATGAACAAAATTTATTAAACTGCTTAACAAAGACAATATCAACTATCCAATCACCTATCATGGCTTTTTTTAGTGAAACAAGTGAATCTTTTACTCGTACATATTCTTATTCTTTTTGGACTACCCAATCGTAAGCTAAAAATTAAAATAAATATAAAATACAATGATTAGTAGCAGTTATGGTGGATAGTAAATCGTTATTATTATTATTATTATTATTATTATTTTATGAATTTTTTATTATTAGTTTACCAAAGAATTTACCCATTCATGTTGTCAATTCAAATGATAATAACTTGTCCTTTCGACAATTTATATCGAGCGTACCAATTACTATACCGCATATTCCCGATAGGTAATATATATATATATATGTAGTGGATAAATATTTACCTTTACCCTGGTACTTATTTTCTATTATTATCTTATATATTGTAATAGATCGAATGAAATTGAAAAGGATAATTTAGAAAACCAAGAAATACCATTAATCAAACAATATAATGAATTTTATCAGCACCACATGGGAGAGCTACAGGTAAATAAAAGTTAAGAAGAGGAATAATGACACTTTTTAACAATTGATAATACGTATTAATATATATATATATATATATTTAGAAAGCTACAGAAAATGTTATCATAAATGAATTGTCATTACAAGCATTAAAACAAGAAATTGATCAATTAAAAAATAGAAGATAAACACCATATTATTAAGCTGTCATCATGTATTATATATTTTATAAATCGAAAAAAAAGTGTGTATATTCATATAGCTAGTTATATTACTTTTAGTTATAAATCATCACTGCCATCGAGTAAGAAAAATTAATCAATAAATAAAATTCTACAAATCAATATAGATATAGCCAAACTTTTATTTTTCTTTAAAAATATTCTTATTCCAAATAAAGCTATTTAATACTAATATTTTAAGAGTAAAAAAAGTATTTGCTCGCTTGTATGTTACTTATATATAAAGTTTGCCAGTTTACATTCAGTTTATACTTTTATACTTATTATATTAATGGCCAATTAATCAATCAATTATTATTATTATAATTATTTTTAATTTTCCATCACATTATTTTTCGTTTTTTTTAGATTTTGCTCTGACAATTGTAATTTGTGTAGAAAAATTATTAAAAATATGAATGAATAAAATTACTTTTGATTATTTTATTTTTATTTTATTTTTGTTTGGTTATATTAAAATAATTAAAAGTTGTCAAAATCCTTCTTTCTTCCTTTTTTTTTATGATTAGTAGTGTTATTATGATTATTATAATTGTTGTTGGTGATGCTATTATTCTTAATCTTGATCCCAGTGACCTTGTTTTTTAGGTGGAGCTGGACCGCCAGCAGGTTTTGACATGATGATCTAATGATTAAGATGAATAGAATAATAATTAAAAAAGATATATTTAATGAGTCATATATATAAATAAAAATAAATAAAAATAAGATATATATATATATAACTTACTTGATCAACTCTAAGAATAGTCATAGCAGTATCAGCAGCTAATTTAAGAGCCCAGTATTTAGCAGCTACAGTATCGTAAATATTGAATTTTCTAGCATCTAAAGTACCATCACCATTATTCTTTGATAATATAAATAAATAAATAATAATAATAATATATATTAATATCAATATTAAACTCTTTTTCTTTTTTTAAAAAAATAATTACAACAGTAATAATATATAAATAAATGACTTACTTCAACATCAACACCAATAGAAGAACTAGATTCACTTTCTTGATAATGAGCAGCATAAAGACGAGACAAAGTAGCGGTAGCATCCATACCGGCATTTTCACATAAGGTACGAGGAACTACTTCTAAAGCTTCAGCAAACTTTTTAATAGAGTGTTGATTTAAACCAGGAGTTTTAGAAGCAACGGTTTGAAGACGTTTATTAAGTTCCATTTCAACAGCACCAGCACCAGGTAATAAACGATTGTCACGGGTAACGGCTTTAATGATATTAACACCATCATCAATAGCACGTTCAATATCATCCATATGATTGAGTGTAGCACCACGGATAACAATAGTAGTAGTACGAGATTTTTCAACTTCTTCTTGACGGAAAACAGTAACACGATCACTACCAATTTCAACAGTTTCTACAATATCACAATAACCCATTTCTTCAGCCATTGGTGCACCTAAACGAGCTAATGCTGTTGCTCCAACAACACGGCATAAACGACGAAGATCAAATTTGGAAGGTACTCTGACAACCATAATATTAAATCTATTTAAGTAATGTAAAGCTAATTCACCAATACCAGCACCAGTTACTACAACTTTGACACCTGCATCAGAGAGTTCTTGGAAGATCTAATATAATATACGCACATATATATATATATATATATATATATATCAATTAATTACAAAATACATCTCGTTTTATATAAATGTATATATCTTTTTAAAAAAGTAAAAATAAAATAAAACGAATGATTACTTTTTCCATTTGTTTTTCTTCATCTTTGCTAAAGTTCAACATTTCTTGTGCGTTATGAATTAAAACAGTTCCTTTAGTTTCAGTTTGAGCAATATCAAGTGGGCAAGTAAATATAGCAACCTTAGCCTTTGTAGCATTTTGAATTGAACCTATTAAAAAAAAAGTATATACAAGGTGGTACATAATGTAAGTAACAAGATCATATATTATCATACAAATATATATATATATATATTAAAAATAGCAGTAATGTTCCTATTTAAACTCTATTTTATTAATTTCTTTTTTCCTTTTATATATACCTTCAGGTTCACGACCAAATACCATCCCTCTAACAACTCTTGATTCATGAATACTGGAACCCATTACTTTAACAACACGAATATTATCAACGTTAAAATCTTTTGGATTCTTGGGCATAATATTTAATGCAGCTTCAACTACAAGGTCACTAAGTAAATCTTCATAACCGATTTGTTTTGCACTAATAGCTGCTCTAATAGTTTTCTTTAATTCTTCATTTGAGTATAAATCTTCAGTTTTATCAACAGAGAGTTCTAATATTAAAAAATAAAAAACATTTGTTTTTTATAATTAGTATCAATATTTTTATTATTAATATCGCTTATGATAAATATTAATAATACTCATATATGTATTTATAAGTATATATATTACCTGGTAAAATTTCTAAAGCACGATCACGGGCAAGTTCATAACCTTGAATAATTTCAGAAGGATGAAGGCCAAGTCGTAAAAGGTGTTCAGCTTTTTGTAATAATGCACCAGCAAAAACAATAACGAAGTTGGTATTATCTCCTAATTCAGATTCTTGTTGTTGGGAAGCCATCACTAATAACTTGGCAGCTGGATGAACTACTTCTAATTCTCTAATAATAGTTGCAGCATCGTTGGTAACAAATAATTTTTCTAAATGATTAATGATCATCTTATTACGACCTGTTGATAAATAATATAGTTTTAAATAATAATAATATTAATAACAATAATAATAGTATATAAAAGATGAAAGTTAAACATAAATCAATCTTCCTATTATCTTATTATTATTCTTGTATTTTTAACCATCTATTTTTTATTTTTAATTATTATTTTTAGTACATACCATTAGGACCCATAGAAGTACGGACTACTTCGGAAAGTTCATGGGTAGCTTCAATATTACGAATAACAGCATCATCTACACCTTGATGAATCTAAAAGAAACATATTTAAAAATAGATTAAAATGATCAGATGACGTGTTGAATATATATGTATATATAAATATATAAATATAAAAGAATGTAGAATAAATGGTTGATTCGTTCAAGTATAATAGATGTTTGATTTTATAAATACCTTGTAACCATCTTTAAAAAGTTGAGGAAGGGTGCTTTTAGGAACACGTAAGGCCATTTTTTAATTAGATGTTATATACGCGTGTATGAATTAAAAATATGGTTTAGATTTATTATTAAAAAAAAAGAGAAAGAAAACTGTCAAAAATCCCGCTCCTTTTTTTATAAAAAAATTGGCGATAAAATTGTCACAACTATAACCCAAATTAAATTTTCAATTTCCGCCGGGGTTTTTTTTTTTTGCTTTTTCGTTCTTAAACATTGTTCCTGCAACTCTATTCTTTTTTGCCCTTTTTATATAGTATATGTTTTAGTTTACAATTTTTACCATTTTTTTTTTTGTATGATCAGCCCTCATTTAATAATTACACCTTATAACTAAATTTTTAATCATTTTGAAAATGATAATTTTTTAGTATAACAAAAGAGCATGAGCAAATAAAAATAAATAAATATCATATTAGAATATCTATTTAAAACATATTCTATGGTATCGAAGAAAAAAAAAAAATCTATGTATAGATATATTCAAGTATTACTTTCTCTTCTTATTTTTATATGTGTATAAATATGAGCTTTATTCAATAAAAATAAATTATTATATCGAATCCATTTAATAGTTTCCAAATATATTTGTCTAAATAGTTATTTGAGCTTTATCCTTTCAAGTAACTTTTATTTTTTTTTTCATATTTTTAGCTAATCATTAACCTTCTAAAACATACTTTTAAAAATTTCGTTTTGGTATAACAGGTCTAGCTGGTACTACAGGTTTTGGAGCTATAGGAGGGGGTGGGCGACGATTGGCTATAGGAGGAGGAGAAGTAGATGTTGAAGTTGAAGATACCGGACGAGAAGGAATAGTAGGTGTAGATGAAGCATTTCCACCATTAGCAGCAGCTTTTCTTGCTTCTAATTGAGCCTTCCATGGTGGTACACCGTTTGGACCAATAGGTGCAATACCTGGCATGACGGGTATAGGGGTAGAATTAGCTGCTGCTGATGATGTATTGTTTGTTGCTACTGAAGGAGGACTAATGTTTGAAGATGGTACAGGTTTATTAAATAATGGTGGTGGGGTGGATGCCATTCCAGGTATAACAGGTACAGTTCTAGTTTGATTAACAACAGGTGGTGGGGGTGAAGAAACTGGTGAGATATTGGATGAAATGGAAGATGATGGTCTTGCTTCTTCATGATTATTTGATACTGGAGGTATAGCGGGTGGTGGACGGCGTGCAGCAGGACGAGGGGGTGGAACGATAACTGGTGCAACGTATTCTTCTAAATAATTATTTGGGACCCATCCTTCTAACCCATCTTTTTTAGCTAACCACCAACCTATAATTTATATATTTAGAAAAATCAAATTAAATATTTTTTTTTATAATTGATAAAAGATTTTTTCATTATCATTATGAATAGATATATATTTACCATTGTCATCTTTTTCTAAGATTTCTAAAATATCATCTTTTTCAAATGAAATTTCGCCGTCTTGGTCCGATCTAAAGGGATATATAGCTTTATAAGTAGGGAAAGATGATGTAGTAGTAGGTGCAGGAGGTGGAGGTGGAGGTGGTGGAACTTGTCGATTAGTTTTAGGTGTACTTGTAGATACTTGAGAAGTTGGTGTAGGGCGTGGAGCAGCTGCAGGGGTGGTACGCTTAGGTGTTGATTTTTTAACATTTCTAGATGTTGCAACAGGTCTAGGTTTCACTGGACAAGGTGGGTCAGAAACTGTAAAACAAAAATATATATATATATATATATAAATATAATTAATAGGTGATTATTCTATTAAATATTAATTTTATGAATTAAAATTCCATATATAGCTTTACCACTACTTGCAGGTTCACCAGAACAAATCTTTACAACATGGCTCTTGTAAATACCATCGCCAACTGCCATTTCGTCTTTAACAAATTTCATTGTCACCGCTTTCCCACCTTTCTTCTTGTATTGGAATTGTTCTGCTACATTCACGTTAATTCTACCATTAGTTTGTTGCAATAAATGCGCTACAAGTTCTGTTTTAAATAAGCATGATAATACGACATCTCCATCTGGAGATCCGTCGACATGTAAAACGAACCAATCATCACGAAGTGTTGAAAGACTAACACCACTAATAGTATTTAAAGGAATAGTTTTTTCATCTTGCATAGTAAGTATTTGTTCTTTTTTTGTTGTGACAATGATGTGTAAACCTTGATTAGTCTATAAAAAGTATTAAAAATAAATAATCAAATTAATAAATTACCCTACTTATACTATTTTTTATTTTATTTTAATCAAATACCAAAACTAAAGTTCTTGGACTTGGTACACTAGACCGCATAGCTCTTGCTACTAATGTTTGCCCACGCATACTAAATATCACTTCTTCATTATGACTAAAAGTTATAGCATCCCGTATCATTTGAGTAGCACCTGTTCCATTTTTAATATCTAAATAATCACCAGTGAATTTTCGCATACTAAGAAGAGAATATCTACGTCTTTCCTTTCTATTAGCTAATATCTGGTGACCATATTCACGCATTTGAAGATATCCAATATTATATTTATTTTGACGCCAGAATCGTTGAATTCTTCTTGCACATTCATGCTTATGTCTAACGTATGCCCTCCATGCTCTTTGAATTCTTGTTGCCATATTATGCCAATAACGATCACGCATATGCTCTAATGCAAATATCTATAAAGAAACGAATATTAAATTACTGACATATATGGATATATATATATATATATATCGATATATCAATTGCTTTTTACTACTTACAGTTTCGGGATGTCGAATAAATACTTTAGAAGTTCCCATTTGCCATTCATCAGTTGGAATATTATTATGTTTTAAAATTTCCATAGAACCAGAATAAGCATCACCATTCCAAACATATTCACCAGCATAACCAGTAACTGGACTTAATAAATAAAATCGTTCCAAAAACTTATCAAAGACCGTTCTATAAGCGTAACCAGCACGTCTAACACGAATATTTTCACATAACCCTAAATATTGAACCTGATGAAGGACACGTTTTTGATCGTATTCTGTTGAGCTTCTAATATCATTTGGTTTAATAGTACGAATATAACTTGGATGACATTGCATTAATTTAGTTACTAACGCATTACAAGATACTTTAATTTTATCACCAGCAGTAGGGGGTCTCTTTTTAGAATTTGGATCAATACGTTCAGGGAACAATGTATGAGAGATGAATTGGTTTGTTGAAGATGTTACAAGTTGTAATAAATCTTTTAAGAGAGCATCCTTGTTTTTATCTGTCATGCCTTCTACTTTATAGACCACATCCCCAGCATAATGTTTGATTAAAAATCCAGATCCACGAGATTCAAAATGAGGATTACTTGAAAGAAATCCAAGTCGTTGTATAAAGGAATTATCAGCAGCACCAGAATCAGCATGTGCAGTGGCACAAGCATCATTTAAAGCGGCAAAAATACCTGGAGGGCGCTTTTCTTCAATAAGATCACATACTACCTTGTTGTTAAAGAATTTAATTGGTGTCCATTGGATTTGTTCCTTCACATATTCTTCTTGTTCTGCTTTGAGAGTGAGTTCAATAAAAATTTGTTGAAGCTTTTCATTCACATAATTAATACACATTTGTTCAAAACTATTATCTTGGAAAATTTCAAAACCATAAATATCAAGAACACCAATCACATATTCAGGAACACCACGAGCTTCTAATGAAACATTGACACGAGTGACAATCCATTCGAAAAGACGTTCGTAGATTGATTTTGCAAGTGCATCACGAACTGCTGTAGCTTGTGTAACATTTAAAGGCACATCATATATACTACCTATAATATACATTCATTAAAAAAAAAACGAAAGGGAAAAAAAAAATAATATTAAACAACGGTTATTTTAATCTCCAATTTATTTATTTATTTTATATTTTAATATTATTAAATTATTACCTCTTCTTCCACCACGTTGTGTTTCCATAATACGACTTGTTAATGCTTTAGAAAGTGATTCACCATCAACTTCAAGTAAATATGCAACGAAATTAGCCACTAATTATAATATAATGGAAAAAAAAAAAATACGAATGTATATATTAATATATACGTAAATATATATTATTGTTATAAATTTTATTATTAATTTACCATCCATATCTGCTATAACAGCATTTCCAGAATCATCTTCAGCAAACATAAGATTTCCAAGCCATAGGATAATAGCCAACATTTTAAATATTTCATCTTGTTCTTCTTTTTGAAGCCCAATAACGTTCATAGCATTCTAAAATAATAAAAATAATAATAATTTTATAATTAATAAAATATTCACTTTTTTCTTTCTGTTTTACTAATACGAATATTACTATATTAACTTACCAAAGTATCATTAAAATCCTTCACATCATCGATACCATCAACTTCCAAACAATTACTTTTGCTTGTATACAAATAACTTTCAGGGCCTTGTAATCCAAACGTTTCTAAATTCAATTTTTAAATAAATAAACGAACATATATATTTAAATATGGATGTTCATGTATACAAATTCGTGTACATTATATTTATTTAATTATAGTACCTTGATATTCAGGTGGTGCGGCTTTTGTCATTTGATAAAATATATGAAAATTACGTTCATTATCAATTTGCCCTACTACTCGATTCTATATTAAAATTACAATAGAATATATGTATATATATATATATATATATTAATATCTATACTTATTAACATGTATATATATTATTTACCTTTTCTAATAAATAATTTGTAATGATAGCTCCAACGGGTTCCCCTTGATTATTAAATTGAATTTCCAAGTATTTCCCATGTCTAGAGGAGTTGTCGTTTCTTAAAGTTTTTGCACACCCAAAACTTTCTAATAAAGGATTTGTGGCCAGCACCATGTCCTTGATTTCTTTTATGGATGAATTAGCGCCATCACCTGAAACAGCAGCAATATACTGCATAATTCTTTTAGCAGCTTCCGTTTTACCAGCACCTAATGAAAAAAAAATGAAGTAAAAAGATGGTCATGACAACAACAATAATAAAAAAAGCACACATTAATATCCTACTTTTTTCTTTTCCTCTCTCTCCCTCTCTCTCTTAATGTATATACCTTTTATATTAATATTTATATTTTTTTCGTATATAACGTACCTGATTCACCACTAATAATAACACACTGATTTTCTTTATAACTGATCATATGATGAAACGCGGCTTCGGCAATAGCAAAAACATGTGGAGGCATCTAATATAATATATATAAGCATAAGGGATATTGTTAATAATATACTCATACCTGTATTTTAAAAATAAATATAGGGATGTATATTTATATATTCGAAAAAAAAAAAAATATAAAAAAAATAGAACTTACTTCTAATAAATTCTTCCCTTGGTAACTTGAAAGAACTTCATCAGTATAAATACCAAGGTCTCGAAAAGGATTAACACTAATAAGTACATGCCCAATATATGTCTAAATTACATTAATATATTTAGTGTTAATTACAATCCATAGTGTATATCAAAGATGCAATTTTTATTCTTATTCTTTTTAAAAAAGCGTATATACTACGAAACTTACATAGATTTCACCGTTTTGCCATCTATTCATCAAGTTTTCATTAATAGCTTCGTTTGTAATCTTGGTCAATAGGGTCATGTCAGCTACACCAACGATTTTCTTTTTCATTCCTTCTTTCCAGTCAGCCTTTTTAGCAGGCCTGTTAGCCTTGATGACTTTTTTCTCCCCTTTCTTTCCTTGTTTCTAATAATAATAATAATAATAAAAAAAGAATTCATAAATATATACAATATATTATTTAGTCTCGGTTGAATATTTTATATACATTTCTGATGATAAATTATATTTAGATTAAAATTTATATATAGAGTTAACATACTTTTATAGCCATTATTAATTAATTATTTAAAACAAAGAAATAAAAAGTAAAGAAAAATTAAAATTTTAAATTTAGATTTTTTAAAAAAAATGCCCAGAATTTAAATTTAGTACGATTTATAGTCAGCCAAAAAAAAATAGCGCTATTTCCTTTTTGTAATAATAGTCGATCACTTATTTTTTATTTTATACGTAGTAGCATGTAAAAAAGCATACATAAAACAACAAATATATAATTTATTATTTTATTTCATTTTAAGTCATATACATATTTACTTTTTATTTTATTATTATTCTTAAGACAGGTATATGAACAATTATAAAAAAATCCTCGTGTTTAATATTTCTTAAGTACGTTATCCTTTTTTAGAATCTCTTTTTTTTTGTGTAATCTTCTATCCATTTTGTCAAAAATATACATAACAATAGAATAATTTTCAATCAAATAAATAAATAAAAAAACCATTATAAATTCGCATGGTATATCAATAAATGAAGTATTCACCAAAAGACTTTTTGTTTTATTATGATATTTTAATGTACATATCTTCTAACTTTATTACAATAATCACATTCTATCCAAGATGATATATATATATATATCCCTATTAAAAAATAGACCCATTCTACTATGCGAGCTAAATAAAAGCAATGTAATATAAAAATAAATACTTATTAGTAAATTTTCCTATTTACTATTATTAAAATACATATATTATTTTGCTATTTTATTTATTATTTCTATTTGTACCTCATCAAAAATATTAAAATTTACAATAGCAGTTGGTTTTCTTGTTTTATTGACTGGTGAAGTGGGTGATGGTTTTGATATATTAGATTCAGTTAAAAAATCCTACATATAAATATATATTGTTATAACTATTAGTGTATGAAATTAAATTCTAAAACATTAACATATATATATGTATATATTTGTATGTAACTTGTAACTTGTTTTGTACCTTTTGTTGGTGTTGTTGTTGTTTGATATTTCGGGTATATTCATAAGTTGAAGCACAATTATAAATGGATGTAGAATTGGATTTTGATAGACTGGGTGATTTAATCGGTGAAGGTGGTGGTATTAATTGAGAAACAGATGAAGGAAGGATAGTAGGTGTTCCAAATTTAGCTCGATTTGATTGATAGGATTGTGCTAGTTTTGACGGTGGTTTTGAAATATTTATTATATTATTATTATTATTATTATTATATGATATTGATGCATTAGCATAAGGGTGTTTATGAACAGCTGAATGAGCATGACACCGATAAATAGCATTGCTATAAAAATAAAAATATAATATAATAAATTAACATCGTTATCATTAATCCATTGCGTATATAATAATTAATAACATCGGTTCAGTTATTTTGGATAACCACTTACGTTTTGTTTGCAGCTTTTCGTGTTTCTATAAATAATTTACTACTTCCTGTTGTTTTTCCTGTTTTTAATAAAAAATCATAAACATATATTAATGCACTAATCTACTACCATTCTCTGTCTTTATTTCCATCATTATTATAACTTTTGTTATGTAATGAATATATAAAAAAATATATTTACTTGATTCGTTGGTTCGCCCGCGAACTGATGTAATATTTTTAATCACTTTTATAGATCGAGCTGCTTTTTCATTTTGAATTTTATTGTACTGATTTTTCACCTTTTCACTAATTGCCCTCTTTCTTTGTTCATTTTCCTGATATCGTTTCTAAATAAATAAATAAAAAATAAAAATTTATATAAATAAATAGAATAGCATACAAGATTTTTTTTTTTTTTATCAATATTTACTAAATAAAGTTCACGCCAGGAACTGGAGCTTTGATGTAACCCTTGATTATATGCAACTCTTAAGTCAGTATAACTTAACATATGGTTTAGCCATAGTTCTAATAAAAAAAAAAAAAAATAGATATATATAGACATTGTTAATATTTGTGATCCAAACTTTCTTATTATTGTTATAAAGTATTACCATTAGATTCAGGCAAGAGATGCTAATAAAATATGTTTAGTATAGAATAGGATGGGAATAAAAAGTTAGTTTAGAGTTTTTGATAAATATAAGATTAATAAAAAGATGAATTGTTTAATAATTACCGGATTTAAACGTTCAATCAGGAACAGTTGCTGAGGGGAAGCCTTTTTTAAAGAAGGTTTTAATAAATAATAAGGTACAACACCAACATAACTTAAACCTTTACATATATTAAAAAATAAAAATAAAAATGATTGATATTAGATTATTATTTGTTATTTATTATTATATTTTAACTATGCATATATATATTTAATAATAACAATAGCATATTTACCATCAATATTATTTGCTAATGTTTCTTGTGATATTTGTACTAAAGATTTAACTTGCTTGAGCATTAGCGGAGGACAACAGTTTATAATAGAAAAAATAGATCATAAAAAAATATATACTAAAAGGTTTAAAAAAAGAGAATGAGAGGAAAAAAAAGTAAAAAATCTTTAATTTTTTATTTTTACTTTTGAAAGCAGATTTAAATCACCGATTTATTTTAAAAAAAATAATCACTCTCTCTTTCTATATCATTTCCTTAAACAACATAATAGAGTTATAAAACAGTCGAGACTAAATAATTATTTAATGCTTTCGATTATTTTTTTAAAAAAAAACTGAAAAGGGGGTTGATTTTAAATGCCTTTTTTGATATGCCTTTTAAAGGAAATTTTTATATATCCCCTCTTTAAAATGCCTTTTATAAATATCCAAGTTCATTTTGACCTTATTCCTTTCTTTCTTTTTCTTTTTCTTTTTAAATCTATATTCCCGCTTTTTTATTTCACTTTTTTTTATATATTTTATTTTTATTTTATTTTATATTTTGTGTAGAAACAATTGTATTATTTAATTTTTTTTTTATTTTTTATTTTATGCATAAAGTATAAAACGTAATGTTAAAAAGAACAGTAAATAACAAGGAATATGAATCTGATCCAACGAATCCCATTCACGGTAGTAATAAAGAATTCATCGATATAACTGAAGTTATTACCGAAGAAATCAACGAAAAAGAAAATGTATCATCTATATTACAAACTGAAGAAGATTCTGATATAAATATTGTGAATGAATTATCTACAATGGATGATGATCCGACAATGATTGTTTTTACGTTTAGATCTTTTTTACTTGGTGTGGTAAAGTTTTATTATGTTTTAAAAAAGAAAAGGCAAAATAAGGAGGGGACTGTATATATGTATAATAAACGCCGTCTATTCTTTTTCTTTTTTTTTTTTAAAAAAAATAATAATATAAAAATAAAAGATTCTATCATGTATTAGTGCTTCCGTAAGTCAATTAATGATGTTTAAACCTGTTGGTATACCATTAAACACGACGTTTATGTTAATGACAGCCTATATGATAAATAAAGCATGGGAAAAATATCTTCCTAAAGGTGGATGGTTAAATCCTTGTAGTTTTAATCATAAAGAATTAACATGTATCTATGTTATGGTATCATCTGCTAATACTTCGGCTTATGGAACAATGGTTTTAGGTGTTCAACAATTGTATTATGATAATGCTCCCTCTGCAATGGGTTCTATTGCTTTCTTATTAGCTACTCAACTAGTAGGCTGTAAGTAAAAAAATAAAATAAAATAATAAAAAAATCGTATGAAATATAAATTAAATCATAGCATTATATTTTCTATACTTTTACTTTTTACATATTCAGATGGTATTGCAGGTCAGCTTCGAAGGTATGTTATAGTTAATATGAACATATATAATATAATTTTTAATATATATATATATGTAGGTAAACAATATAATACTATATTAAAACGTTGTTTATTTTGTAATTATTTAATATAGGTTTATTGTTTATCCAGCAAATATGATATGGTAAATATAAAATGATGTGCATAAATAAAAAATGCGGTATTTGAATACACGGTTTTTTTCACAAGTAAAAAAAAAATTGTATTCATCTCCTTTTTTTTTTTTATAGGCCTTCTTCCCTTCCAACTATATCACTTATTCGCACTATTGATACAACTGGCGGTGAATCAAAATGGCGGGCAAAAGTTTTTTATATAACGTTTGCTTGTATATTTATATATGAATTTATACCACAATATATGTTCCCTTTAGTATCTGGATTTTCAATCTTTTGTATAGTCAATCGACAATCAATTTGGTTTCAACGTCTTTTTGGTGGTTTAGCTGGTATATATATATATATATATATATATATGTAATGAAGAGAAGTGACTTATTGATATGTATTTATATTATTACTTATATTATTTAAATAGTAAACGAAGGACTTGGTATATTACAACTTAGTTTTGATTGGAATTATTTATCTTCACTCTCACCTCTAGTTTACCCGCTTTATGTACAACTCAATGTATATGGTGGTATCTTTCTTTTATATATCCTTGCACCTTTGTTATATTATTATGATGTTTGGAATGCTAAAAGTTTTCCTTTCTTGTCAAATTCCCTCTATACCCTCGATAAAGTTACTGGGATATCCAAACTCTATCCACAACGTGATATCCTTAATGCTGATAATACTTTAAATCATGGAAAACTAGAAGAAATAGGCCATCCCCATTTTTCAACATATGGTGCTATTACATATGTATTCATTAATTTCGCTGTTACAGCTTCTATCATGCATGTTGTTTTGTACCATGGTAAAGATATCTGGAATACAATTAGATCTACAAAATCAAAAGGGACTGAAAACTTGGATATTCATATGAAATTAATGGCTGCTTATAAAGAGGTAATATAAATTTGGTCATGTATGATTATTCTTTTTTTATTGTTAAGAAATACAAAAAAAAAAAAAAAAAAAAAATCCTAACATATTATTCTCCATATATTTATTTTTATTTTATATTTATCATAAAAAAAATAGGTTCCTAATTGGTGGTATTATTTATTATTTTTAATCGGGATTGTATTAAATATTATAGTCGCATATGTGAATGAAAGTCAATTACCTTGGTGGGGTGTTATTGCTGCTATTATGATTTCGTTGATCTTATCACTACCTTTAAATTTAATTGAAGCTGTAACTGGAAGAGGATTCGGATTAAATGTGTTTGCTGAACTTATTGGCGGTTTACTCTTCCCTTATAAACCAAGTAAGCTTTTATAAATATATTAATGTATAGGTGGTGCCAATTCCAATTTATTAATAATTCTATTTTTTTTTCTTATTATTATCTCCATTACCTAGTTGCCAATATGTACTTTAAAACCTTGGGCTACAATACACTCGGTAAACTATTATATATATGTGCATGCAAGTGTGTGTATATGATTATTATTAGTTTTTAGTAATTCATTTTTATTTTGTTTTATATTATTTTACATTACGTTATTTTTAAATAGCTCAAGCTGGAAAAATGGCTAGCGATCTCAAGATTGGACATTATTTAAAAGTATCACCTAGAATGATTTTTTTACATCAAATAGTAGGCACAATCATTGGATGCATTTTTAATTATATTATTAATATTGTAAGTATGCATGATTTAAAAATAAAATAAATAAAAATAAAAATCAATGTTATTAAATTGCATAATATAATTATTATTTTATTATTTTTAGACAATTATTCAAGCACAAAGAGATATTTTAATTGACCCTAATACCGAAAGTAATGTTTGGAATGGTGCATCTTTTCAAACTATGAATGCAGCAGCTTTAACTTGGTAATGTAGTAGAGATATAACTAAACATACATATATATGTTTATAAACATATTTATTTATTATTTTTATTTATTTTATTTGACATTATTATTTTATTTTTTTTCTATAGGGGTGCAATTGGACCTATTAATATGGTAAACATTGATTAAAAAAACAAAGCAAATATAGTAATAAAAAAGACAATACATAGAAAAATGATAATAGTAATAAACTGATATATATACCTTTATCTTATAGTTTGGGCCAGGTACACAATATGCAATTATTCTCTGGGCATTTTTCATTGGATTTTTATTACCAATTCCTTTTTGGTTACTTCATCGATTCTATCCTAGGGTTGGATTTAATTATGTTAATGTACCAATGATCCTTATCGGATTAGTAACTTTACCAGGTTCTGCTTCTTCCTTTGTAACAGTATCCATTTTCTTAACCTTTTTATCTCAATGGTATTTGAAAAAATATTATCGTGGGTGGTTTGTGAAATATAATTACTTACTTAGTTCAGCTTTAGACTCTGGTACTTCATTGTGTGTTTTCTTTGTTGCCTTTGCTTTCATGGGTGGTGCTACTGGAAATTCTACCCTATTCCCCGTATGGTTTGGCAACAGAAGAGGTAAATATATATAAAATAAATTCTACAAAAATGGCAAGATAGAGATAAAAAAAATACGAGATATTAACGAAAATTACATATTATTTTTTTTATAGATGTTAAATACGTTGATTACTGTTGTATGGATTGCCATTAATACTTCTTTTTCTTCTCTATTCTTTAGTACTATCATCTTATTTTATACTATTAATATAATACATATATAAAAAATTAATATAGATTTTATTCTCACACATATATAAACATCTATATGATTATTAATCACTTTATATTTGATCATTTTACAATACAATTTTATAATATTTACTCATGATATAAAAAATCTTATGATTATATAATTTTATCTTTATCTTTTTTTTTTTTTTTTTTTTTTTAAATGAGAACTTTTAGAATGGATTTTGTCGGTAATAAAGTTAATAAAAGGTAACACAACACTTGCTGGTTTAGCAAATTACAATCACAAATTGCATAATATTTTTTATTATCTATGAATTTTGATAATCTTTTTGTATTGAATACACGAAGAGTTCGTTTAGATAAAAAAAAATCACACAATTGTATTATTCACCTATTATCACGCAACTATTAATATTTTGAAACTGTCTTATTTTATTTTTGGTAAACATAAAAAAAATAGTAATAAATGAAAATACATAATTCCTTTAAATATTTAAAAAAAAAAATTCATTTATTATTTATTTTTCTTTCTATTCTTTTTATTTTTTAAAATAATAATAACAATAACCAAACAACAAAAATGGCTCCTAATACTGAAAAAAACATTATTCAAGATGAAGATAACAGTATCGACAAATACGTAGTTTATCCTGATACCAAGGTAACAATTATAAAAATAAATTAATAATTGCATGTATTAAAACTAATTTTTCTTTATAATTTTTTTTTATCTTCTTTTATCTTTTATTTCATTTAATTAGTATCCTCCACTTGAACCTTTTGAACATAAAGATCCTGGTCATTTAGCTGATCCTAAGAAAGCTTCATTATATGACAGTGCCACTTCTATTAAAGATGTCACACCCCATGTAAGTATTGTTTATTTTAAAAAAAGAGTGGAAAAGAGAATATCGAAAATACTCATATATATATATAAGGTTTATTAATATATAAAACTCTATGATTATTATATTTATTTAGATTGGCACTGAAATAAAAGGGATCCAATTATCTCAATTAACCGAACAACAAAAAAATGACTTGGCACTTTTGGCTGCTGAACGTGGTGTAGTTTTCTTTAGAGATCAAGACATTAATAAAGAGCAATTAATCGAACTTGGTAGTTATTATGGCCCTCTTCATATCCATAACTCCTCTGGTCAAGTTCCTGTAAGTTTCAAAGGAAAATAAAAATAAAATAAACAGTGATGAAAAAGCGATTATAATTAATAATTATTTTTTTATTTTATTTTTAATATCATTGTCATATAGAACCATCCTGAATTACTCAGTGTGTTTTTTGATGAAAAAAAGTAAATATAAAACTCAAAAAAAAAAAGTTATTTAATCAAAAAGTATAAAGAGTTTAAGTATTTATACATAAAAAAATATTTTTAATCTAAATAGTCAAAGAATTATCAAGCGCTTGGAATCAAAAACTGCCGCTGAAGGTAATTACTATGATTATTAGTAAAAAGAGTAAAAATAAAAATAGAATAATCCTTTAGTATATATCATTTATTAATACGAACTCTTTTATTTTTTAGGCATCCATAGTGACATTACTTTTGAACATCAACCAGCTGGTTTATCTATTTTGAAAATTGATGTATTACCACCTGTTGGAGGAGATACTATTTGGAGTAGTGCTTATACAGCTTATGACCGATTAAGTAAACCATTACAACAATTCCTTGAAACTTTATCAGCTACTCATTATGCTGACCAACTTATAGGTGTAGCTAAAGAATTTGGTCATACTATTCATCGTGAATTTCCAACAGATACTGTTCATCCTGTAATAAGGTAAGAATAAAAATAAAAATAAACTAAATCATATCATATTAATATAATTATAAGTATATAAAAAAAATTATTATTCTTATTTAATATAACCAATTGTTTTAATTTTTTTAAAAAAATAACATAAAATAGGACTCATCCTGTCACTGGCTGGAAAGGTCTATTTGTTCAACCTGGTTTTACAAGGTCAATTGTTGGATTAAAAAAGAAAGAATCAGATACTTTATTGCAACTTCTTTATGATCATATTGCTAGCGGCTATGATTTCCAAGTTCGATTCAAGTGGGAAGGTAAAATAACAAAAATATAAATATATAGATAATATAATAATAACAAGTTTTCATTTTTTATTTTTATTTTATTTTTATTTTTATAGAGGGAAGTGTAGCTGTATGGGATAACCGTTCAACTTTTCATGCGTAAGTATAAAAATATAAAAATAAAAAAAAGCATTCTATGTATAAACTCTAAACTTTTTAACTATCTATTTCTATAATTATAGTGCTATCTTTGATTACTTTGAACAAGGAAGAAGATTCGGATATAGGGTTACCCCTCGTGCAGAACGTCCATATTTTGATCCCAAGAGTAAATCAAGAAAAGAAGATTTGGAAGAACGTCGCAAAGCTAATAATGTGTAATAAGAATAATTTTACTTATTTTATTTGAATAAATTATTGGATATATTAGTATCATATTTTTTATACCAGTACACCGATATTTTTTTTAAATTTTTTTTATTTTTTGCCAATGAAATGGTACAAGTATTTAATGGTATTTTGAATAGTTAATATATCATTGATAATACAAATGGTTCTATTTAACAGAAGAGATGGGTTTTTATTATTTTTATAATAATTAAAATTTCATGTACATTAAAAAATAAAATATAAAAAATATAAGAAAAAAAGCATCGTATGATATAATATGAAATAAAAAGTAAATGATGATAATATTTTTTTATGCTTTCCTTTTTTCTTTTTTTATAATAAAAAAATTGTTTTTTTTTTTTTTCCTTCTTAAAAAAAGAACCTATTCTAAGATCTTAGTTACAACACCAGTACCTACAGTCTTACCACCTTCACGGATTGTAAATCTATTTATAAAATTAAATAAATGAATAAATTGGATATGGACTTTTACTTATTTCTATTCTTTAAAATAAACCCCCTTCTATTTTTATTTTATTCTCTTTTCTCTAGAATTTACCTTTGTTGATCTTCGATAGCAATGTCATGTGTAAGCTCGCATTGCATTTCAACATTATCACCAGGCATGATAAGTTTATCTTCAGGGTCTTCAGTACCTTCGGGGTGAGTTAAACTGACGGTAACATCAGTAGTACGAACAAACATTTGAGGACGGTAGTTGTTAACGAAAGGAGTATGACGACCACCTTCATCTTTAGTTAAAATATAAAGTTGAGCAAGGAATTTCTTATGAGATTTGATGGAACCAGGGGCACATAAGACTTGACCACGACGGATTTGTTCACGCTTGATACCACGTAATAAAGCACCCATGTTATCACCAGCTTCACCACGGTCTAATTCCTTGCGGAACATTTCAACACCAGTTAAGGTAGTCTTAATAGTAGGACCCATACCAACGATTTCTACTTCGGAACCTTTGTTAATGACACCACGTTCAACACGACCAGTAGCAACAGTACCACGACCAGAAATGGAGAATACATCTAATCATACACAAATATATAAAAAAAATCGACGGTATAAATATAGAAATAAATATAAATCTCTTATTATTATTATTATACCCTGTGTTATTTTCTTTTTTTTAAGTTTAATTTACCTTCAATAGGCATTAAGAAAGGCTTATCAAGATCACGGGTAGGAGTAGGGATGTGAGCATCAACAGCAGCCATTAATTCAAAAATAGCCTTTTCACCGATTTCAGGATCACGACCTTCAAGAGCAGCTAAAGCAGAACCCTTAATAATAGGAGTGTTTTCACCATCATAACCGTATTCAGAAAGAAGATCGCGCATTTCCATTTCTACAAGTTCCAACATTTCTTCATCATCAACAGCATCTACTTTATTAATAAATACAACCAAGTTTTGAACACCTACTTGACGAGATAATAATAAATGTTCACGGGTTTGGGGCATTTGACCATCAGTAGCAGAGACGACAATGATAGCACCATCCATTTGAGCAGCACCAGTAATCATGTTTTTAATATAATCGGCGTGACCAGGACAATCGACATGGGCATAATGACGATTATCAGTTTCATATTCTACGTGAGCAGTGGAAATAGTGATACCACGAGCTTTTTCTTCGGGGGCTTTATCAATTTGATTATAATCCATGAATTCAGCACCTCCCTTAGAAGCTAAAGTTTTGGTGATGGCGGCAGTTAATGTAGTTTTACCGTGATCGACGTGTCCGATGGTACCAATATTGACATGAGGCTTACCACGGCTGAATTTACCACCAGCTTCGGTAGCTAAAGTACGACGGCCTATTTTTTTTAAAAAAATAAAAAATAAACAATAAATAAATAGTAATATAAATAAGTAAACCAATCAATCGATAAAAGCAATACAGTATATATATATATATATATATATATATATATATATATGCATGTATAAATTTGTGATTGCTTATTTCCTCTTTCCTTTTATTTATTCCACAGTTTTTTCTTTAGGTTCTCGTTTACTCTTTTCTTTTTTTATTCAAATAGATATTTTTTTTAAAGAAAAATTACCAAAGTTCAAATAGCGAGAAGGAGCAGCAGAAACATAGGCTTGTTTGACGAGGTTAGCAGTCTACAGTAATAATAAAATAATAGAAACAGTAATAATAATAATAGTAATAATAATAGGAGTACGATTAGTATATTTATATATACTTATATTGTCATATTTAAACAATTTTTAAAATATTAATTCGTTTTTACTTACCAAGCTGTTACCATGATTTAAAGCATTACGAGCGGAAACAAAAGCTATTGGAAAATAATAAAATGAAATGAAAAAAGTAATGTTAAAAAGGAAACGTCAAAAAGAAATAGATTTGAAAAAAAGATCTTTCATAGTTACCGGTTCTTGAAGAGACAGTTGAAGCACAACGGCGAGAAGCAATACGTGTGGCAGGAAGAATAGCTTTGTTGGTGGCAGTTCTCAAGGCAAACATGATATCGGATTGAAAAAAATATGTCAAAAAAAAGAGAGAGAAAAGAAAAAGAAAAAAGGGGAAAAAAAGAAAAAAAAAAAATTTAAACATGGGTGGCATTTTTTTCCAACAGTCAAAAATCGGAGTTCTTTTTTCGCTTTGGAAAATATATTTCAAATATATGATCCAGCTTTAATAGAATATAACAGAGACAATAATTAAATCAATCATACTTTTTTTATATTTTTATAAAATAATTACCAAGGTATTTATTTATTAGCAAAAAGTTTTTTTTAAAAAATGCACTATTCCGAAAAAAGATAAATTGCTCACAACTGTAAAATATATTTAAGTATTAAAAATGATATACGAGTTAACAATAATACATAAACGAGAGTTTTGCATTAATTCATTAATCTTTAAATAACAATAATAACAATAATAACAACAACAATAATAATAGTAATAATAATAATAAAAAAGCAAGTATCCATCAAATAAAATAAAAAAAGATCTATCATGCGACTGAGTATTAAAAGTATGCACAAATTCTATATTATATTATACTATATAATATTTAATATTGTAAATATCAAAAGAGAGATCAAAAAAAAAGATTTATTTTATATGAACACACTTCATTATTTCATTTAAAAATTAAAAACAGTTAAATAAACTTATTAAATAATATAAAATAAATCCAAAAACATTGCCTTTTTAAAAAAGCTGGAACGACTTTTTCAAATTCCGCTAATTTTTAAAAATTTTGGGTAATTAGTTTTTTTACACACTACTTTTATTTTCAATTTTTTTTAATTAATATATTTATTTGATATTTGCTGTTTTATCCACCTATTATTTGCTGATCAATATATACATATATACATATATATATATATTATTTATTTTCTTCTGCTGTCAATTTTTTAATGGACAACTGCAGAGCATTTAGAGATCGTGACTTGATAGGTATCTGTCGCTACCTTATTCAATATTGTGAAACAAATATTAATACGCCTTCAACTTTCTCTTCTGAAAATGCTTCTGCTTTTCATTCCTTTTTACCTTCACTTTTAACTTATATTTTTGGTTCTCCAACTATTAGGTAATTAATAACATATCATATATATATATATATATATATATATATATGTGTGTGTGTGTGTGTGTATGTATATGTGTATAAAAAATGGATAAAATAAATAGAATTATATACTTAATCTTATATTACTATAACCATTATAGAGGATGGTTACAAACAGAAACTCAACCTGAACAAGATAAAGCTATTCATGAATTACTTCATCCGAAGGGTACATTTATTTCAGCTCTTATTAAACTTAGTACAGAAAAAAAATATTTCTATGATATGGTGACTGAAAAACTTCCAGTAAGTAAATACTATCCATTATATTTTTTTACTTTTATATTTGATATATATATATATATATCTGTAAATATTTGTTTAATAAATATATATATCTAAATATTATAGAACTCTTCATTAATATGTATATACTTAGGATGACATTCGTAGGATATTAACGGCTGGAGCCATTCAATATTTACCACGCGTATATGATAATTGCACACATCTTGATACCTCTAAAATAACAAAAATAAATGATCTTCGATCTGCAGCAACGCGACAATCGTCTTTATTTCCAAGGACAAATACTGGCGATTATAAAATTCGATTTAATATGATTCAATTTTATTTATATTATATGATTGGCGTTGCAACTTGGCCTCCACTTTCAATACCATCACAACCTTCATCCAATTTGAATTCCAAAAATACAACATTTAATAACAATAATAGCAATCCTCTTTCTTCATCGGCATCTATTTACTCAATGCCTCCTTCATTATCGTCAACTTCATCTTTAAACACATCAACTCCAACAAAAATTAACTATGTTTCAACAACAACAACATCATCATCAACAACAATAAATGCAACTCAAAATGATCCTAATTTACCGTATTTAATACCTGGACGTCTGCGATCCATTCAAGCAAGTATATATGGTACACTTATTCAAGAATATTTACTAGAGTTTATACCTTGTGTTATGATTGAATCAGCGCCTTATCACCCTGTCATTGGTACCTTTTTCTTGGATGCATTAATAGAAATTTGGATTCGTACATCTTGGTTAGCTTCATCACAAAAACTATCGATAGAATATATTCAATCCTTATATAGATTTATTAAATATGTTGTGAGTGGAGATTTAAGACGATGTATATCTTATAAACATAATAATGACGATACAACAAAATTAACAGAATATACAAAAATTTATCATTTAATCAAAGACGAATATTATTTACTCCTATCACGACTATCAGTCAATTGGAGGAAGCTGGATGATTACATTTGGGTGCTGGATTTGTGGAAATTATGGGCTGCTCCATGGCGACTTGGAAATGATACATTAATCACCTCAACAACAAATATATGTGATGCTTTGGAAATGAAATCTATACCTGCACCTTTAGAAGAAGGGTGGACGTTTTTTATTTTGGATAATGCCTGGTATTATTTAACATTAATGGATCAATTTTTGCAAAAAACTGCAACCTTTACCTATCCTGATAAACCAACCATAAATACCAACCCTTTAGGATTAAACATGATAAATAATAATAACAAAACCAACAATGCGATAAAACCAAATTCTTCTGTACAAACATCATTGGATGGTAATTCAATATATGGAGAACTTGGAATAATACATCAATTATTGTGTGTATGGAAATGTAAAAATATAATAACCTATTTAGGGTTAATAGAAGATGGATTAGAAGTTATAGCTTTTGAAAAACCTTCCAATAAATTATCAGAAAAAAGCAATTCACTATCATCATTTATGAATCACACACGAAACAAATTAACGGCATTATCCTCGTCTTTATCATCATCTTCACAGTCGTCTAAAGATGAGATTTTGGAAACATTAGCAATGATTTCTTGCAATGGCGATAAATCCAATATTTTACCTATACAACAATTATTACAATCTATTCATGACCGTATTATGTCCGTATCAAATGACCATAGTAATTGGAAATCAAGTAATATTTATTCAACTCAAAGGCATCCTAGATTAGAAGTATTAATTAAAACCATTGATTCATTAAATAACTCTATCACTTCTCGCCTTCAACAACAACAGCAACAGCACCAAACTCGTGGAAAAATAGGTACTCCTAATTGGACAAATACAATGCTTGGGCAATCCAATATGAAACATTCTACTCCAACGAAAGAAATTGAATTATTAACAAAGACATTAAATGAAATATCAGATCTGACTAAGGTAAATAGTAAAAATAAAACATGGATAATAGTAATAATTATAAATCGTGAATAATAATAATAAAATCTAATAAAAATATATCACGAGTAAAGAAAAAAAAAATATAGTAACTGATAAAACTAATTTAATTATTTTTGTTTTATTTTATTTATTCTATTTTGACGATGACGTTATTAGATACCTATTCCATCGGATCAATCACGATCAACACTATCCATAACAACGCCAAATACAAGTACCAGGGATAATAAATCGCTCTTATCAAGTCAACCAACCGTATCAAGTAAAAATGAATTAATAACTAAAACAAACAGGATGAATGATAATAAAGGTAAAGCAAACGAGCGTAATATATTTGATACTTTTAAACCTATTCCTGCATTTGGACCTCGTGCTGAAGAAATGGTTCGATCATATGAAAATGCTTACTTGGTTTCTTGGGTTGTGCCGTTCGAAAGAAGATTCAATAAATTGGTAATAATAATAATAATATATACAATATAAACACATGCACACATGCATATTTATATATATATACTCATTTATGAACATATATATGTATATATATTATAGTATTCACGTTGGATTGTATCGTGGTGCCCGTTCATCCCAAAATATATTAGCTATCGATGGTTGGCAGCACCGATCAATCTATTCTATCTATTATTTTTATTTTTAATTATTACAGCAATAATTCGTTAAAATGTGGTCATTGGCATCATTGTAAAATTTATTTATATCACTCTTTATAATATAATCTATACTATTAGTTTTATTATCATAATCATATTATTTATTTACTTTTATTTATTTATTTTTACATATAATCATCATCACCTTTTAATGCTACAACTAAAATTAACTTATTAAATTATAAATTACTGTATATAAATCATTAGACAAATTATATAAACATAATAATAAAGATAAAAAATTATATATACATATAAATATTATTTTTTTAAAAAAAAATAAATAATAATAATAAAATCATATAATAATATTAAAAAAATATACCAATATATTCAGAATTATGTGGAATTATTTGGAAAATGAATAGAAATGAGATACGTACATGCATCTATGGTGCTGATGAATTAAAACCAGATTTTTCCAAAAAATGTTTCATTTTTCTAACTTAAAATCTCGATAATCTAAATCTCAATAGTTAATAAAAACTATATACAATGTTTGCGTTACCAAGAGAATAAAAAAAATTAGAATAAAAGAAATAAACTAGAAAAAAAAAAAATAGGAAAATAATCCTTTTTGCGTACTTGCTATCTCATAATTTGTAACGAAGATGTATTTTCCACAGGTTTTACACAATTAAATATGTCTCTTTGCTGAGCCATTCATTTTGCAGAATTTTGTTTTTTATTACAACTAATTACCATATATGACAATTACTGATTTTAAATGTAAAATAAACTAATACAATGTCTTTGGGTTTTGGTCAACTTTTTGGTCACCCAGCTAAAAGTTATTATGACCAACTAACTTTGAACTTAGGTAACTTTTTTTTAAAACAAAAAATTAAAGATCAATTCATAAATATTGCTTTTAATAATCGCATTTATCATATTTATGGGAGAGAGATATTAAAGTAATTTTAAAGTTGCTACCCTTCAAAAATAATATAAAAAAACCTAGTTGTAACTCATTTACACTATAAAAAGGAAAAAATCTGAATAATCTGGACAAGATAAATGGGTCGATTAATCTTTAACAAAAGTGGATAATCTGGCAACTACACAAATAGACTACGTGCAATTATATGGAAATCAGTAAAAAAAAAATTGCACTACAAATGCATAAAATAACTCAATATGTTATTTTATTACAATTAAAAGGCTAACCCCTTTTGGTATATACTAAAATATTTTATTGTTTTATAAAAAATCGAGGCATATTTAATAAACGAGTCTTTATACTTTACAAAATACACATATACACATATCTATGTAAATATTATAAAATTTTCTAAGGTTTTAAAAAATATCAAATAAATTTAAACAATAACCTATTTTATTTTTTTTGGTTATTAAATATAATTTATTATTTCAACAGTCAAAACAAATAATAAAAAAATACTAGAAATCGTATAATAATATAACCACAAAAAAAAAAAAAACTAGTATATATATATATATATATATATAAATATTTAAAAAAGATCTAAGATGGTATTAGAACCGAGCGAATCCACCAGGAGGACGACGAATAAGTTTCCATTTAGCATCGTAAGAAGCCCATAAAGGCCATTGCAATTCCTTTTCATAAATGTCAGCACGAACATTCCAAGCAGTTTGAATGTCTTTTATGGTATCGTTATTGAAAGCAGAAACATCAAGGTATTTTTGAATGGCTTTAAGAGCTAAACCAAATCGACCAGCTTGACGTTGGCGCTTAACTTCAATTAAGACAGAGACAAGATCATTGGAATTATCATCATCTTTGGTCCACATAGCTAAATGATCTAAAGATTGCTGCACTTGTCCTTTTTTATTTTCATCTTGTTGAGTATCTAAACGAAGAACATTGGCAATGGCACGATGTTTAAGAGCTTTTACTAATTGTTGTTTCTTTTTGTCATTTCCTTTACGAATTTGTTTTGATGCATCTGTTTCAACAGCAGGTTTGGGGCGCATATAAAATTGCAATAATTCAGTTTCATTGAGTTGATTGGTGATCTTTTCTGTCAAACTAATAATATTTTGTAATTGCTCTTCTGTTAAAGTAACTTTTCCAATCAATGCATCTGTTTGGCTAGAACCATCTTGATTCCAAAGTGTGTCAATCTTATATTCTAATAAAGAAATGTTGTTGGCATCTTCAGATTCCAATTGAGCAAGTAAATTTTTATAAGCACTGTCTTCCTTATTTAATTTTTTAAGTGCACCAATTTGTAAATCTCTAATCGATGCTGATAAATCTTCAACAATGGTGATATCTGTCTTTTTATCAGATGATGATGCAGATTTTGGTTCAGAAGGTGAAGGAGGAATTGTATATAATGCTTTGTATTTTCCACCACTAATTGTTTTATTTTGGAAGGATAAAGTGCCTACTAAAGCATCACCAGGTTTAGCATTTGAAGGTAACCAAGATGAATCATTAAGAGGAGTAGAAATGAATAGTGCCTTTTGATCATTACGTTCCAATACATTAACAAAGCCGGGCTTATCAGAAGCAAAAACATCAGAAAGTTTAGAATAAACATTGAAATTTGCTGGTTTACTCGTTGTAAAGTCAAGTTCGCATACAGTATCCTTTAATTTTTCCAATATATGAGAGTGTTCCAATGTTAATTGTAGTTGAATTGTATATTCCCCTTTAGTATCTAATTTAATTTTGTGCTTAAATACATCCAAATAACCAACAACTTTACGATTGGCATCATATACTAAAAGTAATATATATAGTTAGATTTGCATTGTTTATACAACAAACATGTTTATCATTGTTATTTATTTATATATTTACCAATGCCAAGGACACCAGCTAAATAGTGTTCATAAAGTTGATCCATAACGGCAGGGAAGTAAGGTGTAACAGTTGTACTTGCTTCAGTTTTGAAAGTATAAGTAAGTACCAAACCATACAATACTTTTGTAGTAGGTAATGTATTACGATCAGGATGTAAAGGTGCAAGAGTAGATTCTGTAGGGCGAAGGTATTTACGGACAGTATCTGTGAATAGATGATCATAGTAATAATAATAAAAAGTTTAATTAGAAAACTCTATTAATTGCCGACTTTCTTATTATTAAAAAAATATAATATTTACCGAATGACACCTTAACATCAATATTTTCTTCTCTTCTAATAGGAGCAGCTACATCTAAACGAGTAACTTGAGGATCAAGTTTAACGACACCAAAACCATTAGCTAAATTACCTGCAAGTTGTACACCATGGAATTCTAAGCTGAGATCAATAGAATGTTTTCCAAGACCAGACCAAAATTGAGCAAGAGCAACCTTTTTTTTAAAAAAATATTATATTGAATTAGTTACTTATATATTTTTATCTTCATATTTATGTATAATTCATCACAATAATAATATTTACTTCTAAATTCAAACCACCGCGAACAGCAAACCGTTTAACAATAACTTGTTCTTCAGAATTAGGATTGCTGAAGGAACCAGCACCAAGGAAGAATCTATAAGCTTGCTTATCTTTTTGACTCTTGTTAGGAATTAATTGGAGCAAGTGTAACATGAACAAAGCAGGGGAGGTTCCAACAGGAGCTTTGGCACGAAGGGTTAATTCACAATCAGTAGCACCTTCAGGTACATGAACAAATCTACGAATGATATCACCTGGCCCATATTCAACTTGTTTAAATACATGGGATCCATTACCAGATACAGAAGGCTTAACGACAGAGACTGGGACACGGAAAATAGGTCCACGTTCAGGATGAGCGGTATCATAACCAACAACTTCACCATAATGGAATTCACTTTCAGGAAGAGCTAAAGGATCAACTTTAACTTGGAAAGTGTTACCTATATATTTTAATTTTTAAAATATAATAAAAAAAAACATTTAATATAAATAATTTATATTATCTTCAAGTTATCTATATTATATTTTTATTTGTCTGTTTATTATTTTCTTCCATTTTTTTTTTTTTACCTTCTGAATGTAAATAAACAAAATCGGGAACAGTAATCCAAGAGTGAGTAGAAATGATAGCTACACGAGATTCATAATTAAACTTGGCACGGTTATATAATGGGTTTTCGGGGTCTTTTTCACCCATAAAAGTAGGGCGAACTTTTACAGAAATAAATTGAACTTGGCTAGTTTCATCTAATTCACGTAAATAAATACCACGTTGTCTACCACGTTTGTTTACTATGGCCTATAATAGAAGTGATGATTTACAAAAAAAAAAAGGGTATATTCGATTGAAAATGAATTTCCTAATTCTGTTTTAAGTTTGTATATACTTATTTTATTTTATACTTACTTCAAATAAGATATCCAAATCTTTGTCATCTTTGTAAGATTCAAGATATTCCCAAGCCTTTTCTACTTGGATGAATCCAACATTGAGAGGGTCGTTTACAGATTTTCCTGTTTGTACAACTGCATTCTTCAATCGATATGGTGTATAGTTGAAATTTTGAGCTTTTAATGCTGAGACTAATAATGAAATACAACCACAAGCATTGGGACTATTGATATAATATGTGTGTTAATAGTGATGTACATTTATGATTTTTTCTATCTCTTGTCTATATCGAATTTTTTTTTTTCAATATTTTTTTAATATATATTTTTTATATAATAATTACCTAGACATACTGGTACCATTCTTTAAATCCAACTTAGTTAATTCATAAACAGGAACACTAGTAATAGCACTACCAGGAGCATATATATCTACACCACGGTAGCCATCAGTACAAGGACCACGAGAAGACCAGGTATAAGGGCGTTCAGCAACTGATTCTAATAAAGCATATTCAGCTTGCATTTGAGCATGTTTCACATAAGCACCAATGGTGATAAAACTAGCATCCATACCAGCAGGGGCACCAATAGAACTATAACATGGGCCATCATTACCAGCACTTGTTACAAATGTACATCCAGATTTGCTTATAGCTTCTTCGGCAAGTAACCTAATAAAATGACCATCAATGGGGGAACTGCTGGATTCACCGTATGACATATTGGCCAAATCAACATTGTTAATGGCTAAATGGGCAGCAGCACGAGTTAATCCAGGTCCTGTTTCCATAGATCCAAGACGACTGTCACCAATACGAAGAGATACAATTTGAGCACCAGGAGCAACCTTAAAAATAGTAATAAAAAAATAAAATTGAATCAATATATAGAATAATAAACCCTATATATATATATATATATAATCACGATAAAATAATTACAACTATAATAAACTTACACCATTCAATATAGGATCATCAGGGAAGTTAGCAGCGGTAATACCAGCAACATGAGTACCATGGCTACCAGAAAGTGTTACAATGCTATTTAAAAATACAGAATAAGAACATACAAATATAAAATTAATAAAAAATATACTGTTATTACTACTATTATTATTATTATTATTTAAAAAAAAAAAATATGTGATGTCATTTTACCTGAGTAAATTACCGTCTTCATAAATATTAACAGAATAATTAAGTAAATCAGCTTCACCGAATGTATGGTATTTTAATTCTTTCCGATAGTCCGCTAAAGCTGGTTGACCTATTTTTATTTAAATTAGAAAAAAAAAACCAATTTAGTGATTAGTACCCAATATGGTATATACCTTCTTCTTTTGTCAAAAAAATATAAAAGCAATTTTATATTTTTTTATAATTATTATTTATTATTTTATTACCCCGCAAATCACCAGATTCTTTAACATCAATAGCAGCACGCCATACTTGACCATCATTGAAAACAACACAATCCAATAAAATACCAGGATCTTCATAATTTTCTAACAATTTCTTTAATTGATCCACTCTAGCTTCCAAATCATTCTTTTGTTCAATAAGATTTTCTTCAATAACCACAGGATTTTTCTTATTAAATTCAGCTAATTTGGTTTGAGCTTCATCAATTAAATGTGAATGCTTTACTTCAAAGTTTTGACGACGTTCCTGTTATATATAAATGTATTTTTTCGTAAATTAGATATCATATATATATATATATATATATATATATATAATGTTTATTTAGTAATATCCATTTGTGTATATTGTATTACCTTTTGTAATCTTTCTGTCAACTCTGTAGGAAAGAGTTCATAAGCACGTTTTAAACCTATATGATATTCACCTGAAGGGTTTTTCCAATTAGAATCCAATATCAAAGTACGTCCACTAAGACCTTCAATAACAGATACATTTTCACCATTAATATCTTTAGATGTAGGTTTAACGATCGTAGTAGTAGAAACGTCACCTAATCAAATAAAGAATAATAAATAAAAATAAATAAATATAAGATAAAATATATCATTTCTATTACAGGTTATTTATTTTATTTATACTTACCACCACCAGTGCAGTCTACAAGATCAATAATTTTGGGTTTACCATCAGTAGTTACCTATAAATCATAAAAAAATACACACGCACATATATATATATAGTTTTTAAGTAATTGTTTTATAATATATATATATATAACAAATAAAATATATGGGCTTTACTTGCATGCCTACATAGTTTAAAAATTATAATAGTGATATGAGCATTGCGTCTTTTGCCTTTTCTTTTATATATATTTCTCTCATTCTTGATCTCTTTCGCCCTCGTTATCACACACACACACACACGCATACATAATTATATACATGTATAACCATTATCTTTTTTAAAAATATATATATATAAAAACTTACCGGCAGCACCTGGATCGACACCTAATTTGTTATATAAAATGAATAAAAAAGAAATAGATTGATACTTGTTAATCTATTTATCCATCTATTTATATACACAACTATTACGTATTCACGCTCTTCTATTTTTTTTTAAAAAATATACCTGTATCAAGGATAGCAATAACAGTATTTCTACCATCGTATTCTGGATACTTTTTGATAAAGCTAGCAGCTTGGGTATCTTGTTTAGGCATAAGCCCGTGAGAGGGATATTCTTGAATTGGTTTAGCAAAGGATGTCATATAAAAAAATAAAATATAAAAAAATACAAAAGTTGTAAAAAAAAAGGAAAAGGAAAAAAGAAAATGGAAAACGAAAAAAGGTGGGTGAAAATTTTATACCTTTTTGCCAAATTTCCAAAAACGGTATTTCAAATTCTACAGCAGAAAATTGTGTAATCATGAAATTTTTATATATAGTATATTTTTATTAAAAAAGAAAGAAAGAGAGTAATTAATATATATATATATATATATATATTATACCTTTATGAGATGAAGTTAAATTTGCAAAATAATGTTTATTAATTTAAAGATATATCTATTCCAATTTATTAAAAAGAAAGGAAAAAGAAGGAAAAGAAAATAGAATACGGATGGTAAAAAAAAAATATAAAAAAAGCAAAGAAATAAAAATGATATATATTGAATAAAACTTAGGGATGGGGAGGATGTTGTTGTGGAGGAGAATTTAATCCAAATAAACCACCAGATATTCTTCTACTAGCAGTATCACGTTTTGATAAACTTCCTGAAGCGGATGAACTTATAGAATCTATTATTATTATTATTATTTAAAAAAAACAGGAGATAAAAAAAATAAATAAACACAATTACTCCACTCTCTATTTTATTTATTACGATTATTATTACTTGATCTAGATCGACTTGATTCATCATTGCCTGGTATAGCTTGAGGAGGTATTGTAGAAGAATTAGAATTATACTCATGAGATGATGGTGAATTGCCACTATCTAATTGTAATGGAGGAATAGCATTATAACTACTACTAGCTTTTTCTGAAGTGATAGATCTTTGAGAAGAGGTTGATGTCGACCTTTTAGCCTATAAAAAGCAAAAAGAATATAAAACATTAATACATATAAAATAATAATGATAGTTTTCTTTCATTTTTTTTTCATTTCTTTTTTAAAAAAACTAACCCTGACCTGTCTACCAGGAGAAGGAGGAATAGATCGAAATACTACAGGAATACTAATAAAACAATAAAAACAATAAAAGTATATATATTAAATTAACCACCATTACAACTGTTATGCTTCAATTAATATCCTTTTATTTCTTTTATTTTACCCTTCATCCAACTGTATATCATCGACTGACAAATTATTTTGTTTACGGAATTGGATTATTTCAGTTTTATATTTATTGCATTGCTGGGTTTTATGGATATCTATAGTTTTTTGAATAGTGTTCATCAGTAAATAAAAGCAATCACAATCATGATATGAATAGATACATATGAAACCAAACTTACATTCTTTTTCCATTTCAGAGGTTTTATTTTTTAATGTGGCCACTTCAGCTAATAGCATTTCTATCATATTTGAAGAAGGATCATTGAAAGAAGAATTTGCACTGGTATTATTCCATTTCTTAGCACTAACGTAATCAAAAAAAAAAAAAAACAAGAATAATGAAAAGTACCATCAATAAGTATACCAAACCTATTTTATAAATTATAAATTATATATATTACCTTAATGCAGGTGAAACTGAAGGTATAGCAGGACTTGTAGGAATATTAATTGGATCTTGAATAACAGATCTTGGCGATGATACTGTTGATTTAGGTTGCTGTGCTTTAAGAGCATCCAATTGTTTTTGAAGTTTATTAACAATAAATTCTTGTTCTTGTTCCAATGCGTTTTCCATATCAATTTTTTCTTTTTGTAACTAAATTATTCAAAGAAGAAAAAGGAAAAGCAAATAATCAAATGAGCTGACTATATTTGACATATTATTATAGCCATACTTTTTTTACGTTACGTATATATATATTCACTTACCCGATTTAATTTTTTTTGCAACATATTTGTCATATATTCTTCTTCCTGTTCCACTTGCATTAATAATTCACTCTTTTCCTTCTTTAATCCAGTGATACGTTTAAGTAACTTGTTAGAAATATATTCTTCTTCTTGTTCTGCAAGAGCTGTCATATTCACTGTAAGCTGTTTTAAAGCTTGATTATCGTGACGTAAAATATTAACATGGCCTTGTTCCATTTCTACTTCAAATTCCAATTTTTTAATTTGTGATTGTTGTTGTCGACACTTTTCATAAAGTTGTTTAATTTCTTCTTTAAGTTGATTTATATCGTTGGTTGCTAGTATAGAAGCAAGCTTATCGTCACTATATATATATGCATATCCATATATGTATGTATGTATGTATGTAAATAAAGAAATAAGAATAATACATATAAACAATTTATTATCATTCCCTTCTCTCCTTCTTTTTTTATATATTTCCTAATAATTATCTATTTTCTTTGTGTTTTTATTATTGTTACTATTAATGTTTATATCATTATTATTATTATTATTATCATTATTATTGTTATTGTTATTGTTATTATTATTATTATTATTACATTTATTATTATTGTTACTATTATTATTATTATTATTATTATTATTATTTACCTTTCTTTGCTTTCTTGCAAACTATTAAAATTATGTTTAAATTCTTGAGCACGAGTTTCTAAATCAGCTTCCATGGTTGCTTTTGTTTTACGAGCCTAAAAAAAAGGTAGAGAGAGAGTGTGTGTATTAATAAATAAATAATAGAAATAATATGAATAATATCAAATATATTTATCGTTTACTTTTTCAAGTTGAACACGAATTGAGTCATTGATAGCTTTTTCAGTTTGGTGAAGTTCACTTAATATTTTAGCATTCTATTATAAATTTAATAATAGAGTAAATTAATAAAAAGAGAGAGAGATAAAACAAGTTGTGTTTATTTATTTTATAAAGCTTACTTCATCTTCCATTTTATTATTCATATTACGTTGATTCTTTTCAGTTAAAAAATGAGTCTTAAAAATAATAAAAAAGGTGTGAAAGAGAGAAATAAAAGAATTATGTGGAAAGGAGTCGAACAAAAAAATTCATCAAAAAAGAATAAAAAATTAAAGTGGTCTGAGTTGGAAAACATTGAGTTTTTTTGCTTTACTGTTGCTTTTAAATTCAAACTTGTTTACTTTCTTATTTATAAAAATCCAACATCACCTGCTGAATTCAATTGTTTCAGTTTAAAAAATAATAATAATAATAAATTTTTAAGAAAAAAAAAAGAAAGAAAGAAAAAGGGAATGATATGTTTATTTATATAAATATATTGTTATTTTAAAATAACCTTTTTTTTAAAGACGATTTTATAAATAAATAATATAAAAAGAGGCGGATTTTTATATCTTCCACTAATTATGGTAATTATAATAATAAGAAAAAAAATTCTTTTAACAATATCTCTCTTTGATAAAATAAATCTAAATTCTTCGATTGGTTCAAAAAGCTATACATGCATCTCTACAAGTTGGACGAATCATTGATTTTTCCGCAAATTTCTGCTATTTTTTTTTTCTCTCTTTTTGCTTTATAAACCCTTTCATTTCTGGATTCTTAATTTTTCTTTTTTTCCTCTTCCTTTTTTTATATATTTATATTCGTATTCTTTTCGTTTATACCCATCTTTTTTTTATAAAATAAATAAATAAAAATGACAGAAGAAGCACGTTCTCCAAATGTTGTCCAACAATATTCACTCAAAGGAAAAGTAGCCATAGGTAAAAAAAAAAAAAAAACATAAAAAATGAAAAAATAATATATATATATATATGTATGTGCTTTAAAAAAAATTGATATGTTTATTTTAATTTAATATATTTTAATTTATTTATTTCACAAAAAAAATATTTTAATAGTAACTGGAGGAGCCCGTGGTCTTGGTTCAAGTATGATGATTGCTTTAGCAGAAAGTGGTGCTTCGGTAGCATGTATTGATCTTTTAGCAGAAACTGGGGCCGAGACTTGTGCTTTTATTGAAAAAGAACACGGTGTGAAAGCTTCTAGTTGGGGATGTGATGTAACCAACGAAGATGAAGTGGCCATGATTTTTGATCAAATTGTTCAACAACATGGTGGTCTTGATGTTTTAGTGACAGCCGCTGGTATTAATCAAGTGTGCCCTGCTATTGACTATTCCGCTAAAAATTTTAGAAAGATATTTGATGTGAATGTTAATGGTACTTTCTTTTGTGTTCAACAGGCTGCAAAGTAATTTTTTTTTTTTAATTTAAATGATCTAATTATTATTATTATTTTTTAAAACGAAACTATTCTAAACCCTTTCTTTTTTTTCTTTTCTTTTTTTTTAAAAAAAACACTAGGCATATGATGGCTTTGGGTACAGGAGGATCTATTATCACTATAGCATCCATGTCTGCCCATATTACAAACACACCACAAACCCATGCTCCTTATAATGCTACTAAAGCTGCTGTATTACAATTAACCAAATCTTTAGCTTGTGAATGGGCACCTCATAATATTCGAGTATCTGCTATTTCTCCAGGTTATTTTGATACTGCCATGAATCAGGCGGTATTAGCTCAACGAGGTGAAGAAGGGATCAAAATGCGTCAATATTGGGAAACACATACACCAATGGGTCGTCTTGGAATGCCACATGAATTAAAAGGTGTAGTGACATTTTTGGCTTCTGATGCATCCACTTATGTTACTGGATCTGAAATTATAGTGGATGGTGGTTATACTTTATGGTAAATTTTCTTTTATATATTTATTTATATATATATTATAATTTTATTTTCAATTTTAATTGGTGGTCTATCATACTTTTTTTCTTTCAAAAACAAACAATAAATAAAAAAATACAACATTTTTTTTTTCTTCTCACACTTATAAAAACATATTCTCATCAAACAGAATTTATGCACTACCATAAAAATAGATTTTTTTTTGAGCAACTTACCATATTTGTCATATCCATTTTCAGTTGATCTTTTTTTTTTTTTTTTTGCATGACTTTTGATTAAAGGTTTCAATTTATTTATTTATTAAAAACTATATATTAATATATTGTGAAATTAGTGGTGCTTTCCACTACCATCGGTTAAGTATATAGTGATTAAATAACTGCAATGATTTTATTTCTATAGATGATAAAACCCATGATATCCTTAGATGTATTGTATTTAGTACCATATTATTAAACTTTGTAGTATAAAAAGAATATGTTACTGGTATAGTTTCATTTATAATATAAAATAAAAATAAATAAATAGAAAAAGTAATTATGATTTTTACTAGCACATTTTTTATGAATTTCATCAATGACTACATTATATGAAAGTTTCAGTCTACCTGGAATAAAAAAAAAAGTAGAACCTCGTACATTATTTTTTTTTTAGTTGTATATAATATTTTTTTAAAAGCAAATAAAAAAATACATTAAAGTAACTTGGAAATTTTTTATTAGATTAATTCAAAAATTCATAAAATAATTCTTTAATATGTATGTTCCATTTAATACAAGTGATGTTTTGTTTTAAAAAATGAGAAGGGGAAAGAAATTTGAAAAAAAAAGGTGATCAGGGAAATTTTTTCAAGCTCAAAAAATTTAAACTCAAACTTTTCGACCTGCGTTTTTTTCCACCATCTCTCTCTTCCAATTTCTTTTTTTTTTTTTCTCATTAAATTTTAATATGAGCTTAAATCTTTCAGCAGGACAAACTATCGATGATGTAATATATAATAAAATTAAAATAAAGTAAAATAATTAAATATATAAACAGTACACTTATACATGTATTTATTATAGATCTTACTTGAACCTTATAATTATTTGTTAGCCCATCCTGGTAAGGATATAAGATCAAGACTAATCTCTGCTTTTGAAATATGGTTAAAAATCCCCTCAGAAACTTTAAATACTATTACCAAGGTCATTGAAATGTTACATAACGCAAGTTTAATGTAATTAACCGATATGTTTTATGACAATAATAATAATAATAATAATATTAATAATAATAATAATACACTTTTTAAAAAAAAATAAAAATAAAAAATAGGATAGATGATGTTCAAGATGATTCAGAATTACGTCGCTCGGTACCTGTTACTCATCATATTTATGGTATTCCTCAAACTATAAACTGTGCCAATTATGTTTATTTTTTGGCTCTTCAACATATTCTAAAGTTAAACAACCCTTATATGGTAACTATTTATACAGAAGAACTTATTAACTTACACCAAGGACAAGGGCTAGAACTCTTTTGGAGAGATTCTTTGATTTGTCCTACTGAAGAAGAATATATTAGTATGGTCAATAACAGTAAGTTAATGATGTTATTGTTTGTTTATTACTATTCATTTATTTGCTTTTAATACAAGTTAATATATAATATATATATTTATAATAGAAACGAGTGGATTGTTAAGGTTGGCTGTTCGATTAATGCAAGCAGCAAGTAATAGTAAAATGTAAATATATATTGTTTTATTTATTCATTTTTCTAAAAAAAAAAATGTAAAGGGAATAGTTGCATTCATGAACTATTATTTATGACTTGTTTTTACTGTTTATTCAATATATGGATATTATTAAATAGTGATTATACCCATTTGGTGAATATAATTGGTATATTTTATCAAGTTCGTGATGATTACATGAACCTTCAATCCGATCAGGTAAGAGTCGAAAATGAAAACGGAAGAGAAAAAGAGAGATTAGAAAAAATAGAATAGAATAAAAGAGAAAGTAATAAAAACATAATGATTGAAAGATAAAATAGTTTCAACCGTATCTAACTTCCTTATATACATATACGCGCGCTTCTTTTTTAATAGTATTCTGAAAATAAAGGTTTTTGTGAAGATTTAACAGAAGGCAAAATGTCATTTCCAATCATTCATTCTATTCGAGCCGACGTTAGCAATCGACAATTATTGAATATCATTGCACAAAAACCCAAAGCTATTGAAGTAAAGAAATATGCATTGGATATTATTAAACGTACGGGTAGTTTTGATTATGTAAAAGCATTTATGAAAGAAAAAGAAATAGAAGCTCGGGCTGAAATCGATAGGTTAGGTGGTAATCCCATATTAGAAAAATTATTGAATGCTCTCAGTTTACAAGAATAAGAAAAAAAATTTTTAAAAAAAATATCTACTCCTTCTATATATCATCATTTTTTACTTTTTGTATACTATATATTATATATATTTTATCAGCCAATGAAATATGCTTATGTTATTATTAGTTAATACGGCTCTTTTTTTTGTAAATTATTTAATCCAATTAATAATAATAATTTAGTTTGAAATCCGTAGTTTAATGCATTTTATTAAAGGGTTTTTTTTGATTATATTATTCAGCAATTTTTTTCCGCGGTAACTGGGTTTAATTTCGCTGAATTTTTTCTTTCCACTTCGTCCCGTTTTTTTTTAAAAAATATAATTCCAGAAAAAATATTTTTTTAATTCTTTTCTTTTATTATTTTATTATTTTTTTAATATTATTATTTTGCTTTATTAATAATTTATTTATAAATATATATATTTATCATTATGTCTATTGAACAAGTTAATGTTGGTGTTATTGGGTTTGGTAAGAATCAATTAAAATATATTATTATTATTATTATAGAATAAATTCATAAACTGACATTATCGTTATTGTTATAATTATGCAACTAATAATATAAAATTAAATAGGCATGTCAGCACAAACCTTCCACTGTCCATTAATAGTATCTTCGCCCCATCTCAATTTAGTGGCTGTTGTTGAACGCCGTAGCACCAAAAGTCAAGCAGCTTATCCCGGTATTCAAACTGTCACTAGTGCTGAAGATTTATTTGCTCTTAATAATGTTGATTTAGTTGTTATTACAACTCCAAATGAATCTCATTTTACCCTTGCTAAAGAAGCTATGGAAAAAGGAAAACACGGTAATATATTAAATAATATATCAGTGATAGAGACTATAAATATATAGGGAAAAAAGATAAACGATAAAAGGATCAAGAATAGGAAGCTAATTTATCTACCTATATTCTTTTTTTGTTCTTCTTGATAGTTGTTGTTGAAAAACCTTTTACTATTACATCCCAAGAGGCAGAAATTTTAGTACGTGTATCAAAAGAAACTAATAAGATCTGTAGTGTATATCAAAATCGTAGATGGGATGGTGATTTTTTGACAGTAAAGAAATTAATCAAAAATGAACATTTAGGTCGCTTAGTGGAATTTGAATCTCATTTTGATCGTTTCCGTAACTTTAGTAAAAATGGCTGGAGAGAACAAGAAGGTCTTGGATCTGGCATGTTGTATGATTTGGGTGCCCATTTAATTGATCAAAGTAAATATATAGATATATACATATATAGAAAAAAGGACGAAGGATAAAAGAAGACAGAAAATTTTCAACAATTATTAATTTTCATTATATATCTATATATTTATTATTATTATTTTATTATTTAGCACTCTCATTATTTGGTACACCAAAAAGCATTTATGCCACCATCAGCAACCAACGTCAACTTGAAGGAGCTAACGTAGCTGATGATTTTACCATTATTTTAACATATGACAACAACCTTAAAGCCGTATTAAGAAGTAGTATGTTAGCTAGACAAGACCCTGTGTTACGATTTTCTTTGCGGGGGATGAATGGCTCTTTTGTCAAACATTATTTAGATGTACAAGAAGATCAATTAAAATCTGGATTATTACCTTCTAAAGCCGGTTATGGTGTAGATCCACAACAACAATGGGGTTGTCTTAATACCACTCTTCAAGGCGGAACTCATATTATTGGTCAAGTTGAAACGGAAAAAGGGGATTATGTAGCTTTTTATAATAATGTTGCAGAATCCATTCTTCGAAATGATCCTTCTCATTTAATTGTTAAACCAGAAGATGGTTTATTATGTATTCGTTTAATTGAATTGGCTCAACAATCTAGCGATGAACATCGTACTATCTTCTTTTAAAAATGGATAGAAAAAAATTTACTAGGTCGATAGATGTATATTATTAGCATAAAAAATAAATAAATAAAAATAAAAATAGATAATGGATCTCGGTTGATTTCGTTCTCCTTTCTTAAATGAGTTACCCTCATTGCTTAAATAGTGATATAATAGTGTACGTATAATAATTGTTATGTACATAATAATAATAAAAAAAAAACATTGTAATACTATACAGGTTTTTTTTATTTTTAAGATTTATTTTTACATTATCTTAGCCATATATATATAGTTAAAAAAATTGTGACAATAGAATTAAAAGGGCGGGTGTTACCCGAAGGAAATTCAATATCACATTTTTTTTAATAATAATAAATAATAAATAAAAAACTGTATTTTTAAAAAACAAAAGTTGTATGATCATCTGCTAATAAAAAAAGATAAGTTTAATAGTAAATTAATGACTATCAAATGGTCTACGATTTCAGTATAATATTTATTTATTTTCATATATTTTAAAAAAGAAAAAGAAAGAAATAAAAAAAACATACATTACATAAACATCTAAGGAGAAGAATCAAACTCGTGGTTATAATAGTATTGTACGGGAAATGAGTTCCGTTCTCCGGTAAAAAAAAATTCGTCACCAAAGTAATAAAGAGAGAGTGCGCGTGTGTGTGGGTGAGAGTAGTGAGGCATAATATTTTTAATATGAGAGTAGGGCTGAGATTGAATCATATACTATAAACGCAGCTTTTTCTAATATTAAAAGCTTATACATATATGTTTATCATTTTTTAATAAAAACGTCAATTGAATTGAACTGAATTGCTTTATTATTATAAATATTATTATTATTAACTAATTCAATAATATATTATACACACACACACACACACACATATATATATATATATTAGGGTTGATTAAGGTTTTTGAATGCACGGCCTTTCGTATTTATTGTTTTTGTACTGCCTTCAGGTTTTTTTTAATGCCTTTTTGTTAAATAGAACAACAACGGGTACAACTTCGGATCATACAAGATAAACTGGCTATATGCAAAAAAAACCGGAATTTTAAATGTGGAGGTATTTTTTTTTTTGTGTTCATTTACAACTAAAATAAGAAAATGCATATCACCATGCTTTCAGATTTGGTAAAAAAAAACAAAAACAAAATGAAAAAAAGAAAAACGCCAAATCATATATATTACAATGAAACATAATATTTTTGCTTGCATATGGTTTTCAATTGGTCAAATTTTTTTTATATTTATTTTTTTTGGTTCGGAATAGTTCCTCCCCCTTTTTTTTTTTTTTTTTTTTTTCAATTTCATCACTTTTTTTTTTTTTACAACTCTTTCCTTTTTTTCTCTTCTTTTTCTTTTCTTTTTCTTTTTTTCAACCACTTTATTATATCTTTTTCTCTTTATTAATTCATTTTTATATACATTCATCTTTCATTCATTCTTCATATTATTAATAATAATATTTTATATTATTGTTATTACTATATATACCATTAATATTTTCGTTCCTTTACTCTTTTTAATATATTTTTTTATTTTTTAAATACTCATGACACTATTAGTAACACAACTTGTTCAGCAATATTCACGTCGTGTATTTGGGAAACGTTTGAAAAGTAATCGTTCCACTACTACTAATACTACCATCAATTCATCTCATCATAGAATGACATCCATATCAGCACCTACTTTAGTATCTTTATCTACTACTTATAGTAATACAGAATTAACTTGTTTAACCTTATTTGACCATGCTATGAAATCATTATATGGTTATCAATGTCCATTAAATAGACCTATTGCTATTCAAATATTTCAGCAATTAAGTCATGAATATCAGCAACAAAGAGATCATCATTCTTTTTCAAATAAAAAAAATAAAGAAGAAGAAGAAGAAAACAAGCTAATGACTTTAGTTATGGGCGCATCTCAATCAATATTAGGATATTGTTATGAATTTGGATTAGGGATGAAAACCGATTTTGAAAAAGCTGAATATTATTATCTTTTAACCATGAATACTTTAAAAATAAACTCTTCTTCCCCTATATTATCACCATCATCAACGTCATCCACTACAACTAATCAACAGCAACAGCAACATGATCATGAATTGATGTTGGACCATTCTAATGAAAAAATCATTATTCAACAATTAGATCAAGTGTGTTTAGTTGCATTAGCAAGATTAGCTTTTTTACGTAAATATGGAAGACCTGGTGTTAAAATGAATCGATGCGAAGCAGGCAAATATGAAACTATGTTACAGCAGTATGGAGAAAGAGGATTAAGTTGGTTCCGATATGCAGCAGGAGTATATCAATGTGCCGCTAGTCAATATTGTTTAGGCGTGTGTTACCATGACGGCATCGTTGTTTCAAAAAATGCAAAGGAAGCCTTCCGGTGGTACAAACAAAGTGCAGATCAAGGCAATGGGCGTGGACAAGGGATTTTAGGGTATTGTTACGGTGAAGGGTTTGGTGTTGAAAAGGATGAAATTATGGCCATGACTTGGTATCGCCGTGCTGCAACTCAAGGGGAAACAGTAGCTATTTATAATATTGGGTATTGCTATGAAGAAGGCATAGGTGTATTAAAAGATGTAGTACGTGCTGTAGAATGGTACCGTCAAGCAGCTCAACAAGGAAATGCTTTTGCTCAAAACGCTTTAGGGTATTGTTATGAAGATGGTATTGGTGTAGAAAAGGATTTAAAAAGAGCTACGGAATGGTACGAACGATCGGCTCAACAAGGATACCCATGGGCTCAATGTAATCTTGGTTACTGCTTTCAAAATGGTATTGGAGTAGAAAAAAATCCATCTTTGGGCGCTCTTTGGTATACACAAGCTGCAGAACAAGGCCATGCTCGTGCTCAACATAATCTTGGATTTTGTTATCAAAACGGGATTGGGGTAGAAAAAAAACCAGATGTGGCAGTACAATGGTATAAACGTTCAGCGGACCAAGGCAATATTTTTGCTTATCATTCCTTAGGCTATTGTTTTCAAAATGGCATTGGAGTCCAAGTAAATGAACGTGAAGCTGTATATTGGTATTACCTTAGCGCTGAACAGCATCATGCTCCCGCTCAATTATCTTTGGGATTCTGTTATCGTAATGGTGTCGGAGTTAAGAAAAATGAGCGCGAAGCAGTGAAATGGTTTAGAAGATCAGCAAAGCAAGGAAATGCATTGGCTCAAAATTCACTAGGCTTCTGTTATGAAGAAGGGCTTGGCTTAACAAAGGATCCTACTCATGCAGTGTATTGGTATTTGAAAGCTGCAAAACAAAATAATCCTTGGGCCCAGTGCAATCTTGGATTTTGTTATGCAAATGGAATCGGCGTTGCCCCTCAATTAACAAAAGCTGTTTATTGGTATCGCAAAGCTGCTGCTCAGCATCATGCTAGGGCTCAAGATAAATTGGGAATTCATTTACAAACTGGTGTTGGAATTCAACAAAACTTATCATTAGCTGTTAAATACTTCCGTCTCTCTGCTCAACAAGGTCAAGTCTCCGCTCAATATCATTTAGCTTTATGTTATGAAAAGGGAATCGGCGTTCCAGCTAATCTTCATGAAGCTATTTCTTGGTATGAAAGGGCCGCTGTTGTAAGTGATCTTTTAAATATTTATATACATATGCATTATTAAGTAATTAAAAAAAATTTTTTTTAATCATTTTATCATTTTTCACTATTAAAAAAATAATAGACTGGATGTAGAAACTCTCAAGAAAGATTACGTCGATTATTATTACGTTACTGTTTAGAAAATGCTTCTGTATATAACAACATTCAAAATACTATAGACAATTGGACATTACAACGTCAATCATCATCATCATCACAACGTATAGGTTGGATTTCTGGTTTTGCTGCTGCTGCTGCCTAAAAAAAATTTGATACCAACTATTAATTACTATTTCATATAATTTTTTTTTTAATCATTATTTTAATATTTATATTTTTATTTCTATCTCTTAATGCATATTCATCATTTATTTATATATTTATTTAAGAAAAATATAATCTGTATTGATTTATTTTTTATCACATTTTTATTTTTTTCTTTATTATTATTAATTTATTTTTACTGTGTAATTATTATTTTTTTATTTTTTTATTGTTTTTTGTAATGTTTAAAGAATTCATAGATACCCTATTTAAAAAAAATAAAAAATTTAACTTCTGTAAAAATACTGAATTTTAAAAAATATTAAACCGCGCTAAAATTTTATTTTTTTAAAAAAACGCATATGGTTCCTAATTTTACTTTTTTTTCTTCAACTTTTTATTATTTTTTATTATTAAAAAAAATTACTAATGGCATTTGCTATTCCCGTACTAGTAGGAGCTCCTATAGGGTATTTTACATGGAGCCTTGTATGTAAATATACTGACTATCAAGTTATTAATGCTTTTTATAATGATGGTAATCAACAAGGTAAGTTGTAAAGAGATAATATATACATATTCTTTTTTTTAGCATATATATATTCATATTAATATTGTATATTAATATTATATATATATATATATATATTTGTTATATTTATTTTTAAATAGATACCACTTCATTATCTATTTCACAAAAATTAGAAGGATATCCACCAAGATCATTTATAGCATCTACTACTGGATCAGTAGTTAGTTTTACAGTTCTAAGTAAAGTAATGTTTCCTCCACCTACTCGACATCGATTATTTTTTGCTAAAGCACCTCCAAATACAAATATAAGAATGGCAACGGTTAAAATGGGTCTTGAACTACTATTAAGAAGTGGGGTCGTTTTCTATGGTACCGCGGTTGGTGTAAGCTTCATAACATATGAATAATAAAAATCAAAATCATAATAATACATATGATAAAATACATGAGGGTAGTAAAGCTTGATTCTTCTACTCTTTTTGTTTTTTTTGCACAATTATTTGTAATAAATAATAACAATAATAATATTTGTTTATTTAGGGAGCTGTTACTGGTCGTTTAGTTACTGGAGGGAAAACATCATCGACACCAGCATGAATAACTATCATCATTTTATTATTACTTACTTTAGAAAGTGAATCTGTGCTTTTTTTTAGAAGTTTTATATTTGTTTTATTGATCATCTATTTAATTTTAACAACAATATCAATAACAGCAACAGCAAAATCAGCAAGGATTTAATAAAAGCTTAGTTTTTTTATTTTATTTTTAAAATATAATCTAAATTCAAGTTAGTTGGATTTGAATTAGTATAATATTATTAAGTAATCAAAAATAGGATTAAACTACCACGCATAATTTCATATTTGAATGATTGAATAACTTTATCAAATAAAAAGGTGAATAGAGGATTTTTATAGATAAGTAAACGAATTGATTATATTAAATAAGAAACAAACACCGTATATATAGATTAATAAAAATATAGAGTATATATTATACAAAATAAAATAAAAATAAAAATAAAAATAAAAAATTTCAATAATTGAATTTATATAAAAAATAAACAAACAGCATCTTTCAATTTTTTTTCGATTTATCTATTTTTTATCCATTTTATTTTCTATCCCATACTATTATTATTATAATGCTTTAAAATAATATTGTATCAGCTTCCTTTTTGAAATGAAAACATTGAGATAAAATAAATTAAGGAAAAATAGCTAGTACACTATATTGAAATAATTAAAGCGTATGAATTTCTTATAAGATTCCATGTAATATTACCTAGTAAAGCCCTTAATTATTTTGAATGTCATCTAAAAATATGAAGTGGTTTTATTTGTATTTTGTATTAATTTTTAAATATATATATTTTATTAATATATATGTAAAAATTATTTTTTTATATTTTCATATTACTATTTTATGTTTTTTAGTATACGTTGGCTATTCCTATATACTTTTTTCTTTTTTTTCTCTTTATATATATTAAATTAAATAATAACTATAAATCATTCTTGGGCAGCTTGTAATAATTGATCAAACTCACCAGAGTTTTTACATAAATTATGAAACATAGATTGTGGATCAGAAATTAAATTCAGAGGGCTATGTATTATTTTAATATACAAATATGAATGTTTTTAAATAAGTTATTATATATATATATTGTTAGTGTGTGTTCTTTTTATAATTTATTTTTAATTGTGTATTTACCTATCAAACTCTTTCACCTTGCCAGCATCCAATACCAATATTTTGTCATAGTGAATAACTGTAAATAATCTATGAGCAACACAAAGGACAGTGGATTCTATAAATTCAGATCGAATTGTTTTTTGAATTTTTCTATCTGTATTAAAATCAACACTTGAAGTAGCTTCATCCATCACTACAATTTTACTTTGCCTCAATAAACTTTTAGCAAGGCAAATAAGCTGTCTTTGTCCAGCAGATATATTTTGTCCTCCTATAATGAAAAAAATAAATATCAAGCGCTCATTTATATTTATTTATTTTATCTTATTGGATAAAAAAAAGAGCATATATATATATATATTTATACTTACCCTCCATTATAGGGCTATCCAAATTTTCAAAGATATTTTGGTTTGAATCTTGAATTGATATGGATGATGAAGAAGTTGAAGAAGCTGATGATGTTGAGTTCAACGCTGGAATAAGTTTCATTCTTGAGAGTGCCTCTGAAATACTATCATCACTGAATTCATTAAAGGGGTCCATATTAGATCTTACAGTACCTGAGAATAAAACTGGGTCCTGAGGAATAATTGTTAAATTGGATCGTAACTGTTCTAATGACAAAGCACTAATATCTATACCATCAATCATAATTTTTCCAGAGAAAGCTTCCAAGAATCGAAATACTGATAATGTCAAGGTACTTTTACCGCACCCTGTTGGACCAACAATACCAACTTTTTCACCAGGATTAATTTTAAAACTGATTCCTTTTAATACCAAATCAAGATCAGGTGCATACTTGATATGTAAGTTTTGAAATTCAATCTCACCTTTACTTGGCCACTAAAAAAATAATACAAATAATAATTAAAAATTGAAAAGAGAAAGAGAGCGAATAACATATTTATATATTTAATTATTCAAGTATATATATGTTCATATGACTTACATCTGATAGTGCAATTTTAGTTACTACATTAGATTCCTGTTCAATTTTGGTGAACTCAACAACACGTTCAATACTATTGTAAGCTACTTCCACACGGCGATACCGATAAGCTGTCCAAAAAGAATTATCTGAAAAAAGTAGCGTATAAGTGAAAACAAACCCTACAAGTCCAGCATCAATCTTATATTCCAATCCAATGATGACAACAGTACCAACAAGCGTAATAAGAACACAAGTAATATAAGCAAAAATAATAGACACCCAGCGGTTACATATGTGTGATAAATAGGTAGAACGTAAAAAAATATCACTTTTTTGGACCATGGATTGCAAAAAGGATTGAGTAACACCAAAGGCACGAATCGTAGTAATACCAACAAGCGTTTCTGTAAAGAGACTAATAACAGGCGATTTTCCATTTGATTCCAATCGTTTACTTTCTCTAGAAGTATCTACAAAAAGTTTACCATAATAAAGAGTAAGATAACCAGTAATTAAAATGGGAATAGCAAAATAAGGTTGAGCTATGAGGATGGCAATAAAAATACCAGTCAAATTGGCTGCGATTGTTAAAAATAGCATTGTATCTGTTGGAACATTTGAATCAACTACATAAAAATCACTAGAAAATCGATTCAATATGCGACCAATTGGTGTTGTATCAAAGAATCGGAGCGGTGCATGTAATATCCTATTTAATAAGTCAACAAAAAGTTTTCTACTAGCACGTAAACCACCAATGTAAATGATTAAATATTGCCCTGAACTTGTTACTAAACATAAAAGATTGATGAAGACATATATCCCTAAATAATATTTTAATTGATTTGATGGCGATTCATTATTTTCATTAAAATTATCCGACATAGCTGTACGACTAATGTCAGAATTAACATTATTAATAACTAATAGATGCTGATTATTAATTGTATTAGGTGTTGTTGTATAACTAGCCGACCACTCTTTTAACCACCAATTTGATAATAAATCCAATCCTTTTGTGCCAACAACTAATAAAAAGGTAAATGTCCAGAACAATGTACCACCAGCAAGTAAAAAGTAGTATTTATATAATTGCTTCTTGATATGACCTTGTTCACGAACTAATTTTCATTTAAAAAAATAATAAAAAAAAAATTAATAAAAAAAAAAAAACTTCGAATATTATATTAACCCTATGAAAGAAACAAAAATAATTTACATTCTTTTTTTATTAATATACGAGGGGTACAACCATTATCGTTGGTGTCTTTTAGCTGTTTCTTAGCATCAAAATACCCAGTTCCCTTTGTTGCATCTGTTTCAATATTTTCAATTTCGTTATCGTTTACGATTACAACTTCCTCTTCAATTAAACTGTTTAAAACATTGGATTGACTTAATTCAGTGGGATTTCCACTTACTGTAATTTTACCATTATCTAAATGTAAAATAAAAGAGCATTTCTGAATACACATTTGTATGTGATGAGTTACCAGAATTCGTGTTCTACCCTTCATTAATGGGCCAGTTAGACAATTTTCATATAAATGTTTTGCGGTGTGAGCTAAATATTTAATACAAAATATATAAAATATAAAATAAAAATTGTCAGTTAGATAACCTGAAACTAATTATAATGCTCTTCCAACGAATAAATAAATAAATAAAATTTACCATCAACAGCACTAAGTACATCATCCATTAAAATTGTCTTTGCTCTAGAATAAACAGCGCGAGCCAATGCAATTCTTTGCTTTTGACCACCAGATAAGGTAATTCCACGTTCACCAATTTCAGTTAAATCACCATCAGAAAGAATTTCCAAATCAGGATTCAAACCACAAGCCCACAGAGTAGAGCTATATCTATCTTGTATAAGAGGTAAACCAAATAAAATATTATCACGAATAGTGCTATTTTGTAACCATGAAGATTGGGCAACATAGGCTACACGATGATCTAAAATCCATTTATCTTCGCCATGAGGATCTACCATTAGAGAATTATAAGATATATTTTCATCGAATGTATGTGTTGCTATAGGTGAACGAGGGAAATAAACACTCCCTTCTAAACAATTAGCTTCACCTAGTAAGCCCAATAACATTAATGTTTTTCCTGACCCCGTTGGTCCACATATTAAACTGAATTCATCCTTAGGAAATATAACATTTAGATTTTTAAGCGAAAAAGCTGACGATGATGGGTCTGACGATAGTGATAAATTGTTTAATTTTCTATCATTTGTATTAATGGCTATCCATCCAATAGTTGCATTTTCAAATCCAATTTTAGTTGATTGATTGTGTTCAGTACCTAATTCTGAAGATTCTTGAATATCTTGTTGTTGTAGGTAAGTTTCAATTCTGCGTAGACTATTTTTATATACAAGATGTATATATATATATATATATATATATATGTGTGTGTGTGTATGTATGTGAGTATATTATATATATATGTTTTTTTAATATAAAATTATAGGTTTATGGGTTACCTAACAGATGATCGCATTATTTGCATAATATTTTCGGGAATAGTTGTTAGCTGAAACCTTAACTGAGTATATAAATACATGGATGTGAACGCAATAGGTGGTGTTAATTCTTTGCCTTCTAACAATGTGAATGATGAGAATGCAGCAATAATAACTAGTAGTGGTAATCTAAAGAAGGAAAGAAAAAATCTATATCAGTATTTTTCAATATTTTTTCTTGTATTATTATTTTAACATTACCCGCTCCAAATTGCATTAATTGCAAAATTACACATACAAAGTTTAAACAAATAACTCAATTCTTGTTCTCGTAGTTTCAAAATTCTTTCTTTCCATTGATTTTCCCAAGCAAAAAATTTAATTTGCCTTATACCACGAAGAACTTCATTGACCACATTACCACGTTTATCGCGTATCACCATAATATCAGCTGTTGCTTTTGCAAAAACATTAGATACATATTGTGAAATAGGCATAGATACAACCATTACCAAAATACCAACAAGTGAAGAGGGACCGAGTAATCCATAAAGTAAATAAAAACAAATGAGCAATTCAAGAGGGCTGGTCAAAAGAACGATCATAAAAATTGAAAAGTCACTAATGATTTTTGAATCAGAACTTAGCAAATTGATGATATTTCCAGTCGTAGAAATAGTTGTTTTATCCTTTTCAGTACCTTCATTATTTTCACCTTTATTTATTGCATTAGCTATTGTTGTTACACTTGGAATAACTGGACGTCGTAAAGTTTTATAAAAAATTTCCATATGAAACCTTTGTCTTAACCTCATTGCAAGAATAAGCCCTGATAAATAAAAAGAATAATAAAAAGCGAAATAGAAGTAAGAAAAATAGAGTCAAAATATTATAATAGTTAAATTGTACACTTATAAAAAGAAGAAGAAAAACTAGTTTACCATAAAGCCACATTGCACCCATAGTAATTTCAATTAATAAAGTCAATATCACTTGTGCAGCAATTAATAAAATAGATTCAATATAAAACTGATTGTATAATTTGCTTTCTTCGTGTTTACCCAAGTTATTTAGTACTTCTATATTTTCTAAAAGTTTTTGCATCAATATAGGAGGAATAAAATAAATTGAAGAGGTTATCAAACCAAATATAACTTGTAGTAAAAGAACAGTTCGGTTTGCAGAATATAATTTGTACAGTAAAGAATAAGGTCTACTATGAGTTTGATTTAATCCATTTAGAGCTTCCTGAGCAGAGATTTGATAAGGTAATTCAGGTACTTCATCATCTTTTACTAATTCTTTTTGTTTCAAACATTTGGCTACATAATCTACATAATCTCTTACATAGGTATATAGCACATATTCCAATATACTAGTATTATAAAAAGGCATGACAGGATGTAATGTACTTGTAGTTGTTGTTACTTGGCTTTTTTTTAAATAAGGTAAATCATAAGGTATAGTTACCAATATGATTACCATGTCTACTTGAAGAAAAAATAACAAAAGCCATGGTAATACGTCTATCCATGTTAATTTTATATCAGTAATATCATCCACCCATACAACGTCAAAGATAAATCGTATAATATTTGTACTGAGTGTAATAAGAGCCAAAAGAAAAAGATGAGTATTTAAAATGCCTCCCCACCAGTTTGGTAATTTATAGGATTGACTGATCCATACCAAATAGGTTGCATAAAACCAACATCCAAGAATAACGGTATACAGCGCCAAATTACTTTTATTATCATTATTATCCAAATTGAGAGAGAACATCTGCATTAACCATTGATACAAGTACACCATGATTACAAGGAGAGAATACCAAACAAGGCGAGGAAAACGATAATCAACATATGGCTGAGACCTATCACGAAGTTGTGTATTAAAATGATCAGGAATGGGCCATTTACTCTGTATCCATAAAATTAATCCGCTAGCAACTGAACATACAGCCAACCCCGCAGTCGAATAAAGTGTGATGCTTGAAATATCCATAGATGACTATGTACAATAGTAATATTAATCAAAGTAATGAATATTTAGTAATGAAGACAATAATAATAATAATAATAATAGCAGTAGTAGTATTAGTGGTAGTAATGGTAATGGTAATAATATATATAAAGAGTTAGGAAGGATAAAAAAGAGGGAAAAAAACTTGTACAAAAAGCTAAACAATTTACCTAACTGACTGCGGTATTCGGGTTTTTATTTGTTTTACTATGTTACACTGTTATATAAAGGGGCCGAAAAGTTTTGTATAACAAACTAGAGGTACATAATATCAACTAATAACCATTTAAAATATATAAATATATATACAGACAATAAATAAATTAATACATTCTTTATTATTAACTGTGAACTCGATTTGATTTTTTCTATATTTCTTTTGAAAAAAGGGAAATTATCTTCCTATATACGTTAAAGTCAATGGATGAATATGAGCTAAAGTATACCTTTTTATATAAACTTCATTGCTATCCACAGGTAAACTAAAATAATTATTATATTCGCAAATAATAATTGAATTAATATATTATTTATTGATTACTATATACGCGTCTTATTTTTATTTTATTTTAAATGTATATAATGTAACATATATATATAATATATTATATATTACTCATTGAGTCAAAAAAAATGAAAAAGCATAACTATGTTAGTTGTTGAAATGAATTACCGATATATTAAAACCGAACAACATTTTAAAGTGTTGAATAAATTATAAGAATATCGTTTACAAAATTAATGATAAAATAGGAAAGAAAAAACAAAAGAACAAAAGGTAAAATTATATTTTAATTTTAATCCCCGCTCTTTTGGCATAAAAAAATCATTCCATAAAATATTTACTATTTTACATATTTTTATTTAAATAAAATAATACAAAGAATATATGCTTATCTTTATTTGTGGACAATTATTACTGGGCAATGAATTTTTGATTGAACAGTATCACTGAAACTTCCATACAAATATCTTTTTTTTAAAAAAAGAAGTAAATTACGTAAATAAAAATATCTTTTGATACTTTTTTTTTAAAAAATAAAAAACAGGGTTACCTTTTCCATCCAGTTAAATTCCTAGATCCCAAAACCAAAGCTTCTGGCTTTGAAGAGTCCACATAATCAATTAATACTTGACAAGCATTAGAAGCACTCGATTTAAGTACGTGTGTCATTGTATTACTATAGCCTTGGCTTTGTAAACTTTCTGCTATCTTTTTCAATTTAATTTCTCGATCTGCTATAATCTAAATAGAATAAATAAATAAATGATTGTATATTATTGTTTTACTTTAATATGGGAGGTTTCATTATTTACTTACTCGGTTTTCAAGGGCTGTCAAATTTTCCGTAGCTACCCCTCCTAGTTCTTTAATATATATATTAAAATTTAATGTATTTTATAGTATGCATTTTTTTTTATTACTATATATAAAAATATTTACCTTCATCAGCAAAATCAGAATCTAAAATAACCACTAATGCTAAAATGATATGATCATCTGGTCTAAGAAAATTCTTTAAAGTCCAATCAATGGTTTTATCAACTTCTTCTGCTCTTGGGTCTATGCCGAAAATGATTTTTCTTGTCATAATAAATTATTATTTTTTTGTTTTTGTCGTTGTTACTATTATTATTAATCGATATATATATATATATATAAAAGAATAGAATACTAAAAGAAAGAAAGAAAGGAAAGAAAAAGCAAAAAAAAATGCGATATGATGATTTTTTTTTAAAAAAACTCGGAATTATGAATCCGGTTTAAAAGACCGCTTCTTTTATAAATTCTATCATTTTACCTTTTTTTAAATTTTCATTCTTCCTTTTTTTTTTTCATTAAAAAATAAAATAAAATGTCTTTAACTAATACTCAAACTACTACAGACTCCAAATTTAGATCCATATTAAAACCATCCAAATTATTATGGCGTAATAATAAAACAATTCCCATGGCTAATGAAGATAAACCAATTGTAAAAGCAGAAGAAAAAGAAGTAGGAGATAATCGTCACCATCATCAAAAAAAATCGTTCATTTCAACACCTACTATCAGCTCCTTCCATTTAAAAATAAATAATCCAAAAGTATTCTCAGGAACAACAGCAAATGAAATTTACGAATTATCTACTGTAGATGAAGGCATTTATATCGCCCCAGATGCCAATCCCTCTATGAAATATGATAATGAATTATATGACGATAGTGATTTATTTCAGTTTTTTGTCCCATCCCAAGATTGTTTAACAAGAAGCTCTGGCCAACATTCTTTTTTTACTCCATCCTCTACTTTGATGGTCAGTGTTTAAACATTCATCCTTTCCCATTTCTTTTTTTTTAATTTTTTTAATCCGACTCCATTGTTATTTTTTACCTTTAATCTTTTTTTTATTAATGTACAGTGTAATCCTTCTAATCATTGATATTTAATATTTATGTTTTATTTTTTTAATTTTTTTAACTTTTTATTTATTATTGTGTTGTAAACTATTTTATTCAAATAAATTATATTTTATATTTTAATTAAACTAAGTTGAATTAAGGATGATTCATTTATCCGCTTTATTATTATTGGTGAGGCCATCGTTATCGTTTAAAATAGTCGCTTTTTCTTTTTTCCTTTTTCTCTTCTTTTTAATAAATTCAAATTTAACTCTGCTCTTCTTTTTAGTTCATTGTTTGAATCAATTAGCTAATTTTAAAAATAATAGCAATAGCAAATATCTGTAAATAAATAAACATAAATAATATAAACTTGCAATAGTGAATTTATGCAGATGTTATTTGTCATACCTTTTTATCCTCATTTGATGTCATTGTTTGCTGTTCATTTTTAATATTTATTGCTGAGTTTATTTCATTGACTCTAGTTTCATCATTATCATTGTTTATATCATGTTCACTTTTGTCTATTTTTGTTTTGGTTTAAAATAATATATTAATAGATATGCTTTTATATTTATTTTTATGCTTTTTATACTTATTTTTATGCTTTTATATTCATATATAAATATTACATATAAGCTGTTCACTAGCTTCAGGTAATTTATTAAGACAATCAATACTTTGCAATATATTATTTTCAGTCATTGCTATTTCCTATTAAAAAATAATAACAAATACAAATACAAACATCAGCAAATACAACACGTGACGAAATGTAAATGAAAATAAAAAAAAAATACAACAGTTACAATCCCTTTCTTTTTCCTTACATTACTTTTCATTGATTCGGATTGTGTCACCATTAACATTGGCAATATAAAATGCATATATAAAACCCGTGGCCCATCAAGAAATTTATCGTCATTTTTACTATCTATTGTTATTTCCAAAGGTAAGCAGTGAAATGACCATGATAATGATGTAAATCCTTTGATTGATTCATTATATTCAATTACTAACTATTATTTAAATAACATAATATAAAAATAGTAACAATTTTCATTATATGTATGATGATAATGATAATAATAATAATATATACATCAATATGTATCTAAGTACAACTTACTTTATTTTCAATTAGAGTTGGAAAACAATTTTTTGATTGCTCAAAACAGTTACGTAAAGAACATATTAATGTTTTAATTTGTTCCTTGGTTTCGATTTCCATTCTATAGTTTTCAGCTCGTCTCATAATTAAGATAGAATTACCATGTTCATACCAAACGTATTTTAAATCAGTTACCAGAATTTTATATTCAGTATCATCGTAGTGAGCTTTAATATAATAAACATCATTTGTTTTTCCTTTGAGTATTATCCAAGGAATTTTTAGAAGTTTTAAATGATGAGAATAACTCAAAGTTTGCATTTTATTTTATACAAATAAATATGTATTCTAAAAGAAAAGAAAAGTAACATAATTTATAAAAGAGAGGAAAAGAGAAATAAATAAGGAACATAAACAATGAAAAAAAAATTAAAATTTATAAATTAAAATTTAAAAGTCCGTGTATTTTATATAAATTATACTGGTGCATTATAAAGTAGATTATTTCTTGTTAATTTTAAGGGAGAAATCAACATGAGGTACACCTTGAGTAATAGTGCTCATACTAAGAATATCAATATCTATATATAAATCAATCAATCAATCAGTAATTAAATAAATAAAATACAGTTAAAAATCAATTATCAATAATATACAATCTTATCTTCCTTTGTTTTGAAAAATAAAGTTTACCTTCACAAAAGTAATTAGCACATGTTTCATAAGTAATACCACCACTACTTTCAATCATAAAATGATTGACACCTTTTTCAGCCCAGCGTTGTTTAATATTTTTAGCAGCTGATTTAAGTCCTTCTCCAGTAAAATTATCCAACATGACAATATCAGCACCAGCTGCAATAGCTTCATCAGCTTCTTCTTCAGATTGACACTCTACTTCAATTTTTAAAGCAAAACCACAAACACTACGAGCATTTTTAACAGCAGCAGTAATAGATCCAGAACTCCAAATATGGTTATCTTTAAGCATGACCATAGATGATAAATCCATACGATGGGTATCTAATCCTCCAACAAGGACACCATATTTTTCAACCAATCGGAACCCAGGAGTTGTTTTACGGGTAGCGGCAATCACACCTTTAAATCCTTTTGCTTTTTGTAATTCATGTACTTTACGAGCTCTATAGTTTATCATTATTATTATCAAATATATATAATTAGATTCTTCTTTTCTTCATTTTCTATATAAGATTCTATCCTACTATATTTATTTAATTATACATGGAACCCTTCTTTTTTTAAAAAACAAAATTAACCACTAATTACCTTAAAGCAATACCACTACAACGAGAAATAATGTTTAAAGCTGTTCTTTCACCTAATAAAATATGACGAGCTTTACCATAAACTTGAGCAATAGCTTGTTTGCCTTCAGGTTTTAACCATTCACCTTCCTTGCTTTGCCATTCAACACTAGTAATAATACATATATATATATATATATTAGTATATTATTATAAATATTGTAATTATTATTATATAAATAAGCAAGTATACATATAATATATACTCTTCTAGTTGATTACCGACAGTCTAATTGCTTAAATACTTCGTCAAAAAAGGGGACACCAGCTAAAACTCCTTCGGCTTTACAATATAAAGTGGCTACTTGTTCTTCTTCCCCAACAACATAACCTCCATAGTCGAATGAAGGAACATCTTCTTCTAAATATTGGGCAACAATAGCTTTATAATTGGTTGCAAGTAAGTGTCCAAAATTCATATTATTTTTATTTATTTAAAAAGAGAGAGAAGGGTTAATGAAAAAAAAAATTAAAACTGACATTTATAATTATTCCGGGGCAAAAAAATTTAAAAGCCGATATATTGTTGCGAATTCTTATTTTCACTTTCCCTCCCTCCTCTCTAATTACCTATTCCTCGGATAAAATCGCTCAAAAAAATAAATTTACCTTTTATATCTAAACCTTTTTTTTTTTTATTATTATAATAATAATAATAAAAAGTGGCTATGAGGATATAAAAAAAGATTAAAGATATTATTTAAAAATTAACACCCAAGATAAAAATCTCTATACCTCCATAGATAATAAATTAGTTGATATGATATCATTAACAGATCAGCAATATTATCATTTTCTATTTGTATGCAAAATTTTATAAAATAAACTAGAATGTTATACTTTATTAAAAAAACCATATTCAAGTTATATATTCATACATTTTTATAAAAGGTAAACTAATTGGCTCCAAATTATAACAGATCGATAAGGTAATCATTTGCTATATATAGTTTTCATTTATAAACTAGTAAAAGAATCGAAGAAGAATTAATTGGTATAAAATTGAAATAGGCAAAATAAAAATAATCACAGAATATGTATATATATTTCAGAAATGATTAGTTTTTATTGTAGTTTAAATATTGAGATATATAGGACTACTTAATATAAATACAAGATCATTAGGGGATAATTTTATTTTATTGAAGACTTTTTTCTAAACTGTTACAAATAAAAACATTGATTAAACCTTATTTTTACATTTGCTATCCCGAAAACTATGCTTGCACTCAGTATAGAAAAAATATACTAGATACGTCAAATAAAAAACCTTTTAATTTATTATTTTTTGACAAAAGCTTTTTTTTTAAAAAAAAAAAAAAAAAAAAAATTGAATATAAATATATTTTTTAATTAATAAAGATTGATTTAATTAAAAAACATGTATATTATAAAAAATAAAAAAGTTAAACTCTACTTATTGACAATATGTCTGATGTAAGTTGTGTAGCACAGAGAAAAAAAGTGCCTTTTTTTTAATTTTTTTTAAAAAAGGTAAAGAATTTTTTTCTTCACTTAGCTTTTTTTTTTTACTTTTCTTTCCCTTTTTACTTTTTTATTTTTTATTTTTTTTCACACCCATTACTTTCCTTTTAACATTGTTGATATTCTATTTAATATGACAGCATCAGTGGAAGACTATGAAAAAATTTTACAAATCTTGAAACAAAAATTAGAAGAAGCCCAAAATGATAATTTGACAGTAAGTTTGACCTATATATATATATATATATATTATCCACTATTGTACTCTTTTTAAATTATCATCTTGATATAAAAATAAAAATATTTTAATAATGCTCACTTAATTATTTTTATCTTTATTAATTAATAGCTAAGAAGTGAACTTGATGATTCAAAAATTCAATATACAGAATTAAGTAAAGATAACGATTATCTTAGAAATGTAAGATGACATATGTTTATTATATATAAAATAAGTTGTGTGTGTGTAAAAAGAAAAAAAGAAGGTTTATATGTTTTTTCTTTTTTCATTCTTGTGAAAGAATATACGTTAGATAAGGTAATTGATCACGCCTTTTTTTTTTTTTTTATGAATGTGTGGATTTTTATTTTTTTTTAGAAAATAGCTGGGATTCAACAAGATAATTCAACATATAACAACACTCAAGCAAGATTAGAAACACAACTATATGCTCAAGAACAAGATACAGCAGATCTACGTAAACAAGTCCAACAATTACTCAAAACTAAAAAAGATGTAGAATATAAACTTCAAAATGAATTATCTAGCTTTGAAGCTGATCGAGTAGCATGGCAACAAAGAGAGGCAGATTTATATAATCAAATTCGAGCATTAAGTGTAAGTAATAATGGAGAACCTCGTACACCTCGAACACCTCGTCGACGCAGTGTGACATCAACTACCCTCAGTCCCTTCGGTTTTCCTACTCCTCTTAGTCATATTGGTGAAGAAGATCAAGAAAAAAAACAACAATTTAATAATAATAAATCGAATCAAGATTCGTCAGATCGACATGATGGGGATGATCAATTATCAACCACCAAATCTACACCAAAATTGGCATCAATTGATTCATCTTATGCAAGAGAAAGTAAAATTGCTCAAAGAACAATTAAAGCCCAAGATAAATTGATTTTGGAACTTAAAAATGAATTGGAACAACTTAAATCTTTGTTACAAGAAAAGGATGCTCAACAGCAACGCCAATCTTTAAAAGTTCAGCAATTAGAACATGAAATCACCAACGTAAAACAAGTCAATCAATCTCTTATGGAAGATAATGAAAGTTACCAAATTTTATTACATGAAAAAACAATTAGTGGTGAATTTATGACAAATCCTATTATGCAGGTAAAATAAATAAACAACATATGGCTAGCTATGAAAATAAAAATAAAAAAAATGCACGTAAATAACCTTTAGTAACATACATGTACACTTGAATTTAATTGATTTAATGCGATAGGTTGAGAACAATGAATCAAGCGGGTTATTAGAAAAATCCGCTATAAATGGCAGTGGGCTGAACCTTGCCGCAGAACTTGGATTAGCAAATGATATGGAAACAACACAAAAAGCAAATGAAGTTGATAAAACTATACAGAGTATGCCAAAAAAAAAAAAAAAAAATAGTGAAATCGAAAATAAAATGAAAATGAAAATTAATAAAAAATGAAAAAAGGAAAAATGAAAAAAGGGGGCATGACTAAAAATGGTAACTCATCGCATTTTTTTTTTAATATTTTTTTTGATAGAATTAAACGATGAAGTTAAATTGTTACAAGATACTAATCGTGCATTACAATTATATATGAATAAGATTTTAATGAAGATCATCGATAATAAACAACTAGAAGATGTTCTTAGTATTGATCAACCTAAACCAAAACCAAATCCTATGCCTGTTGAAGAAAAACCAAAAGTTGATACATCAACCACCTCTCAAACAGCAACCGTTGGACCTACACCTACACGTACTTTATCAAGTACTTTACTTGGAAAAGCTACTAATACTAGACAACAACGCCGTAAAACCATTTCTTACTGGGGGGCCAAACCACCAGTAACTATTAATGGTACAATAGCAGAAAACAATAATGATGATCAAAACAACAAAGGAAATGTAAACCGATCTACACAAAGACATAGTTCTGTACTTACAGGTAGTATTAGTACAAGCACTAGCACTCAATATAGCAATGGTACACATAACCCTAATAGAGATAGTAATGGTGGATGGGCTACAAAAGCATTCAGAAGAATGAGTATGGGTTGGTCAGCTACTCCACCTACAATCACGACTGATAAACCACCTCATGACGGTAATAGTGGTGGTTCTCCTAGCCTTCATGGGTCTACATCTACTTCTTCCAATGAAGAGTCGGCCTCATTAGATACATCTCGAATCAATAATCGTCAACCTAGTATGAGCAGATCTGGTAGTTCAACAACTTCTTTACGTGCAAGTAGTGAGTTAGCTCCTCTTCAAGAAGAATAATTTATTAATTTATTTTAAAATAAGACTATGAAGTATATAAATTTTCATTTTTTTAACTATTATTATTTATTTTTTATTATTACATACTATTATATACTTATTAAATATAATACCCTTCATTCAAATATTAAAAGAAAAAAATAAATAAATATTATCATTTGCTTATTTATTTATTTATATTTGATAATTTTATATATATTTCCAATAAAAAAATTAACTAAAATAAATAAATAAAAAAATATGATATACATTATGATTATACGTATTATGTAACAAATGAAAGAAAAGTGTATTCAATATTTAATCTACATTAAAAAATGGCAATAAGGTATTAAAAATAATTAACAATAGTAATAGTAATAATAATAAAGCAAAGCGTATGTGTGTATAAATATTTCAAGAATTAAGATATGATGCATTGTTTTTTTGATCTTGGTTTATATGATTCTATGAATTTCAATTGTTTGTTATTGATGGCACCTTTACGACGTTCTCGAATATAAGCAACAGCATCTAAAGCAGGCATTCCTTCTTCAATCAAAGCAATAGCAACTAATACAGGAGCACGACCAAGACCTAAAATTAAACAAAAATAATAATAATAATAATAATAAGTGATCATGCATTAAATTTACTATTAATTATTTATGTATCGGTTTTTTTTAGAACATATTTATTTTTATTCTTCTATATTACCTGCCAAGCAATGTGACTAGTAACGTTGGTGATGATATATAATTATATATAATAAATTAAAAGAGGGTCAGATTTAAATATATCAATATTTATCAATATATCAATTTAGTTTATCTATTATATTCATACTAGACTTACAGCAATTGTTGGAGGAGCTAATGACTCATTGTTATTTTTATCATCTATATGACCATCATCATCATGGTGATAATTATTTTTATTTTTATTCATAGGTGTGTGAAATCGTTCGTCAATTAAACTTAACCAAGCATCAACAATAGAAGATGGAGGAGAAGCACCATCACTAAACACTAAATCATGTACTTGAATTCCTTTTTCTGATAATGGTTCTTTTGGATAAGTTGGTTCACAGCATCGAACCACATCTGTCACATGCCATTGCTGAAATTCCTATCATCAAAATTTAAAAATAAAAAAACAACAGACTATTTTAATATACATATTTTTTTTATCATTTATTACTTTAAATATACATAATGCTTATGCATATACACATAGTATATTTATATACATCCCTATTTTATTTTATTTTATTTATAAACTTACTTGAATATAAAGTGGTAAGTTATTTGTACTAGGAGCATCAACAATTAAAAATCTTGTATTATTATATTCAATCAAAGTAGGAGGATTTATTAATCGATGACCAACACCTGGCATATCAGCGGAACGTTTATACATTTAATACTAATATATATAAAATAGAAATAAATAAACTTAGAAATATTTTTATAATAGCTTATATATATGTATGTATGTGTGTATATGTATGCATGTGTGTATATATTCTCGTTTTTAATTTATATATTGGTAACTTACATATTATTTAAAGCAAAAGAAAAAGAAAAAAGAAAAAAAACAGTATAACAAAAACTGTGTGATATATAGTGGTTACTTTTACAAGGTATCTACAAATAAATATTTACTTTAATAATAATAGAAAAATAATATTTATGGTACAAAAAAAGATAATCTAAAAGGATCTAGTCAATTAGTGAATAAAGTCATGTAAAAAATGATGAAAGGAAAATTATTATTCAATTTGAAAAAAATAAAAAGAAAAAATAAAAATTGAAAAAGGAAAAAGGTAAGAAAAAGGAAAGAGAGAATTCAGAAAAATAAAAAAGGATAGTGGGAAAAATAAAAAATTGTAACTCTGAAGGGAAAAACTCCGCCTACATCTTTACTCTTATTCCATATTTATTTATATAATAATATATTATATACTATATTCTTTATTATTATTATTATTATTATAAAATAATAGTATAAAATAATAATTATATTAATTGATATTGAAAGCACATATGTTTTTATTTATGTTAATTTGTATTACATAATGTTATCAGTAAAAGCTAAGCACTTAGGGTTGCTAACCAAAAAAAAAAGTTTAAATCAGTAAACGAGCCTTAGATTTATTTTTTTATCACTTGCCGAAGTAATAACTGGAGCATCATTATATTTACATCGATCGAAATCAGAAATAATGAAAGTGATTATTATTGAATATTGTTGAGATTATTAATAGTATTATTAACAGTAACTGCAACAATGACAGATGTTGGATTAGTTGCAATATCAAAGGTAGTATCATCAACAATAATATCAGTGGTAACATTAGATCTTATACCGTAGCTATGAATAAAGTTTCAGATCCTAAGTTTCCATTAATTTTTTCGAACCAATACCTTAATAATCTGGCTTGACTTTGAACCTCTATTCCATTTTACTAAACAACTTTTACAGTCAAATACATTTTGCAGTAAACCATTATTATAATAATGATTTTCTATTAAAATGTTATCGCATATATATTGTAGCTATTAGGGTGGTGCTTTATTAGTAAGATAAGGTATATTTTGTTTTTAAAAAGAAAGTAGTGGTATGAAAAATAAATATAGCTTTGAGACTTTATGCTAAATTAACTAACTAGTAGCTGAAATTTAATTTTACTCAAGTCCTAAAAAAATTGTACAACTATAAAGTATTTTTAAAATTCCGCTGAAAACCCCCGTGTGCCCAGTGTTGCCCAACTTGTCGCAGTAGAAATTTTTTAAAAAAGTGGCTTTTGATTTAAACTCAAATTGAAAATTTTTTTAAAAATCCTTTTTTTTTTTTTTCTCTTCTTTTTTCTTTTTTTTCATTATAATAATAATAAATTATATTTAGGTAAAAAACTAAAAAACTAATTAATTTATTTGCCAATACACTCTTTTAATTTTATATTTTATTAATAAATATATTATCGTTCTCTTTCCTTTTTATTATTATTTAGCCATGGGTAAAGAAAAGACTCACGTAAACGTTGTCGTTATTGGTCACGTCGATTCCGTAAGTATTTTTTTGAAGTAATAATAAAAAGTAAAATGAATAAACTCAATAGTAAATTAATATCTATATTCTTTTATTATTTTGTCTTATTCCTATTTTTTAGGGTAAATCTACTACTACTGGTCACTTAATTTACAAGTGTGGTGGTATTGACAAGCGTACCATTGAAAAATTCGTAAGTATTTTTTTAGTATTTATATTAATAAATACTATATATAACGCGTAAATATAAGATAAAACTAATATATTATTATTTCTCTACTCTCCTTTTTTAATGTAACTTTATAGGAAAAAGAAGCTGCTGAATTAGGTAAAGGTTCTTTCAAATACGCTTGGGTTTTAGATAAACTTAAGGCTGAACGTGAACGTGGTATTACTATTGATATTGCTTTATGGAAATTCGAAACTCCTAAATACCATGTTACCGTTATTGATGCTCCTGGTCATCGTGATTTCATCAAAAACATGATTACTGGTACTTCTCAAGCTGATTGTGGTATTCTTATCATTGCTGCTGGTACTGGTGAATTCGAAGTAAGTATTTTTTTTAAAAAAAAAATAGTAATAAAAAATATAATGGAAGTGATGATTCATATATATATAAACCTGATAAACTTATTTATTTTTTCTTTTTTATTTATATATAATCATTAGGCTGGTATCTCCAAGGATGGTCAAACCCGTGAACACGCTTTATTAGCTTTCACCCTTGGTGTACGTCAATTAATTGTTGCTATCAACAAGATGGACTCCACCAAATGGTCTGAAGCTCGTTACAAGGAAATCGTCAAGGAAGTTTCCGGTTTCATCAAGAAGATCGGTTTCAACCCTGCCTCCGTTCCTTTCGTCCCCATTTCTGGCTGGCACGGTGATAACATGTTGGAAGAATCCAAGAACATGGATTGGTTCAAGGGATGGACCAAGGAAACCAAGACTGGTTCTTACAAGGGTAAGACTCTCTTAGAAGCTATTGATGCTATCGAACCTCCTACCCGTCCTTCCGACAAGCCTTTACGTCTTCCTTTACAAGATGTTTACAAGATTGGTGGTATTGGTACCGTCCCTGTAGGTCGTGTTGAAACTGGTGTCATCAAAGCTGGTATGGTTGTTACTTTCGCCCCTGCTAATGTTACCACTGAAGTTAAATCCGTTGAAATGCATCACGAACAATTAGAACAAGGTGTTCCCGGTGACAACGTTGGTTTCAACGTCAAGAACGTTTCCGTTAAGGATATCCGTCGTGGTAACGTCTGTTCCGACTCCAAGAACGACCCTGCTAAGGAATCCGCTTCCTTCACCGCTCAAGTTATCGTCTTGAACCACCCTGGTCAAATTGGTGCTGGTTACGCTCCTGTCTTGGATTGTCACACTGCTCACATTGCCTGTAAATTCGCTGAATTAATCGAAAAGATTGATCGTCGTTCCGGTAAGAAGCTCGAAGATGCTCCTAAATTCGTTAAATCTGGTGACTCTGCTATCGTTAAGATGATTCCTTCCAAGCCCATGTGTGTTGAAGCTTATACTGAATATCCTCCTCTTGGTCGTTTCGCTGTCCGTGATATGCGTCAAACCGTTGCTGTTGGTGTTATCAAGGCTGTTGAAAAGGTTGATAAGGCTGGTAAGGTTACCAAGGCTGCTGCCAAGGCTGGTAAGAAATAAATGATTTAGTATCTTTTATTTTCATTTCATTTCATTTCCATTATCAAAAAAACACATGATTCCATTCATACTGTAATTAGCTTTTTAAAAAATGTTACATATTTTATATTTATTTATTTTTTAATTTAATAAAAAAAGTGCAAACAAAAAAAAAGTTTTATACTTTTTGTTAAAAATAAAAATTAGACAAAAATGGTTTTTTTTATGAATGTTAAAAAATATGCATAAATTATTTATATATTTAATGAGAATCCGCAAGATTCTTTATTTTATTTTTTATTTTTTTATTTTCAAGTCTGAGTAGAAAATATAGATAAAAATATTATATTTATGTTAATATTTTGTATATAACCACTTCATTATCTATACATAAAAATATTAACCCACCTAACTGCTTTGTTTACCATGAGAATTTTTATTAATTGGCCATAAATATCAACAAAATAATTAAATATTTAGTTGATAGAAAAAAAAAATGGATAGTTTTATAAATAGATAATATTAAAAAAATCGTATCATAAAAAAATAATTAATATATAAATAAATACATAAACACATTCAAAAGAAATAATCACGCCATGTTTTTATTCTAGTATAAAAGAAGCCATCTTTTATTTCATTACATTTTTTTCACAATCTTTTTTTTTTTTTTTTTTTTTTTCAAAAACACAATACGGATTAGATTTTTTTTCAAAAAGAAAATACAATACTTGATACATAAATTCAAAAAAATAAAAATAAAAATAGTAGTGCAATGATTCAATACAAGATAAAAATAAATGATAATGTTTTAAAATACATTATGATACATAAAAAATGGATATAATAATATATGAAAAGATAGATATAGAAAAAATGATTATTATTTTTAAAAAAATTAAAACCAACGTGATTTTGTATTTGAAGTAGCAAGTGGACAATCACCAGCACGAGAGCAATTTGATTTAGACATACATTCAGCGATAGATCTGGGATTACATGCAATAGCTGTATTATTGCTATTACTGTTATTCGCTATAGCTGTAGTAGAAGTAATATTTGGTGTAGAAGGAGAATAAGCAGTTGATCTTGAAGATGCCGATTTACCACCACAGCATTTTTCTCCATTCTTTGGTTTACCACCACAGCACTCTTTTCCATTCGATTTACATTGACACTGAGAATTAGTTGATTTTATGCTTTGGTTGGTATCATTATTATTATTAATATTACTATTATTATTTCCGTGATTGTTGATATTATCTCCAGAATTGATTTTATCATTTGGCCAAGAACAGAGTGAATATGAATCATAAATTTGACCATTCATAGACGCTGATAAGTATTGTTGATGGCGAAGTGCATCTGACTTCACATTATCTAAACAGATTACTTTAATAAAGTTACCATAATCACAAGCAAATCCAAGCCCTTCTAATGATACTGCATGTTCTATACTTGAAAAAGGTAGCATTTCCAAAGCCTCGTTATCAGCGTTCATAGGGTATTTTACATAATCATCACCATTACTATCTTCTACGCTTTCATAATCGTCATCATTGTCATCATCCATATCTTCATCTTCTTCTACTAATAATGATTTATTATTATTATCTATGTCTTTTCCGTTTATTTTAATTTTTGGTGATGAGGTAGATCTAGATCCAAATAACCAAGAAAAACATTTCCATAATGAACCTGATTGATCTGTTTTTAAATCACTTGTGTCATTTAATATAGATTGATGAAGAGTAGAGACTGATTCAAGATCAAACACTTCTATTGGGATATCATGATCTTCTATATTTTTTTGAGGTTCAAAATATTGTAACGATGCAAACCAAGCTTCACACTCAGTAGACGAATTCTTTTTTATTGATGATGATCTTTGCTGTTGTTCGTGCTGCTGCTGTTGTTTTTTTCTTACACCAGCAAGAATCATATTATCACAAAATACGAGACTACGACTTTCAACGTGATGAATTTTTCCAAGGAAGACGCAATCCAAATCAATATCATCATTTCCTGCTAATTGTTCAATATCCAATAATCCATTTACCCAATCATCCATAGTGGCTGAAGATGGTGGAGGTCTTACATTAGGTTTATATCTTCTTATACGTCTTGTCGTTGATGAAGATATATTTGTAGTGGATGAAGTAGTTGAAGAAGTGCTTGAATAAGAATGTTTCCTTTGATGACGCCTACGACCGTTAGATTTGATGGAACTATTATCATCACCAGCACCTACTGAACCTGTTGCTGTTCTAGATGATCTACCATATTTTTGTCGATGATAATCTTTCGTACATAAATTACAATTATGATCAATATCTCCACCAGACCGTTCTAAACGCCAAACATGTACTGTTCCATCTGTATCACTAGAAGAAATAAAAAACCCATTTCCAAAACAAGTATCACAACCACGACAAAGTCCAGGGCCAGTATCAACATCACAGTAACGTGTTACTACTAATTGCACAATATTTTCAGTATGATCGGAAAACCTTGTTTGTTCGTAGTCATTATTTTCAATGATAGATGATGCACCGTGAGATAAAGTATTAACGAGTTCACCTGTTTCAAAATTCCATACTTTAACAGATCCATGATTAGAACCAGTAACTAGTAATCCCATACCACCGACAGGAATAGCAGTAGCAATAGAAGTTATATATTTTCCTTCATGAGCTTGAATAGAATAAAGACATGTCCAACTCGATGTTGTTTTTGAATTAGGATTGTTATTACTATTGTTATTAGTATTGGTATTATTACTATTACTACTATTATTGGCATCACTACTCTCTTTTCCATTTAAAGAAACTGGTATAGAAGTTAATCGACGTTCCCAGCATTTTACCCATCCATCCTTTGAAGCGGTAAATACCCAAGTAACGCCTAACTTTCTATGCGGAGCTTTGCATTCAACGGCGTGTAAATAAGTAATATCCTTTTTATGACCCAAAGAAAATGATTGAATACATTCACCAGAAAACAAATCCCATTCACGGATATATCCACTTTTATGTACAGATATCAAAAAATTTTGAGAAGTATTAGGATCTACAGATTGGCCAGCTGCAGTATGTTGTTGAGCAGCTAGTTCAGCAACTAAAGGATGACAATATTCGGCTACAGCACCAATAAAATGTACAGCTAATACCTTATCTACTTTTCCATTATTATTTTTATCTCTGATATTAAAATGCTGAATATCATTAAAATGAGAATGGCGTAAAACAGATGATGAAGTGGATGAAGATGTTGATGTTGATGTTGATGTTGATGTTGATAATGATATTGCTGATGTTGAGCTATTATTAAGTTGATTGTTGTTATTATTGATAATATGGTTATTATGTAATGGATATATGGATGCTGTTAAATTATTATTATTATTATTATTATTACTATAATGCTGATTGCTGATATGAGTATTATTATTATATTTATTGCTGATTGATGAATGATTTCTTTGTCGTAAAGTGTATATATTATCTTGCTGTTTTTGTTGTTGTTTTTGTTGATGCTGATATAATTGATGTTTGGTATCATATATTGTGACATTATTATCTTGTTCTGGAGTCATAGGTCTACTTGAATCTAAGCGTGCATTTAATTCACAGGCTAAAGTACCAGAAGTAATATTCCAAACTCGGATAATGCCATTATCATAAGCTGCTACAACCCATCTATTTCCTTGATCAATCTTGACACAACTTGAAATAACATTAGAAGAATGGCGACGATGTTGCTCTTGTTGATATGCACCAAAAGCACGTTGCCATCTTTTAATTTTTTTTGGTTGTCTATAATACTGAGGATTAAGGTCGCCTAATAATGCTCCACCATTTGACGTTGTTGCCTCTAAGCGATCCAAACGAGCCATCCAAGTTGATTTAGTAGTATCCCAAAGAACTATTCTTCCATCATGATCGCACGAAAGAACTGTGCCTTGTTTTCCATTACCAGTTAAACGGCGGAGATCGGCTACATGTTTTCCAGATAACGTTTTTACTTCCACACCCTTTACACTGCTTTTATTTTTTTCATTAAACTGTTCTTGAGCGGATATAGCACCTAAATGCACACCATTTGCATCATAATCAGTTGATAAAGAATCAATTTGCTGATTAAATAAAAAAGAGTCAAGCAGCTTTATCCAAACACCAATATTGTGAGCCACCGGTATTACCCATTTACGACGTAGTTGAGGGATAAACCATAGACAGACAAGGACCAAGGCAATACATAATAATAATAATGGCAAGTTAACAGATAATATGATTGAGATGATAAATTTAATGATACGATAAATAAAACTTCTAAATAATGAAGGGGTACGTTTTGATTGAGTATTTGTTTCATATGAATAATCACCATCATTCTTCGAATAAATGTCATCCATTTTTGTATAATGCTTCTCAATATTGTAAATGAAATCAAGAACCGAGCTAATGGTAGGGTCAGTCTGCGTTTCGCCAAATGCAGAATTTGTTTGTACAACTAGGTGAGGTGATAGTACGGATATCTTGTAAGTATTTTGCTTAGGGTTGACTGTATTCCAAAATCTATTAGCTGCTTCCATTACATTTATTTTGTCAGGTTGAAGATTTGCACTTATTGAATGATCATACTGGTTTGAATAGTAAGATTTACGAAATAGTGATAAGCCAAGAATTAATAAACAGAGCTATTTTTAAGAAAAGGATAAAATAATAATAATAATAAAAATAATAATAATGAATACGACTGTATATATTTATATATATTATATATTCTTTAAAGTATTTTTGTGAAACTTACCAAAACAGCATTGATAGTACGATGAGTTTTAAATTCTTTACAGTCTGCACAGGTTTTAGGTTCAGCGTCATCATTAACATCATCATGAATGGGGCAAAAGTTTGGATCCTGTTGTACATCCTTATCACGATTAGCCAGTTCATGAAGTCGTTTCGACATTTGCCTGTCATTTAAATCAGTCAGCTATAATAAAACAAAAAAGGAAAAGGATATTTTTAAGTAAGCATTATTATTTATACAATTTTTTTTTTTAGTTTAGCAGTTTAAGCTTGTATCACCACCGTGCTTATTCTCGTTTCCCATAAAAGTCTCTTTTCTATTTATGTATATTTCATGAATTATTTACCTCTAAACGTTTGACATCAATTGACAAAAAGGCAATGAAGAATGTATATACCATAATGTACTCAACAATTAATGCAAACTTTGTAAAAAAACAGAACTCTTGAACCAATTCGGAATCAATAGCACTCCCTATATATAATATCATAATTTCCGCAATTAACATAAGTGTCATAGGAACACCAACACTTTGTAAACCTAAAATATTAATTTTTATAAAAAAAAGAAAAAAGAAAAATAGAAAAATAGATATACATAGATAAGTATATATTACTAATATATGTATTTACCCAAAAGAAAAAAACAACGATAATTAATTATAATTACCTCTTGCAATTTTTTCTGTAACGCGCATATCACAGCCAGAATATAGCACAGCTTGAGTTAATAAAAATATATTTTCCAAAGAGGCTACACCGCAAATCAGAGGATAAATATACCATGGCATTAATTTTAATTCAATCCCAAAAAGTTGCAATAAACCCAGGGTTGTTGTACAGGTAGCCACAGCTGAAAACAATGATGCAAATCCAAAAAGATAGTGAGATTTTACTTGAGTTGATTTAGCAAATGCTGTAGATATAAGATAAAACATGAGGAAATAAACCAAAATAGAAAGTGCTAGTTCTAAAGATAATCCTACTGGAATTAACTTGTACTATAAATAAAAAAAATTATTAATAAAACATATAACATTTATAGATTAGAAAACTATAAAATAGAAAACGTATTCATTTGTACTGTTATTATTTTTATTACTAATACTATTTTATTTATTACTTTATAATACCAAGTTTGATTTTTAGATTTTATTTTAAGAGACCATGAAGTTACCGATGATGGTGAATCAATATTATCGGTGATGTCTTTAATAATATTTATATTTGATCGAGTTGCCACATCATCCCATAAAGAATTCCATATAAAATCAATATCAGCTTTTGAAAAGTGCTGTTTAGGTTGTAAAAACATGGTGATGATGATAGAATCTGCTGATACAAAATTGCCATAAACATCATAAGTAACATTACCAAAAAGTGAAAGAGGTTGAATAGAAGGACCTGCTGCAAAATGAATAGGCAATTGTACATATTTAAAATAGGATATATTTTTTTGAGAAGATATATGAGAAGAAGAGAGCTGCATATAATGATTTACTGTCTTTTCCCATTCAAGATCGTTAATAAGGTCCTTTTTAGTTTCCCAGTAAAACGTAGGTGATTGAATAATACATTTATTATTGTGAGGATCATGAAAACAGATTGAATCAAAATCAGTAAAATAAGATTGCCATTTGATAGAGGTTGTTAAAAGGCGCTGTTGCAAATCGTGAGCATATAGTAACAATTCATTATCCACTTGTTTATGAATATTATAAATACGTATTTGTTTCACTAAAATATCTGTTGGTTGTTTATTTTTAAAAATAAGATCCCGATGAATGTGTGGTGAATATAGCCAGAACTGACCATCCATAGAACTTAAATTGTAGGGAAGTGTTAAACTATTGGCGTATATATTTTGTAAAAAGTGAAAGATTGCTGGTAAAGATAAAAAACAAATAAGTGTAAATGAAAAGATAAAGAGAGGTAAGAATCTTGACCCACAAAACTTTCCATAGTTATAGAACCAATTAGAAAGTCCTGTGTTTATCCTTCCTACTCCTCTAGACATTGTCAATAAAAAAGAATTGAATCAATGGTTAAAAGAAAGAGTGAGAAAGTGAAAGAAAAAAAATGAGAGAGAGAAAAAATTAAAAATAGTCTCTAATATTTTTTTTCCTCGACTATAAAAATAACCAATAAACGCCAGTGCGGAATTTTAAAAAAAAAAGAATAAATAAAAATACTTAATTTTTTTCCACCTCTCTTTAACTTTTTTCTTCTTTTTTTTATCTTATAATATCCTCTTTTCTTTTTATTTTAATAATATACCCATAACTTTATATAATACCATATTTTTATATTAATGCTAAAAATCGATACCAATAATTTAACCTCACCATGGCTAAAAGTTCAAGCTTTAACAAAAGTAATTCATTTCAAGTCAGATACAAAAGGGCCAATAAAAACTCCTCTTTTCGGCAGTGCCTCAAGTAAGGCCAAAACTGAAGAACATAATACTGACAGACTTAAAATTTTCATTGCTTCTTGGAATATGTATGGACGCTTGGTCTCTGAACTTGATTCCTTTTTAAATTCAAACAAAAAAAATAAACAAGAAAGAATGGATCAACAATCTTCATCAAATAAAATATTCGTGGAACACGATGGTGAATCTCCGTTTTTAGATTCAAGCAGTACACATCCTTACCATTTGATTGTTATCGGCACACAAGAGTGCGAAAGAGATATTGCCGAAGCTTTATTTTTTCCTTCGAAAGAAGTGTGGGAAAGAAGATTATCTGACTATCTAGGGGAATGTTATCAATTATTAGAATGCGAAACACTTGCTGCACTTCATCTAGCCGTATTTGTATGGAAACCAGTTGCATCCTATGTTAGTAATGTACACAGCGGGCATATCAAGACAGGCTGGGCTAATATGATCTCGTAATATTTCCTTATTAAAATATATACATACATAATTCAAAAGTACTCACTTGTTTATTTATTACCATTGCCATTACTATATTTATTAGGAACAAAGGGGCGGTTGCTATATCATTAAATTTTGGATCTAGATCATTGTTATTTATTAACTGTCATTTAAGAGGTACAAAAATGAAATCTTTTTTTTTTTTTCATTTTTTCTATCATTTCTATTTTAATAACCTTTTCTTTTTTATCTTTTTTATTCCTTCTTATTTAATAGCACATCAAACAAAACTAACAGAACGAAATGCAAATGTACACCGGATACTTCATGAGTTACAAATTAAAGGTGGCATTTCTTCACATAAACATGCATCAAAAAAAAATCTTCGACTAAGTATGGATAAATTGAGTCGGGTATCATCATCAATTATGGTTAAAAATAACAATAAAAAAAAAGATACACGTGATACAAAAAAAAATAAGGATGATCCTGATTCAACAAAAACAACAAAAACAACAACATCAACACCAAAAAAAAGTAGTACTAAAGAAATTATAAAGCCATCAAAAAATGTTATTGAAAGATTCGATCATGTATTTTTCTTTGGCGATACAAACTATAGAATTAATGCAGAAAGAAAAACAGTATTAGAAGCTATTCAAAAAAAAGATTTTGCAACCCTTTTAAAACATGATCAGTTAAGTATAGAGCGACAAAACGGAACATCACCATTATCTGCTTTTAAAGAACATACTATTCAATTTATACCAACTTACAAGTTTGATACCTTGGAAATACCATCTTCGTCATCCTCATCATCTTCATCCTCATCCGGTACAGATTCTCCTACCTCTTCATTATCTATAATGATCCAGCAAAACCAACAACAACAACAACAAACACCAACATTGCTATCACCTGAAACACCTTCTACTGCAACAACCACCTCCTCATCTTCATCCTCTATATTAATAACACCTACCGACACTTTTCAGCTTCATGGCCCTATGTCTGTTTGTTATGATACAAGTCCTAAACAAAGAGTTCCAAGTTTCACAGATAGAATCTTATGGTCAGACAAAAAATTAGATGATACAAACAATAATAACTCAAGGCCATCCCTAATAAGATCAGCTACTACATTTTCCAACTCACCATCAACTACAACAACAACAGCAAGGCCAAAATTAAAAAATATAAAATGGATATCAGCTATGAAATGGAAAAATAATAACAATAATAACAATAATAACAATAACCATGACAAAAACGAAGAAGTAATAAATAAGGAAACTGTGTGTTATCATTATGATGCAGTGATGGATCAACGTTTGGTAAAAAAAAAAAAAAAAAATAGAAATAAAAATAACTTACAATAAAAACAATAATAATAATAATTAAATAAATTAAAAAGATAATAAAAATTAATTTTATGCATGATTTATTTATTTCTTTACATTCTTGTTTATATTTATTTATTTATTTATTTTAGATTGGCGCAAGTGACCACTTACCTGTAGTAGGCGTTTTTGGTGTATGGTTTAATGAATGGGGTCTACATAAAAGAGCGAAATCTATTAAATCGATTAAAAAAAATAGTTTATGGAAGAAATGGAAATCATGGTCGTAGTCTTTTATATATATTTATTAATTCAATTTATTTTATTTTTATTTCTCAGTTTCTTCATTTACAGAATAATAATGATAACAAATAAAAAACAGAATACTGTGGCCTTAGTTTTTTTTTTTTTGAGTTTATTGAAATAAATTAAAATCTAATAACATATACATACATAATATTTACAAAAGTACAATCTATAGTAATAATAATAAAATAAAAAGGAAAAGAAGGATAAAAATACAATATAGGTATCATAATGGCTTATAAGAATAATAAAGTATATAAATAAATAACCTAATCTAAATAAATAATTATAATAATATTTATACAACACAAAGAGAGTCATAGCTAGGCAAGTCTTTTCTTGTAATACTATATAATCGCTCACTCCTCAAAGCCGTTCTATAAGATGGTACTCTTGATAAATCAGTACCTAACCATGGAATAGGATCAACCTCTTCTTGTTGTGAATGATGATCATGATGATGTTCTTGGTCATCACTTTGTAATGAAGAGGTAAAGGATGAAGCTGAAGAGGAACGAGAACATAAAATAGGTGGAGTGGGTGACAATGGATGAGATGATTCCATTGTGATTTGAGGTTGATAAAGGACTGATCTCCAAGCATCTTCATAAGCTGGTAAAGCATTAATTTCTTCTTCTGATGTTGCATCAATAATTGATATAGGTATAGAAACTCTAAGTTCTATTTGTTAAAAAAATTGAGTTAAAAAATATAAATAAGGTTTTTGATTTTTTCTAAAAAAAAAATTGGATAAAAAATTACCAGAAACATGTTTATCAGCATTTAATAAAGCCACAGTAACTTTGAGTTTATGAGATACTTCAATATGTTCTTCAGATAAATCCACATGAAGACCAGTAGGATCATTTACATCAAAAGAAGGTAATTGAATATGTTCGGTTTTTAACCATCCATTATTATTTCCAGTTGCTGAAGGTAAAGCATTTTGTATAAAATGATGATCTGTAGTACTAGTCAAGACTCTTCGTTCAGTACTTGAATGATTCCCAACACGGAAACGAATATCTTCTCTAAAAACCATATTGACCGATTTGATTTGAAGATGTTGACACAAAGGATTAAAATCAAAGGTAACAGGAATGATCATACCAGAATTAAATGTTTGACTTGGTACACCGATTGTATATAATAGTTTATTAGCCCATTCATTGGTAATGGATTGAGGAAGTAAAAACTGTTGATTTATGGATGGTGATCTTGAAATAAATAAATCTTTGGTGATGATATAATTGGATGAAAATGCAGGTCGATCTACTTGTGCTTTAAATTCATAAATTATGGATCCTATATCATGGTGAAAAGTAGCTGGTAAATCGCCAGGCAACGCAAGTTCAAAATCATATACATGCTGTCCTTTATCTAAGTGATGAATCTTTTGACCACGTGGAAGTAATTGTAATTCATTTTCAATCAAGATTTTTTTATCTTTATAATGACGTTGAGCTGCTCCTGTTTTTGGAAAAATAAAATGATAAACAAAATTAAAAAAAATTTTTTAATCATCAAACATGTGATAATTTTTTTTTTTTTAAATAATCATATTACTATTATTATTATATATCAACTAACCTTCTACCCAATGTACTTTCACTCTACCAGAAAATTTTAATGAAATACTTTTAACCTTCATGTGTTCATGGCAATCAAAAATAACTGAGCCTCTAATTACTTTCCCAGCAGCTTCTTCAATACTTCCATGGAATATGATATGATTTGTTTGTAAATTTATTTTTAAATCAGCGCTAGAATGATGTATTAACATGATAAGGATTTATATTTAGGTAAAAGAATGTACAAATATAGGTATATTTTTTAATAAAAAATAAAAGTTGAAAAATAAATAAGAAGAAGAAGAAGAAGAAGAAATAATGAAATGTATAAATAATAAAAGAAAGGGGTGATTAAATAAATGGATCAGCCTTTAAATAAACGGATCAACAGATATTACAAATCAAATTGTCAAAAAGTTTTCCCGATAATTACATTTTCTGAGCTCCAATATATAACCAAAGCAAGGATTAATATTTGTTGGTTGCTGTTGTTGTTTCTTTAAAGAAAAAAAATCATGACCCAAATAGATGACACAAAGGATAAAATATTATTCCGTATAATTTATTTTAAATTCACTATATGTAGGTAAAAAAATGCCATTGACATTTTTTTTTATGACATTAATGAGTCCCACGAATAATGAGGTAAATATATTTTGTTTTGTTCCATTATTTCGGCTCCATCCGTATTAATATCAAAATCATCGGTTGTTTCCCATAGTTGTTCAAACTCTGTATCTGGAGATTCCTCTGTTGATCGTCGCCACATTTCTTCTCTTAATCGTTTATGCTAAAATATTATTTTTAAAAAACATGAGGGAATAAAAAAAAATGAGGATAAAATATAAATACATAATTCCCTCTTTCCTTTTATGTATTTCTGTACATCTTTTTTTTTTTAAAAAAACAGATCATTGTTTACCCTTTCACGATCCTGTTCCATTCGATTCAGGATATCTATTTTGCTAAATCCACTTGTATCACTACTTTCATTTTTTGTTGCTAAACTATAAAAAAAGAAAAAGTCATATAATAAGTAAAAAAAAGAGAAAGAGATAAAGCGTCCTATTTGTTTATTTATTTACTATTTTTTTTTTTTTTTTTACTTACTTTTCACCACTTGATGCCAGAGTTTGCTCAGCTTGTATAATTATATCTTCATCAAAATAACTCCGTTCCCGCCAATGTTGTAATAACTGGAAAAAAAAAAAAAAGGATATGTTTTAGAATATACTTTTAAATAGATCTATACCATTCCTATATTTATTTATTTCATTTTATTTTATTTTTAAATGAAAACTTACTTTTCTAACGTTGGATACATTAACTATACCTTTATTATCCGAAGGCGCTACAGCTTGGATAATCCGTAAAACATTTGGTTTTGTAAGTTCAGTATATCCTTCAAATTGAATTTTTCGACTCATAGATAAAATACAATCTAACACGTATAGTAAATTTAATCTAGTATTGATGGAAGTCTAATAGTAGTAATATTAAAAATGAATATATATATAAATTAAAAATGAATAAAATAATATATATATACATGTTTGTTGTTGCTGCCGTTTTATTTTTATCTTTACATACATTTTCTATTTCTTCTAAAAAACAACTATATAAATCTTCAGAGAGTTGAATATATTTTACTGCATATCTTGCTGTTTTCTGAATAGATTGTTGCGAAGCATTGACTTTCTTTAATAAAGAAATAAATTGAAGACGACATTCAAAAGGATCTGTATCATTTGACATAATATAACAATATAAAAAAAATACAAATAAAATTAAGAAAAAAAAAATCAAGAGAGTAAAAAAAATTTCGCGCGACTTTTTTTTAGTCCCAGTTTTTTTTTTAAAAAAAAAGGTGTGAATTTTTTTTTTCCCTCATTGCCTTTCTTTCTACATTTTGTTATCTATTATAAATACTGTAATATTTTTTTTTATTTTACATTCTTTTTTTTTTTTCTAATAAATAAATTAATATGGAAGTCTTTCAATTTTTGTATAGAGTAAAAGATACTTTAACTTCGGATGATTTTGCATCATTATTAAATATTCTTAGTACGGACAAGTTTTCAACGCATATTGTACAAATCAGCCAACAGTTTAAACCACTGTTTAAAGATGTAGCACGTCAACATTTGCAACCTGAATTCAATAGTATGATGGAAAAAGCTCAAGCTGATCCTAAATATGAATCAACCATAAGTCGTGTAGCTGATGTCTTTATGCTTTTAAGGCAAATACATAGTCAATTTCCTAGAGCCGAATTTACTCGTTTTGTAGACTGCTATGAATTTGAAAACGAACATGTTCAACATGAAACCATTCTTCAAAACATAGATCAGTTTAAAAAAAGATTATCACCACCTTTAAAAGAAAGATTAAATATGATTTTATTACAACAGCAAGAAGAAATAGGCTATTCATCACAACATCATCGCCACCAAGATGTCGATGGGTTTTTTTTTAATGATGATGGGATGACCATGCTCGAAAATGATGGGATGATAGATAATGAAGAAGAAGGTATGAATATGTTTCAAGAACAATCACAACAACAACCCATGTCTCAACAACAACAATTATTTTCATCATTACATGATCAAAATTTACTACAGAATCCTATTATGGTAACTCTATTTCAACACGCCTATAATATTTTTCAAAATGATTCTTTACTTTGCCAACAATTTTTTGATATTATTCATACAAATTATATCCACAGCGTTGATTTTTCGGAGTCAATATTACATATTTATCGATGGATTCAAACAGTCAACCCTAATTTATGGAGTTCTCTTAGTCCCATTTTAGAACAAATGATTTTATATGTTGATTCCACCACGGAAACCTACGATTCTTATGAAGACTTTGTACAGAAAAACTTTATGGATCAAGATGACCAACTTTATTTAAATAGCGAAATTGAGCAAGCACGTGTGCAGCATATTTTTAGCAAATTATCAATATAAATTATTATCATATATACATACATATATGGTTTTATATATCTTTTTTTTGATTTTATCGTTTATTCCATTTTGATTCGAATTGATTAAATAACCATTGATTGGTATTTTAGTTATATAAAAAATCGCCTATTGCATTATGAATATTATTATTATTTTAAAATAAAAAAGTTTATTGCAATAAATTAAATGTTTTTTTTAATAATAATAATATGACCTATGCTTTTCATTTTTTTAAAAAAAAGAATTTAATATTAATTTGAGGATAAATATTGAACAACAACATCGGATTCAGAGGGTAATAAATATACAATGCCATAAGAGGCACCAGCAGCTACAGCACCAATTAATAAAGTTTGAATAGCCCCCCAAACAGCACCTTTAGGATTAACCAAACGACTCTTTGTATAACCAAAAATCAATAATGTAATAGAAGTAACGAGTACCGAAACCCATAATGCAAGTATAGCATCATCAATAAATACATAGGGTGCTAAAGGAATTAATCCACCAATAAAGTAACTAAATCCTATGGTTAAAGCAGAAATCTAAAATAAAGATAAAAATAATTAAATAAAAATGAATAAATATATATATATATAACATTTTTTTTATTTATTATTTATTACCCAACTTCTACGAGGATCTGGCTTTTCCAACCCTAATTCAAACTTCATCATAAAATCTACAAATTTTTCAGGATCACTTTTTAATTTTTCAATAAGAGGTTCTAGGGTTTGTCTATCTAATCCATAAGGCTCCAAAATTTCTACAATTTCATCTTCTTCATCTTGAGGGCACTCTTCCACTTCACGTTCTTCGCGATGACGTTCAGTATCGTAATGTTCCATTTCAGATCGTGCTGCTAAATATCCTCCAAGAGCCATTGAGATAGATCCACTTTTTTTGATAATAAAAATAGACAAAATAGTATAGATTAGTTTATATTGATATTTTTTTTCCATTCCTTTCAATTATTCTTATACTAACGCTTTTTACCTGACGATTTCTATTTGTTTATGTTGATGATAGAGCATTTTAAATATATATATTTAATACATATCAATATTAATACATATATATACAATAAATAAAATAAAAAAAATTGATACACTATTTACCTGCAGCACCACCGTAACTACATTTATGAAGAAATAATAGTCAATAATTAGCTCTTAAGTTTATTTCAAATTTTATTTACTTATTTACTGTTTATTTATTTATATTATTTATTTATAGTAATAAACTTACACAACAAGTTTTGTACTTCCTAAACTAGATAAGCCTGCAGCTAAAGCGAACTATTGGAAAACTAATGATATCAATACCGTATATATATATATATATATATATATATATTTAAAAAAAAAAAATAGAAATAAAAAGACAACAGAAATAATATATATATATATATATTGTTAACTTACAGGAACAGTAAGACCATCTATAAAAATAAAAAATAAAACATGACACTGTTAATGATCTGAAAGAGTTTTTTTTTCCTTTATTTGCTATTGAGAATATATATATATATACCTGCCAAACCAATAATAGCATCTCTTATAATCTCGGCTGATTCAAAGTGTTCTTCAGTATGTTGAATAGGTTGATATTCATGAGAACCTCTTCGTCGTAACTTATTAAAAAAAGTCGTCATTATAAATAAAAAGTTTAATATAATATGATATATTGATAAAGTATGAAGAAAGAGAAAAAAAATTTAAAACTGAAAGAAAATGGAAAAATTAAATTTTTAAAAATCCACGCGAGGTTATATTTTTTTCAATCTCAAAAAAAAACTATTTTTATTTTTATTATTATTATTTTTACTATTATTCGTATCATTTATTTATTTTATTTTATTTATATATCTTTATTATCATCACATCGTATTATATTTAAAAAAATCATAATAACAATAACAATAATAATCATGATAACTATGTATATCAAGTGACATAAATTTACCTGAAAGGGAAAATTATATTATTATAAAATATTAAATATTCTACATTCACTCTTTTTTCTCACTCTTTTTTTTATTTTCCTTCCTCTCGTATTTTTCTTTCTCTGTCCTAAAAAAAATGGTAAAGTTCACTTTCCTTTTTTTTTAATTATATATAATGTTTATCTTTATAAACAATAACAACAAACTCATATAAAAAAAATGCTTTAGAATGAAAGTCAAGATGTAAATACACCACTATTGGCAACAGAAACAATTATTTATATGGGCGAAGAGAGAGAACAACAGCAACAGGAACCAAAGATTCAATCTTCTTCAAAATTAGTAAATGGCATATACTGGATATTATGTATTATACTTTGGGCTTTTGCTATGGTTGTCAATTTTATAGGAGGATATATCGTAGAAAAAGTTTATTATTAAAAATACTATATAGCTCTTATTTATTTTTTAATTTTTAATTTTTAATTTTTGTATTTTTATATGACTAAGATAATAAATTGACTGGATCTATCTATATATCTATTTATTATTCTTTATTAACACTATCTACAATTTGAGTACAAATATTTTGAAAAATGGGAAACAATTGTGATTTTTGGAATGTTTTTACATAAGAACCTTCACCTTCCGTTTCAACTGCTGAAGTAAAGCTTGGGTCAATTGGAACTCGACCTAAGAATGGAATATTATATTCATTTGCCATAGATTCCCCACCACCTGATGAGAAGATATTTGTGCATTCCTTTATTTAAAAAAAAGAAAAAAATTAGATATGAACAATATACATCTATATATATATATATATATATTACGATTAAATGGATAAAAAAAACATTAATAAATTAATACTTACAGTACAATGAGGACAGATGTAACCGCTCATATTTTCCACTACACCTAAAATTGGTAATTTGACCTTTTTACAAAATGATAATTCTTTTCGAACATCGGCAATAGCTACACCTTGAGGCGTTGTTACAATCACTGCACCATCAGGGTTATATGATTTTAAATATTCAATTACACTAATGTGTTCATCAGATGTGCCAGGAGGTGTATCGATTAAAAGGTAATCAAGTTGTCCCCAAAAAACGTCTTGAAGAAATTGTTTGATCATAGCTGTAAAGTTATATTTAAAAAAATAAAAATAAAACAGAATAAAAAATTAATAATCTTAATCCTCTTCCGTCTATACGTATATATATATATATATATATATATATCTACATATGTATATACATCTAAATATATTTATTTATTCACTTTACCATTCTTTTTTGGTCCACGCCATACAACGGAATCATTTTTTGAACTTAATAAAAATCCTATTGACATACAAGATAATAATTGTTTTTCGTCAGCATAGACCGGTACCCAACTAATAACAATAGTAAAATAAGAATATCCTTTAAATAAATCAACTACTCCTCTTATATATCTATGTAATACTTTTCTTCTGTTTGTTTTTTAAATATTTACCCTTGAGAAGCTTGATGTACTTTCTTTCCATCCAATCCCAACATTCTAGGTATACTGGGGCCTGTAAGATCGACGTCTAAAACACCTACTTTAAATCCTTTATCCACGAGACTAAGGGCTAATTGAGTTGTTACTGATGATTTCCCAACACCTCCTTTACCAGATAAAACTAATACGATATGTTTAATATTACTCAAATTGATTTCTGACATTATAAAGATAAACAGATATAAAATAAACTTTTGCTTAAAAAAAGGTAAAAAGAAAAAAAAAAGAAAGATTAGTAATAAATCTTTTTTTTTTAAAAAAATTAAAATTAAAATGCCGCTTTTTGATTGTCTCTATCACGCTAATTAAAGATAAGTCAATGATCATATTTTCATATATAATATCTGATATCAATACAGAGGCATTTAAATTTTTCTTGCGATCTACAGACTGAGACAGCATTAAAGTCGTAAACATCAATGTTGCATAATAATTGAAAAGTGATTTGAATCTCTTTTACATTGGCATACCCCTTAGTTTGCTTTATTATTATTTTAATTTATTTCTCTATTATTAATATAATTCTTGAATATTGCTCACTAGAAGGCGAAGTTAATGTTGTTATTAATTATTATTTATAAAGCCTTTCTATGGACATCGTAGTATTACTACAGTATAAACTTCATCCAGCGGCCTTTTTTTTTTATTATATTATGTATTACAAAACTTAATCATGAATAATATACAATATATATGTGATTTTCCAGAATATCACAAGATTTTTTCAGGTATGAACTAATTAAATTTTTAATTTTATAACTTGTCATAATAATTAGTAGTATTAAAAAAAATAATGAGCGATACTATACGCAGTTTGTTATTTTTGTTTTATTTTTTTACTATGTACAAAGAAGAATAATCTTTTTATTTTGATGATTTATTGTTATTATTATTATATTTTTTTAAAAAAATAAAATAAAAATTATTCAAAAAAATAGAAAATATATTAAAAAACCAAAGGGGAATTAAATTATTCTTGATCTTTAAGAGAGGATTTTTTATCAGCACGACGTTGACGCATAGCCTTATTTTTAGCTCTAAGAGCAGCAGCTTGTTCAGAAAGGTTCTTGGCTCTAATTTGTTCAGCTTTAGCTTTATGGATATATTCCATCAAGACCCGTTTATTTTTGAATCCATTACCCTTTGATTTAAGATAAAGATTGTGGTATAAATGTTTATCGATTTTACCAGCTTCTCTGTATTTACGAAGTAAACGACGAAGAACTCGCATACGACGCATCCAAAGTACTTGGTGAGACATACGAGCATTAGCAGTACCCTTTCTTTTACCAGTACCCATATGACGACCAAGGCGTTTGGATTCAGTACGTTCACGAACTCGGAAACGAGAAGTGCCAATTTCGGGTTTCTTGATAATTAAGCCATCTTTTACTAATTTACGAATATTGGCACCTGTTAAAAAAAAATTAAAAAGGAGAATAAAAAAAATTAAAAAAATAGGAAAAAAAAAGGGAGAAAACAAAGTATTTTGTTGTTGTTGCTTTTTTTTTTAAATACAAAAAAAAAGTTGTTGCTCTTTTTTTTGTAATACTTCATATATATATATTTGAAATACTTACGAGAGTTAGCATTGGAAATTTCATTGATTTCATTAGGATCTAACCAGATTTTGCGTTTACCGCAGTTAAGAACATCAGAAGCTAAACGTTTTTGAACGGTAAGATTGGCCCTATTAAAAAATATGAAGAAAAGAAAAAAAAATTAAAAAAAAATTTCTACGGAGTTGTAAAAAAAAATCCGGTGTTTTTTACCGGGTAGGAAAACTTACATTATAATTAAAAAGTGGAAATGGAGAAGGAGGAAAAAAAAATCAGTTCATATTAAATGGCTCGTTATATAGACAATTCAAGGCATATCATTGGTTCATTCCTTTTTTTTAATTTCAGCTACTAGAAAAATAACATATGCATCCATCTATTTGATTGGTTCATCCATATTAAATATTTTATTATTAATATTATTATTTAAAAGAAAAAGAATATAATAAAAGAAAAGAAATGTACGATTGAAAAAAATGAAATAAATAATAATAAAAAAAGAGATGGAGAGGCTATACAAAAATGAGGAAAAAAGGATTATAAAAAAAATGAATGTTAAGGTATAAAAATAAGAAAATGAATTAAAAAAGTAGCTGTTGCTGCTGATGACAGTGGATGGAACAAAAACGATATAATAAAGGAATCTTTTTAATATTCACCACATCTTTCCAAATAATTTCGGTGATAGTTGGTACAATAAAAGGCTGACGACAGTGATAACATCGATTCATGACTGGTATAGATTTAAATTGCTCATAAACTGTACAAGAAACTTCTGTTGAAGTGAAATAGGAAGGTTTGTTTGTCATGTGATGTAGTGTGGGTATCTTGATTGTTAAAAGTTGTCTGGAAGCTAATTCGAAAAGACTAGGAAAACGGTGACACAGATGAGCGGAAGGTGGTGGTGATGATGATATTAAATTTGCTGAAAAAGAAGTAGGTGTTACTGAAGTTGCAGTTAGCAGAGGATTAGGGCTTACTGATAATAATATTAACTTTGGTAATAATTGTAATTCAGCTGGTAAATATGTCTATTTAAATATATATATATATATATATATATATATATAATTTAGCTTTTTATTTTCCCATTTTTATTTATTTATTTATTTATTGAGTAAATATAAAATTACCAAAGCATTATTTCCAATAGAGAGCTCAACCAAGTTTTCCAATAAAGCTATTTCTCCTGGCAAAACAGTTAAACGATTTCTTCCTATACATAAATATAATATATATATATATAAATATATATAAATAAAAAAAACCCATAACATAACCCTTTGATTTTTTTACATTTATATTTCATTTATATATATATATATATATATATATATAGACCTACGTAGACTTAAAACAGTAAGATTTTTAAGTTGAAAGAGAGTAGGAGATAACGTTTCAAGTTGATTAGCAAATAAATAAAGTTGTAAAGAAGCAGTTTTGACAATATCCTTTCTAAAGACAGTAATATATTGCAGTTCAACTATTTCGTCGGGGATTTCTGTTAATTCACAATGACTAAAAATATATGGAAGAAAGGAGTGTTTACGAGATAAGGATAATGGTCATTATTTATGTATATCACTTTTTTTATAATATATGTATATATGTATATATATATATCCTTTATTATATATCCTATTTTTTTTTCTAATTTTTCTTATTCTTTTATACACATACCTTAAATCGACTTGTTCATAACCATTATCAACTACAATATCTATTACCTTTCTTACTCTTTCAACAGGAGTACAATAAGTATTTTGACAGTTTCGTCTCATCCAATATTTCGTATCACATAGTTGTAAATTATTCATTCGACTTCTTTTTCTATCACCATTATCTTCTTCGTCTTCATCATATAACGTTTCTTCTTGAAGCTTATTATTGTATGAATTAGGCAAGTAGCCTGACGTTTGTTGAAATAAACGATTGTCCGCAGACATGATTATTATTTAGATGGAAAATAGTAATAAATTATAATGTATGAAGACAAAAATGATAAAAAAAAGATAAATTAGAATTTATAAAACAAAATAATAGAGAGTGTGTGTGAGAGGGAATATTTAATTTTAAAAGGAAGAGAAAAAAGGAAAAGAAAAAAGGAAAAAAAAATGAGAGAAAAAGAACTTAAAAAATGCAATTTTTTATTTCAGTCCCAGATAAGGTTATTTTTTTTTTTTTTTCGAGAGCTTTTAAAAAAAATGATATTCTTATTTTTTTTATTTTAAAATAAAATAAAAAAAAAATCTAGATATTTTTGAATAATAAATGAATAAAAAAAGGAAAAGAAAAAGAAAAAGAGAATAATATAATACATTTATACCTTTTTTTTAAGCGGTACCAGCTAATTCAGTTTTACCAATAACGTTCACTTTGAAACCAATGTTACGAAGTTTGGCAGCATTCAAAATTAAACGACCATCAAATAAGAAAGCAGGTTTGTGCATACCTTGATAAATCTTTTCATAATCCAATTGATCATCACGGAATTCGTCCCATTCTGTACAAATTACAACAGCATCAGCATCCTGACAGGCTTCATAAGCATTAGCACAGATTTGAATTTGTTTTTCTAATTGTTGACGAGTATCAACCACACCGGGTTCAGATAAATCCATATAAATTTGTTCATGTTCAACTTTAGGATCATAAATGGCCACACGAGCATTTTCTTGAAGGAAATCTTTGATTAATGTAATGGCGGCAGATTCACGAGTATCCCCAGTATCCTTTTTGAAAGCAAATCCAAGAACAGCGATCTTTTTGTTAGTGATAGTGTTGAATAAAGTAGAAATGATCTTGCGTACGAATCGTTTCTTTTGATATTCATTCATAATAACCACTTGATGCCAGTAAGCAGCTACTTCTGGAAGATTTAATTGTTCGGATAAATATACCAAGTTGAGAATATCTTTTTGGAAACAAGATCCACCAAATCCAACAGAGGCCTTTAAGAATTTAGATCCTAATCTAGAGTCACGACCACAGGCATAAGCAACTTCATCTACATCAGCACCAGTGGCTTCACAAATGGCTGATAAGGCATTGACGGAAGAAATACGTTGAGCAAGCATAGCATTAGCAGCCTAACAAAAAATAAAGCAATATGTATATTATTAGTATTAACCTTTTTTTTTTTCATTCTTACTTTTTCATTTTCTTTTTTAATATTACATAAAAATAAAATAAATGTAATACTTACAAGTTTTGATAATTCAGAAGACCATAAATTAGTAGTAATAACACGTTCCTTAGGAACCCAATGGGTATATACATCGACTAAAGCATGTTGAGCAGCAATTCCTTCCTTTGTTTGTAAAGCACCAATTAATACACGATCAGGATTTAATAAATCAGAAATAGCAGTACCTTCGGCCAAGAATTCAGGATTGGAAAGAATATTGAATTGAATTTCTGAAGTAGAATTTGCTTCTAAAATGGTTCTCATACTTTGAGCAGTACGACAAGGGACAGTAGATTTTTCTACAACAATTTTAGATGATTTAGCAACTTGAGCAATACGACGAGTAGCACTTTCTACATAACTAATAATAACATTATAAAATGGAAATGAAAATAAATAAATCAGCCAAATCAAATAATAAGTAAATAAAAACATGCCACACACTCTCATACATACATATAATACATATATATATATATATATATATTATATATATAAAAATAGATACAATACACTCCCTTTTTTTTTTTTTTGGCAATAAAAAGAACTTACGCAAGATCGGCAGCACGACCAGCACCCATACCAGCTTTCTTTGTAGGTGTATTAACAGAAACAAAAATTAAATCAGCTTCTTGAATAGCACCATCCACATCAGTAGAGAAGAATAAGTTTTTATCACGACAAGCAAAAACAATTTCATCTAAACCAGGTTCATATATAGGAAGCTTATCAGAGTTCCAAGCAGCAATACGTGTTGGATTCACATCAACAATGGTCACTTTAATATCGGGACACTTGTAAGCAATTACAGCACAAGTGGGACCACCTATTTTATTTTATAAAAAGATGATATTATATATAGTGAGTATTCAACTAAAGAGCAATGATAGTGATTATGAAAATAATCAAAATATTAAAGCTTACCAACATAACCAGCACCAATGCAACAGATATTTTTAACAGTAGTCATATTTTAATAGTGATGAATTAGATGAGAGTAAAAGTATAATAAAAAGTATAAAAAAGGAGAAAGAAAGAGAGGTAGAAAGAATTTTATTATTTAAAAAGGTGTTTAAAAAAAAATAAATTTGGCGTATTACTTTATTTAAACCTATCAAAACTCAGCCAATGATTATTTGCCAAACAAAAAATGATAGCAACATACGGTGAATTATTTATTGATAAACAATGATATAGATTATACAATAATTAAACTATTTCCGATATGAATCATTATCAAATTTCATTTAAAACAATTAGAATTTTTTATATAAATATGTATAATTTTGGTGATTTTTAACAATAAAGGTTTAAAATATATAATAATAAAAAAAAACGATCTTGAATGTTTTTGGTAATTGATAATTCAGATCACGTTTATAATTATATTAATAAATCCAGACTATCTTCTTTATATATTTTTCTTTTTTATTTTCTGGGATATATAATATAATGTAATATAAAACTGTATACGTGTGTAGGTAAAATAAAAAAATAAAAAATAAAAAAGGTTTGTATTTAACTGGCAACTTTATTTCGAAATTAGGTTTGCATAAACTTCGTTTTAATGATTGACGTATTCATATATGACTCTTCAAATATTATAAATTTCTATTAAAATAAAAGATTGCCCGATACATACATAACTTTTTAATCACCATATAATTACAATAATTACTCAGATGGGCTATTTTTTTTTTATAAGAGTTTAATACAAATTATACCAATAATATTTTTATTATTTCATGTTTCACGAAATATACGAATTAATCTTTTGATCACCTTTTTTTTTTTAAAGCTAAATCATGTATATTCGTGAAATTTACTCTTTTATATCTATTATTCACTTATATGTATTGCTGAATCACATTATTGTATGGTCACTATTACACCACTTTCACCATATGCAATAAAACTACTTTATAATAAAACCCAGAGTTGTTTTGTGAAAGTTACAATAAACTGGCTTTTAATAGTTTGTCTAACTCTGGATTTATTCAACTATTATGCAAATTTTTTTTACAACAAAACTTTATTTTTATATACAATTCTGTCTTCTTCTCTTTTCTCTTTAAAAAGAGATGTTTATTTCTATTCTTTATAAAATTATATATTTAAATTGAATATTGCTATTTTTTAATTACCCAATTTTCAGGATCATCCGATGAAAGCCAACCTACGTATAGAGTATAATTACGTAATGATTTATTGAAATTTCAAGACAATATATTTATTACTTATGAAAATACCTGAGTATTTAACTTGAATATAACTTGTATATATATTAAGTTAATAAAAAGATATCTCAGTTACTTATTTTTAAAAAATATAATGTTAATAATATTTTAAAATAATTGTATAATAAACTTAACAATTAATCTATATATTAGTATAAAGTAAAAGGATACACTATTCTAGTTTTGCAAATTTTAATAAGCACACTATAAGGTATTTTGATACCAGTAAAAGATAACTCCTACACTTTAATTTTTTATAGGTTTTCGTTGTCTAACTAGCAACACTATCCCAAGCAAAGCAATGAAAGTATTATGTATATATATTCAGTATGATATGATTTCAGCCAAGAGGATCCCTTTATGCTACATAAAGCAAAGTCCAATTTTTTATTACATTATTAAAAATATAGAGAATCATTCTTTATCTTTGATCTTTTCCTTTTCTTTTGCTTTCATTTGTAAAAATAATACGTATATTATTACCTTTTATGTACTATATATAAATATATATGCTCTAATGTCTACCCTTTTATACTTTTATTATCATCTTCAAAATGACTTTAACAATTAATTAGCACTAAAAAACAAGCTTTCGAAACAGTAAACGTATATGTATATCGAACATCTTTGATCCAAGTACAACTCTATGAACATATAATCATTATATTGAAGAAAAATAAACTAAAATATTATTTGGATGAACTGAAAGATTTAGACTTTGAGACTTTATTTTACCATTTTTTAAATATTAATGTATCGTTTCTTAGATTTAGATTCAGAATTATATAAAATAAAAATAGAATAAAAATCAAATTGAGCGTGTTTTATAGATAGTATAAGAATATCTTCTTTATCTGTTACAAATGTCAACAGTGCTTACAATGACATTTATTCCAAGAATCGACATGTTTATAACAACCAATTAATATGTATAACTAATACTTTTTTCATTTAAGGAAACCAAATAATCACCATTCTAGTAGATCAACGAAAATTATGGAATCCTATTGATGTTATTCAAATTGCCATACTCTATCCTTAAGTTAACAATATGATAACCTTTAATCAATTAATATTGGCAAAAAAATTATCATCGAATAAACATGCATTTAAATAAAGATTCTAGGTATAAAATAAAAAATACAAACCGGGTAAACCATATACAGAAACCAACTACGTGTTCATTTTTTTTAAAACTGATTAGTTATAAAAATAAAACGTTTGAATTATATGTGAACAATGTTTTATAAAAATGAAAAGGAGTTTTTTTTTATGTATAACTTGTACATTTTGTTATTATTATTTCTTTTAAAACCTTTTGTTCTGTTTTTTTAATATTTTATGGAACTTGGTGTTACATTGAATAGTAAACTCACCTTTTTTTTTTACTTCATTTCCAAGTTAATGTTTACGTAACAAATTATAAATTGAAACATTGGTCATCATTACTATAATTATTATTACTTGTTATTAATAATGATTACTATTAAATACTTTTTTTTTAAAATAACAAAAATAAATAATAGATAATAATAATAATAAATGGTGAATACTCAGGTTCTATTTTTCTTTTTTATCACATACTCTTTAATTTATTATTATGCATGTATATAAAAAATCGCTTAATAAAGGAATCATTTGTTATAAAATATCTCACTATAAAAAAAAAGTAGCCTGTTTTTTTTTGTAGCATAAAAAAAACCCCCTCATTATAAAATTATATCATAGGTTTCCGTTTTATTTATATAAAAAAAAGAAACCTACTTTTTATTTATATAAAAAACCTACTTTTTTATTTTTATACAAATTGAATGATACAAAAAAAGCTTTTTTTTTTTTTGGTTTTTACAACCTTATGATGATCAATTTACATAAATAATACTTGCTTTTTTTTTTCCTATTCTTTCTTTTTCTTTTTTTCCTTACTTCTTTTAAAAGATACTCGTATTCTCTTCGTTATTGGCTTTTTTTATATTTATATTTAATGAAGAAAAGCTCGAAGGGTGGTAAGCTTGTATGACAATATGTGGAATGAACGGTATTGTTAAATACGGTCATAGATCATCGGTGTTTATATCGAGGATATAGATGCTGTGTGTGGTTTAGTTGGACCTTGCTCTACCTAGTACCCTGCAAGATTGTTTGCGTTTCGATAACCCTTGATGGTGCCTTGAGGGGGAAAGGTATAATACGGGTCTGATCGTTTTGGATGTCGAAAGAGTAGTTTAATTATATTTTTTATATAACTAAGTGAAAATCAGACTGAAGAAACGAAAATCTTTTAATCCGTTGAAGCTTTTGGTTGACATATCTATAGGTAATAAAAACTTTCACATATATATACATATATATACATATAATAGATCCTTTTCTTTCTTTCTTTTTATATAGCTAAATTTATTTTACTGAATCTACTCTATTGGACCATAAACTTTTAAAAAGTAACTTTGTGTAATAATGCCATTATTGTAATATTCTTTCATATATATATGTAATAAATAGAAGTCTAATATTAGTCTTTTTTTTTTAGAATAATGATAAAGCCTCCATCAACTGAAAAATAGCCAAACTACCAAAATCATATGATTCTATTCTTATTGGACCAATATAAACAAAACATCCTAATCTACTCTTCTCTCTGAGCAACTAAAACAATAATCATATGAATATGCTCAAGAAAAAAAAACTGGAACCACTCTAAAATTCCTTGTCCCTTGGTTCTTTGCTGAAACTCTTTTTGTGAATACTTGTTACTACTATATTATACCATTATTATTATTACTTTTGTAAACTTAGTAAAAATATATATATTTACTATTGCGTCATCATTATATTATTTTAGTAAATGTTTTAATGTAAAAAAAGAAAAAAAATTGGTAGAGGCGTTTTAATTTTTCTTATAAAAACCATTTTCATTTTTTTTTTTGAAACGAATTATGGTAAACATTATTTAAATACTATTATCACTATTATAATATATTGAACTATAAGAAAGCTAATCTATATAGATACATTTATTTTTTGATTTTGAATAAATTAATTTAATCCTATCTCTATTATCATAACTTCTATGCGATATTTTTTTAATGCTAGTAAGTGCTCTTTTTTATGTTTAAATATTATTGTTATCATCGTTTTCTATTATGGGTACTATCACATATAATAACACTTAGAACCAAGTATTGGCATGTCTACAGCAATGGCATTATCAGTTAATTAATGTGGATGTGAAGATCATCATTAATGAGCTATTCACTTGTATGGGACAACGAATCTCTAATATAAAATAAATATAGAAATCCGTTACGTGCGCATCTATATATATTTAGTCAATCAATTGTATAAATAAAATATCTGAGCCATAAATATTGTTCGTATCTATAGCACTTTTTATTTTATATATATATTTACTTTTTTAACCTAATAAAATATTTATGCAGCCAAAGTTGTACAAAAAATAAAAATGTATCCAGTTTTTTTAATGCTATGTCACTTTTTATTTTGTTTTTTTCTCTTCATTCCTTAATCACTTTATTATTATTACTGTTACTAATACCATTACACCCATTCGATCGCTCTATTCTTTTATTACTCAAGATAATAAAAAAACAGATAAAGGTTGTACTAAAAGCTTTACAAATTCAAGACAAGTTGTAATAAGCTAGTAGAAATAAATGAACAAATAAAATATATATTAATTATTTACAGGTACGATGCGGTCGCGGTAAGGTAATAATTATATATAACAATCAATTGAGTATAGCACTATTATATTACTATAATTTTTATAATTTAGAAACATGGCATTATTAATTGTTATTTTTTTTTAAAAAAAAAAAAAAAGAGCAGAGGCTTTTTTATTTATCGATTTTGCTTTAAAAAAGCAAGTTATCTTGTATATGATTTTTTTTTCTTTAGAATAAAATAAAAAAAGAAACGCCTGTGCGTCGTATAGCTCACAAATATAACTTTGCTTGGCATACAATCATTATCTAAAAAGATGCTCGTTTTTTATATATTTTTTTTTACTTCATATTCCTTTATATATATATATATATATATATATATAATAATACCTGGTATAACTGTTACATCCAAATAAAAAAAAATTAGTTTATATCTTGTTTACGAAACATGCTTATAAAAAAATGATATATATGATAGAATGAGTAAAAAATAAAAAATGATTTTCTGAATTACAAAATGAGAGCGAATAGTTTTTTTTCTTCAATTATCATTTTTGTATAAGCATTAGCTCCAAATATATTGTATTTTTATATAATAATAGAAAAGTAAGATTTGCTATTATTAATATTAATAACACCAGTCATTAAATAAAAATTACTGAGAAGAGAAAGGATAAATAAAAAGTCTCGCTATATATTTATTTTTCTTTATAAAAATAAACAAATAGCCATTTACTTTTTAACAGTATACCTAAAAAAACAGTATTAAATGAATCAAAATAATTAGGATACAAATAAAGATCAAAGATGTATGTATTTATATAAAAAAAGACTTTGAAGAAGAAAAAAACCTTTTTTTTATATATTAAAAAATTGAAATAGTGTAGTGCTTTTTTTTAAAAAAAATTTATTCGATTATGAACAAAAATTTAAAATGATACTATTATTCTTCCTTATTTTTATATCTATGAAATTCTTATATTATTACACACAATCACGTTCAAAAAACTATCAAAAAAACACCGTGAATGTTATGATTTCCTGGTAATTATTTGTTTATGGAAATAAAGAAGTAGTTTTATTTATTTTTAAAAATAATATAGTAAACAACAAACCAAGTGACAGTTATTCCTATTGCTTTATTTATATTTTATATTATTTCATTTAAGCAAATAAGTTTTTGTTCACGAGTTATTAAAAAAAAATGATAACTTCACGATCATATAAAAACTAATATAGATATAAAAAATTAAAGGTTGATTATTTGATTCTTCGGTCAATTGTATCGAAACTTTAATTAGTATTTTTTTTTTTTGGAAATAGATTTACAAAAAAGGAAACAACTGCAAATAGAAAAAAATTTAAATAACGATTTTTCATTCTTCCGAAATTCTTTTTTTCTCTTTTTTCTCTCTCTCTCTCTTCCTCTCTTCCTATTTTTATCACTCTATTATAATTAATTAAATTATTGAGTAATAGTCTAAAACTTTTATTCTATTCTAATTCGTAATGAATGCACCTAAAAGCCACTTGGCTATGGTTAGTAAACACTTGGAGCCTATAGTGTTTAAATCTACTTTACCTTCCGTTACAACTACTTATCGGCCAATATTAACACCGATTACCTCATCCTACCAGCATTATTCTTCATTCTCTTCTTCTTCATCTTCTTCTACTAATAATGCTTCACCTTTTGTACGTTTATGGCAGCCACCTTCTCATATAAATAATAACATAAATAATAATAATAACAATAATATTACAAATGATAAATATCATTCTTCTTCTTTTTTAACACCTAAAAGATATACCCATTCATCTTCAGCACAATTTATTGAAGACTATCATAATACAAATAATAATAATAACAATAATAGTAATAGTATAAATCATCATCATCATTTTAATAATATAAACCATCACACTTGGCCATATCACCAACTTCCTCCTTCTTCTCCTACTTCTCTCCCTCCTCCTCCTTTACTTCAATCTTTACCATTATATGATTTTTTTGCCATGACCAACCAATTACGGCCAAACTATATTCTTTCTCATGCCGCTTCAGGTTTTGCAAAGCAGCGAGATCGAAAACGACATCCTAAAAGGTATTATTTACCACATCAATTACCACACTTTTATAGTGAACAAATGGGTGAAGATGCTTTTTTTCGAAGATCGGATGCAATAGGTGTAGCTGATGGTGTGGGTGGTTGGTCTGGTAACCAAGGTAAATATATATGCCATTCAGTCTCCTTATATTTATTTATTTCTATTTCTATTTATATTTATATTTATATTTATAGCTGCGGACCCAGCTTTATTTTCGAGACAATTAATGCACTATGCTTATATGGAATTGGAACGTTTTGATAACAGGGACGATCCATGTTTTAATGATTATGACAATGTGGACCCAGTTTATATATTACAAAAGAGCTATGAAGAAAGTATGTCCTTGGCAGAAAAAGAGGTATGTATTCTTTTAAAAAATATAGTAATATATAATAAAATGCAGGATTTATTTATTTATTTATCTACATCTATTTATTATTTAGGGTATATTTGGATCATGCACAGCCTGTTTAGCTATTTTACGCCATGACGAATTAAGGATTGCTAATATTGGAGACTGTGGTATATCAGTGATTCGACATAATGACTATATTTTCCGTAGTGAGGAACAACAACATTCATTTAATTTCCCCTATCAACTTGGCACTGGTTCACCCGATCGACCTAAAGATGCCCAAGTATGAAGATACAGTGATATATAGATGATTATAAACGAATTCATTTTTATATTTATTTTATACACATATATAGGCATTTAATATCAAAGTAGAAAAAAATGATATTATTATTATGGGTAGTGATGGACTCTATGATAATCTTTTTGATAAAGAAATCCTATCTATTATTCAATCCCAAGTGGCACCTTATATGTTACCTGGTACCAATAAACACTTGAAATTTGAACCCCAACGTTTATCTGATGCACTAGCTTCTCGAGCAAAAGCGGTTAGTGATAATAAATGTGATATCAAGAGTCCATTTCAAAAAAGAGCCGTCCATGAAGGTATTTATTATCAGGTATGTAAAATAGAGTATTCATTTATTTATTTATATTATATATAACCATACTAACATTCTCTATTTTTTTAATATATAAATAGGGTGGAAAGGCAGATGATATTAGTGTAGTAGTAGCTGTTGTCAGTGATTGTGAAGATTCATCTAATGGGAAATAATGATGATCCAAATCTAAATTCTAGAATTTTTTTTAAAAAACCATTTATTTATAACAATGATTTTTTTTTTTTATTATTTATTTATTTATTTATTTAATATTTAATCTCATTCATGTATATATATATATATATATATATATATAAAAAGAAGAAAAAATAAAGTAAAAAAAAAAAAAAAAAAAAAACGTTTTATTATTCTCGTTTGTTTTGACATTAAAATAATAATAATAAAATAGATCACTTTCTCCATAAAAGGAAACTTATCATTCGATGATTTCTTTGTCATTATTATTTATTTATTATTTTTCATAAACAGAAAACAGTAAACTAACATATGTTCTATTTCCCCACATTTCAAGAGAAAAGTAATAGAAAGAGAAAAGAAAAAAAAATTACTAACCAACAGGAGTTATTTATATAAAAAAATAATGATCGTCGTCTTTTCCCCTTCGCTATCTCCTTCTTTTCACTCCAGGTTTTTTTTTATTTTTATTTTTATATACTTTACAGGAGATGATAATTATAACTAGTGAACTGGAGTCGAAAACATATCGGGGATTTAAAGTGCATGAATGAGTTGCATGAAAATATATAACAAACTAGATGATGAGTTTTTATATAGGAGTAAAAAAAAAAAAAAATGATCAGGAAAAAGGAGGAAGAAAGGGACTCAGCAATAGTCTTTTTAAAAAATAAAAAAGCAAGTAAAAACTATAATCATAATACGCAAGTCTATCTCTTAAAAAAAAATAACATAATGACGCCAAATGATATAAAAAAACTAGAATTGGTATTTTTTTTTTATTATAAAAAATAATATCAATTATTTCATTCGATCAAATATTTTTTATTTCAAAAAGGATAAGGAGAAAAATGACATAAAAAGATCCCTCGTGATAAAAAGGTAGAAAAAGATGGTTAAAAAAATAAAAAGAGTAAGGGGGTTTAAGTTAATAAAATAATAAAAATGAAAAGGAAGGAGATAGCGAAAAAAAAAGCGAGGGGAAACATAAAAAAAGAAGATCATTTTATATATTTTAGATAGACGACAACATTCATACTGTTTATTATTATTAGTGTTATTATGTATCACACATTTAACAACGCACAAGAATAAATATAATAAGGGGGAAAGGACTCGCAAAGAAATAGAATGATAATAATAATAATAATAATAATAATAAAACCTACTTTTTATAATCATTATAATTAAAAAAAAAAACATTATCCTATTTTAAACTTTCTTTTCTTTCTTTTTTATTTCTCTTTCTCTATCTCTCTCTCTCTCTCTTTCTTTCTTTTGCTTTTTTAATATTAAAAAATCAATGACTTTAGAAATTGACATTTCAACACAACAATGGCATCACCAACAAGAACAAGAGAACAATAAAATTAATAACAATAATACTAAAAACATAAATAACGACGTAGTTGAAAATGACGATGATGAAGGCGACGATGATGATGCTTCTGTCTCTTCTTCACCAAGTATACCAGATGAAAATATTAATTTTGATTTAGTTTATGCTTTACATACTTTTACTGCAACGGTTGAAGGTCAAGCTTCAGTATTTAAAGGAGATGCTTTAATTTTGATGGAAGATACAAATATTTATTGGTGGTTAGTCGAAGTTTTAAAAACAAGAGAAATTGGTTATATTCCTGCTGAAAATATTGAAGTAAGGAGTGATAATATATATAAATATATATTTATATATTTATATATTTTTATAAAAACCAAAGGCGGGATTTAAATTCATTTATTTTACTTTTCCTTCTCTTTTTCCTTCTTTTAATAGACACCTTATGAAAGATTAGCAAGATTAAATAAACATCGTAATGTAGAATTAACCACACCTTCTTCTGATTTAGATACTTCATCTACACTTGTATCTGGTACTTTCAAAAATTCAAAAAAAGTAACCATAGCTGATGATAGTGTACTAGAAAAAATTAATTATTATGAAATTGAATCTGAAGGTGATTATTATTATGAAGAGTCAGATATTGAAATAGAAGTATATCAAGAAAATAAGCAAGTTATTACTAACGAACCAGAAAATATAATATCAACAAAAGAAATAACCTTAGATAATAACACAGCACATAGCAATATTACCAATATTAATAATATTAATAATAATAATAATAATATTAATAACAATCGAATGATAAAAAGCTATTCAACAGATCATATCCATCATACCAATAATACCTTAAAACGAGACCTCTCTTCTCAATCTTTATCCAATGATCTTTATGGTAAAAACTTGGAAACACATGATTTACGTGTCTTTGCTGGTAATCTTGGCTTAGGTCCTTTATTCCATTCGTTTAGTATTACTTCTATTACAACAGCAGACGAACTTTTAAAAGAAGCTATTAAAAAATTCAATATTGAACAACAAGATAAAGAAAACAACAATAACAATAATAATAATAATACAATTGAATATTACCTTACTGTACAAGGAACGGATGGGGATGATTGTATTTTATTACCACAAGATAAACCCCTTTCTATTTTTAAAACCTTGACCGCTTCCTTAACTACACCAATGCCTACTGTATCACAAAACATTGTTCGAAAACCTTTACCTCAACAACAAAACCAAGATAATAATAATGGAAAACCTACTACTACAAGAAGAAAAAGATCAAGTAGTTTTGGAAATCACGAACAAACCAATTACGAAGAAGATTATGTAATTCGATTTTATCTTCACCGAAGAATTAAACGTGCTCATGAACAACAAGGCTTAGTTTATATTCGTGTCTCTCTTTATCCTGATGATTCGGATAACAATGATACCAATACACCTACTTCTTCATCATCTCAATACTCCTTCTTCTTTAAAAGTAAAAAAAAGAAAATATCTCCTGCTGCAATCAATAAGGCAACTGAAATTGATCGTATTGATAAAATTCTACCTATTGCTTACGATTCTTCCGTTGGCCATGTTATTAATACTGCTCTTGAAAAATTCCATGTCCCTGACTCTATTGCGGATGGTATGGAGGTAGATCAACAACAAGAACATGCCCATCCTTTTGACCAATCTCAACCACTTGCTAAATACTCCATGTTTGTAAAAAATGGAAATGGCGAAGGTAAAAAAAAAAAAAAAAAAAAAAAAAAAAGATATATAAATATAAATATAAAAAAATAATAATAATAATAATTAGAGGAATAATATAGTAAACAAATAAATCCGTGTGTATATTGTTTTATTTTCAATAGAAACTTCTCTATTTGCTAATGATATAATGGGAAATGTCTTGAATATGCATCAACAAAGCACTTCAGACCATATTAATAGTGAACTGTTATTCATATTAAGGAAAGCCAATGACAACAATAAACATAATATAACTTCTCCTCCATTATCCACCATGAACCAAGGTAGTAGAAAAAGTAGTTACTCTAGCTTATCCGTAGCTTCGGAAAGTAGAAGACCAAGTATATTAGATATTCTTATGGATTCGCCAAAAGCAACATTACATTCCTTTTCTCCTGATAGACGTCGTTCTTCTATAGCTCACTCTTTTGTTCAAGATCGATCTAATTCTTTACCTGCTATTATTCGTGAACCAAAAACACCACAAACCCCTACTTGTCCTTCACCTATGAGTTATTCTGTAGCAAATTCAAGGCGGTCCTCCACTTCTGAACAGCAATTACTTGATCTCTCTTCAAATAATAATAGTATGACCGATATATCTGTACATAGCAATGACAATAATGGTTCTAAAAAAAGAAAAGAAAGTTCATCCTTTAAACAACATTTAAAACGTTGGGTAGGTTGGGGATCTTCATCATCAACAACTGCAACAACTGCAACAACATCAGCATCATCTAAACAAAAAAAAGTAAAGGATTTAACCATTTCTACTTCTTTATCTGCTCCCATGTCTAAATCACCCTCTTCTATGCAAACACCTTCTTCCACATCCACACCTAATTTTCACCATCAAACACCTGTCTCATCTCAATCTGCATTTGTAACTACTGGTTCGCATTTTTCATTTGCAAAATCAGATGCTTTACATTCTAACATTAGTGTCACTTCTGCACCCCCTACTTCTACTACTTTTGATTCCTCCTCTTCATCTGGGTTACTATATAATAATAATAATTATAATGATAGCAATGTATCAATGGCAGATGCTCCTTTACCTCCACCCCCATTATCTGCTACAACACCTACTGTCTCTTCTTCCCCTGTTCAACAACAACAACCATGGCAACAAGTTGATACAATTATGATGGTTCATGATGCTTACTCTCCTCCACCTCATCACGAAAATAATAATAATAATACCAGCAATAATAATAACATTATTGCTCATGATTTATTATCATCAACTGAAATTATTAAAAATAATAGCGATATCTCTGGAATATCTTCTTTATCTTCTACTTCTACTACTATGACAAATAATCTTTCTGAATCTAATTCTTCATTATCTCAACTCCAACCAGTTACACTAATTAAACACGATTCTATAACTATTGATGACGACGATGATGACGATGACGATGATGATGATGATGATGATGACAATCAATTGAATGAAATAGCAAGTTTAAGTAGTATGGATTCAGATAACCTAAGTATGGAATCAGATGACCCTGATGTGCCATTGAATCAAAGACGTAAACAATCCATGAATATTACTAACGAGAATGATTTACTTCAACTATCTACGACCATTCATACAGAAAAAGTTCAATTACAAGATGATAATAAACAACAGCAATCCTCATCTACATCAACACAGCAACCTGTTACTGAAGAATTTGATAATGAACTTTTCTTTTTAGTCACACAAGGGGTAGATTATTTAAAAAATAGAGAAGAAACAAAATGGGAAGATGAAGGAGGAAATAGATATGAATTTCATCCATGGAATAAAACAAATGAATCTACTTCAACTATGTCATCATCTTTGAATAATAACAATAATAATACCAACACTAATCCTATCATGATGACTGATAGTCCTAATTCAACAACATTATCTTTACATTCTATGAATGAAGAAAATAATAATAATAATAATAATAATAATAATGACCCCAATTCTATTTCTTGCAATACAACTAATACGACTACCATTACTGGAAAAGAATTATCCCATGAAGAAATAGCTTATGATGCCATTAGCCAAGTATTGGCTTCTCCTCCTTTATCACCTGAAACCTCAAAAGTACAACAACAACCACAGCAACAAAAACAGTTACCTCATTTTCCATCTCAATCTGTATTGTCATCGACTACTCCTCCTACTTTAGATGACGATGTAAGTATATATATATAAATTAAAATTAAAAAACAGGTGATTATATTTAATAAGACGATTATGCATATATATTTATACCTTTTCTTTCTATCTCTTTATTTTTATTAGGAATTAAATTGGATTGTCAATTCTCATATTGTTTTTTAAAAAAAAACTATCACTATAGTTGTTTGAATTCAGCATTCTTTGTATGCGCGAGTATGTACTCAAAAAAAAAAAAAAAATAGATCATTTGCTGTACCATTCCTTTTTTTATTATTACTTATTTATTATAATTTTATTTTCCACTGATCATTTATATTTTTTTTATAATACCTTTTTCACTTTTTCTTTTTTTATATACTATATAATATAAAATATACCTAATTTTTAAATATTTTCTTAATATAATCTTTAATCTATAAATAAATATAATTTGTTTTTTTCTCGATAATAATAATAAGAATAAAATTACTTTAAAAAAATTCAATTGTTTCAAAAAAAAAAAAAAAAAATACTACAAATATGATTACTTTTAATTAACATTTTTTAATTTTAATACATGGTCACCATCTGCATAATCAGACAAACAAGATAAAGTTTTTTCACTAAGCATAATAATATTATCCTTGACATAAAGTTGATGATGATGATTCATACTAGAAGGAATGTATTTGTAATTAACCATGATGCCGAATGATTCATTGAGCCCTTTTATAGAAGTATCACCCAGCCAATGTAATTTATGTACACAAGCACCGTTTCTTAAATGAAAATTAGCTACAGGGTCTAATGCATCATTACTTTCCCTTTTTTCTTTTAGTATATATCTATATAATAGTATCAATAATAATAATGGTTATTATAACTGTTGTACCTATTTCATTTTTTATAATAGTGATGAGAATATTTTTTTTTTATTTTACCTTGCACAAAATTCTAACAATTTTGATTTCAAAGGATGATCAATAGTTATTTTAGGAATAAGCTATGAATAAAATATAAATATAAATAGAACATTCATCTTTATTTGTTTATTTACTTGTTATGGGTTTAATTAATTCTTTATTTATTCCACTTACATTTTCCCAATGAAACCCTCCGATATCACATAGTTCATCCACAAGATTAGATTGAGTTAATAACCAATGTCTAAAACCAGGTATAGGGCTTAAAGTTGCAAACGTATGAATGGTAGAGTATGATTGTTGTAATTGATAAATGACCTGTTTGATTAAATGATTCCCTAAATTAATACCACCTAATCCCTGTTGTGTGGTGATGGAATAACAAATAGCATATTTAAAGTCGGATGCCATAGTAGTGGTTTCCACTCGCTGTTTTTGTCTTTTTTTTAATAAAGAACTACAATCATCATTATACGGCATAGGTGAATATAATATGGTTTGGATGCTAGTAGCTAATTCTGGCACAAGAGCTACATGAATAAATACTAATGGTTCTGTAGGCGACGTTTTGGAAAATAATGCAAATACTCTTCTATCTGGTCCAAGCCGTCTATAAATATACAATAAAAAAAATGCACATATATTAACTTATCAAATGAACCATTTATCTTTTTATATTATTATTTTTATCTTACCTTTTAATGTCATTTATATCTTGAACGGCATGTACGGCTTCATATTGACAAATCTATTATTCAATATATAAGTTTTAATCATCTTTAGAAATAATTGATCTTATATAATTTTTTATTTCTCTTTTTACTTTTTCAATGATTTCAGCAGAAGATTGCCAAGTAATTTGTTGAATCATGGACGTATCGGTCACCCAATTTTTAAGTTTATCTCTTAAAATGATTTCTACTTGTTCTATAATTTGATATTCATTTGGATACTGTTTCAACATCTTTAATAAACTAAATCGAATATCTATTAAATATTTGATGCCATTAGGAAGTTGATAAAGTTGATCAAGAAATGATATATAATATTGCTGTTGATAGAGATATTGGATATACTTCAATTTATCTGGCTAATTGGATATACATGTATAAAAAAAGAAAAGAGAAATATATATATATATGTGTGTGTGTGTGTGTGTGTGTGTGTAAACATCAATATTCATATTAAGGCAAATATCAACTATTTTATTTTCTATTGTATTATTATTTTACCATATCTAAGGTTTGAAACATATCATAACAATGGCATATTAACTCATTATTACTACTATTGTTATTTGGTGTTGATGGTGTCAAAGCTTGCTTAAATAATTGATTTATAAATTGTTCATCTTTTATTGCATTTTGAGATGCTTTTGTATTAAAGTAAAAATTACTGGACTCTGAACATAAAAATAATAAGAATAGAATAAGAATAAGAATAAGAATGTTATAATAGAATAAGAATAAAAAAAAGTCTATTTTATTTTTAGCTATCTACCTTGGAATAAAGACCAATAAGAGCCATTTAAGGATTTAATAGAGCTGGTATTGTTAATACGAGGTATATTATTATAAGAAGAATATAACCTTTTATATTTCAATATATTAATGAAATGACGACGATATATAAAATAGCTGTTCATGCAATAAAGAAAAAAAAGAAAAAGAATTAGGATAATAATATAATTGTAAAAGTGAAAAAAAAAAAAAGTCGGAATTTAAATTTTTAAATTTTTGGCACCTGAATATTTCATTGACCCTTTATGCTATTTAAACTATTTCATTTTTTCATTTTTAATTTTTTCTTTCTTTTTCTTTCTTTTTTATTTAAACTTTTTCTTAAAAAAAACTATAGTTATTGCCTATTTATATTACTTTTTAGGTAAAGTATAAAAAGTTTAAATATAAATTTTATTTTATTGTTTCATCCATTAAATATAAACTACTTTGTCTATCGTCGGAACTATACTACACGGCCTTATTTAACACTTTTGATGAATAATATGCTCATCATCTATTTTCTTTTTTTTTCTTTTTATAAACTTTAGCTTTTGTGGAAAAAAAAGTGAACCACTTTAACTTTTATTTATTTACTAAAAGTAAGTGATTTTAATTTTGATATATCATGTGTAGTGTAATTGCATATACTCATTCCTTTTGCTTTGCTCTATTTTTATATGTATAATGGCACGAAAACAATTAAAATAACAATATAAAAAAAGATAGCTATTAAACTATGAACAAATTAATTATATTATTATTATGCATTGTTTTGATTCATCAAGTAGCTGCTTTCCAATGTTTTGCCGGTGATTGTACATCGGAGCGTTGCGAAAGATGCTGTGTTCAAGCAAATCCTGGCCGTACTACTTGGACATGTTCAAGTTGTGGTGGTTGGTTGTTTAGGGAATGCCACTGTAGGCCTGATGGTCAGTGCTAATAAACAGCGAACTGAAATTCAATTTTTTTGTTAGCTTAAATATTTAAAAAAAAAAGAAAAAAAAAAGACATTTTTTATTTTTAACCTTTTTCATTTTTTTTTTTTTTTTATTATATTTGTTTTAATGAATTAATAAAAAAATCTATTTAAGCTATTCAATTTTATTGTCGCCTTTTTTAAAGAACAATGCGGGATTTAAAAATAATCAAAAAAACCTCACACTTTAAACTACGTAAATCTATAAAATTAAACTTTATAATCTATATAGACTATAGACTATTTTTTAATATCAACTATGATAATTTATTTTTAAGTAATTTTCATGTTAATAATTCCCATTTTATTAAGAATTGATTTTTTATATTTGGAATGGAATTTATTATTATTATTACTATTTAATACTGTGCTTGAACCCAGAAAAAATAATAAATAAAGTGGTGTGAAAAAAATATAAAAAAAAAGGATAAAACTCCTGATATTTAATTTTTTTCCTTTTTTTTTTTCTCTCTCTCTCTTTTTGTTTTTTCTTTTTTTTCTCTTTTTATCCTTCTTTTCCTATTCACTAAGCGATACTTATTTTATCTTATCATCTTTATAAATATATATAACTTTGGTAAATTCCTCCATCTAAAATAATAATAATAATATAAATATTATACTTTCTTCGATTCTACTTTTTCTGAGAAAATAAACTTATGCACTCTCTTTTATAATTTTATTAATCTACTTTTTATCCTCTTCTTCTTTTTATTATTATTATTATTACAATAGTTTATTTTACCATATTTTCTCCAATTCATACATACACCCAATTCACCTATATTTTCAAATATTTTTTTTCTTTTTATATACAAAAGAAGAAACTCGAAAATACTCCTAATTCATCTCTTTTAATATTACTCTTACTTATTTGTTTTCCATTATTCTTCAAAAAAAATATGGCCCATGGTCCTATGAGTGGTTTAAAAATAACAGGTAAATATAAAATATACATGGATATTTCCATGATTATGATTATTTTTGATAATTTTCTCTTATGATTATTATTATTATTTTACCGAACCCCATCCTTTTTTTTCCCTAATTATTTTTTTATTGTACTCACACAATATAAACCGTAATATAAAACGCGATCTATATATATATAAACTAATCGAATCACATCTTATTTTCCTCCTTTTTTCTTTTATTTTACATTATTATTTTTGCTTTTATTATTATTATTATTGTTTTAGGTGATCCGGATCCTCATAAAGTACTTAAGGTAGCAGCTAAAGATGGAAGAACTGATGAAGATATGATGCTCCATTATTCCAACTATAAAGTTGCTGGGAATGGGTCCTTTGGTGTAGTATATCAAGCAAAATTATTACGTACTGGTGAAGATGTAGCTATTAAGAAAGTATTACAAGATAGACGATTTAAGGTAAATATAAATAAAAATAGATAGATCAAAATAGGAAAAACATACATACATATACATACATATATATATATCATAGACTAAACCCTTCATATTCACTACTGTTATATTTTTTTATATTATTTTATTTACGATAAAATATATTAGAATCGTGAATTACAAATTATGCGTAGCGTTTGCCATCCAAACATTGTTGCTCTTAAAGCATACTTCTACAGCAATGGTGACACAAAGGTTAGAAAAATAGGATTTAGGGAATAATGGGATTAGGATCGGGAAAAGAAATGAAAAAAAAGAGTTATATTAAAAAATATGAAAAGAGAGAAAGAAAGTTTTACTTACTATATATATACATCTCTTTATTTTATTTTTTTTACTATTTATTTATATACAGAAAGATGAAGTGTATCTTAATTTGGTGTTAGAATTTGTTCCAGAAACAGTTTACAGAGCTACAAGGCAGTATGCTAAAGCAAAACAACATATGCCAAACCTTTATGTAAAATTATACACTTATCAATTATTACGTTCCCTAGCTTACATTCATTCTTTGGGCATTTGTCATCGTGATATTAAACCTCAGAATTTATTATTAGATCCAAGTACTGGGATATTAAAACTATGTGATTTCGGAAGGTAAATTATAAAATAAATAAATAAATATAAAAAGAGGCTTTAAAGACGTTTTAAATATTACAATAATAATAATAATAATAATAATAATAATAATAATAATAATAATAATAATAATAAATGCGTATATACGTTTTATTATTATCATCATATAGTGCGAAGGCACTTGTCCCTGGAGAACCAAATGTATCCTATATATGTTCTCGTTATTATCGCGCCCCTGAATTGATTTTTGGCGCAACAAGTTATACTGTAGCTATTGATATTTGGTCAACTGGATGTGTTATGGCAGAACTGATGCTATGTCAACCACTGTTTCCCGGTAAAATTTATATAGCAATAAATAGATACAAATTGATAAATTTTATTGATAGGACAACTAATATTATTATCTACTATCATTTACTTAATTATTATTAATAGGGGATAGTGGGATAGATCAGTTAGTAGAAATAATTAAAGTTTTAGGAACACCAACAAAAGACCAATTACTTGCTATGAATCCTAATTACACTGAGAATAGATTCCCTCAAATCAACTCTCGCCCTTTCTCAAAAGTAAATAGATAAAATACCATTTACAAAATATATAATCATAACCATAATATTTATTCATTTATATTTAGGTTTTTAGAGCACGAACTCCTCCTGAAGCTATTGAATTTATTGATTTATTATTACGATACACACCTACTAGCCGATTAACAGCTATTGATGCTATGGCTCATCCATTTTTCGATGAATTAAGAGATCCTAATACTAAGATGAATCAGGAAAAACCATTACCACCTTTGTTTAATTTTACTAATCATGGTAATATAAATAACAATGATATGGATTATGATAAGGATAATAAATAAATGAAAGAATGGACCCAATACTCAATGAATTATTTTATTTTCTAAAAAAACATAGAACTATCGATAAAACCTGAATTAATCCATAAACTAGTTCCTGCTCATTGTGAGTCCGAATTATTATCTCGTGGCATTGATATTCATCATTTCCAGCCACTATCAATGGATGATATTAAACGAAAAGCACTGGTGCGCTAAGGGTATATATATATATACATATATATATCATTAATTCTTATGTTCTTAATATTTTTTAATAACAATGTAAAACTTTCTCTTATTCTTTTTATTTTATTTTTATTTTTTTCAATTTATTTTTATGTCTTCTATTAACTCTTGATACTGATTAACTATAGTAATAATCTTTCTTTTTTTTTTCTCTCTCTATTTGTTTGTTATTAAATCAACCCCAGTGATAATTTATGTATATAAAATGTATTTTTTTTCTTTGCAATTATATATATATATTAAAGTTTCTTAAATTCCTAATACCTTTTTTATATAACTTTTACTATAAAAAAGTGATTGTTACTTTTATATTGCATAATAAAAATATCCTTCACAATTGATAAAATGATGTTTTTTTAAATTTATGCGAATAACGAGAGAAATAAAAAATTAAAAATTAATAAAATGGCTCTGCATTTATTAGATAATTTATAATTATATAAAAAAAATCTATATAAACTTATTCTTTTTCTTTTTGGATATATTGATTCTTTAATCTTTTAATTTATTTTTCATTTTTTATACTAATTTTATTTCTCTATTTTTCTATTTCGCATTTCTTTTATATATTTTTTTTCATCACCGTTTGAAATAATTAGTCATTTTTAACAATCTTAAACATAATTGAGTCATTAAAATACAGATAAAATATCTAAAATTATTGGTATATATACTATATATATTATAATCATGATTATATGCAATTACTTAATATTTAACGTTGGTTTGGTTCATAAGGATTGGTTTTGTATATAAATAATAAAAATATAAATGAAAAAGAAAAGGTATGATAATGATAAACATATATAATTTATTACTATTTATAATTTATTATTTACCATTATTATTATTATGATTTACCATATAAATAATTTATTTATTTATAAATACTACAAATGCCTAGCTAGACGTTCCGTTTCAAAAATAATAGTACGCCATAATTTCATCACAAATACTAAAGCATCTTCATCTAAAGTCATTTCCAATTCTGCCACTAAATCCACTGGTGCAGTATGTTTCCTTACTGAATCCAAAATAAAAGTAATCAATTCATCTTCTTCTGTACCAACCAATTCCAAAATTTTTTTAGCCACAAAAGGTTGTAACTTAGTGTTCATTACATCTTCATTTAATACATCCCATCGAATATCCCATTTCCAAAGTTGATCTTCCGAACTAGGAATAGATGATATAAGTTCTTTTATTTTCTGATTACGTTCTTCTTCTGATAAAATAGGTATATCTTGCGTTTCATTTTCTTCTTGTTGTTGTTGATCTTGATCAGTTGTTGTTTGATTTTGATTATCTTCCATTAATGTATCTTCATCTTTAATTTCACTATAATCCAGTGGAATCAACACCCTTCGTTTACGCCCATTATCTTCGTCATCGTCATCATCACCTAAATTACCACCCATCCGTTTTGTCGGTAATTGACCTAAATTTATTTTAGTCGTTTTCAACTTTGTTGGTGCTACTTTTATTGGAGAAGCTGGTAAAGATGGTGTCGCTGTTAAAGAACTAGGTGATTGTGTATTTGACAATTCAATACTATTTTGTTTTTTATTTTGGTATTCTACATTTGGTGATTGATCTCCACTGTTTGATATGTTTTCCTTTTCATGTACTTTATCTATATCCATTGCTAATCTACGATCTTCTTCATCACGCTCTTCTTCACGTCGTTTTAAATGTAATCTTGCTTTTCTCCAACGAGATCTATAAATAATATTTTTTAAAAATAATAAAAATAATTAATATACCCATTTCTACATTTATATATATATATTATTATTATTACTTTAAAAGCTAACAAAATAATAATAATAATAATAATAATATAATAGTAAAAATTACCTATCATTATAAAATTCATTATCATCATTTTTCATTTCTATATCATCATCCCATTCTGCCAACCTCTTTGCCCAAAATTCTTTTTCATTTAATCGGCGTTCTTGATCTTCACGATTTTTTTTAAGGTTATGTTCATGTTCTTCCAATCTAGTTAATTCACGTTGTTCAAATCGTTTTTCACGTTGACGAAAAGTAATTTCCATTTCCTTTTGATATTTTTCTTGTTTGCGTCTTTCTGCTTCTTCATCGTCTTTTTCTAATTCAGGATCATAATCTTCTATAGATAATTGCTCTGTATGACCTTTCACAAATTCTTGTCTCTTACGTGGTTGCTGACGACGGTCTTCATCATGATGATGGCGATGGTGACGATGTCGCTGATGATGATGATCCGAGCTTTCTTCCTCTTCTGATATTGAACGATGTCTTTCATGAGTACTGTTTTGTTGATCTTGACTGGAGGAGGTTTTGGTTGCCTGTTCTCTTAAAAATGCTAAATCTTTACCTAATGTATCCATAATATTTTTTTTTTCATTTTCTTCTTTATCTTCTTCATTATTAACTGTTGCATCTAATAAAGTTGAAGATGCTGAGGATGGCTGTGATGTGATATCTATGTCTTTTACATCCTTTACTTTTTTTCCAGAATGAATATGTTGTATAATTGTATTTACTTTTTCTAATGATTTTTCATCTTTTTCTTTTTCATCCGTTACAGCTGCGCGTGAACTTTTATAATGGTTTAAATAGTTTCGTACATTATCATCAGCTTTCACAATTAATGTCTTTTCAATTTGACTTCCATCTTGTGCCTTTAAAACGATCCCTTTATTATTTTCTTCCCCTCCAAGAATTCTTAATGCTCTTAAAACACTATCAGGATCTTGATATGTTGCAAATCCAAACCCTTTAGGATTACCTGCTTGATCTTTTACACGTTTCCATTCTATTAAAGATCCACAAGCCTATATTAAAAATAAATGTAATAGTGCAGAAAAAAAAATACATATATTAAATATAAATATTATATTAAAATAACAAAATAACTATAACTATATTAAAAAGGCTTACTTTTAAAAGCTGCTCAATCCATTCATCCTGTATACCCGGTGCTATAGCACCAACAAACAAAGTATTGAGTTTGCTGTTATTTAGATTCATTTCGAAAGTTGGTGGTGGTGCCATCATTGGTGGAGGTGGTCTAAGAGGTGGTTGTGCGTATCCACCGAGTTTTAAATTTGGAAAATGAGGTGGTGGCTGTTGTGGTGGTATATTTCCATAGGGCATACCTGGTGGTGGTCTATTATAATGATTAGGTCGAAAAGGTCTATATCCGCCTCTTGGTGCATATCCTTTTAAAAAAAAAAAAAAAAAAAAAAAAAAAAAAAAAGAATAATCATATATATAATTTAATAAAATAAAATGATAATATTAATATCAATCTACCAGATATTTTTTGAAATTCAAACTATTTATTTGATTGCTTATAGATAATATTTTTTTACCATATGGATTGGGCCTAGTTGGATCCATTATTGTTATATTATATATTTTTTCCACAAGAGAAATAAAAGAAAAAAAGAGAAGAGGAGAGAAAAAAAAGTACGAAAATTTATTCCAAAAATAGTGACTCTAAAATTTTTTGTACTCCGGATATTTTTTTAAATATTAAACTACTTATGTCTAAACAAAAAATAATAATAATAACACAATAATAATAATAATAATAATTGAATTGTATATAAAACAAAAAGGTTAAAACAAAAAAAAAAGTTAAAATCCTGTTAAATTTTGTATCTTATTATCATATAGTACTAGTCAAACTAACATTCTGTCGATAATAATAGTATTGATAAAAAAAAAAAAAAAAAAAAAAAAAAAAAAAAAAAAAAAAAAAAAAGAAAAAGGAAACAAAAAACAATAATTAAAAACCAGCATCGGAATTCAAAAGGAATAACCTTTCGTAAATGGACTTTGAAAACCAACTTTATTTATTTTCAAATCCTTTTCCTTTTTCTTTACTTTTCCTTTTTGTATAACTTATTTTTTTTTTTTTAAACCTTTCCTTAATTTTATTAAATCCTTTCGCTTTTATGATTTTTATAGAATAGTATTATAAATGTTAATAATAATCAAAGTAGTACTAGATCCTCTAAAAAATATAAATACGACGATTGTTTTTAATAAAATAAAGGACAACTCTTTTTGATAAGATTCATATTAATTACTTTTGTTATTTTATCAGAAGAATAGTTATAACAAATAGTATTGTCTGAGTGACGCGTTTATTAAAAGAATACGGATATTCATAGAATAATTATAAAAAATAACTTCTACTAAAATTATAATAGATAACCAAAACAACATTGGTAGCTGAACCTATGTCCATGAACGAAGACGATAGTATGAATGATCCAGTGGCCCCTCTAAATAATGAACAGCCTGTGGACGGTTTCAAACACCTTAAAGTACCCCCTCTACCAGAGTATAGTGGTGAACGATCAGCTGTTGCATTGGATAGATGGATAATGAAAGTAGAAAGACATCAACAAATATTCCATTGGAATGATACAGATACTTATATGCTTGCCACTCTCACCTTAACTAACTCAGCGGAAGTTTGGTTACTCGGTTATGAAAATGAATTAAAAAATAGAAACCTTGTTGGATCTTGGATAAGATTAAAACATGATCTTATACGGCAATTCAAGCCTGCCTTATCTATACAAACGGCAAGAGACCAGTTGGCTAGAACTAGGCAAGAAAAGTCAGTCGCGGATTATATCGACCAATTCACAAAAATATGTTTAGAAATTCCTAATATCACAGAAGATGAAAAGAAAGACAAATTTATACGAGGACTAAAACCCGCAATATATGAACATGTAGCAACAAACAACCCGTCCGACTTAGAACAAGCCAAATACCTTGCTTTACTCAAAGATTCTGCTATTGGATCTGTCAACAGTAGATTAAGTTTCAATAATAAGTCAACTTTTAATAACGGATCGGCTTTTTCTGACAATGTGGTACCTATGGACTTGGATAATCTTAATCAACGAAGGAATTTTAAAAGAAATAATTTTAAAAATAATACAATCGAAAAAAGATGTTATTATTGTGATAAACCTGGTCATCTTAAACAAAATTGCAAGATTCGTCAACGAGAAATCTGGAAGTTGGTAGATAGTAAAAAGAACAAGGATAAGATATTTATGGTATCACGCAATATTACCAACTGTAGTAATAGTGAAGAAGACGAAATTGATGAAAAAGATAACGTACTTTATGATATTATGAATAAAAATGATTTTGAACAATATTCTCATGAGGTTATTAATAATGATATGTACGAACCCAGGAGTGGTGAAAAAGAAAATGAACAAGAAAAATTAAAAAAGGATATGTTTTATTTAGAAAAAGTTAATAATATGGGAACCGATTTGCCTACATATATTGTAAGTTGTAATGGTCATGAATTAAAGGTATTAATAGATAGTGGAGCGAGTGCCAGTTATCTATCGCCAAAATGGAAATGCTTGTCAAATAAAATAATCAAAATAAGTGATCGAGAAGTAGAAACAGCAGATGGCAAAATTACTACTATTACCCAACAAGCAGAATTAGACGTTAATTTCTCTAATTGCAAATATAAAATATTACCCTATATTTTTAAAACAAAATTTGATTTAATATTGGGGAAAGATTGGTTAAGTATGGCATTACCTATACCAAATTGGACTAATGATACATGGAAACTAAATCAAGGAAATACAACCGAAACCATCCATCCATTAAATCATCACATTAAATCACCTGAATTACCCTTCTTAATATCAGCACAACAAATAAAAAAGATAAATAAAAAATATAATCAATTATATTTATTATATAATAATGAAGATCTAACTACAACTAACACTAATACTATTCCTAACGATACTACTAAATTAGATTCTGAATGGAAAAATATAATCGCAACTTACCCTGATGTATTTAAAAATAACTTACCTGGCTTACCACCTTTAAGAAAAGTTGAACACTTAATTAATACGGGGGATGCAAAACCAATCTATAGACAACCATATAAAATGAGTCCACTCGAATTAGATGAATTAAAGAAACAGCTTGACGAACTATTACAACTAGGGCTTATACAACCAAGCTCTTCACCTTGGGGAGCACCAGTACTATTTGTAAAAAAGAAAAATGGAACGTTACGAATGTGCATAGACTACCGAGCCGTTAATAAACTTACAATACGTAATACATATCCTCTACCACGAATAGATGAGTGTCTTGATAGATTAAAAGGTGCAAAATACTTTACCTGTTTAGATTTGAAGAGTGGATATCATCAAATCAGGATTAATAAGGAGGACATGCCAAAAACAGCGTTCAATACTAGATATGGACAATATGAATTTAAAGTATTACCATTCGGGTTAACGAATGCACCACCTACATTTCAAAGAATGATGAATGATATATTAGGATCCATCTTAGATAAATTTGCCATGGTATACCTAGATGATATTTTAATTTTTAGTAAAACTAAAGAGGAGCATATTAAACATGTTAGACAAGTCCTTGATCGATTACAAAAAGCCAAAATGATAGTTAATATGGACAAATGTGAATTCGGCCTACAAGAATTAACATTCTTAGGATATGATATTTCATCGGAAGGCATAACACCAAGTAAAAGAAAGACCAAAGCTATTCAAGAATGGGCTGTACCTACTAACGTCCAACAAGTACGACAATTTATTGGTATGGCACAACAATACAGAAGATTTATTAAAAATTTCGCTGGAATTGCTGCACCTATCACTGATCTTACTAAAGGAGTAGGAGTCAAGAAGCGACCGATAGTTTGGACTGAAGAGTGTCAACAGAGTTTTAACCAAATAAAAAAGTTACTTACTACAGCACCAGTACTATTACCACCTGATATGCATAAGCCTTTCAGAATAGAAACTGATGCATCCGACGTAGGAATAGGAGCGGTACTACTACAACCAGATAAAAATCAAAAATGGCACCCAATAGCTTTCGAATCAAAGAAACTATCATCAACGGAAAGGAATTATCCTACACAAGAACGAGAATTATTAGCTATATTGCATGCATTACGAACTTGGCGATGTCTTATAGAAGGAAATAAATATACTGTATATTCAGATCACTTACCTCTAAAATATATGAAAACCCAAAAAGAACCTACCAAACGATTAACTAGGTGGATGGCTGACCTCGAACTATTTTCCCCTGACATACAATACAAACCTGGAAAAGAAAACCATGTACCAGATGCCTTATCCAGACGAGATGAAGGTGAAGAACAAAATAAATCCATTAATAATATTAGTGACATAGAGCCTGAATACTTGTACGCATCTCCATTAACGCATCCAACGGACTGGCCAAAATACTATTTAGTAAATAATCCTAACAACATACCACCTACAGCTAAAGATTTATTAAATAAAAATAAAGAAACGTTTATTGTTAAAGATAATCAAGTATTTAAAAAAATAAACATAAAAGATGAACTACTAGAAATACCTTTTATACCTTTCGCCAGACGAGCAGACATAGTTAACCAATATCATCAAGCTTTTGGACACATTGGATCAATCACCACCATGGAACTAGTAAAAAGACGGTATTGGTGGCCCACGATGCAAAAAGATATTGTTAATTGGTTAAAAGAATGTAAGCAATGCCAAATGAATGGGAATAAAGATAATAAACCGCATGCCGAAATGAAACAATTAAGAATACCGGCTGCTTTTGGAAGATGGCACCTGGATTTCGTTGGAGAATTACCACAAACTATTAAAGGAAATAAGTGGATTATAACTGCTGTCGATTACACTACTAATTGGCCCGTCGCAAGGGCAGTACCTGATGCTACTGCAGAAACTGTTGCTGATTTCATATATGAAGAAATAATGATGAAATTTGGATGTCCAGAGGAAGTTTTAACAGATAGAGGTGCAAACTTTACTAGTAAATTAGTCCAACATTATTTAAAAAAAGTCTCAAGCAATCACTTATTAACATCAGCCTTCCATCCTCGTACTAATGGTAAATGCGAACGATTTAATGGTGTTTTTAAAAATATGCTGAGAAAATATGTAAACGGAGCTCTACATCGTTGGGATGATTTTGTTAATACAGCACTATAGGCGTGTCGAATAAGAAAGCACAGTATAACGGGTCTATCACCTTTTTTTATGACTTATGGCCGTAATCCTATTCTTCCAGGTGATATACTACGACCATATATTGATAACATAACCATGAGGGACCCAAGAACTATCGCAGAAATTAATACAAAGGAATTGGAACGATTAAACCAACATAGAGCTGCAGCCACATTTAAAATGAAAATCGCATCCGATAAAGAGAAGCAAAAATGGGATGCTGTTATAAAAAAAATCAACTTTGAAGTCGGCGATCACGTAAAAATAACCCATGAAGGACGCTATGGATTGGAACCAAAGTTTAAAGGCCCATATCTTATTGTTGGAAAGAATAATCAGTATAATACATACAAATTAGAGACACTATCTGGTGAACCTGTTGATGCATGGACACACGCTGATCGGTTAATGCCAATATACGGAAGTGTTGATAAAGATCCCTGGTACGATCCTGTTGTAGAACGGCGTAAGTGGCGTAAAGCTGTGACTACTGATGGCAAAACAATACCGAACGATCGATAACATAAGACTATTAATAATGTTCAGGGTCGAACAAAAGTTTGGAAGGGGGATAATGTCGATAATAATAGTATTGATAAAAAAAAAAAAAAAAAAAAAAAAAAAAAAAAAAAAAAAAAGAAAAAGGAAACAAAAAACAATAATTAAAAACCAGCATCGGAATTCAAAAGGAATAACCTTTCGTAAATGGACTTTGAAAACCAACTTTATTTATTTTCAAATCCTTTTCCTTTTTCTTTACTTTTCCTTTTTGTATAACTTATTTTTTTTTTTTTTAAACCTTTCCTTAATTTTATTAAATCCTTTCGCTTTTATGATTTTTATAGAATAGTATTATAAATGTTAATAATAATCAAAGTAGTACTAGATCCTCTAAAAAATATAAATACGACGATTGTTTTTAATAAAATAAAGGACAACTCTTTTTGATAAGATTCATATTAATTACTTTTGTTATTTTATCAGAAGAATAGTTATAACAAATAGTATTGTCTGAGTGACGCGTTTATTAAAAGAATACGGATATTCATAGAATAATTATAAAAAATAACTTCTACTAAAATTATAATAGATAACCAAAACAACAATTTAACAAGAAGCCCTGTTAGCTCAGTCGGTAGAGCGTGGGACTTTTAATCCTAAGGTCGAGGGTTCGAGCCCCTCATAGGGCGAGCTTCTTTTTTATAAACGCTTACCGGTTAAATAATTAGCCTGTTGGTGCGCGTATGCCGCTTTGTATTGTTGTGTAAATTTTTGGTTGTTTGAAAAGTAGAATTTCCTTTTATAGTTTTGGAAAGTAGATAGCTTTGTAGTGTTGTGTGTGTTTTTGGTAAGAGTTATTTTTGTTAAAATAAAATAAGAGAGTTTGTATTTATATTAATTATAAATAAGATAATTCCAGTGAGCACCAGTTCTTGTTTTGTAAGTAGAACGACTTAATATAACGTAAAAGTAAAAAAAAATAAAAGGATAAAAAAAATAAAAATATTTAAAAAAAATTCAAAAGTATATGCAAATGAATTTAAAAGTCAGAGAATAGATTATTATATAAAAAGAGTAATAATCAAATAAAGTAATAATAAAATTAAAAAATAAAATATAAAAGTTTATATATGTTGTATATAAATAAAAATAGAGATTTCACTTAAGAAATAAAAATATATCTGTTATAGTAATAAATATGATTTCAATTAAGAAATTAGTATAAAGTTAAAATAAAATAAAAATAAAAATTGGTTTGGACAAATAAAATATTTATTATATAAAATATTATCTTAAAAATTTGACATTTATATTTGACAAAGAAAAAAAAAAAACAAAAGAGAAAGAGAAATATTCTTTCCTATTTATATTAAAACAAAATTTATTTTTGAGAGAGAGAGAAAGAAGTCATACGGTCAAGGATGTGCGGTTGTGGATGTACATCTGTGGATGTGCGTCTGTGGATGTGCGTCTGTGGATGTGCGTCTGTGGATGTGCGGTTGTGGATGTGCGTCTGTGGATGTGCGGTTGTGGATGTGAGCTTGACCAATTAAAACAAAAGTTAAAAAAATTTTTTAAACACCGGTAGGATCATTATCCTGCGCGACAGTAGTTTAGTTTAGTTGTCAGTGAGCACCAGTATCTTGTTTTATAAGTAGATACAACTTAGTTTAGATTGATAGTTTAAAATAAAATAAATTATATAATTGGATAAAGATCAACAATTATATAGACAAAGTAATAAAATTAAAATATGATGTAAATACGAATTTATGAAGTATTAACAATATTACACGAGCTAGTGATATTAGTTGTTATCATTCTTTTCCTTTATTTAGATCGAACAATTTTACTACTGAGTTTTAAAAATTATTATAAAATAATTTTTTTTTTTTTTTTTTTTTTTTTTTTTATCTTCTTTTGGAGACTAATACTAATAATAATAATAATAATAATAATAATAATAATAATAATAATAATAATAATAATAATAATAATAATAATAATAATAATAATATTAGAAGGTGGGTGGGCGGGAACAACTAATATCACTAGCTCGTGTAATATTGTTAATACTTCATAAATTCGTATTTACATCATATTACACTTCGCTTTTCGTGATATTAGTTGTTCATTCAGAGTTTCTTCTGTTATATTAGATGACCCATAGGAAGATATACGATAGAAGTGTTCGAAAATATCTTTAGAGGACCAAGACCCATGGGCTACAATATCATCCACTGAAATGCCTGCTTGAGCAGCTAAGGTGGCCGCTAATGCTCTTGCACTTGGAATTGGAGCACCTTCTTCTTTATTAACCTTTGACATTACCTCCCTAATATATTTAGCTATTCTGTCTTTCGACAGAGGCATACTAAGATCATTCACATATCTATATAATCTGTTTATTTTTATGTCTTGGAAATTAGGATGTGGTGTATAGCACGGAATGTCAACAATTAAATTGTGGTAGTGTTGGTAAGCTTGGACCGGACATAAAAGTTTATTTGAGTGTGGATGGATAGCCACTCTTTTATGTATATGCTTACCCTTCCTTTTTTCTTTTGGTGCTATAACCAATAAATGTAGGATTCCTTTGTTATCGATAAGGTTTTTGTCCATATCGATACGAGCAATATCCGAAGGACGAAGGAAACCTGCCATAGCTAATAACCAGATAGATTTTATAGTGATTAGAGTTGTGGTAAGTGATGAATTATTTCCTAGGTTAGAAATATAATGTAAAGCAGGATGTATGTCGTAATCCCATTTTTTATTAGGTTGTATAGTATTATTATCTATAGCTTTTAGTAAAGTAATAAAACTCTCATTATTTTTAATTAATTGTTGAGTTTTTTTATTATATAGTTGAAGTAAAGCTGTGGAGTATACACGAATTGTACTTGTCGAATATCTTCGACTGTGATAAATATCGGAGAGGAAATTAACAATGTGGATATGTGGATCAGTATTATAATCAATGGATTTATCTTCACACCATTGTTTAAATTTTTGTTGGTTGTTGTTATAAGTTCTGCATACTTTATTTTTGTGTTGGTCAATTATTGTTGTTGCTGTTTTGGAAAGTTGATTTAATTTTCTCTTTTTGGATGGTTGATGTTCCACGCTAGCATTGTCCATTGATCGTTTTTTTGTATTTTTTGTTGAAGGTGTTGGATGGGATATTGTTGAAGATGTAGTTGATGGTGATTCTGGTGTAGAGTTGATAATGATTGTCGAATGGGTTGGTGAATTAATTGATATTGGTGAAGAAGTATTGGTGATTGGTTGGTCAATTGTCTTAGGAGAGGAAACCAAGGGGCTGATGGCCAGTTCGGTGTCAAAAGTGTTGCTTGTGTCGGTTGTAACCAAAGTCTCTGTATTATTTTGGATAATAGGTTCCAAGGAGGTGCTATGTATAAGCGACCTGTTATTGTTGACCAGTCCTTGGAAAAAGCATTGATCCAAGTTGCTTGATGATGATATTGAAGGGAAACAAATTTCTTGAGTTGACTGTTGTTGTGTGTCGCAAAAAGATCTATTGAATGAGGTCCCCATAATTGATCTATCATCTGAAACGTGTTCTTTGGTAGTGTCCATTCTATTTCTTGTTGAAGTTGGCGTGATGGTGCATCCGCAGGATTTAGTTTGGACGGAACATATAGGGTGGATAGGTATATGGATTGATGGAAGCATAGTTTCCAGATAGACATCGCTATTTGGTTCAGTATCAATGAACGAGTTCCCCCGTAATGTTGTACATAAGCAATTGCCGAACGGTTGTCTGAGCAAATCTGTATATGTTGAAAACGTTGGAATTGTAGATGTTGAAATATCTTTTTGATTGTCAATAACTCTTTGACATTGATGTGGTATTTCAGTTCCTGTTTGGACCATTGACCCTGTATTTTCTGTTGATCCCATACTATAGCCCATCCTTTGTCTGATGCATCCGTGAAAATCTGAATTGTCGGTAGATTGTTGATAATGTGGTGTCCATTCCATTTCGTTAGTTGAGAGATCCACCAAATTAATTCTGCTTTCATTTGTTGATTGATCTGGCAATGGGAATGATGTCTGAATCGATTTAGAATTTGAACCATGGATCTCGTCCGAAGTCTTGCTTGTTGATTGCCCAGTTGAGTGGCTAGAACTGTGCCTATGAATCTCGATAGGTTGGTCCAAGTTGTTGTTGTCTTTTTCAATAACTGGTAGGCCATGCGTCGTATCGATCTGATCTTCTTTCCTGGAACTGATATCATCATATCTTTTGAATTTATAATCATCCCTAAGTGTTGAATGTGTTGTTGGGGATTTAGAGAAGACTTTTTGGTATTTATCATCCATCCTAATTGTGTCATTTTTTCTATTACTTGTTTGGTTTGAAGATTTGCTTGTGCTTTGGAAGATGCCATTATCAACAAATCGTCTAGGTAAGCTGTAATCCTTATACCCTTTCTTCTTGCCCAACGAAGTATTGGTTTTAATATTTTTGTGAATATAAGTGGAGAAAGGCTGAGGCCGAATGGTAAAACTTTGTATTGGTATATTTGGTCTTTCCATTTGAATTGTAGTAGATGTCTTGAAGAAGGGTGGATTGGGATGTGATGAAAGGCGTCCTGAAGATCTATGGAGGTAAGGTAATCTCCTTGTTGTAGAAGTTTGGTTATTGTCGTCATTGATTCCATCTTGAAGTGATAAGTTGGTAAATAATTGTTGAGTTGTTTTAAATTGAGAATGGTGCGAAGGCCTCCATCTTTCTTTGGAATTACGAAGATGTTGGAGTGGAAACCTATTGAGTGTGGAGGGATTGGTTCTATGGCTTGTTTTTGTAATAAGGTTTGTATCTCTAATTCTATGGTGTTGGTGGAAGTCTGATTGTGTAGTTGCGGTTGATGATGAAATAGGTATGGAAAGGTGAGAGGAGGTTGGTGGCGAAGAGGAATTTTGTATCCTTGATGAATTATTTGATGAATCCATGAAGGTAAAGGAGAAGGTAAGGAAGAAGACCAAAAGGAAGAGAAATAAGAAAGACGACCTCCTACAGGTATTATATCCTTTTGTTGGAATGATGGCGTGAATGAAATTTTTGAAAAGAATTTTTAATAAAAGGATTGTTAGAATTAGTGTTAGAATCTTTTGAATTATTAAATTTGTTGGATTGTTTAGCGTCGTATGAATTATTAGAATGTGGAAATCTTGATGGTGAATATTCTTCATTAGTGACCCCTGAATTAATGTCGTTATTAAAGGAGGATTTATGTCGGGGTTTATTACGCATGAATTTTTTATTTGTAGTTTGTTGGATAGACTGTTGAAGTTTAATGTGATCAGCCAATTCTTTTGGATCCATAAGAAGGTTATCATCAGCGGAAGGAGGGGAAACTCTTGTAGGCAGTCCTTTACAAACATTTTCTTGTCGAAGTGTAGTAAGGTGAGATGCCAAATCTGATAAAAGAGCATCGATATTTGCCAGAAAATCCAAGGTATGTTGTTGTTGTTGTTCCGGTGTCCAATTATTATAAAGAAGTTGATAAGTGAACCAATCCATTGGCCGAGTGATACCTGATAATCGGTATTGAATATCATAAAGATGGTTATTAATAATCTTTGCCTGTGTTGATTGACTAACTTTGATTGATTTTGGTGGTTCATATGTGCGAAGAGTGTTTTTAGGGCAATCGAATATAAAACGTCGACGATCTGTATCCAGTAAAGTATGACGAAAGAAATCCTTTTGTATATAAGGGCATTGTTGTAACATATCGGCTGTAGGTGTGAAATCTGCACCAGGAAAACGGATTTGTACATTAGGATCTTCATTATAAAAAGGATAATTGGAAGAAGAGGTTTCCAATTGCTCAATTCTTTGGAGAAGATTAATGGCCCATTGTGGAGCTTGTTCATTAGAATTATTAGGAACATTATTAGATTCGTTAGTAGACATAATCAACGACGGAAGTCCAGTGCGTAGTAAAATAGTCGAACGAAAAGAAGATAAAAAAAAAAAAAAAAAAAAAAAAAAAATTATTTTATAATAATTTTTAAAACTCAGTAGTAAAATTGTTCGATCTAAATAAAGGAAAAGAATGATAACAACTAATATCACGAAAAGCGAAGTGTAATAAAATAAGTATAATATCGGATAAAGATCAACGATTATTATAATAAAATAATATAAAGTAATATTGGATAGTAATCAACAATATTAATATAAAATAAAAATAATCTTTAGCTAAAAAGATGAGTTAATAGACTTATTGGTTATAATATAAGTTCTTTTATTTAAAATTAACTTGTTATTAACTGATTTTTCAAAAATAAAATAAAAATTGTCGAGTATTTATATAAAAAGGATTTGAATTTTAAATACCGATCATTGATATATATATGCTAGTGCATATATATAAGAGAGTATATATATATATCTATACTGAGTTTAAATGGGATATATATACCTATATGTATATATATAAAATAAGATTATAGTTAAGCCTTGCCCAAATATGGGAGGTTTAGCCAGAACATAACAGTATATTTCTTTTTACTTTATATGGTGTTTTTGCTAAAATAAAATTAAATAAATAAATAAAAAATAAGTTTAGTCCAAAATGTCATTTTTATTTTTTTATTGAGCTAAATTTTTTATTAAAAAACAGAGTCGCCCTTTCTATATGAAAAAATAAAAAATAAAAACGTTGTTGTGTGTGTTTTTGGTAAGAGTTATTTTTGTTAAAATAAAATAAGAGAGTTTGTATTTATATTAACTATAAATAAGATAATTCCAGTGAGCACCAGTTCTTGTTTTATAAGTAGAACGACTTAATATAATAAAAAGTAAAAGAAAAATAAAAAGATAAAATAAAATAAAATATTTAAAAAAATTCAAAAGTATATGCAAATGAATTTAAAAGTCAGAGAGTAGATTATTATATAAAAAGGGTAATAATCAAATAAAGTAATAATAAAATAATATATAAAAGTTTATATATGTTGTATATAAATAAAAAGAGATTTCACTTAAGAAATAAAATATACTTGTTATAGTAATAAAAATGATTTCAATTAAGAAATTAATATAAAATTAAAATAAAATAAAAATAAAAATTAGTTTGGACAAATAAAATATTTATTATATAAAATATTATCTTAAAAATTTGACAAAGTAAAAAAAACAAAAGAGAAAGAAAAATATTCTTTCCTATTTATATTAAAACAAAATTTATTTTAGAGAGAGAGAAAGAAGTCATACGGTCAAGGATGTGCGGTTGCGGATGTGCGGTTGTGGATGTGCGTCTGTGGATGTGCGGTTGTGGATGTGCGTCTGTGGATGTGCGTCTGTGGATGTGCGGTTGTGGATGTGAGCTTGACCAATTAAAACAAAAGTTAAAAAAACTTTTTAAACACCGGTAGGATCATTATCCTGCGCGACAACGTATTGGTTTATATAAAATAGTTATTTTTATTTTAAAAATTTATAATGATGTTATGTGGGTTTTTGGTTAAGATTTATTTTTTGAAATGAAGAATGAGTATTATAAGTTATATTTGGAGTATATAATAAGTTTCCAATGAGCACCAGTTCCTGATTTATAAGTAGAATGACTTAATATAAAAGAATAAAAATTAAAAAAATTTAAAAAATAAAATTGAAAAAATAAAAAGAAATAAAATGAAGAGTATAAGTAAAATATAAGCAGGATTAAAGCAAAAGTTTAATGACCGCCGAGTAAAATAGTAATAAAGAGTTTAAATGATTTAGATCAGTAGTATAAAATATTATTAAAGTAAAAATAAAATAATTTGTTAATTAAAATAGATAAATTCAATAATTGAATATGTTCTAGTAAGTTAAAATAAAAAAATTAAAATTATAAAGTTTGTTTTATAAAGTGGACAAGTTAAATAATTATTTAGTAGACAATAATTTATTATAAAAATTTGACAATTTAAGAGAAAGAAAGGGAAAAAATTGGTTCTATTTATATTTAAAAAAAAAATTAAAAAAAAATATTTAAAGTATATCGAGAGTAGGGAAAAGAGATGAAAGTGACTATCGTATGGAGTGGCCACTCTAGGTGCGGCCACTCCAGGTGTAGCTACCCCAAAAAGCAGCACCTAATTTTAAGGAGGGCCATTGGTATCACCATTATCGACAATAACAATATACAGATTTAAAAAGTTAATAAATTAGGATTAGGAGCAAGCATTAATTTGATAAAAATTAATAGATATATTATAGTAATAACTACAAGGACAGATTAATACCATATAATAATAATGTAGATATATTATATACATGCTTTTTTAATACGTATAATATTTATTGATTAATTACATTATCTCTTTCATTATTCATGTTTCTTATTAAACATTATTATAGTTTGTTTATACGCATATCCAAAAATTTTATTAAATTACATTCTTTATTATAATTATTTTTTTATATAAATATAAGTTCTTTTGTGAGTTTATAGTACTAATTATTTTATTAACAAATTTTAAAATCAACATACAACTTACCGCATCCATTTATTATTATTATTATTATGTTACATGATGAATAATAAATTAGTATCTAAAAAAATATAAATAGAAAAAAATAATTAAAAAATTAATAACTTGTCATTATTATTGTTGTTCTATATTGAATTAAATAAAAGAGACTTACCCATAGGATGACTAGAACTAAATTGGGGACGTTGAGAGTATTTTTCACGTAAAATTGCACGAATACTATTTAATAATTGTAAATAGGATTGGTTCTTATTTTGCCTTAAGGTAGCTATAAAATAAAAATAGCAATAAAAATAAAATTGTTCAGTTTTCTTCGTTGCTTTTTTATTTTTATTTTTTTTATTTTTATTTTTTTTCAAAAAATATCAATTTATTAATAGCATCACACACACGAATGTACATATATAATAATAATAATAGTAGTAATAATAACTTACTTGTAATTGCATAACTCATTGCGCCTGTAGCGTTAGAAGCAATAATGGCATCAGCACTAGTTTGGTCATCCTTACATCCAGAAAACATAATAACATCTGCTTCAGAACCCTTGAATTGCTTCATTTTTGCATCTGCCTTTTTTCCACCAGCTACTTTTTTACCAGTTGACATTAAAGATGAAAGAGCTCCGCCTACGTTACCACTTGCATAGGCTAATCCAGCCTTCATTAATCCATTGCCTGCTTCTTTGAGAGGATTTGATTCTTTCACTGCACCTTGAGTTGAATAAACATATGGTAAATCTAAAGCTGTTCCACTGTGACAACTATCAAAAATAGCTGTTAAACGGCAACCTCTTGGTAAAGGACGTACCATTATAGCATTCATTTCCTATATTTATATTATACATGAATGATAATAAAATAATAAAAAAATAATAGTATAATCGGTCAATAAATAATTAGCTTGGAATTGATATTCTTCTTGGTTAATTTATTATTATTTTTAAATAAACTTACATCATCAAGAATTTGACCAGAGTTACCAGGATATCTATCATGATCAACAGGATAAATAGTTTCATCACTTCCATCATCTTCATCCCCATCCAAATCTTTAACCTATGTATGCATAGTTGCCATAATATTTATATATTTATATATATATATATGAGTAAGTAAAAACTTTTATAATAATAATAATAAATATAAACTTATAGAAAAGCAATAACTTACACTACCACCATGGCCACTGAAATGGAAAAAGAAGCTATGTATGTAAAAGAAAAAAATGTTATGTATACTATTTTCAGATAATGGTAATTAAAGTATTATGCAGTTATATAGACTTACGAATCATTAGGCTGAGCATTAGCCACCAACCATTGCATACCATTAATCATATTCTGTCTAGTTGGAATAAATCTAGGATCAGATTGATCATCAGTTAAAATCACCATATCTTCCTATATAAATGAAAAATAAATAAATAAATAATAGTAATAAAAATATATTGTAGGTTAATAAATTATACATTCATTTTTTTAATCATTTTTTTTTTTTAAATTAAATATATTACTTCACGGAAATTATACAAGGTGATCAAGAAATTTTTAACATTGTGAACATCGTTAATACAACCTATGAAATAAAGGTATATATTAGTTATACGCCATTATTTTTCTTTATATTATCATGTTTATAATATTTGTTCAGCAATTACCTCTTAATTCGTTTTTAGTTCTAAAATAGTTTATACCAATTAAAAGTGCTCTTTTACGTCCTTGACCTATATAATAATTACCAACAAAATCAAAGTTGAATTAATATCATATTTTCCTTTATTCTTTTTTTTTCATATCTTTTTTTAAAAAAATAGTAATTACGATAATTATGATTATTTATATAGTAGTTGACTTACAGTTAGACAATTGGAAATTTGGAGGTGGCATTCCTTGCATATGAGGATTGACATGCATAATATATTGGTTAGCGCCTTGTTGATTATTTGCACCAGGAGCATATGGAACTATTATATATATATATATATATATATATATATATATGTACATATTCAATTAAACATATATCGATCAATCAATCGCTTATATAAATACACAGATATTTATGCTTAGCTCGCTCTCGCTCTCGCTCTCGCTCTCTCTCTCTCTCTATATATATATGATTTTACCTGGTTGAGCTGGTTGATGAGCTGAGTTAGCGGGTTGAGCATAGTTAGCTTGAGCCAAAGTTGGATCAGTAGGTCTGAATATAGGATCTTGAACTATTGTAAATTTGTTATAAAAATAATATAGATATAGTTAATTATAAAGATACCGTGTAATTTAATAAGTTTTACAATTATTATTATTTTTTACCAGGATAAGAAGGAGGCTGAATTTGGGAATTGCCTGGGTAGGCATTTTGAGGAGGAGGTGGAGCGTAAGAGTTTGCAGGAGGATACTATATTTATGTATATAAATAAAAAAAAAAACCTATCATTACTACTATCATCAACATTATTTTTAATAATAAAAACAAAATAAAATAGAAAACACCTTTTTATATGAATATAAACTTACACCCGTATTTGGACTGCCAGGATATCCAGTTTGACCATGTTGTTGTTGAGGAGAATGTTGGGATGGAGGAGGAGGGTAATTTTGAGAAGGTGGAGGAGGATAGTTTTGAGAAGGTGGAGGAGGATAGTTTTGTGAAGGAGGAGGTGGATAATTAGATTGTGGGCTAGGGTACTATATTTGTATAAATATTTATATAAAAGTATATTGTTACTATCGGTAATGATGACAATAAAACGTCTTTTTATATTAATATAAACTTACACCAACATTGTGGGCACCAGGATATCCGGTTTGTTGTTGAGGATAATTGTTTTGAGGAGGAGGGTAGTTAGATTGTGGGCTAGGGTACTATATTTACATATATATATATATATATATATATATATATATATATTAAAGATAGAGTATTATTAATACTATTGTCGCTAATAGAGATAGTAATAAAAAACATCTTTTTGTATTAATTTAAACTTACACCACCACCATAGTTCTGAGGAGGTGGATATTGGGGTGGATATCCAGGTTGCTGCTGTTGTTGCTGTGGAGGTGGATATTGAGATGGAGGATACTAATAGTATATATATAAATTATTATTATTATTATCACTATTTATATTAATAGTAATAAAAAACACTTTTTAAACTTACACCACCATAGTTTTGAGAACCGTAATTTCCAGGATAAGACATATTTATTGTATTCGTTAATGTAAAAAATAAATAAAATAAAAGGTGATTTAGAATATAAAATAAGAAAAGGAAAGAAAAAAGAAATTAAAAAATCTCATAGCCACATTTTTTTTAATATTAGTACCATAATTTTTCAAAAGAGTATTTTAACTCCGATGGCATCAAAAATGGTAAAATATCACAATAAATCATTATTTAATAAATACTACTCTCTAAAATATACATTATTATTATTAGTTTTTTTTTTTGGGAGAGAAGCATTGGATTTGTAACAGGAAGTGAATGAAGTGGATATATTTTTTTCTAAAAAGTAAGTTTTTATTATTGCTATTATTACATGAATTATTTTTTATTAGTAAAATTGAGACCAAGGCAAAATAAAATAAATCTCTGGAAAAAAATGTGTATGAATATTCAGATCCCGTATTTAAAACCTTGAATCCTTGTCCACCAATAAAAATTTAATGTTTTCTTAATACTTTTAAACTATTAAAAAATGAAACGAATGTAAAATATAACCCAGAGTCCATTTTATGGATTAGAAGAAGATATATATTAAATAAAATTTATTGATTTACTATGATAAAAACAATTTATAAATAGTTAAAGTTATAAGTAGATCCCACAATTTGACTTGAAACTTTCAATATATATATAATTTTTCTGATAATAGGTTTTTGAGGCATGAAACTCATGCCTCAAAAACTAGTTCTGACAAGAATTACTGTTCAATGACGTATTTTACGAAAATCCAGAAATGTGATTGGTCAGTTGAGTGATTTTTTGAAAAATACGACAGCCAGCATTATTTTTCTCTCATTATAAATTATAATAATCTAATACTACTACATAGATAGCTATAGTTAAAGCTATTTAAAGCGCAATAATGATTAGGGTACAAGTTTTTTTTTAAAAATTCTACTAAATCAAGTAAAAAAAAGGTAATCAGTTTTATTTTTGGAAACTGGTGATAACGTAAGTGGCTGAAAAGTTTTCCATTAATTCTATCAAACGCATATCTATTATTATAATGTAGGTGTATTATTATTTTCAATATATATTATATATTTAATATATGAAAAATATCTTTTTTATTATTAAAATGCTACTTTATATAAAAAGATCTATGAGTATCTATTTTTTAATACTAAAACTGGTTTTTTATTCAGTCACAGCGATTTATTAATAGAACGACGACATATATGTATGTATATTGAATAGTGAAAATAGTGACAATAATAAAAAAGCTTAGCGATTCGTTTCTTTTTGAAAAATGTGATCCTTCAGAGAGGTTAATTTAGTAGGAGTTAGTTTATTCTTTATACATAAAACTAATTACAGTAATAGTAAAAGGTCATATTTATTAAATATAATTTTACAACTTTTTTGAATATAGTTTATATACCAGTATGTTTAATTCTTTAAAATTTAATTCATAATAAATAAATAAATAAATAATCATATTGCAAATAAAAGTAAAAAAAGAAAAAAATAGAGTGTACTTGTATATATAAATTTTGAACTCATGAAACTTTTTCCCGTAATTTGTATGTAGCACATACATAGAGTCTAAAAAGGATTTCATAATCCATTTTTTTATGACCTTAAAAAAGAAAAAAAGGGTACAAACCTTATTCATTAGGAAACAATTGATAAACTTTATAGTGAAGAATGATCTCATTGTGTGGGGTGAGGTATAAATTTTTGTTGGAAAATAGTTTTACCAATATATGTTTTAAGTCATTCACCGAGGAATAGTTCAAAATATGTTACCAATAAAAATCAAAAGATGCCGAAGTGAAGGACATCGGAGTGTATGCTCTCTTTTCTGTTTTATATATAAATTGATATGGAGAAGAAAAAAAAAACCGGGGTCAACGGTGGAAAAAAAAATAGTTTTTATTAATAGTTTCATCATTTATTCATTTATTTAAAATAGCTGGATCATTATATTAAATAAATAGAAAGAAGCATAAATGAATAAAATAATTATACTTGTGAAATCAATTTTTTTTACAACCTATCAGATAAAAAAAAGTAATAGATCAAACGTTAAAAAAATAAGTTGATTTTTTTTAAGGAACTGACAATAAATGTATACTATAGTCGGGCATTTTATTCATTTTATTATTAATTTATATAGTTTTTCTTTTTCCACATAAAGTAAAAAGGGTGATATTATTATTACCCTTTAGTTATAAAACGGGCATTTAAAAAAAAATAGTTACCCTTTTTTGTTGGCTGACATAAGCGCGCGGTGGGAGAAACTTAATTTTTTTTTATATAAAAAAATCTTTTTTCTTCTTTACTCTTTCTTTATTTTTTTATTTTTTATTTTTTTTTTTAAAAAACAACTTTTAAAACATGTTAACTGATATTAATAACGTCCCTATTGATGAAGCTCTTAAACGTGATGGCTTTGTTATTGTAGATAATCTTATTTCTGAAGAATTAATGCCTAAACTTAAAGAAGCTTGCGAACGTGTTATCAATAAAGCTCGCAATGGTGAATGGAAGCATCGGTAAATAAGCAAGGAAATAGAAATATATAATGTAAATATATTTATTATTCATTTATTCATTCATAATTTTTTCCTTTTATTATAATTTCTAGTCGTTTAGTAGGTACCCAATTCCCTCCTTGGACTGAAGGTGACGATGTATGGGGTGTTCAACATTTATTACATCCTGATTTAAAAGAAACAGTATTCATGGAATGGTATGGTTCTGAACCTCTCTTAAATGCTGTTAGCCAGTTACTTGGAACTAAACGTGAAGATTTGCAATTTGGTAAGACGATTTTATTTACCTATTTATTGTATTCATGATATATTAATGTATATGTATCCTTTATTACTATCATTGTATCTAATCGTTTTGATTTATATAATATATAGAATTGTTTAATCTTTTGATTAATCCTCAAGAACATGATTTTGATTTAACTTGGCATAGAGATGCAGTACCAGCTCAAACACCTGAAGAAGAAGAACAAGACTTATTGACTATCCCTCATTATGGAACACAATGGAATACGTAAGTACTTGTTTTCATTTTTGGTTATTATTATCGTTAAAGTAGAATGTATAAATGTTACCATTATACTCATCTTTCACTTTTATTTTATTTGCTTAATGCAGGGCTCTTTATGAAGATGATTGTCTTTATGTCGTACCTAACTCACATCGCCGTGTTCGTACACCTGAAGAAAGAGATATTACCATCAATGATCCTAAGAGTCATAATATGCCAGGTCAAATCCGAGTTGCTTTGAAGCCAGGTCAAACCGTTTTTTACGATAATAATATTCTTCATCGTGCTGCTTATTTTTCTTCCAAGAAACGTGCCACATTACACGCTTCCATGGGTACTATTGAAGGTGGTCATCATCGTGCTAAAACCATTTTCCAACATGGTTTGGACTGGTTGAACACAGAAGCTTTCCAAGCTACTTTGGTGGATTCTTTAAAAACACCTTATGCTAATACTCAAGCTATGGCTGCTCGTGCTGGTCTTGATAAATTAGAAACAAAGCCAATTCATTAAGTGCCTATTTTTTTTTTCCCTTTATATATATATATCTATATATCTATATATAATTTATAATATATCTTGTAACTTATAATCAATTCTTTTTGTATAATTTTATTTTTATTCTTATTATATTAACTCTACCAATGAAATCCTTATTTATTAAATAAAAAAAAAAAATAACAACGATCTAATATTCAAATAAAAAAAAGAAAAGTAGAAATATAAAATGTACAAATAATAAAGTGTATATTTTTGGTATCATCGATTATAATTATTATTATTATTATTATTATTATTCTAATTTATGAGTCTAAAATGCATAGTCCATTTCACCTTCCGAGCTCTAAATAAACCAATGAAAATGAAATAATGAGTATATTATATATATTTATAAATGATAATAGTAAACAAGTAAATGAATACTTACATCTTCATCTGGTACTTCACCCAAAACAGTCTGTAATTCTCTAACACGATCTCTTAATCCATTTTTTGTATCTACTAATTGTCGAATATATTCTGCAGCTATTAATTTTAAAAATAATACAAGCATACGGGTTTTTTTTATAAAAATAAATGAGTAAATTATATAGTAGATGTGATCATTTCTCCTTTTTCGCTTACTATTTTTAACTTACATTTTTGTAGAATCAAAGATTCACTACGTTGACATTCACTCAAAGTAGGTACGATATCTACTAATTGATCAAAGCCAATTCGGATATTAGCGCGACGTTTTTGTTCCGAAGCAATATGATTAGCTTTTTTTTGATCTTCTGTCAATAACTCATGAGCAGGTTTTCTACCTCTACCACTTCCTTTTGGTTTTGTTGTTGTTGTGGATGATGTTGTTGTCATGATATTAGATGAAGATTTCACTGAAGAAGATGAAGAGGAAATAGGTACAGGGATGGTGGAGTTAGAAGAGGAAGAGGGAGGAGAAGAATAGGTTGAATGATGATGGTCCATTCTATATATATTTTTACTATTATGAAGATCAGGAAGTGATTGTAATGAAATGTTATTATTATTATTATCTACCAAAGGTCGATATTTTTTGGTATCCATATGATGATGATTTATATTATTATTATTATTATTTTCATCTTCTTTATCATTATTTCTTTTTCTATTAAATGATGAAGAGGGTTGTTGTTGTTGAGATTCTGAAACAGGCAATAAATTAATTTGTTGTCCAAAAGTACTATTTTTTGAATAAGGTGGTGATAGTAATACGGGAGTTGGTGATGATGATTTAATAGATGATGGTCCTAATTTTATTTTATATAAAATATATTTACATAAACAGGATAGTTAGTATGTGTAACCTTAGCGATCAATTGATGTTTTTTTTTTCTTAGTTTCATATAATATACTTTTTATTTTAATTATATATCAATGGCACATATCATGATTCCTTCTATCTCTTTCGCTCTGAATTTTTTCTTTTTTTCTTTTTTAAACTTTGTCACAAATAGTATATTTATCATTAATTTCCCTTTTTTTTTATTTTTTTATTTATCAAACATGATAAACTGTAATTATTAGTTTTTTTTTTTTTTTTTGACATATTTATATGCCACGATCGTTGTACACCCATTTCCCCTCTATCACTTTTTATCACACAGACCCACCCACATATGGCAAAAGATAAAATATCCTTTATTATTTATTTATTTATTTATATATTTTACCTGAATTAGTATTTTTATCCTTTTGTTTATATGATTCTTCAGTATTAGCAAATGTATCTAAAAAAGAGTGAAACTGTTTTTTTTCTGAATCTGAGAATAAACCATTGGAAGGTTGAAAAGGAGTACCTATATATAATTAAAAGGAACATGTATGAGTGGTTGCCTATCAATCTATTATTAACCTAGTTTATTTCATTTCAAAATAAAAATAAAAGTTTAATAGATTACAATTTACCTTGATTATGATCCATTACTTGGAAATGAGATATGTTGTTATTATTTTCTTATATATATATAACAAGTAGATATAGATATAGGTATATATTATATTATTATATTATTTTTCATAAATGAAGAAAAAAAAGGAATGATAGAATAAAAGAAAACGAAAAGAAAAAGAAAAGAATAAAAAAAAAATTCGGACCCGTAAAATTTACATGTGAAAATAAAGAAATTTGATTTAAAATCAGTAAATATCAGCATATTTTTTTTATGCGGAACTTGAACCGTTTCTTTTTAAACCATTGATCCATAATTAAAAAAAAAAAAAAACCTAATATTTTATTTGTTATTATTAATAAAATGATATATATATATATAAAGAATAACAGAAAAAGAATGATAAAATTAAAATTATTCTACTTCAATAGCAGTTACTTGGCTTTGATTATCTTCTTCTATATCCTTTTTTTCATTATTTTCATCTTGGTCATCATCATCATCTTCATTATCGGGAATACTAATTAATTCTGGAGGAACTAAATTATACGTCCGCGATAATAATAAAAATCTTGAATATAAAGAAGTTTCATTCTAATTAAAATAGATAAAAAGCAAGAAAGTATATATGATAAATAATTAGAATTTAGTCTTATTATTTTATTTCTATTTCTTTATTTCATTCTATTAACATACTTCATAAAATTCATATATTTCACGATGATGAAAATAAGCATGAGCAAAAATACGGTATAATCTTCGAGCAATGGACTGAAAATGTTTAAGTGAAGGTTCAGGTATAGATATTCTATATAAGCATAAAAATAAGAGAGTTGGTACTTTGATTACTATATATGTATTATTATTATTATTATTATTATTGTAGCAGTAGTAGCAGTAGTAGCAGTAGTTATTAATATTAATTATTACCTGCTAGGAAAGTATTTTGAATTATTTAATAAATTAGTAGCACCATCAAGTGTATGTATAATATAATCAATGGCTGGGCACTATAGAGAAGCATAATAGAATAAATTGGTAAAGGTAAAAAAAAGGTAAGCATAAGCATTTTTTTATTTTCCCCTTCATCTTTTTTTATTCTCCTCATTTTTAAAATTTCCCCTTATTATTTATTACTGTTTGAGTGGAAGGATGAGCAGCACATAAATATAACCAACCATCAGCTTTCATTTCAGGACATATTTCTTTTGTACATTCGTGCTCTAAGGCTACTACTAATAGATTGAGTTCTAAACAGACTTGACTTTTAAAACAACAATAATAATATTAGTACAGTTAATAAATCAGCCAAACTTTTTTATAGGTTTAATTTATTTATTTTACCGTAAATGTTCATATTGCCATACTTGCTTATCTACAGAATCAGGAAGCTCTACAATGTATTTAATATCACTACGATCTTTTCTTATGAGTTGTTGTAAATATTCTTGTACATTAAAAGATGAATCTAAATTATCTAGCGTTTCAAAAGGCCAATTAAAAGTATTCTAATAAAAGTAACATTTACAATAACAAAACTTTATATGAGCCTCTCTTTCTCTCTTTTTTTTTATTATTATTATTGTTATTTCATTTCATTTTATATATAATGACTATCTTTTTACTTCTAATTGACTACCAGGATATAATCTTCTTAATATAGTAGTAGACATATCAGTCATATTATATCAAGTGAGGTTTTTTTTTTTGAAAAAAAAAAATATAAAATAGGTATGGGAAAAGAAAAGAGCTGCATATATATTTGGTAAAAAAATAATAAAATATTTAAAAATACAAATTGAACATCCGCTCGTTTTTTTTATAAGCCTAAAAATTGGTGTTTATTGTAATCATTACTTTATTTGGATGTTTCCACTTTGGCAGCAGCCACTTTAACATTACATAACGTGTATCTATTTGTATATCACAAGACGTATCTTTTTTCTTTTTTTTCATTTATATAAATAAATAAAGAGTACAAGCATGTTATTATGAACGAAATATAATACGTATATAATATATAAAGAAGGAAGAAAAAGAAGGATAGTCAGTCATTAAAATATTCATATAATTATAATATACCTAGTTTTACCTAGTTTTTATAAAATTCTAAAAAAAGGATAAAGAAAAATAGGCTTTGTGAAAATAAAAATATGAAAATTCCCGTTTTAATTTTTTGAAATTCCTATAAAAAGGATTCTTTTTTTAGATTTGGAAGGTATAAATTTTGAAATTTTTAAATTTTTTTTTTCCTCTTTCTCTCTTTCTTTTTTTTTTTTTAATATAATAGTAATATTAATACTAATACTAATAAACTATGACATTTGAACACGTAGTTTCCTATAGAAAAGGTGCCAAGTTTATAGCTGGCTTATGTTTTATAAGTTTACTCATTGGTTGGACATTAGATTTAACTTTATTACACTGGAAACAATATAAATCGCAACATAATCTTACTTTATTATCCACTTCTACAACCATCAATGATAACAGTAATAGTTTATCAACCTTATCAAGTGATCAAATAACCATAAAGAAAAATAACATTAATTGGACAGATAAGAATAGTGGTAAGAGAGCGTATATATATATATATATATATATATATATACATATGTTTTAATATTATCCTTTTTCTTATTCTATTTACTTGTTTATAATAGACCCTTTTTCATTACAAATGAAAACAGTATTAGAAAAAGCTTTTTCATCCTCTGTTGGCAATATTGACATAGTCCCCTTTTACTTTAAAGCAAAACATGATCCTGTTGAAAATGATATTACCATTCTTACATCCATAACACGTAGTAGAATTTCTACCTTAAAAAGATTAGCGGAAAGATACCAAGGTAAAAAAAATAAAATAAAAATAGATTTCATTTTTTTTTTAAAAAAGGAAAAAAATGAGCATATGTGATCTAAACCTGCTATTCCTCTATTTTCAAATATAAAAATAGGACCAATCTCTGTGACGGTACATATAACACCTGACGAACATGGCCAAAGTACAATTGATTTATTAAAAGAAACCATTCAAACATCCAAAGCCATGGCACAATATGTAGACATCCATGTGGTCAAAGATAAAATGGAAAGACAATTGAACTTGTGGCGCAATGTAGCTCGCTTTTTTGCCAGAACCAGTAACATTATGATGTTGGATGTGGACTTTTATTTATGTACAGATTTTCGCAAAAATATCCTAACTAATCCCATTGCCATGTCTTTATTAAATGATGGCCGCGCAGCTTTAGTGATCCCAGCCTTTGAATTCACAAAACAAGAAGATGGTTTAGATTATCAAACTTTTCCAACCACTAAAAAGGACTTGCTAGACTTATACCACGATGAAAAGATCGATATGTTTCACTCTTTTTGGACCCCTGGCCATGCTCCTTCAAATTATACTCTTTGGGCCTCTTCGACCGATGATCTTGATATCTACCCTGTTACTACATATCAGCAATCTTATGAACCTTATATTGTTTATAAAAAGGATGGTGCTCCATGGTGTGACGAGCGTTTCTTTGGTTATGGTAGCAATAAGGCTGCTTGTTTATTTGAAATTTATGTCTCTGGAATCGATTTTTATGTTATGCCTAATGATTTTATTATTCATCAAACGCATGATTATCCAAATGAAGCTAGAAATTTAGAGGTACATATCAAATAAATATAAATATAATATAATATAAATGTAATGATTGAAATACTCATTTTTTTTTTTTTAAAAAAAATAGAGATTCTACAACAGAAGATTGTATAACCATTTTAGAGAAGAAGTTTGTCTAAGATACGGTCGAATGTTTCTTTCACAAGGAGAATGGGAATCATCAAAATCTGCCAATTTAATAGAACAATGTAATCGTTTACCCACTTTCAAGTCCACTTTTAAACACTTTATGTAAAATATACACGTATACATCTTTTGTATTTTTTATCCTCTGTAATTATTTTTTTATATATACTCTCATTTTATTTATTATTATTACTGATAACAATATTTATTTATACACTTCATACCATATTTAGTTTTTTGTAATTCCTTTTTTTGTAGATTTTTTTTTAAATAAACTTTGATTTGTTTATATCATAAGCCTCCTTTTGAATTAAAAATGAATATATATATATATACGTTTCATTAAATCCTAAATAAAGTAATCATCTCTTTCTAAAAACGAAAAAAAAGAAGGTTTGCAAAAAAAAAAAAAAAAAAAATATTAAACTCAAGATAAAAAACAATTTTTTTTTAACAAAGCCCTAAAAAAATTGTGTATTTAAACGTTTTAAATATCCGATTTGCAGAAGTAGAAACGCCACTTTTGTATATTATATTATATATATATATATAAATAATATAGCTATCATTTTCTAATCATCTTTTTTTTAAAACTCCACGTATCCAAACTCATCCTATACTCTCTGGTTTAATTATACAGAATGATAATATTCATTTATTGTTATAAATTCAAGTTAATTGGTTGATTGTCTAGGGAAAGACAATTATTCAATTTAGCTGCAGTTTAGTCGAATTAATCAATAATAGAAAGCGTAATATAAAAATTAGACTACAGATAGAAAATGAGGGTGATGTGAATTCGTCAAGTCAATTGGTTGATTATCAATGGTGAAAAATTAATTATTTAATTCAGTCTATTCATTTTTGAATAGCCTTTTATTTACTATGCTTGAACTATTATAATTATTTGGTTTTGCTTTACATCATTTTATTTTATTAAAAAATAAAAAAATATAAATATGATTATAAAATAAAGGGAAATTATAATTTTTATTATTTAATGGAGCATAAATTCAAAGTATCATTTTTTTTTTTTATAAAAAAAGTACCAGCATTAAAAATTTTTCATTGTAAACTTTATATTTTTTAAATTTTTACGCATTTTTTTTTTTTTTTGACATTTTTTTTCCCTTTTTTTAATGTTTAAACCAACTCCAGAGCACTCATTTTTTATACGAGCTTTATACAAAAGAATATTATCTGAAGCTTCTTACTTTTTTGATGATCGTGCAAGGTAACAATAATAATAATAATAATAATAATAATAATAATAATAATAATAATAATAATAATAATAAAACGTAGAGATCAGTATCAAATAATATACTTTATTTTTTGATTTCATTTTTTAAATTTATTTTTATATAGAACCTTTATGATCAATCGTGCAAAAAAAATATTTGACGAGTATAAATCATGTAATGATACACATAGAATTAAAGTTAAAATAACAGATGCTAGAAAGGTAACTTGAATAATGTACATTTAATTTTTTTTTTTTTTTAAAAAAAAGAAATCATACAAATAATAACCTACGTCTAATATAGAAACTACATCAAATTGAAAGAGCTAACAGAGGTGATAAAAAAAGCGTTATGCGTATATTAGAAGCAGCTTATGGAAGAACTGGTAGGATCAAACATAAATTGATGCATGTAAAGTAAATAAAATAATTAGAACGTGATGTTAATAAAAAAGTTTCATAAATATATATATATATATATTCCTTTATTAACGATCCATCCATATTTCTTACTTTTTATATGCATATATATATAGAGTTACCTTTATGAAAATATTCCAGCAGATATGGTCAAACCAAGTCCATTAATTCCACATATACCACATACAGCCCCTCCACCTCCGTTATGTTATCCATTACGGACCATTGTAACCAAAGTATTAAAAAAACCTCTTACTCCTAATTTACCTACGTCACCTTTTAAACCATTGCATCGTGGGCGACAAGCAAATATATTATGGAAACATCGATCTTCACTTATCAAAAATATAACTATTCCTTTGCCATTTGAAATTGGATGTGAATTAGAAAGAAAAGCAGGAGCAGACATCCATCATCCTTCATATGCAGGTCAGCCATCACGTCAAAGAGGGGGTCCCTTATGGAAGGATATGTATGCTGGAAAAGAACAATCTCTTGATATCGAATTTCTTCATTTATATCCTCATGCCAAATTATATCCACTTACTTCCCCATCATTTCAACGAATTCTCCCTTTACCGCCTTCTCCTTTTACTTTACCACATTCATTATTTGCTACCAGCACCTTGATACAACAGTCACCTATGGATCAAACTATTTACTTGACAACAAAATCTAAAGTTCCTGATAGACCTAGAGTATCATATTCAGATCGTAAAATGAAACGCTTTTATCGTAGCTTATTATCTGATATTCCTTTCTTACATCCTTTACCTACAGCTATATCGTTGTATGATTCGAGAATCAAATATTCTATAGATACTTCACAATGGGCTATTGGTAAACCAACAAAGATATTAGATTTAGATCGCATGCCTGAAAGCCTTAGAATTCAGTATTCAAAATAAAAGGATTTCTGTATTTATAATTTATTATTCTTTTATTAAAATAAAAATAATTATATATCATTCTTTTTTTCAAAAAAAATAAAGTCTAATTCATTTTAATCTACAACAATATCGTCTAAAGTTTCTTCTGGAGCTAAATCATAACGAATACCATTTTCCTTTAAATAATCATCACTCCTGTATATATATAAAATAAATAAAATATTTAGTCCATCATAGTAATTTTTTTCTTTTTTTTTTTTTTTTGTACATACCAAAACTTTGTTAAATGACGTTGTCCAGAATCATTTAATAATGTAACAATAACATGACCAGGACCTAGTTGTTTAGCTACTCTTACTGCTGCTACACAATTCACCGCTGAACTACTTCCTAAAAACAAACCTAATTGATTACAAGTATATATATATATAATTATGAATGATGAATAAAATCGATTTCATATATATGTATATATATATATATATATATTAAAAAACAACATTACCATCTTCTCTAACTAAAAATCGAGACATACGCACAGCTTCATCATCTTTGACTCTATATGCATCATCTACCAACCGGCGACCTAAATCGAAATTTTTAGTCAAACGATTTACGCCAATACCTTCTACAACAGTATCCACCTGATGTCTTCGCCTTGTGCCTTCCTTTTCAGTAGGAGAATACATGGTATTGAATTTGATTTTATTATATAATCCGGAACCTTGAGGATCGGCCAAAAAGATTTTCAATGAAGGAATCAAAGGTTTTAAATAACAAGTCAACCCTGATAGTGTTCCACCAGTTCCAGCCCCTAATACTAAAGCATCAACCCGGCCATTGGTTTGCTGATAAATTTCCGGGCCTGTGGTTTGGTAATGGACTTGGAAATTAGCCTCATTTTCAAATTGATCCGCAAAATACCCTACTTTTTTATCTTCCCCATCACCGCCATCACCTTTACCAAATGAATTTGCTCGACTTTTTGCTAAATTCACAAATTGGTTTTTATCAATAATACTAACAGGTCTTACTTTTTCAACATGAGCACCTAGTTTTTCTAATAATTGATATTTTTCTTTGGCTTGATCATCGGGCATTACAATCCATGCATTGTATCCTTTGGCTCTGGCAATCATTGCTATTGATATCCCTGTTGATCCAACCGTTCCTTCAAATACTGTACTTCCTTTATGTGGTGTTAAAATGTTGGCTTTTTCAGCCGATTGAATGATATTTAATGCTACTCTATCTTTTGCACTTCCTCCCGGATTAAGAAACTATAAGTATATATGATAATGAATACCTCTATCTATATGAATTTTTAATTTTCATTCTTTTTAATATACTTTTTTATTTTATACATCTTACTTCTGCTTTTCCCTAATATAAATTTTAATAAAAATAGAAAATAAAACAGGTTTTAGTGAATAATAACAATCATAAATGCGTTTTTTTTATTTTAATACAAGTGTTAATGTATATGTACTTATATATCAAAGTTTACCAGAATAGTGCAACCAGTTGCTTCGGATAAACTACGTATTTTCATAAGGGGAGTGTTACCAATTAAACCGTCAACCCCTTCTACTATACCGAAACCACGTCCTTTATTTTTTATGTGATCATTTGTTTCTTTTATGTGTGCATCTTTTTTTTTATGATGTGATAAATAATAATAGATGGCTCCAGAAGATAAAATAGATAAAATAGATCCAGATATAAATCCAACAAGTAAATCACGTCGATCTGTAGGGCAGCCCATTTGATATCATTTATTTAAAAAATAAAAAAAAAAAAATAAAAAGCAAAAGAGAGTAAAAGGAAAAAAAAAAAAAAAAAGAAAAATTTGACACAATCTCCGCCTCGCATTTTTTATTTTTATTCTACTGTCCATTAACCTAATTAGTAGTAACTTAAGGTTACAAGGTAAAAAAAAATTAAACAGATTGAAAAAAAAAAAACTGAGCAGTACTGTTCATTTTTTATAAAAATCAATTTTTGAATTTTTTTTCCGACCTTCTTCCTTACTGTATATTTATATTTCTAAATGAATTAAATTTTCTATACTAAAGGCTATTTCTTTTGTAGCAAATATTATTATTATTATTATCTATCTATCTATCTATATATATGTATATTGTAGTGTAATAGCATACTTAATATCTTTGAATTAGTAATATAGATTTGTTTGATCATAATATCACTGTATTAACCCTGGTGGTATTTTTTTTATAATCCTAGACAAGTAGAATTTCTTTCTTTTTATTATGCGAAAAATAAGCATTATTTTTGTTATTATACAAGTAAACTAATTTATAAATCTATTTTGCTTGAATTAACAAAATAGTTTATTTTATAGTTTCATTATGATATTTATGATTAATGAAGGTTATAATTTATGAATTCTCCCTTTGGTTGTTTTTACTAATTACTAATACTATTTTTCCTAGTCTTTTAGTTATTCAAGATTATATTCATTTATTGGTTATGGTGATATCTTTTATTCAAGAAGATTAGTTTTTATTTCGCTGAAAATGATATTTTCCTTTTCTATTCATGATAGCCCTCTTTTTTATTTTTTCATAATGATAATTTCTTTTTATGCAAGGTATTCGCTTTTATTATTCAAAAGAGTGCTCTTATATTTACGATTTTAATCTCTTATTATCCATATTTGGTTTCTTGATAATAGAAGATGTCATCCAATGCTTGTACTGATGTTCTATCATAGTAAATTGGTAGATATATATAGTTGCTTTTAACTAGACGAAATGAGATCTCAGTGGTAACTTTTATTTTTATTACTATTAAATCATTTTTACTTTTTTTTATGTATTTTTTTCATATACTTTTTAATAATAGGATCGAAAAAAATCAAAAAATAAAATGCGTACGTATTTTATTTAAATTATGCATAAAAAAACGAAGGTAAAAATATTTTTGATAATAGAAATAAAATAAAATAAAATAAAATAAATGGGAGAAATCATGTAAATTAATGAATAAGAATTAAGTAAATATAAAACTGAAAGACAAGAAGATTGTGATTTTTTTTTTTTCAGATAATATCTTATTATGCCTGTAGTGTATGGATTTCCTTGTTATATGGGTTCCAGAAAAAAAAAAAAAAAGCCGGAATTTAAAAAAAAAAAAATATACGCGGCCAAAATATATTTTTTTTTTCTTTTCTACACTTTTCTAAAAGAAATAGTACTAGTAATATCAACCATGTCAAATATCTATACAGCAGCCTTAGAAGGTCAATATGAAGTTGTTAAGCAAATATTAGAAAATGAACCACAAGCTATTCAGTCTAAAGATGAAGTAAATGAAATAAGAATAATAACATATGCACGATTAAAAAGTAATTTGTTAATAAACAGAACCCTTTTTTTAAATACATATATTTATTCTTCTATTTAGGATGATCGTACAGCACTTCATTGGGCAGCTTCAGGTGGACATGATGAACTTGTATTATTCTTAATCGAAAAAAATGCTAATGTGAACGCTAAGGATGAAGTAAAATAGAGAATAAAGATAAATAAAATGGAGTTTTTATATTAAAAATAACATATTCTAAACAGAGAGTGAATATTTATTATGTATATATCTTTTTATTTATTTCAATAGTCAGGTTGGACTCCTTTAACTATAGCTGGTAATGACATTTTATTATGCGATACATATACATATATATATATATATATAGAATAAGAATTTGAAGAGCAGCAATCGTTTATATTTATATATTATTATTATTATTTTATTTTATTAAGCTTCTAGTGGACGTGATAAAGTAGTTGAAGTATTAGTAAGTAAAGGTGCAGAAGTCAATACACAAAATGAAACTGGCCAAACACCATTGTAAGTTATATATTTACGGGGTATATTGTATTAAGGATAAATCTCATGACCTTATTTATTTATTGTTATTATTTGAATGGCTTTTAGACATTATGCCGCATCCAAGAATAGAATCGAGGTAAATAAACAGATCATATAAAACTTGAAAAACAATACTTGATATTTATCACTTTATTTATCACTATATTTTTATATGATTATAGATTGCCAAGATTTTATTAAAACATGAAGCGTCAGTAAATTTAGCTAATGATATTAAACAAACGCCATTGTAATGCAAAAAAAAAAAAAAAAAAAAAAAAAAAAAAGGATACAAGTATATATATGTTTATTTGTTTGTTATTGGATAAAAATAGTAACTCATCATTTATTTATATATTTCTGACCTTTTTTTATTTTTTTTTGTTTCAAAACATAATAGACATCGAGCAGCAGTTCAAGGATATACACAATTGGTGAAAATACTATTGGATCATGGTAGTCGGGTTAATCCATTAGATAAATCTGGGAATACACCATTACATTTAGCTTGTGAAGAAGGTCATGGAGATACCGCAGTCGTTTTAATAGAAAAAGGTGCTGACCCTGATCGATTGAATTCTGAAGGAAAATCGCCTATTGATCTTTGCTCAAAAGAATTAAAATCATTTTTAACTCCTTATCTTGAATGAAAATAAATAAATAAATAAATAAAGAAAATAATCATCATTGTTTTTTGGTGGCCAGCATCGAAATGATAATACTTTATTTTTATATATATATACATATATATATATATATAATAGTTTTTGGGGAAATAAAAGACTTTTTTTAAGATAAAAATAATAAAAGATAGAATAAAAATAAGTTAAATAAAATAGGTACATGTATTTTTTTATATATTATCTTTTTAAAGTTTTTTTTGAAAAAAATAAAAGAAAGGGTATGGAAAAGCAGAAAAAACCATAAGGGAATGATTAAAAAAAGTAAATATATATAGAAAGATAGAAAAGAGAGAGAGTATCCATAAATGAGTATAAGTTAAAAAAATAATAATAAAAAAAATATACAAATTAAAATAGAACAACATACATTAATAAATGATAAAGAAAAAATAACAATAATAAATAAGGAGAAGGGGATGGAGGAGAAGGGGGAGGAGGAGGGAAAGATGAAAAGAATTAATAAAAACCAGTTAGAGGCATAGTTTGTATAGGAAAGTTGGTAGGAAAAGTAGGTTGGAAAGCATTAGCCAAAGCTACTGCTTGTTGATGTTGCTGTTGTTGTTGCTGTTGTTGATGATGATGGATTTGATTTTGTATTGATGCTTCTTCCATTTGTTTTTTATGTGCTTCTCTTTGTTTTTTTATTTTTCTCCATTCTTTTCTCATTTCTTTAAATTCAGATGGATGTCTTTTTGCTCCCTAAAAAAATAATTATAAAAAAAAAAAAAAAGATATAAATAAACAAATAATAAATATATATATATATATAAGAATTACTTACATGTTTTTGCATGCTAACATGAGCATTTAAATGGTTTAAAGTTCCATATGATTTCTTACAGCCTGGCCAAGTACAATGATATAAACGTTCGATTTCATCATATCTTCTTCTTGGACGCTTCTTTTGTTCCATTCCAGGAATAGCTACAAAGGAATATACTTTACTATCAGAAGAATTGCTTGATACTGAGTCTTGACGATGTCTTAATGTAGAGGAAGCTACTGCTGTAGGATCAAAAAATGGATTAACACTATTACTAGGGTGAGAAGGATTGGTTGATAAAAGAGTGTTGATGGTAGGGTCTAAAGTGTTAACCGTAGTGTTTGTGTTGGTGGTAGTAGTGGTAGGATCATACATAAATGAAGCAGCAGCTGCCATGGTTGCAGCAGCAGCAGCAGCAGCGGCAGAAGAAGGATCATTCATATAATCCATTAATGGAATAGGTGATTGAGACATAATGGTAGGTACATGGCTAGTAATAGTAGGTTGGGATGATGATAATGAAGGTGGTTGTGGAGGAGGAGGAGGAGGAGGTTGAGCTTGTGTTGAAGTAATAGTTGTTGTTGTCGGTAAAGTGGTTAAAATAGCATTAGTATTAGCAGCGGTGGTTGGATTCATGATAGTGGTTGGTAATACGCTTATGTTTGAAGTAGTATTCATATTGGTTATGTTATTATTGCTATTATTATTATTATTATTATTATTATTAGTAGTAGTAGTAGTAGTAGTAGTAGTTAAAGGTATATGAGAAGCTGTAGTGGAATAGTAAGTCATAGGTTCTGACTTGAGAGCTGGTTCAGCTTTATTATTATTATTATTGTTAATTAGTAATTGTGATAAAGAAGGTAAAGAAGGTACTTGTAATGGATTAATATATTGAGATGAAGTAGTGGTAGTTAATTTAGTATCTGTTAAGGTATTCATTATTATAATATAAAAACAAAAAATAATAAAATGAAAAGTTTTTTTTTTTATTATTTTATAAAAAAAAAAAAAAAAGTGAAATAAAAAGGAAAAAGGAGAGAAAAAGAAAAAAGATAGAAAACTTTACAGAATTTATTTTATTTTATTTTATTTTTTATGACAAATTTTTTAAAACTGCGACTTCTCCTTTTTTCCATTTATTTCATAACAAAAGGGACAAAATAATAAAGATGATTGATAGATAAAATAAATATAAAGAAACTCCACTTTATTATCAAATGTAACCAATGGACTTTACCATATGATATGTATGTAGGTATTTTTTTTATCATATATATAAAACGTAAATTAGAAGATCATAACGAATAATAATAATAATATATAAAAGATGATGATGATGATGACGCCAAAAAAGATATGGGAACCTACTATATATGGTTTAGCGTGGTTTTATATATATATATTTATATATATGAGCGCCACTCCGACAAAAACGAAGAAACTGATCATTAAAAAATCATTTATCAGCCAATAAGAGGTGATCTTCATCTCTTGGCTTTAAATTGAGTGTAACCATTTTATTTTCATTATTTTTTCATTTTCTCATTATCGGATATATATTTAAAATACATATCGTCGATCCTTTTTTATATACTTTTTATTATTATAAATATAGATATTTATTATTATTAAAATTTATTTTATTATGATTAGTTTATTATGATTTTTTTTAAACTATTCTTATTAAAAAAAAAGAATAAAGTATAAATAAAAATAAGCTTTTTTTATATTTTTTTATTCTTTTTTCTTTTAAGAAGCATGTCACATTTTTATATCATTCATTATTACAAAAATCATCATCGTCATCTATTAATAAATAATTATCAAATTACCAAATAAATTAAATTATTTTAAGGATCTCTCTCTCTCTCTTTTTTTTTTTTTCTACCAAAATAAGATTATCGCCCTTTCATAAATAAAAAAAAAAAAAATGATATACCTAAATTCATGACTATCTATATTTCGATTAAAGAATATACGAATTAGTATTATATTATTATAATTATTACTATAAAAATAAATAAATAAATAAGAATTCTCGTTTCATATATATATCTCCCTTTTCTCTATTTATCTTTTTATTTTCTAAATATAAATCACACCTTTTTTTTTCCTTGTCACACACACACACACACAATACACACACGCACATACACAAACACAAAAAAAAAAAAAAACTTTTGTAAATCCTTTTTTTCTATATTTTAATTATTTTTTGCATAGACCATATGAAATAAATTTTTTTTTTTTTGTTACTTTTTAAAAGATTTTTTTTTATTATGTGATTTTTTATTTTTTCTATTGGACCTCGAAGTAATAATTGGAAAATCAGCTACAGTAGGAATATGTTGTTTTGATAAGATAGGTGATGATGGATTAGAAGATGAGGATAAAGTATGTTTCACTTGATCCACAGTATGTATATCCTCAAGACTATGAGCAAATTCACAAGTATCTCCTTTAAAGCATGATCCTTGTAACCTATAAATAGATATGATAATAATAATATTATTATACCACATTCTTATCCCTCATCCATTATAGATATATATATATAATATGTCTCCATTTTTATTTTTATTTATTTACCAGAATTTACAAGGCTTAATATCTAAATCGTGTTCAAACCAACAGTCTTTTCGATAACATTCACCGGCTAAATAATGTCTACATACTTGATTTTTTCTTGTAGTTGGTTTTGTTCCTGTTGTAGTAGGTAAGGTATGTGTCTTGGGTGATTTAATTGTTGTTACCGAAGAAGACGAGGAAGTAAGGGTGGGGTGATGGTAGCTATCACTATAATTGGATAAAGGTGTCGTGGATCTTGATAGAATTAAAGAGTCCATTTTCATTTTATCATATTCATTTGTTGTTGCTGTTGTTGTTGTTGACGATGATGAAGAGAAAGAGGTAATGTTGTTGGTGGTGGTAGTAGTGGATAGAATGATATCTTCAACCGTTTTTTCTAAATCATAATCAAATGATTTGAATTTTTCCAGTAAAATTTGTTTTTCTTGATTAGGAAAAATAGATGCTAAATGATTCAATACTTTATCTATCATATCTTCAGTATGTTGCGATAAAGATGGAGACTGTTGCTCTTTTTCTTCTTCTTTATTAGAAATAAATGATACACCATTTGTTGTTTGATGTTTAATGGTTGGGTCAAATTCTGATTCATCTACATATGGCTCAAATCGATCCCAGTGATTCCCTTTTTCTTTTTTTACTTTCTCTTTATTAATATCATGTGGAAGAATAAATGAATCAGATGAAGTTGATGATGGTGGATGGAAAGGTGACTTGGTTGAAGAAAACCCAAATAAAAGAGAGGATGATTTTTGTAATTGCTGTTCTTGTTGAAAGGAGAGTGGAGTGGCAGGTGTTAATGACCAAGTGCTATGATTGTTATTAGAGGATAATGATGATGGAGGAGGATTTTTTGTATACCATGGAGTGAAAAGAGGTGAAGAAGAATCTATATCTAATTTTGATTTATCTAAGGGTGATTGGAGTGATACTATTTTTTCTTTTTTTTCTATTTCTTCGTCTTCTTCTTGAAGTATTTGTTGATTTAAAAAGTGAGTTAGTTCATCAAGCTCATCAAGTTCATTATTATTATTATTATTATTATTAAAAGGATCAAAGTAATTTTTAGAAAATGTTTGTTGTTGCTGTTGCTGCTGTTGCTGCTGTTGTTGTTGTTGCTGCTGCTGCTGCTGTGAAAAAGAATGAGATGGAGGAGAAATAGGAGGTGAGGATATTATTTTTTGTGAAGTGAAGATTAAAGTAGACGGTTCAAGAGGTGAGGATACATACTATCAGGGTTATAATAATAGTAATAATAAATATGTTTACTAATCTTTATATCAATCCCATTTTCTTATCTCTTATTTTATTAATAATAACAATGATCTTACCTTTTTTTCATAAAGATTTAAATCTTCCGTTGTATTTTTTCTACAAGTAAAAAAAACTTTTTGTTTTAGTGAGGAGGTGATTTATCATGTATTCATATATATGATACATACTGAGTTGAAGTTTGAAAAGAAGGATATAACCAAGTGGTGGAGGGTAACTTTGAGGTAGGCGTCATGAAAATATCATATATTCAAGTATATTTACATTTATTTAAGAAAAAAAAAAAAAAATGAAGAATGAAAAATTATTATATTTTTTAAAAAACAGTTTCCTTTTTTGATTAGCCAATCAGTTTCATTTTTTTTTTTTATATATAAGGAAAAATAAAAAATAAAAATAATTTAATTCATTAACTAGCAGTTATTAAATGATATAAAAAAAATCTTATTATAATTATTATTATTAATTATAGTAATAAAATATATCCATATTTTACTTTTTTCATATAATTATATACGTATAGTACGTATATATATAAACCAAATGACCACCACGAAAATGGAGTTTCAAAAACTATATTCTCTTTCGTTATCTAACCTTACAGAAATCAAAACATTCCCTTTATTATTATTATTATTATTTTTTGTGAGAATAAGCTGATAGCATTTTATTTATTTTATTTTTTCTTTTAGTAAAAAGAAGCACTTGTTACGAAATAAGATTACCCTGAATCATTTCTGTCAGGTTAGATAATAACTCCTTTGTTTATATATACATATATATATTTCGATTACAGATTATTATTGTTTTTTCTAACGTGATATGGTAGATCATTAAGTGACCTGTCAAGTTGGGATTTTTTTTTTTTTTTTTTTTTTTTCAATGATGATCAAAAAAAAAAGAAAAAATAAATGAATGGCATCACTCAACGTGATTCTTCACCTTAATAAAAGAATAGGGTGATGATTAATTAATTGGTTTATATATAAATATATCATTTAGTTTATTTTATTTTATTGGATTTTTTTTAATATTATTAATGTATTTCGATCATTGATTGAAAAAGAATCATCATAAATAATCATGTATCTGAGCTCTTATTCCTTGAATACCGATATACAAAAAAAACTCAGATCCGCATAAAGAAAGTTTCTTTCTTTATTTTAAGGGTAACGTAAACCTCTTTTTTTTGAAAAGTTTGTTTTTGTTTACTTTTGTTTTTTTCACAGTAAAAAAAAAAAAAATCCCTTGAACCTCCTTGGTCTTTCTTATATCCTTCAATTCCCCTTTTTTCAATCGATGGTGATTTGAGTTTAAAAAATAAATAAAATCCAAGTTTATATTTACAGTTTTTTAACCTGTGGAGTAGTAGAAACAACCTGTTTTTATACCATCATCATCATCGATATCATTTTCATTTTACTATACTGGCCTTTTTTTTCCCTTTTTGCTCGACCCCTTTCACTCCCCTTCTCTTCCACTTTTTCTTGTTCTTTATAAACCACGTACACCTACCTTCCCCTTTGTTTTTTTTTTCTTTTTATGAATAATAACCTCCTGGCTTCCTTTTTTGTTTGATTTTTTTTTCCCAACTTGACTAAAGTATCGTTTAGAAGTGGAAGAAAAAAAGATATAAATATCAAAAATCTTGATTCATTTATTTCTTCTTTCTTCTTCATTTTTTTTCCTTAAAACAAAAAACTCATTACTTTTATATTTATTTATTTGTCATATTATTTTATTAAAAAAAAAAATGAAATTCTTTTTAACTCTTTGTACCTTATTCTCTTTATTACATGTCATTTTTGCCTTACCTGTTGAAAAACGTGGTGCTCTTGATTCAGCACTTAGTTTCTTGGTTGGTAATTTTGAAGGAAAAGCTACTTTTTTTAAACCCAAAACAGAAGGTGGCCCAATTGGTAAGTTCTCTTTCTTACATATAATTATCTTAATAATTAGATGAATGATGACAGTAATAGTAATAACTGATATTCATCTTATTTTTTTTTATTTTTCTGAAAAAAATAGGCGCTTGTGGAAAAAAAGAAGATGATGATAGCCCAATTGTTGCTTTGGTAATTATAAATACCCTTTATATACATATATGCATCTCTTCAAAAATTTGAATATTAAATCATCATATTTTCATATTGTATATATATTTAGAATTTAGATCAGTACGGAAGTGAAAATTCTGTAAGCCAATGGTGTAATCGTAAAGTATTTATTCGTCATGGTGATAAACATACTACAGCTACAATTAATGATGCTTGCCCTGGTTGTGGACCCAATTCTTTAGATTTAACTCCATCTGTTTTTGAAAAACTTGCTGCTTTTAAAACTGGTGTAGTGCCCATTCAATGGTGTGTTGTTGGTACTGAAGGTTGTGATAAATTAATGAATGGTGGTGGCAAAAAATCTAAAGAATAAAATAAATATATTTATCAAGTTGATACTTTTTGCTTCATTTGTTGATCCATTATTTATCTATTCTTTACTACTTTTACTACAACTACTACGTACTATTACAGCTACTACTACTACTACTACTACTACTACTACTTCTACATACCTACTATTATCTATTATTATTTATTATTATTTATTCTTGTTTTTTTTATCGAAAAATTCTATTTGTAGCAATACCTTTTTTAAAAGAAAAAGAAGAAAAAGGAAATATATACACATAAGTTATCATTTTCATTTTTTATTTTTGTTAAATTCATTATTTATTATCCATTATTAAATTATATATTTTATTCATCTTTTCTATTTTATTTTATTATTTTATTTACCTTTTGTATTAAGGCATATATATAAGTTTATATAAATGTGTAATGTATAGTTATATAAAAACGAAAGGAGGGAAAAGGAGTTGTTTTTTAAGAAGCATAATAAATAAATAAATAAAAATTAATTATAACAAAGTAAGTAAAAAATAATTATTAAGTACTAATAATAATAAGGAGAGTAGTGTAATTAATGATACAAAAAAAGAATAGTATAGTAGTATGAATAAATCGTACTATCAACTAAGTATAGGAAGAAACTATGTAATATAAAAGAATAGGTGTATATATATAAGTTAGTTTTATTTAAATAAAATTTCACTCATCTTCTTTTTGCAATATATATAAACCAATTACTTACATTTCCAATAATAACACTTGGTAAATCAAAAATATCACGTTTTATCATAAAGCAAACAGTACAAGGGATAGATTTATTTTGAGGAGATCGAAGTATACATGTATAATGGCATGATGCATCTGTATTATCAAAAGCATGTTTGCTAAAATGTTCCCAATATTCTACTGCTGATCCACAATCCATTAACTAAAAAAAAAAAAAAAATCCTATATTTAGTATATGCGCATTCCTATTTTTATTTTTAATAGCATCATCATCATTATTATTCTTACTTCATAGATGTATGTTTTTTTATTTAATAATAGTTCTTTTGTCCATTGTGTTAATAAACAGAATTCTTTTCCTAGTAAACAAATTTCACCTGTGCGTCGCCAAACAACTGTTGGTGTCCCTGAAAAACTAATCAATTTTTCATATTCCTAATGTAAAGAAATGTATATATTTATTTATTTATTTATTCTGTTATTAATATTATTATTATTATTATCTTCTTTGTTTATTTATTTATCTATTTATTCATAGGGTACATATTTATTTATTTATTATTTATTGATTACCAATAAAGTCCGTTGAATACATTTTTCCATAAATATCAAGTCATCTTCGGTTAATGAAAGAATAAGTGATAAGAAGGAAGGCCTAAATTTTGCCAATGCTTTACTAATACGCATCAAATCTTCTTTATTCATCCTAAATAAATAGATGAAGAGAGTGAGAGAGTGAGAAAGACAGAAAACAGTAAATAAAACTATTTTATTTTTATATATAACTATATATATTACATACTTTTCTTTAACATATTGGATTAAATAATGAAACCCTTCAGCATAATTAAATGGTTTTTCATCTGTTGCATACCCTTTCTTAGTTATGGTAGATGATGATGAAGGCGAAGTGATTTGCTTTAATGGCACGGATTCATGTAGAGGGGGCTGTTTTTGGTATGGGTGGTGATGCTGACGTTGTTGTAGTTTTGAATTGGTTATATTTAATTGAGAATCCGTATTAGTAGATGAAGAAGACTGATAAGAACGTCTTCGCTGTTTTTGTTTTAATTTTTGTGGAGGTGATGGTATGGATGATGTTGAAGTAGATACAGATTGTTGTAATGATTGATGTTGATGTTGCGATTGTTGATGTTGCGATTGTTGCTGTTGCGATTGTTGCTGATGTAGCTGTTGTTGTTGTTGTTGTTGTTGTTGTTGCTGTTGTAGCTGATGTTGGGTCATCAATGGCGTCGATAATGTTGATCCTCCCATTATATTATTAGTAAAAGTAGTTGTTGATGGTGGTGATGATGATGGTTTAGTATTGATAATATGTGGACTATATGATGTAAATACAGAAGTAGAGGTGGAGGATGAAGGAAACATATTATTTTCAGATAAAATAGATTCAGATACAGTATTACTTTGATGTTGGTGTTGATGATTTATTTCATTAGAGGTAGCTGATACTGAGGTAGTGGATGGGTGACTCCAATTTAATAAACTAGGATCCAATTGTGTTTGCACCATGTCACCAAGAAATCCATATTCTAATCCAGCCATTTCAGATCCGAAACCAAGATCACCAAGCGATAAATTAAATGTACTTAAATATTCTATATTAAATAAGAATAGAAATAGCATATATATATATATATATATGTGAACGGTTTTTTTTTTACTGTTGTAAATATATTATGTAATTACTATTAACATTATTATTAGTATTACCTATTGCTGCGCTAGAAGGTATCATTTTATCTGGAGATATATCTATTTTGAAAATATAGTTATATTTAAATAAAATATATTTATTTATAATGTCAGTATTTGTATTTATTTTTTATCTCCTTTATTTAATTTCTATATGCATACTTTGCTTCATTAGATCATTTGTTGTTTGAGTGTTGCTGTTACCTGATATCACTTTTTGTTGTCCAGTTCCTAATGGTAAATATATAGATGTATGTAGGGTAACTATAATATACGGCATAGAACATATATTTTTATTATTCATTATTTAGCTATTTACTATTTATATCTATTAAACATATCTAAGTTGAAATAAATAAACAATAAACAATAAAAACGATTAATAACCTAGACCTTTTTTATATGGAAAGTATTTACATTCTTATTATTATTATTAGTACCCCTTCTGAATGTGAACAAGAGGCATGAGATAAATTATTTTTCAACTGATCCTGTATTGTAGAATCTGACATATTTAATGACTATATAAAGCAATAGAAAGAACAGAAATAAAATAGTTGTAAATAATAATATAATACAGAAAGAAAGAAAAAAAAAAAGGTAAAGAGCGAGAAAATAAAAATTTTAAAAAATAAAGATCAATGTAGTTTTTAAATTCCGTCTGATTTTTTAAGGTACAAATCTTTTTTTTTAAAAAATGCAAATTATAATTAATTACACTTATACAATAGTTTTGTGATAATAAAAATAAACTATATACATGTATATATATTATTTTTTTATCCTTAAAAAAGTTCCAAATGAAGAGGAAAAAAAAAATTTACAATTTATTTTTTAATAAAAAAGCATCACATTGTTTAAAAAAAAGAAAGGAACATCACAAAACAATTTGAAGACGGGAAGAAAAAAAAATATATTTCTAATAAAAAAATAAATATTTATACTTTCTTTTTTTTTAATCCTTCCTTTTACTTTTTTTTTTTATATAGTACTAATAATCATGGTTTTATTTAAAGAGTACGAGAAACAGACCAGACACGGATGAGATTATCAGTGTAACCAGAGAAGAGAGTGGCACCATCAGCAGACCAAGCAAGGGATAAAGCTTGAGGAGCTAAAGCACGTCCCTTAGCACCTTGAGAAAATTCAGGGCGAAGGTCATCAACAATAGACTTGGATTCTAAATCCCAAACCTTAATAGAAGATTCGGTAGCAGCACATAACCAATAACGGTTAGGAGAGAAGGTAAGGGCATTGACAGGGGCACCAGCTTCAAGAGAGTATAAATGTTTGTATTCATTCAAGTCCCATAACATGACAACACCATCCTTACCAGCAGAGGCACAGAGTGAACCATCAGGGGAGACAGTGACAGTGCTAACATAACCATTGTGACCAACAAAGTTAGCCTTAAGCTTAAGTTTAGCTAAATCCCATACTTTGACAACCTTATCCCAACCACCGGAGATGATGAGAGGGTTGGCAGGGTTAGGAGAGAAACGAACACAAGATACCCATTCAGAGTGACCATCTTCAGTAATGTTGTATTTACATTCACCAAGAGTGTTCCATAATTTGATGCTCTTATCACGAGATCCAGAGACAATTTGACGATTATCAGCAGAGAAAGCAACAGATAAAACATCCTTTTGATGACCAACAAAACGACGAGTGGTTTCACCGGTGGCTAAATCCCAGAGACGAAGAGTGTTATCCCAAGAGGCAGATAAAGCAAATTGACCATCGGAAGAAATAGCAACATCTTCAATGAAGTGGTTGTGACCAGTCAAGGATTTGCGAGGAATACCGTAGTTAACTTCATCTCTAGTTAAGTGCCAGACAATGAGTTTGCGGTCTATATAAAACAGTTAACATATATATATATATATAATCGGATTATTTAGTTGATCGTTCTATAGTTTTTTTCTATATTTCTATTTCAATTATATATTTCTGTATTCTTGATATTTCTTTTTTCCTATTCCTTTCATATTTCCATATATACTTTTTCTTTATTTTTTTAATAATATATTATCTATGTTGTATTACCGCGAGAAGCAGACAAAACCATATCAGGGTTTTCAGCAGTGGTGGCAATGGCAGTGACCCAGTTACCATGACCTATTATTGTTGTATTTCAAAATAATAATAATAATAATAATAATATAGTAATAAAGAAAAAATAAAGGTGACATTAATTTAAACATACTGACATGATATTTATACACTTGTATTATATTGATTGACACATATATATAGCCCATAAAAAAAATTCATCCATCCATCCATCCATCCATTTACTATTGTTGAATTCATCCATTAATCAATACGTTCATCCATTTATTTCTTTTCTCTTTTTTAATTCTATTTGCGTTGTCATATTCATCCAATTCAATACCTTCAAGGGTTCCACGCAAAGTGATGCTTTCCATTTTTAATAATAGAGAAAAAAGAGGAGGAATCTTAAACTTGAATTTCCTTTGTCAATAAAAAAAAAATAGCGTAGTTTAAAACACCGCTCATTCATGCTATTTTCTTTTATATATATTTTTTAAAAAGAGATATATATATATATATATTTTACCTTATAATTGGAAGTTTTGTAGAAAAGTTGATGCATCTATAGATTGTTTTACCTGTAAACTACTAGTTTTCTTTTTCATAGGTTTTTTCATCTTATGATCTTGGTCCAATTCTAATGGACGTTTTTTATCTAATGGTATAGAAGTTTTGAGTATAAAAACGAGTTCTTTTTGTCTTTGATCTTTATTTCCCCACCACCAAGCTTTCCAATTTTTACAATCATCCGATGCATTATTATATATATTAAAAAATACTTTGTTATTCATAATGGTGTTCAAGTATGAGTTTTGTCGTATTTCATAACCAGGATTGAATGTTTCATTATTTAGCCATTTTAATTTTTCATCCTTTAAAGCCTTGTTACTACAATAATCATTATTATCATTATCATTCACGCAATAAGTAATCAATGAAGTAGGTGAGTGCTGTGGACAGAATTTTTTTCTTAGTTTTTCACGTAAAGAACTGACAATATCATTGGAAGTGAAAGTTCTATGTCGAAAAGGAAATCGTAATGATGACGATGTCAATATCGTTGTTAAATCTTTTTCATCTTTTTTATTATTGTTCATCATAATCATATCCTGTTTATTAATCCGTTGATATCCATGTTTGATTAAGAAAGTACTAGCTACAGTTGGAGTAATATTTGTAGTAGATAAATCAACTCCCTTTAAAGATCTTTTCATTTTAGGTATATATCGAAGTGATCTATCAGTGATTTGATGACAATAGGCGATACTTAATATTTCCAAATACGGCAAAGCAATACGAGAAGTTTCATTAGGTTGAGTGAAAGTAGCAAGATGACTTATGCCAGTATCAGAAATATTAGTATTTGCTAAATCCAAGACAACAAGATTAGTCAATAGTTTAATATGAATTAAATCAGCATCATAAAGAGGGGTCATAGATAAATCAAGTCGTGTAATAAATTGGGGTGCTGTTTCAATAAAATTGCAAAAATCTACTGGAACTTGACGTGTTGAAACAAGGCACCAGAAAACAAAAGAACCAAAATGAAGATGATCTTTCTGTCTCAAGTAATGTCCATGTGATTCACCAATTTTTTTCAATATAGTTTTGTTAATTTGTTTATTATTGCTGGTTGTTGCTGTATCTGAAATAATAATATAATTTAAAACATCTTTTATAAAGGGATCAAAAGGAACATATTCAAGATCTTGGACGTATTCAAAGTTGAGAATTAATTCTTTCAGACATATTTCATAAAGTGTTTTAACCATTTAATTATTCTATTTTAATTTAAATAAAATAGAAAAGGAAATATTTATATGAGAAATAAATAAAAAAGAGAAAAAAATGAAAGAAAAATAGTATTTATCTAAAAAAATTAAATTTAAACAACGCTTTTTTAAAAAAAATTAAACCAGCTTTTCTCTCTTTCTCACTTTCTACACGTACAACTCTAACAGCCCAATTGGCTACAGATAAATAAACGTATCCTGTTGTATTCACTGGAATTTCATTTATTTTTAGGTTAAAGAAAAAAAGGATAAAAAATATATAAATATATTTGTTGAATCTTCCTCTTAATCAAAATTATTGCAAAACTTTAAACCAATATCTATGAAATATAATATTTTAAAAAATAAACAAGAGAAAAAAAATATTATAAAAATATTATAAAAATACCAACGGTAAAGGAGTAATAACAGCAAAGCTGAACTACTTAATAATCATGTAAGTATTGATAGTGATATTGGAAATACCTCTCTGTCAAATATATATTTCTTTTATAATATCACCACTTTTAATGATGAAAAGTGTATTATAAAAATTAAAATGGTTATCGCCCAATAATTTTATTGAAATATTTAGTGTTTAATGAAGCAATGACGAGATAATACATAATTACATTTTAAATTGGTACTAAAAAGCTTAAAAAGAATATTAGTATATAAACATAATGAAGCTTAAGTAGAGCGTTCAATGATGGTTAATACATACTATAAAACTAAAAATAAAAGATAATAAAAAATAAATTTTCTTCAAGATAAATTTTAATTTTGTTTTTTATATATATAATAATAATAATAATAAGTTATATATTTTTACTTCGTACTGTTAAAATTTTTATATCTAAAAACTTCATTTCTTTTTTTTAAAAAGGATCACATAAATCCTTATTTGGAATATGCCAAAATCGGTCGGTGTTTTAATTTGCATAGGTTCATCATTCATTTTGTAACTTTGAACAAGTGAGATCCTTCCTTTTATTTTTTTAATTCTTGTAGGTATGTGTTAAATTTATAGGATGAGAACAATCATAACGAAGCAAATAATGACATGATATATCGATGGACTTTTTGAACGAAATAATGATATGGAAAAAGAAATGGATGGATGAATAAATAAATGGATGAACGAATCAAAACGGATGGATGGATACGAATTTTGTGGACAATAGAGAAATATATATGTAGAGATTGAAAAAAAATAATGGATATTCAAAAGATTAATCTTTCTCTTTCCTTTTTTTTTTTTTTTTTTTTTTACACCACCAATATTACTATAATATCATAATATATGACTATAGCAATAATGGAAGCTGTACAAACTTTTGGTCGCAAGGTAAAAAATATGGAGAATCTATATATATACATATCAATTTTTTTTTTTAGTAAAAAATATAAAACACACAAAATATGCATGGAAGGTTGGATTTTTATTAAAAAAATACTTATATTTTTAATATCATCTAATAATAGAAAACTGCCACAGCTGTTGCCCACTGTAAACGTGGACGTGGTCTTATTCGTGTTAACGGTTCTCCTCTTGAACTTCTCGAACCTGAAATTTTAAAATTCAAGGTTTACGAAGTTATCCTTCTCCTTGGTGAAGAACGTTTCTCCAACGTCGATATCCGTCTTCGCGTTCAAGGTGGTGGTAAGTAATTAATTGATTGTAAATAGTGAATATGGACTAAAAAAGGAAGTGATCAAATAAAAATGGAAAATGGAATAGTATAAAAAAAAAAGAATCAAGCATTTCTTAAAATAATACATAGTGAATGATTTTTAAATAATAATAATGAATAGTGGACATATTTTTTATTTTTTAAAAAATGAGTTTATAAAAAGAGATGGATCAGCTTTTTAAAATAATGTAATGTTTTTATTGTATATAAAATTTGATTAGGTCATACTTCTCAAATTTATGCTCTTCGTCAAGCTCTTGCTAAGGCTATTGTAGCTTTCTACCAAAAATATGTTGATGAAGCTGCCAAGAAGGAAATCAAGGAAATCCTTGTTCAATATGATCGTACCCTTCTTGTTGCTGATCCTCGTCGTTGTGAACCCAAGAAATTCGCTGGTCCTGGTGCCCGTGCTCGTTACCAAAAGTCTTACCGTTAAAGAGTACAGTTGGTTACTTTTTTATATGTACTGCATTATTTTTTTTTCTAGTCAATAAAAAAATTGTTACTTCAAAAAAATTGGAATAATTATGCTTTAAACTTTAAATTTTTTTCGATTCTATTTTTAAACTCCACTTACATTTTGATATTCAATTCTTGCTTGAATTTTTTTCTCTTCCTTTTCAATAATTTTCTTTCCAAATATATAATATTATTTTAGTTTTGCATTATTAAATAAAATGAATCAAGATGCTCATATATATCATGAGCAACAGGAAATTAAAGAACAATATTTAAATGCAGCAACTTTAGATATTGAAAATTCAGACAAATATAGCCAAGCACGAGTTCCTTCACCAACAAAACCGCCACCACCACAACAAACAAATGATACCCCAAAAAAACAAACAATACCACTATCTTCGAATAGAGCTGTAATGAGTGTATATGAACTTTATGAAACAAAAACGGTAATCCTTTTTTTTTAACGATTTTTATTACTATTACAATTATTATTATTATTATTATTATTATTATTATTATTATTATTATTATTATTATTATTATTATTATTATTATAATTGTTATCATTCGAAGAATATATAATAAATTACTATTTTTTTTTTTTAATTCACTATTTTATATAGAGATATTATCTTATTGGGACGGATCAATCTAAACAACGATATCGAGTATTGCAAATTCATCGTACGAATCCAACAGATCTTGTAGTTATAGATGACGATGTTGTTTACACAGAACAAGAAAAAACGAAACTACTTAATATGATTGAGGATGGCAACTTATCCGTGGGTGGTTTACATTTAGTACCTTTAAAAATATATGGTATCATTGGTTTTATTCGTTTTACTCAGGGTTGGTATATGATTTTTATTACCAAAAGAAAGGAAGTAGCTTTATTAGGTGGGCATTATATTTATCACATTGATGCAACTCAGCTAGTTCCTATTGGGCACAATCCAAGGGTAGATAAAAATTCAATTGAAGGACGGTAAAGCAATATGGAAAAAATAAAAATAAGAGCATTTAAAATGATACTTAATGATATAATTATACAATAATATATAACTTGTATTATTATTATTATTAATATTATTATTTTATGTATATAGTTATATTGCAACTTTTCAAAATATCGATTTAACCAAGAATTTTTATTTTTCATATACTTATGATATAACCAACACACTTCAAGTAAATATGACATCAGGGCCTGGCTTTCAAACTTCTACATCACCTTCACCAGATGGCTCTACAAAATTAGACGGACCAGAGCCAAATAACATGTTTGTATGGAATGATTATCTATTAAAAACTGGATTCAAAGATGTTAATACCAGATCTGGATGGATTTTAAGATTAATTTATGGATTCGTTGATCAAGCTAGTAAGTTGTTTTTTTATTTTATTATTAAAAGAAAAGATTGTCATTGTTGTTTAATGCTATTATGGATTATATGTTTATCTATTATTATTTCTTTTTTTATTATTGCTTTTTTTTTATAGAAATTTCAATATTTGGTAGAAATATTATTGTTACTTTGATTGCTCGAAGATCTCGTCATTTTGCTGGTGCTCGATTTTTGAAACGTGGTGTTAATGATAAAGTAGACTGATAAACAGAAAATATATATGGCAGCATATATGTTACTTTTTATAGTGAATCTATTCTATTTATTAAAATACATAATCATTTTTTATAGGGTTTTGTGGCTAATGATGTTGAAACCGAACAAATTGTTGCTGATCTTTCTACAACTTCATTTCATTCAAATGATAAACTTTATGGAAACTCTCGTTATACCTCTTATGTGCAACATCGTGGATCTATTCCTCTAATTTGGTCTCAAGATACAACTAATATGTCACCAAAACCACCTATTGAATGTAAAGAAAAAAAGGAAAAAAGAAAAGAAAAAAAATTACAAGATTTTGTTTTTCTCATTTATATATTTTCATATCTATATTTGTATGCACATATTTAGTGAATGTTGTTGATCCATTTTTTTCTGCTGCTGCATTACATTTTGAAGATGTATTTCGACGATATGGTTCGCCTTGTATTGTGTTAAATTTAATTAAGGTACAAAAATAAATATAAACAATTGACTATGTTTCACTTTATTCAATTGATTATTGGCTTATTTGATCTCACTTTTTACTTTTTTAAAAATAATAGCAAAAAGAGAAAACTAAACGGGAATCCATACTTGGCAAAGAATATACAGAATGTATTGATTATTTGAATCAATTTTTACCAGAGGATAAGAAAATAAAATATATTGCTTGGGATATGTCAAGAGCATCTAAAAGGTATTTTAATATATAATTATTTATTAACTTAATATAAATTTATATATATCATTAACCTGTATTATAATTAACATATGTTATTCCCATAGCCATGATCAAGATGTTATTAGGTATTTGGAAAAAATTGCTCAAGAAACCATGGATACTACTGGATTCTTTCATAGTGGCTCCGAGCCGTCATCGATTAATTCAAATAATCAAAATAGCAATGTCACTAAGAAAAAACGTTCTTTACAACAAGGTGTTTTACGTACAAATTGTATCGATTGTTTAGATCGAACGAATGCAGCTCAGTTTTTAATGGGAAAGTGTGCTTTAGGTCATCAACTATATTCTTTAGGCATTGTATCTTCACCTTATATAGAGTTTGATTCAGATGTTATTAATATATTTACTGAAATGTATCATGATCACGGTGATACCATTGCACTTCAATATGGCGGTTCTCATCTTGTCAATACTATGGAAACATATCGTAAAATAAACCAATGGACAAGTCATCCTCGTGATATGATTGAATCTATTCGTCGGTTTTATGCTAATGCTTTTTCAGGTAATTATATATTATTTATCTATATACAAATGGGAATAGAACCATTTTATTTATTGGATCATTTTATTATGTAGATGCCGATAAACAAGATACTATCAATCTATTTTTGGGAAATTTCGTTACAAAGGATGGACAACCGATGTTATGGGATTTGACATCGGATTATCATCTTCATAATCAAGATCCCAGAATTAAACTAACTCGTAGAGAGTAAGTAGTAATAAAATGAAAAAGTGAAGTAAAAACAACTATTGCTATAACTGATTTTATTATATATTCATTTATTTATTTTTTACTTTTAGTTATCGTAATTGGTATTCACCTTCAGTACTAAACCCTAAATGTGATAATGATTCTTTAGCACAATATTATATTCCAATCGAAGCACGAGTACCTGATGATAACCCTGAAGAAGGCAATCCATATCATGGCCATTGGGCAGAGTATTATAATCATCATCAATATACATCTTTAGACCAACTTTTTGTATTCAATATGAATGGCACACAAAAATATCGACCTCCAAAATTATCTATGTATTTCAAGGATCCAAATAGAGAGTAAGAACATAATAATAATGATAAAGACAATATTAGTAATGAAAAACAATAATGCCTCATACATATACCTACACTTTTATTTTATTATTATTATTATATATATATAGATTAACACCAACTGAAGCTAAAGAATTAAGCCCATTCACGGTTCGAGCATCATCATCCTCTAGTGGAAGAAAACTATCTAATGTTACAGCAAAACCTAAACCAGATACTGATGCGTCAGATGGAGATTCAAGAATATATAAAGAAAAGAATGTCAAAACTTTAGAAAATATGGTAAATGCAAGCTTAGATCCTACCGTTAGTATTGCAGAAACAAAAGAATATAAAAGGTACATATATAAAAACAAAAGCAATATATACATTTTTAAATAATATATATTTATAAGGTTTTATGGTTCCTTTTATGTATATTATACTGTTATTTTTTTAAAAATAGATATACACACCAATATAAAAATCTTGAAAAGTTAACAGCAACTATTAGTGATAATTATGCTAATATTGATAGCTTTCCTGAATATCAACAATATCTCAATTATATTCATCGAAACCAGTTAGATGATCATCCGTCGGCCATTAAAACACAATCTATCGATGAAGAGATGTTTAAAACGTATATTGGCATGTCAAAACGTGCTGCAGATCTTGGCCAGCGTGCTTGGAATGACCATTTACGCAAGATATATGAAGGGTATGGTATTTATCTTAAAACAGGTCGATTTCCTCAAAAACAAGATCATTCTCATGTACTTATACTCAAAAAAGGATCATTAATGAGTTCTGTTGGTTCGGAATTATTATAGTTTTTTAAACTCTATATAAAGCTTATGTAATATATACATATATATATTGTTTTTATTTTTATTTTTTAAATTTGTAAATTTTAAATAAAAGTATATGACTAAATTAATTTCAGAAAAGTCATGTCTATAATTACAATAATTCATTTAATGGACTGATATTATTATTATTATTATTATTATTTTAATGGTGATCTTCACTTTGTTTAATACTAAGCAAGGAGCTGGTCATTATTGTTTTTTTATACATATACATTAGTTAAGCAGTAATTAACATATTTTTAAAAGTAATACTAACGTATTATATAATAAAAAAATTACTCTGTTAATAAAAAAGAAGGACGTGGAAGATTTGTCAAAAAATGTTAACGTCATGCTGTAAATGGATTTTCTTGTATGGGTAGTAAATTATGTATATAATACTCTATGTAATATTATTGATAGTATTGTTTAAAAAACCATTATTCTTTAATTTTCTTACATGCTGTTTATTTTTTCATTCTTTCATACTTTCATTATTATTAATATTTTTATTATTTACTTTTAGTTATACTATTTATCTACATGTTCATCTATTTGATAATTAATATATTTGTTATTACTATCTATTCATGATTAAAGTTTTCAAGTTATAGTAGGCAATCGTAAAACAATAAAAACCATTTATAAATACATATAAATAATTTGCATAGTATTAGTTTTCATTCAAGTACACTGCATATTTAATCAATATAATACATGTGTTACTTACTCGTAATTCTGAACTCATATATTTATCAGCAAGGAAGTTTATTACAATTAAATTACATAGCAAATTATCTTTCATTTAAGTATTTCAACTGACGACAAAATTTTTTTTATGAGGTTAATGATTTATTTTCCAAGGTGTTTTAGAGGTATAATTATAGTTTACTTTTATACATACATGAATTTTTTTCAGACACCGATTTTTTTTTAAAAAGAGTTCTATTGTTATTTTCCCCTCTTTTTTCATTCTTTTTTCATTTACTCAAAAACTATATTTTTTTTTGTTCATTTTCTATATGCTCATATATTTTTATTAAAGCGAATGATTTATGAAAAAATAAGATTGTAATAACCATATAAATAGGCTATTTTTTTTATTTAATTTACTATAAATTAATATTATTGTTTTTATTGTTACTGTTTATTTACAATAGAATAGCAACTAATGACAGTTATATCTTTACTCCACTTTTTGAACCAGCAAGCTCAAATCAATCACCTATTCAAACTTTAACAATAGACAGACACTCGAAAGAATTTTTATTTGATGGTGCATATAGTAAAAATTCATAACATACTAAAGCATTATTATTATTGTTATTATTGTCCACCTAACTTATCTATACATTGTTACTTTTATTAATTATTTTTCTTATAGCATCTCCACTTGAAGAGAGTTCTATACTATCCAACGAACTAGTTATCTATGGCATACTAGGTTTTTGTCAACTGCAAGCCGGTAATATATTTACAGTAGCAATGATAGCTGTAAAAAAATATATCAGTTTATTTTTATTTATTTAATATGTGTTACTAAATATATATATTTCTCTTTTTTATAAATAGATACTTATATGGTTGTTATCACAGATAAAATAGAAATAGGTACTATATGTAACAGCAAAATATATCGAGTTACTTCCTTTCAAATCCTACCAATAAAAGCTAGCTGGGAACAATATTCAGAACAATTATTACAAGAAGAGCAAAAGTTTATCAATCTTTTAGAATCACAACTGCAGCTTAATTCTTTTTATTTTTCTTACACGTATAAGTTAACTAATAGTTTACAACGCCAATCACAAAAGGTAAGCTATATACATATTTGGTCATAAAAGTTACACACAAAAAAAGTAAAAAAACAATAGTAGCTTACATTAATTTTATGAATTTATGTTAAATTAGGTGGATGATCGGTTTTTTTGGAATCAGTATTTATCACAAAAAATGCTTTTAATAGATGATTATGAGAAGGTATATATAGAAGAAATGGGAATAGAGTTAAGATTAGAATTAGAATTAGAATTAAAAATAATTGACTAAATACATTATTACTATCTTTTTTATTTTATATTTTTTTTCATAGATAAATTCATTCATATTACCAGTTATCCAAGGATGTAAACCATAAAAGATGATATGCTGCTTTTTTTTTTTTTATGGGTATCGATGATTTTTATTTATTATTTCTTTATTGTTATATTTATTATATATATATATATATATATATATATATTTATAGTTGTTTCTATTACACCATTGGTCATCAATCAAAAATCCATTACACTTGCATTAATCAGTAGACGTAGTCAAGAACGAGCTGGTACTCGTTACTTTTCAAGAGGAATAGACGAACGCGGACATGTTAGTAATTATGTCGAAACAGAGCAAATAATAATATATGATGATCATCATCATGAAAATAATTCTAGTAATACATCTACCAATCAACATCATATTAGATTTTCTTATGTACAAACTCGTGGGTCTTTGCCTCTTTTTTGGGGTCAAATTCCTAATATAAGATATGTACCTAGGCTTTGGTACGAATCCGATATATCTATCAAGGTAAATAATAAAAATATTAAAATAAAAATAATAATGAAAATAAAAATATAAATAAAAATATTCTATAATATTTATAAGTATACGTATGTAATATTTTTATATATTATAGTTAAAACAATCCGCTAAACTTCATTTTGAGCAGCAAATTCGGTTATATGGTTCTCAAATTTTAATCAATTTAGTTAACACTACTGGTTATGAAAAACCTCTGGGTGAGCAATATGCAAGAATTGTGCAGGAATTAGATAATCCATATTTATATTATACTCATTATGATTTTCATCGTGAATGTAAAAAAATGCAATGGCATCGTATTCAAATTTTAATCGATGGTCTTGGCCAAAAGCTAGAAGATGCTGGGTGCGTAATTAATTCATCACAATCTATTATTTTATATGTGTATATGAATATGTTTACTGATACATTATTTTTATTATTATTTTAAAATAATAGTTATTACTACTATGATGAAAATAAAAATATTGAAAAAATACAAGCCGGAGTAGCAAGAACAAACTGTATAGATTGCCTTGATCGTACAAATGTAGTCCAAACAATGCTTGCCAAACGCATGATTGACAAGTGGGGAGCGGTTCTTGGTTTACAATTAAATAATGATCCTTTATTTATAAAAACATTCAATTCAGGTAATAATAGTGTGCATTCACACACACACATATATTTTATATATATATATATATATGTATATAATTCACTTTAGCTTTTTTAGAATTATTAATTATTAACTTTTTTTAAAAATTTTATTCCATAGCATGGGCTGATAATGCTGATAGTCTTAGTATTGCATATTCAAGTACCAGGGCACTTAAAACAGATTATACAAGGTAAATCAATAAAAAAGATTATTATACATCTTTTTTTTGAAAATAAAATAAATATATTACTTACATATCATATATTTTTTTTTTTTTTCTTTTTCATTGTATAGATTCGGCAAAAGAACAGTACTTGGTTTGTATAATGATTTCACCAATTCATTGATAAGATATATCAAAAATAACTATTTTGATGGAGATCGACAAGATGCAATAGATTTATTTCTTGGTAGATTTAATCGTGATAATCAAGACCGTATTGAAACATATACAATATATGCTCCAAAATATGCTCTATGGAAAATCCAAACAGCACCCTGTCTATTGATATCCTCCTTCTGTTCCTTTTTTTGGTTATTGTTTTTTTTTGATGGATCAATATCACCAACCTTATATATATGTTTGCTTTCTTTCTGTTTTACAATGATTGTTTTCACTTGGTGTTTTATTTTGCAAAATGGTTTAGAATTTATTAATTGGCCAACTTTAAATCCTTTGTACATTGGTGGTTCAAAATCTAGCAGTCATATTAGTAATAATAATAACCAACAGCCATTACAACAGTCTTCAGTACCTTTATCATTTTTAACAAAGAATTGGATTCTCAAATTTAATTCTGAAGCAATAGATGAAATAGAACAAGGGAAAAAACTGGAAAAAATGTCGTAGATTCGTTAGTTTTTTTTGTATTAAAGTCTATTTTATTTTTTATTACAAGTATTTGTTTAAAAGGGATGATATGATAAAATACAAATTTATTTAATGTGTAAAATAGGTCCATTTATGTTGTTGATATGTGGTACCTTTTTATATTAAAGTTCAATCATTTATCTACAGATATTTTCTAGAATTGTTTTTATATTTGACATAAAATAAATAGTAAATGTAAAATGTAAAAAAAAGATATAAAATTAAAATTTTTTTTATTTTTACTTTTTAAAAAAGTGTAATTAAACTCATTCGAATTTTTTTTTTAAGGTATAATATACCAAATTTATCATTGTAAATGCTATAATCAATATATAAAATATTTTGTGTTACTCCAATGTAAAGCCTGGGAAATTTAAAAAAAAATGCGGTTCGTAAAATTTAAATTTTTTTATTTTTATTTTTCATTCTACATTTTTTTTTTTTATTCCTTTCTTTTTACTCTTACACCACTTTTTATTTATCTAAAAAGACTTTAAACCATGGCTAATAAATACAGTGTTGAAACCATTACTTATGAACAACTTGCCAAAGTATTCGATCATGCTATTTTAAAACCTGAACAAACTACTGACGATGTAGTCAAAGGATGTGAATTGGCCAAAAAATACGACACCAAGTCTGTTTGTGTTAAACCTTGTGATGTCAAACAAGCCAGTGAATTACTTGCTGGTAGTTCTGTTCTTGTAGGTACTGTTATTTCTTTCCCTCATGGTAATTCTCCCACTAGTGCTAAAATTGCTGAAGCTTTACAAACTGTAGAAGACGGTGCTATTGAATTGGATGTAGTCATGAATATTGGCCACTTAAAATCTGGTAAAGTGGATTACTGTCAACAAGAAATCAAGGCTGTGATTGATGCTTGTCATGCCAAAAATCCAAATGTTATCTTTAAAATCATTTTTGAAAATGCTTACCTTACTAAGGAAGAAATTGTTCAAGCTTGTCATTTATCTGTCGCTGCTGGAGCTCACTTTGTAAAAACATCTACTGGTTTTGCTTCTTCTGGTGCTACTCTCGAAGACATTGCACTTATGAGAGCTAGCGTTCCTGATGCTATCGAAGTTAAAGCTTCTGGAGGTATCAAGAACTTAGATCAAGTCATTGATTTATTAAATAAAGGTGCTACTCGTTGTGGTTCTTCATCTACTGATAAAATTTTAGATGAATTTAAACAACGTCGTAATTTGTAAATATTTTATTTAAAAAAATAGATGGATATATATGTATGTGGTATATAATATATCTTTTTTTCCGTTCATAGTTATTAAACATCAATAAATAAATTAAAGCCATGTTATATATATGTATATTCGATTTTTATTGTTTATATCCTCCATATCCTTTTGTGTTTATAATTGTTTTTTCTTTTTATTACACTTCGTAAAGCTAAAATTATGCCATTTATGTGAATATAATTATTTGAATTTTATTTTTATTGTTCACATTCTCCATATTCTTTTGTATTTAATAATTCATATATGTATATATATATATATTTTTAGCAAAAAATGATCTGCGTTTTTATTGTCTAACTTGAATAATTCTATGAGATAATTAAGTTTTTATTTTTATCACTATCAGTATCATTATCATCATCGGCATCTAATGATTCTATCCCATTAGAATCCGTTAATTCAGTAAAAGTTTCTGTTGTGGTTGTTGAAGATGCACCATTATTTTGCATATGTTTATTAACCCATTCATCTACTTTTTGAATAGCCTCTTCAGGTGTACGCTTATGTGTCATTAAATAGCCTTGTAAATGGGCCATACTAAATTGATGATTAGGAATTTTTGATGAAAATTGTTTAGCTAAATTATGGAGGTAATCGTCTTGTAAATAGGAGAAAAATTTTGTAAATAATTCAGATGCTTGTTCTTTAGAAGCATTGCCAAAATGGATCTTGATATCTATTCTACCTGGTCTTATTAAAGCTGGATCTAGTTTTTCAATATGACTATTTAAAAAAATATTAATAAATAATAGCAATAATAATAATAATAGCATATTTAAGCTTACTTTGTGGTCATAAAGAGTATTCTTCCTTCTTGGGCAGCTACACCATCAATCGAGTTTAAAAGCCCAGAGAATGTAATATTATTACCAGTAGTGTTATCACCTTTATCTCTTTGTATAAAAGCGCTATCAATATCTTCCATAAGTAATATACATCTAAAAATAAATATAGATAAATGGAATCAAGTATTAGTATCCATCATATAAATATCCATCTACATACATGTAGTTAAAAAATAAAATAAGATAAAAAGCTACCTCGATGGGGTTTCGCATACCAACTCACTCAATGTATCATCAGTGAGGCCTTTGTTACTTAAATTGACTACATAAATATTGAGGCCGAGTTCACCCTAATTAATCATTATAAAAATAAAATTAAAATATAAGTAATATAAAATTAGTATAATGAATGTATAATCAAAATTTTAATTTTAATTTTAGTAATCTCTACATATACTTACTGCTAATGAATAAACTAAACTTGTCTTTCCAGACCCAGGAGTTCCATAAAAGAGCACACCCAGACGATAAGGGATTCCTAAATTACTATACCACTGTTCTGATTTTAAGAAATCATTTGCATCATCCAAGAGACTATTTTTAATATGTTGCGGAATGACAATTGTACCAAGTGGCCGCTTTGGCCTTGATCTTGTTCTACGCCACGCTCCATATTGATCTAAATGATAATATATATATAACAATTAATGATCATTGTAACTCTCTTTTTTTTTTTCTACATTATATATTATTATTTTATTTTATTTTTATTTTATTCTTACCAGCTGCAAAGACCACAGTGCGACTTTGATCCCGTTCAATAAATTTCTTTTGTGCTTCAAAAACCAAACTTTCCAAAATATCGCGTGATCTTCCAAAAGTAGATATTTGAATCCTCTCCAAAATAGCTCTTCCATTGGAAAGCGCGTTTGCATTTTGAGGTCTTTCACGAGATAACCATAGTAATCTATTTTTATATGTAAAGATATGTATACCTAAATATAATAACAATATATATATATTTAATATTGATCGTATTCTTTTATTTTATTAAACGTTTTATGTTATATATAATATTTTATTTTATTACCAGGAGCGGGTAAAAAATAAACGGGGGATAAATTGGCACCAAGATCTTCACCAGTAACATTTTGCCCAACACGGGATATTGTAGTTGATATGGAAAATTGTGTTGCATTTTGTGTATAAGGATGATCAGATAACCAATTTAATATCCAGCTATGAGTGTGATTTTATACATATATATTTAATAAATAGGCATTTATAGTATATATATATATAAATATTGGTTGAGTATGTATATTACCTATAAGATTCATCACGGCTATCAAAATCTGCACTAACTATAATTTTCTTTTTAAAAAATTCAAAGACATATCCACCAAAATATCTAGCTCCAGCAACAAAGCCTAATAGCAAAAATAATAAAATACACATGGATACAAATAAGCACACACATGCATACATATATACATATATAAGAAAAAAAGAAAGGGAGAGAGGAATTAATTATTATATAATTATGACAATGTTTTAATGCATAAATAATACAAAAAAAAAAAAAAACTTTACCACCAATAGCTGCTAATTGTAACCCTCCAGCTGCTAATCTAAATACAATAACAAAAAATTAATATAAAAGAGAAAATTAATATATATAAATCATTTATGTTTTATGATTGGTATTAGTGCTATTAAATAAATCAAATAGGAATATGCATAAAATATGTACGTTTAAACGAAAATAAATCAATATCACATACTTACTCACCAACACCAAGTTTTTCAGCTATTGCGCTTATTATTCCACCAAATGAATTACTAGTAACCGAATTGCTAGGATCGGGGGTTGGAATATTAACGATTCCTCTCCTTTGTATATTATTAAAAAGTAATGATTTATAAGGTGAGTATAATAAAGATCCCGTAACAATTTTTGGTGGAGACATAAAAAAAAGAGAAAAAAAAAATATTATCTCAACTGAAAAACTCTGTTTAGTAGCTGAGATTTAATTTAGTTTTGCTTTTTACAAATTTAACCCTGACCTTTAGATTCTGTGATGCCTTTTTAGTCAATATGCTGCAGCTTAGCATATATTTATTAAGAGAAAAAAAATGCAAAGATTATACGATAAAAATTAAAATAATTGAATGATAATAAAAATAATAATAATCATAACTAAAAAAAATTACAAAAAAAAGTTTGCCAAAAATGAATGATAATAGTAGCAGTATTAATGTTCATAAAAAATAAATAATCGAACTTTAAATGTTATGGCATAAGAAATTACTTTTATTTACTAAAATTATATCATACTAAATACAGATGATTAAAAATTATAATCGTATATAAATGTTTTTTATATTCATTTTTCATTGATTTAATTATAGCAATAAAAAGAAAATGAAGAAAGGTTTTTTGCTTGAAATTTTTTTTTGTTGATTCAAAAGAATACTAGCTGATTTTTGCCGTCGAGGGAAAGTCTTTTCTGACATTCGCAATTGATTCGATTTTGATGATTATATTTTTATTTTTTATTTTTGTCTCAGGTTATTATTGCGAGAATACACCTTTTTATATAAATTAGATTCAATATTTGTTTATTTTTATTTTATATTTGAAAAAAAAAAAAAGCAGATCTTTTAAACTTGGTATATACATGGCTTTATCATTTTTAATTTATAATACTTTTTCACCATGTACATATATCACTTTAAAACACGATAGTGATAATAGTTTAAATACAATCTTTATTTAGTAGTATATAAAAATAATTAACTAGTGTGGTAATATATGTATGTATATATTATTTATATAAAAAAAATAAAAAAAATAAAGTATGTTATATCAACTTAATGGATAAATATATGGAGGAGTTATGCTGTATGAATCTATTATTAGGATTATAATTAAATTAAAATAAATATATGGATAAAGTGATCTATAATTATTGATTTTTTAATTTTTCTAAAAACTGATCCTTAGATAAAACAAAGTAATTTTTCATATTGTACTCTTGATAATCATCATCATTTGTACTCATTGTTACGACAATGATATTTTCTCGATCATTATCATCTGGTAATTGTTTTATGACCTATTAAAATATCCCAATAATATATATTAAATTGAATTCAATAGGTATACATTATTATTATTTTATGTATATTATTCACTTATACCTTGGCACTAGATGCACGAGCTAACTGGTGGCGATCAGCTTCCTTAATACTATTTGCATGATTGATGAAAGAATCTGTAAAATATAATCTCTTTCTTTTAAAAAAATTGATTTCGGGCTGCTGGCATAATAAATAATCTTCTTCATCTATAGAATATTAATAATGCATTAAATCAACAACAACGGTTGAAGAGTATGGTTTAATAATTAAATAAATCCCGTCGAATACATAATCTATATATTTACAATTATATAATTGCTTTTATTACCCAGAAATTTGGATTGTGATATAGAATCTTTTATCCATTCTTCACTAAGGACAAACTTTCCTGAAAGGTATGTACATAATATATTGATCGTGTTTCTAAATTCATTTGTTATAAGATGCGTGCATTTTTCCCAATCGTAAACAATACTGCCACCTGAATTTCTAATGAATCTAGTGTACTATAATAAAAAATAAAAATAAAAATAAAAATAAATAAATAAATATACAGTTTAGTCTACTTAATTTGTTTAATATATATATATATATATATATCTTCAATAAAAGAAATACCTTTTTCTTTGTATCATTCGTAATATTTGAAGAAAAGAGAACTTGAGGCTTAAATTTATTTTGAGTACTTGAACTACGCTGACGAGATTCATGCGTAGAAGAAGTGGAATATATAGAAGAGCAAGATTCTTTTCTTTTTAAACGTCTACTATGTCTTTGTGATTGCTCCTCTAGTTGTTCTTGTTGAGATTGTCGTGATTGTTGTGATAGCGATCGTTGCTGATGGTGCCTATGAGTGGGCGATCTAGTAGCATAATAAGATTCAGTTTCATCTTCATCGTCAGTTTCATCCCAGTCATCGTCATTATTGCTATTATTATTATTATTATTGTTAGTGTGATGACCATCATCATAGTCATTATTGTATGTTTCATTATCTAATACATTAACGATAAGTTGATCATTTTCTGGAAATGAGCTGGTTATAGTAGCATGGTTAGGTGTAGAAGAAGGCCGTTGTGAAATTTCATTAGCAAAGTCATGCATAGGTGATTCATCTTGAAGTGAGGCTTGTCTATGAAGTAGTTGAATTGTCATATCATCTTGATGTGGGTATGTGCTTTGTATAGAATTGAATTCGTTGGTATGCAAAGAGTTATGATGTGAAAAGGTAGTGGTAAATGACGGTGATTGGTCATTATTATTATTATTATTATTATTGTCATCGTTATTATTATTGTTACTGTTGTTGTTGTTATTGTTATGGTGATGATTAGACTGTGACGTTACAGATAATGAACTATGATCACCACTACAACTACTAGTATTGTTTTCATATGAATCATAACGTTTAATTGAATTAATATCAAAGGATTCTAAACTACTGCTAAATTCAGGTTGATGCGTACTTTCTACAGATGATAAACTGACGGTACTTACCGTGGATGGAAGATCTGAGGAATCACTTGTTTTAGAATTTACTATTGAAGATTGACTAGTATCTGATGGTTGACTAATCGATGATTTTGCTAAATCTTTTTTCAATTCTATAAAAATATTATATGTATACATAATGGTTAGTTGTATATTCATATATATATATATATATATTAATTACTATTTTAGAACAATAAATATGATCATTATTATTAGTATTTTAATGTACCTTCCATGTTCATTTTCATAGTCCTTGAAATATGGGATCTACGCTTTTTGTCTAAAAGCCCACGTAAAGGAATTAAGCCATTGCCTTCAGTTCGCATATGTTTAGATTGAGTATTTGATAAATCACTAATATTTCTTTTCAATTGGCGAAGGATAGTATGATCTGATTGTCGTGTTCCATCTAATTCCATATTGTAACTATAGGCTCGAAATAATCTTTTTTCTGCATAGTCAATTAATTTTTTGTGTTGCTCTTCAGCCTCTTCGATTAAGTATAGAGAAGAATTGTTATCTGATTCGAGCGATCTTTCCGATGTAGAAATAGTAGTGGCTGTTAAAAGTTGTGGACCGGAAGTACCAGAAGAAGAATGATGTTCGCGTTCGTCGTGAGGCGCAGCTGATTCAAGACTAGAATTATTTTGTGATGATGGTAGTGGTTGATTGGTAGTGGATGAGGGAGGTAATGGATCGTAACTATTATAATCTAAAGTTGGTGATAATGATGAAGTAAGTGAAGAATCTAAAGGATCATACGGAACAGTTGCTTGTTGACTTGGATCCATTATTGAACCAAAAAAAAAAAAAAAGTAATTCAAAATTAAAAAGGAAAGAAGGCGAAAAAAATTTCTTCCACCAGTAACAATAAAAAAAAACATTAGATTTTAAAACCCGCCTTTTTTTTTGTAATGTGAAGGCGCACAAGTAGTTTTTTAACAAGTGATTATCGTTTAAAAAAGCAGTTCCTTTTATATATATATATATATTATTATTATTATTATTCTTGCATAAATGATAATAATAGTAATACAATCAAATTTTTTTTATTTCTTTAGTTTATCTACGAAACGGAAAGAATCAATGGAATAACTTTCTTTTTTAAAGATGATCACATGTTCTTATCTTTTATCTTTTTATGATATTGTTGTTGTTTATGATAGTAGTTTGACTTTGTGTACAACATCACTTGCCAAAATAAAAAAAACTGTTTATAATGTATATATATAAAGGAAAATAGGAAATGTCTTTTTTCATAACTCTACCCTCACGTCAGTTTAAAAGAGTGAATCCCGGAATACAACATGAGACAAAAAAAAATTGATCGAAAAAAAAAAAAAAACCTTATCATTATATATATTAAGCTATATTTCATTTTATATTTGTTTAAAAAATAAAAAAAGTGATCTTTAAATAATTATAATGATAATGAAAATTTTAGTGGTCAATCATTACCAATGACTGAATAAGAAAAAAATCACTATACATAATATACGTTTTTTTTTTATAATAGGCAAAAATTAATGATTGAAAAAGGAAAATCGAAATAAATTTCATATATAGATAAAGATCATCTCTTTCTTTTATTATTTTATTATTTTTATTGTCTTTCATAAATAACAGGTGTTAAAACTCTAATTTGTTTATTGATAATGATAAACTTTTTTATCTTTTACCAAAAAATTCGCCAAATCCAGAAATGGAATTGATAACAGGCTTCTCCTATCTATCTTTTGATAAAAAAGACTGGCTTTTAAAAATTTCAGATTCCCTAATTTTTTTCATATAAATATAAATTTGATAATTCATTTTTATTCTTCTTCTCTTCTTCTTTTCATTTTATAAATTATCTTTATTTTATTTTTTATTTTTATTTTTTAGTTGATTATTTATAATAATATTTATATATTGATTATATAAACTTTTGTTAGAATAATTAAAAAAAAATTATATATATATAAGCATGTCAACTCCAGATAGTACAACGCCAAAATTCTCAGCAGGTGATATATCCTGGGTATTAGCTTCAACAGCTTTAGTATGGTTGATGATACCTGGTGTAGGATATTTTTATTCTGGTATGGCAAGATCTAAAAATGCATTATCATTAATTATGTGCTGTGTATTATCATTAGTAGTTGTCACAGTTCAGGTATATAAAATATAATGGAATATATTAATAAATATTATAAATGGATATATAAGTAACTAAGATGCACATTCATCGGGATTTTTTTTTATTAACATGTATCACTTTTTATTTATTTATATTACTCGATGACTTACATATAATAATAGTGGTTTATATGGGGTTATAGTCTAACATTTAGTAAAACCTCAACTTCTCCTATTATTGGTAATCTTGATTATGCATTCTTCCGTGGTGTATTAGGTGAACCATCTATTGGTAGCAGTGCCATTCCTGATCTTGTATTTATGATCTGTAAGTTTTTTTATTTTTATTTATTTTTTTCCTCTCACTTATCTAAATATTTTTATATTACATCTCCTTATTATCATATTTTTTTTCCTTATCTTTATATATACCTAATATGGAATTATAACACTCACGCCCTTTTTTTTTATACATGTACCTATATCTTTTATTTCTAATTTTATAAATATATACCTATAGTTCAATGTATGTTTGCAGCACTTACACCAGCCCTTGCTATTGGATCAGCTGCTGAAAGAGGTAGAATTTTACCAATGGTAATTTTCATGTTTATTTGGTCAACTCTTGTATATGATTTCATTGCTTATTGGACCTGGAATCCTAATGGATGGAGTGTTAAATTAGGAGGTCTTGATTTTGCTGGGGGTACACCTGTTCATATTTCTAGTGGATTTGCTAGTTTGGCTTATGCTATTGTTTTGGGTAAACGTAAAGGTCATGGCAGTGTCACTCAAGCACATGATTTCAAACCTCATAATATGTCCAACGTTGTCTTGGGTACTGCTCTTTTATGGTTTGGTTGGTTTGGATTCAATGGTGGATCTGCTCTTTCTGGTAATTTAAGAGCTGCCATGGCTTGTGTTGTGACTAATCTTGCCGCTGCTGTAGGTGCTATTACTTGGATGACTTTAGACTATCGTATTGAACGCAAGTTTTCTGCTCTTGGCTTTTGTTCAGGTGCTGTAGCTGGATTAGTTGCTATTACCCCTGCATCTGGCTTTGTTGGTCCAGGACCTGCTGTTGCTATTGGCTTCTTGGGCGCTGTTGCTTGTAACTTTGCTGTCCACTTGAAAGATATGCTTAACTATGATGATGCTGTGGATGTATTTGCTGTCCATGGTGTAGGTGGTTATGTTGGTAGCATTTTAACGGGTATTTTTACTGAATCTTATATTGCTAATTTAGATGGCACTACCGAAATCGATGGTGGCTGGATGAACCATAATTGGATGCAAGTACCTCATCAATTGGCTGACGCTACCGCCGGTGCTGCTTGGTCCTTTATTGTTACTTTAATCATCTTGTTGATCATGGACCGTATCCCAGGTTTATCTTTACGTGTAGACCCTGAAGTTGAATTACAAGGTTTAGACGCTGCTGAAATCGGTGAAATGGCTTATTATCATGTCGATAAAGTTGTTACAGTAGACCCTAATAGCGGTCAACAAAGAGTAGTTTCTGAGCGTATTCGTGAAGTACATCAACAAGACAACGCCGGAGGCGATTTAGAAGTTGAAATTGAAAAAGCAAAATAATTATTTTTCCTTTTCCTAAATAGCTATCCATCTATTATAATTTAATCTATATCCTATTCCTTTTTATCCATTATATAACTATTTATTATCTTGATAATTTTTAATCTTTCCTATGTAATATAAAATAATATAAAAAATATTAATTAGTATTTTTTTATTTATGACATTTACTCTATGTTAATTTATATATATATATTTAATAATAATAATAAATAATTGATTTTATTTTTCTACATATTATTTTTTCCACAGAATATTTCCTTGTCCTGATAATGCTTGATAATCTTGTAAAGCAGGTTTTTTTTTTTTATCATTCTGGAGGAATATTTCATTTGATCAACCCTTTTTATTATTATTATTATTATTTTTACTAGTAAATATTCTTTTTTTTTTATAAATGCTACTCCACGTTTTCTTTTCCTATTTTTTTTTTTTTTTGCATATAAAATTATCTTATCAATTATTAGCAATTTAGATAAAATATAAAAGATAATCTCTATATCTTCAATGAGTAAAAAAGGAGATAATGCACTTGTTCTAAATTAACGATATTATATTTATTTATATATATGTTGGTAGTTGTAATAATCTCTGTTATTATTATATCTAGATATAGCTTTATGAGAACTTTATCCCACAGATATCATAACAATTTGAACTATGATCTTTTATTATTTTTATATTTTTTGGAAATAATAACGACATCAATATATTCAGTTTACTCAATTAGTTTTATTGTTTATTTTTATTTATATATTTACTTATTTTACTAAATTGCCAATTGGACCACAATTATATTTACTATAGGACTTAAGTTCAGTAGGAAAAAACGTATAAATTCCATGTCTATAACGAGTGCCATTAAATAAATGTATTTTATTCATTATTAATATTATAGCAGCAGTAGAATAATAAATGGAAATGATAAAAGAAAACATTCACATGGAATGTTAAGAGTAGTACCATCAGGAGTATTAAAAATATCACCATTAGGAACATTAAAGAATATTATTACCTAGAATACTAAAAGAGCATTTCTAGAAATATGAAAAGTCTATCACTACCATAAAGAACAAAATACCATGACCGGAAAGAATAAAGTATCATTGCTACCATCACTAGCTTTTATAAAAGAATCCAACAGATTTTCTCAATTAATTGAAATGTTTTAAATAGCTATTAGATCACCATATACCTGAAATAATAGCAAGAATTAATCCGAAAAATGATGAGCGTTAAAAAGTAAGACATCTGAGCTTGAAACAAAACTCGATAAAGGCGATTATTCTTTTAGGCTGTTAGGAAACCCAATACTATTTTCCATAGGTTTATGAAAAAAATAAAAAATAAAATTTATCTACTTGTCTATTTATCTATATATTTAAACTGAAAAATGAATATGCATATATACATATATACATATTAGATTTATAGTTTATTTTATTTCATTATTTATTATTCTTGTCATAACTTATTATATTTTATCATAGTTCTTTCTATTATCTCGAATATATCATAATCGGTATCATAATAATAGTCTACATTCTCTGTAGAAACGCCAATAATAATCAAGAGTAGCAAATAAAGGTTATCTATAAAAAACGCATTTGAAATATACACAATAGAGTTAAAAAACGCGTTATAATATGATTTTTCTTGTTATTGCTTTTTACTTGAATATAAAGACTATTTCACTAGCATCATGGCAAATATTTTTCAACTTTATAATAATGTATAATTTCCAGTAACAAGGGTTTTATTAATAAAAAAGGATAGCCATATATCTGTTGACCCAAGTAAACAATAATCCACTTATGAATTGGCCAGTAAGAGTAATTATTACTTAAAAAGGTACAAGGACGATTGAATTTATTTATGATGTTATTCTATTTGCACAGCTTTATATTATTATTATAAACATTATCATTCATTGTAATTCACTATGTTGGATTAAAATGAAGCAAAGCACGTATGTACATAACTGGTAGGTTACTATTATTCTTGTTGTTATTGTTTTCAAAGCTAGTGTCAAAAATAAAACATTGTTTAAAAAAATGTTGAAAAAACATGAATATTAAAATACAAAATAAAGAAGAATATATTCTATTTATGTATATTTTATTTTATTTAATTCAATATAACATTTATCCCTATTGGGTTTTTTTATAAAAATATAAACATAGCTTTTGAAGGTGAAAAAAAAAAAAGAAAAGTAATGAGACAAAAGCAAAATAAAATTAGCCTAAAATTGAGTTTTAACCAGACTTATTTTTTTATGTATGTAATTAATGTTTTTTTATACACGCAATTATTTTGGTTCATCATCATATTTTTTTAATTTTTATTATTATTTCAATTATTTTTATTAATAGTATAAGTTATAGTTTTTATTTTAAAGATTGTAAACATTTTTATTTTAGATATAGGGTTGTTCCGTATAAGGCAATTTCTTATGACATTAATATTCTTAGAAAAAGAATGAAGTATAGCCAATAGTAGAATCAAAAAATTGATAACCAATAGAAATGAAGTGATAAAAAGTAGCTATATTTTATTATATAATTATGCAATGGTTGAAACTTTAAAATAATAAATATATATATATATATATAAAATAAAGTTAATAATAATAAAAATGTTAATAATAATAATGGATATAATAGAATGATTTAATAAAAATATTAATTTTCGATCTAATAAATACTATTTTAACATTATCATTGTTAGTTTGAAAGGTTAATATAAAAATTAAGGGGAGGGTGATAAAAAAGGAAAATGAAGCCAGTATTAAAAAATTTCAAAGTCAATTAAAGAAAAAATTTTTTTTATAAATGGCATTAAAAGGCTCCGTTATTATTTTTTCTTTCTTTCTTTTTTTCTTTCCTTATAACTTTTTTTTTTTGTATATATCATTTTTCTTTTTATATATATTAATACTCTTTTCACTTATATATTTATATATTACACTGGTCAAATACAATTGTAATATTTTAAATATTATTACCCTTTTTCTTTTTCCCTTTGTTTTGTTTTGTTTAATATAAATATATTTAATGAGCAAACAATATTCAACTTTAATATGCCGTCAGCAATGGGGAATAGCTCCTCCAATATCAACTACTCCTCCAACTCAACTTGAATTTGAACAAACTGAAAAACTTATTAATACACTTCATGATAATAATTTATTTGAAACAGAACAAGATATGAAAAAAAGGTATAAAGTAATACTTTTTTCCTATACCTTTATTTAAAATATCACCTTCTCTCACTCTCCCTCTCACTCTCACACACACACACACACATACATACACACTCGCTCTCATTCGCTATCTTTCTAACATATGTATTAATATTATTATTATTATTATTATTATTATTATTGTGTATCTATGTAGAACTATTGTACTGGATGAATTAGATAAAATGGTAAAAGAATTTGTATATCGTGTCAGTAAATTAAAAGGTTTCTCAGAGTCTATGGCCAAGGCAGCTGGTGGAAAAATATTTACTTTTGGTAGTTATCGTTTGGGGGTACATGACCCAGGTATATAACATATATATATATATGTAATGATAATAAAATGATATATGCATCATTTAATTAAAAGATGCTAATTCATATTCTATTTTATTTTATTTTGTATATAAAGGTTCAGATATTGATATTTTATGTGTATTCCCTAAACATGTTGAACGTGAACATTTTTTTACAATTATGCGTGATATGCTATTGCAACGACCTGAAGTAACCGAATTAACGGTAATATAAATGTATATATGCATATTTATATAAATATTATATAGAATAAATAAATAAATTTAACCATATATGCATGTATTGTTGATATTTTATAGGATATATCAGAAGCTTTTGTACCAGTCATAAAATTACGTTTTTCTAACATACCGGTAAAGTTTCCTATTTTTTATTTTTTATTTTTCAATTAAAAAAAAATAAACATAAAAATAGAGTAAAAGTAAAATTAAAATAAACTTACATTTTTCATTTTAATTTTATTTTTTTATTCCAAAATTATTCTAGATTGATTTTGTTTGTGCCAAAGTAGAGTTATCTAAAGTACCCGAAGATCTACAATTATCGGATAATAATATTTTAAAAGGATTGGATGATAGATGTATCAGAAGTATTAATGGATCACGAGTCACCAATGAAATTTTGAAATTAGTACCCAACATTCCAACGTTTCGTATTGCATTAAGAAGTATCAAATTATGGGCCAAAAATAAAGGAATCTATTCGAATATGATGGGATTTTTAGGTGGTGTGGCATGGGCTATGATGGTGGCTAAAATATGTCAGTATTATCCAAATGCTTGTGCTTCAATTATTATAAGTCGTTTCTTTAGAATCTTTCAACAATGGGAATGGCCGGATCCAATATTATTAAAACCAATTGAAGAGAATGAATCATTATCGTTAAGAGTATGGAATCCTAGAATATACCCAACTGATAGATATCATCGGATGCCTATTATTACACCTACTTATCCCTCCATGTGTGCTACTCATAACGTAACAGAATCAACAAAGAGAATCATGATACAAGAGTTTAAACGGGCAAAAGAAATCGTTGATACTTTTATACTTGAACAGGATGGTTCTTGGCAATTGTTATTTAAAAAGTTGGATTTTTTTCAAGAATATTCTCATTACATTAAAGTAGTAGTTGGTTCAACTTCATCTGATATTCAATTGAAATGGTAATAAATAAAAGTAAAAAAAAAAAATAAGAAGAATATAAAATAAATATAAATGCAATAGTAAATCATTCATACTTATATAATTGTTATTATTGTATCTTATTTTATTTTTAAAAAGGCGTGGGCTTGCAGAATCAAAAATACGGCAATTAGTATTAAAATTGGAATTGATTGATAAGTTTAAATTAGTTCACCCTTATGTGAAAGGCGTAGACCAAGTACATTACACTTTGAATTATGAAGAAAAATACAAAATAATTCATGGAGAATCCATTCAAAATCGATCATTTGATATAAAGGAAATAGAAGATGAGGAACAAAAAGAACAGGAAAAAGAAAATGAAATAAAACAATGCCATTTGGAAGATATGAAGAAAAATTCAAATTTATCAAAAGAACATCTTGGAAAACTAGCAACTTATTACACTAGCTGTTTTTATATTGGATTAATAGTTGACCCAACGTTATCCACTTCTACCTCAACATCCTCCTCCTCCTCCTCCTCCTCCTCTTCTTCTTCTTCCTCCTCCTCCTTATCATCTAATGAAAATGATAGTGATGAAAACGTGAATATTAAAAATGGTAATAGTAGAATGAGTGCATATCAAAAACAACATTCCGAATTACGATGGCCAGTAAATGAATTCTTAAAATTAATGACATCTTGGGATATTTATAATGAAAAAACAATGTCAATTTCACTCGTTAATTTTAATGGATCGGATTCACCAACTACAAATTTATTGGGAAGAGGCAAAAAACTAAAGAGACCGCCAACAACAAAGGTAAAGTTTAAATGAAATAGAATAGGTATATATTAATTAAAAGGAATATACATATTTATATAATAATAGATGTCATTCTTATATATTTTATTTTTATTTTTTTATATTTATACAATTGTAGTTTAAAGGGAATAATATAAAAACAACCACTTCAAAATCTGAAAATCCAAGTAAAAAGTTTCGATTTTATGGAAAAACTCAGACTGATCGACGTCGAATTAAGCCTGAACCTATTTATCAAGCAAATTAATTAATTGTTTATATAATTTTATTTTATTTTCATCATTATACATAATTCATATATACACATATTTATATACTTTTTTTATTTCTTATATATCATCATTTAACATTTGCATCTTAGTAATAATTAATTTAATCTTTAGATATTAATATTTTGTAAAAAAAAAAAAGAAAAGGATCGTAAAAAAAAATTAAAAGTTAAAAGCATAACTAAAAAAATAAAATATGAAAATATTTATTGTATATAAAAAAATAGCGGTACCGTATTTTTGAAAATAATAATAATAATTTGAATTTAAAAAATTGAATGAATATTTTTTTTTTTGTTTTTCTTTCCTCTCTTTCACTTTTTTAATATTTCTATTTTTTGGTGTTACTTTTATTTTATTTTTTCTATATATATATATATATTTAAATGACATCTTTACATCAATATCTTGAGGGCATCTCTACAGATCTACATTCACATAAAGGTACTTTATTTTATAAAACTGTTTTTTATTTATATACATTTAAAAAAATCAAATTTAACTTGTATATTGATTATTACAATTATTATTATTATTATTATTATATATTATTCTTTTTAAAACTATAGTTTTAGAAATACTACAATTACCATCTGTTAAACAACAACCTACTGTATTTAATCACGCACTACAATATCTTCGTATTAAAGCACTCAAAGTAAATTGCTATATATATCAGTCCATTCGTTATTATCCTGTCAATAAATTAACCAAAACAACGATTATTGTTATTAATATTATTATTCTAGGGAGATGTTGAAACTAAAGTGAAGTTAAGTACTTTATTAAATGGACAAGTGATTCAAGATAAAGATGAATTTTGGGATAAAATTATAGATAAAAGAGAAGCGGCTTTATGGGCTCAAAGTCTTTATGATAGAAAATTATCAAGTGCTATGATACCTTGTCTCGGGCTAATTGAAACAAACCTTTCACAACAAAATAAAAATAACAACAATAATGATCATATAGATAATGATAAGGGCAGTGTATCATATTTTAATTTAGTGGATACAATATTAAGTTTTACTACTACAACTACAACAGACACTTTAGATGAAAAGACACCTAATAATAATAATAAGCATTATTCCATTTTAAGAGGGGATATGTGTTATCTTGTTGGATGGATGACGTTTAAAGGGATAGGATTAGATAAAGATATAGGTAAAGCTATTGATTATTTTAAAATGGCCAGTGAACTTGATCATGATGCAGCAACTTATCAACTAGCAACAATGATGGAAGATAAATATCAATATCCTGATTTATATAATATAGAACAAAGTGTCATTTTGTATGAAAAAATGATTACTAAAAAAAGAAAAAAGAAAAATAATAATAATAACAATAGTAACAGCAATCTTTTAGCAAATAGCCCTTCATCAGATATAAATAATACCAACAATGGTACGATCAGCAGTAACAATAGCAATAGCAACAGCAATAATAATAACAACACAGTATTATCTGGACCTGATATCAATGCTCTAACCAAATTAGCTAGAGTATATTATGAAGGGGAACAAGAATATGGACAAAAGAAAGATATAGAAAAAGCTTATCAATATGCAAGAAAAGTAGCTGAAATAAATGGTGAAAAATATTGTCAATTTATTGTTGGGGATATTTTATTACAAAAGAAGGATATACAACAATCTATATTTTGGTTATCACAATCAGGGCAACAAGGATTTCCCTTAGCTATTGAAACATTATCTAGGATTTATTTCGAAGGAATCCAAAGCATGATGATCAAAGCCGATTATGAACAGGCACATGAATGGTGTCTGAAAGGGGATGATATATGGCCATCCGGGCTAGGGTATTGTCAATCATGTTTAGGAGATTTGTATCGTCAAGGTTTAGGTGTACCCAAAGATTTAATGAAAGCATTCGAATATTATCAAAAGGCTGCAAGTCAACAAGATACACCACAAAATTATGCAAGGTATATGTTGGGTGAAATGTTTTATCTTGGTGAAGGAGGACTTTGGATTCAAAATATACCTGTTGCAAAAGATTATTATCGAATTGCTGCTAATGACCAATATGATCCTGCGAAGCAAAGATTAAAAGAAATTGAATGGGAAGAGAAAAAACAATTTGAATTATCTATGATACCCGACAATAATAAAAAATCATCATCATCAAATAACAAGCAATGGAAGTTTATGTCTCTTTTTGGTGGTAGAAAAAAAGTATCAGTATAAATTATATATATATATATATATATTACTATCATTATTATTACTATTACTATTACTATTATTATTATTACTATTACTATTATTATTATTATTATTATTATTATTATTATTATTATAAAATACCCTCTACATACTATTTTTTTTTCTTTTTTCTATATTTCCTTTGATAAATATATATTTATGTTATTTTCAATATGCTAATTTTATTATAGTTTATAGATTTACATTTTTAGTTTGATAGTTATATATTTAGATATATTTATTGTGCAATAAAGTTATTTTAAATTCAACAAGGGAATGTGAGTATATGCTAAATATCTGAATACACATACATAGATATGATTTATAGTTTAACATATATTCAGAGAATAGATCAAAACTTAATAGATACAATACCAATTTCAATAAGATCGTTGATCAGAATTAATAAGTGCGGATGCATTTCATTTCCAGTTTCATTCAAAGGTGGAAAGATACTCACGTAGTACACTATGATTTTCCTATTTTAAATTAAATCCTTATTTATATATAGCTAAGTATTAAATAATACAATAATTATAAAAATAAGAAAAGGTATATTAAAGTTTTTATATTTAAAGTACATATGTAAAAAAATTCTTTATTCATAAATATGTACTTAAAAAAAAGAGGCAAATTTCCTTTTAAGAACATTACTCTTTGCATTTCTATTTGTAAAAATCCATATACAAAATCCATATACGTATGTAGTTATATTTTCGAATATTTTTAAGTATCTTTACATTATATATTTATATAAAATGATCCGTTTTTTTTAAAAAATAATAATAATAATAATATAAAAAACCTCATCTAAATTCGGAAATATTGTATAATATATATATTATGTTTTTCTTTTTTATGGTATTCTTCATTATTTGTTCGTAAATTATTACCACCTTTCACGTAACAATAGTTACTGATACGAACGGATAAATATAGATCCCTAATAGTAGTTGCAAGTCACTGTTGGTTTTAACTTGAAAAATAAATGCCGGTTTGATTTTGATTGATATATGACAACAATATTAATAATAAATATTATATATAAATAATATTTAATAATATAAATAATAATATAAAAAGGTATGTATATAAATAATAGAATCTTAGATTATCTAAAATGCCATTTATTTGTGTGTGTGTATTTTGTTTTCTGCACATTTATGTTTAACAAAAATAAGACAAAATAATGGTAAAAAAAAAAAACGTGGGAAAATGACGATTGTAATGGAAAAATCAGTCGTCAGCAACTTAATTTTTTTAGCATTAAATTCGATTTAAAGTCAGAATTTTTTTTTTTAATTTCTCTCTTTTTCTTCCATACTTTTTTTTTTTTTTTTAAGATAGTATTATATATTATATATAATTATTTTATTATATATTACATTCAAACACAAATATACAATTGTCTTTATTTTATTTTTTTATTTAAACTAGCTTATTCATTTTATAAGTCAAATTACTATGGCGTCCTCACCAGTAAACAATTATACTATCTTGGATATAAGAACGAATGGTTTTGGTCCAGAAAAGACAAACAAACCTACTGTTAATACCGCTACTAAAGAAGTTCTAGAACCTAAAACAACAGCGACAACGGTATGTCCTCCTTCTCCTCCTCCTTCAAAAGATCCTTCATTACAAGAAGACGTGTTTAACGATGCTGATTTGGTGGAAACTATTTTAACTTCTCTTAATCAACCTAAAATGAAGAAATCTATTCCCACTTATGTTTTATATGACACGTTGGGTTTACAACTCTTTGATCAAATCACTTACTTAAATGAATACTATCTTACTGACTGTGAAACAAATATTTTGGAACGCTATGCTGATGAATTGGCTGATAGAGTTAAAAATGGTACTGTGCTTATTGAACTGGGTGCTGGGTAAATATATATAAATAAATATAAAAGTGTACATTATACATTATACATTGCACATTGTATTATATTATATTTTTGTATGTGTTTGTGTACGTGTGTGAACGTGTGTACTTGAGTACAATTATTAATATAAAGCGCATATTAAAAAAAAAAAAAAAAATGGCGTTTATTAAAAAAAAAAATAAATTCTAAAAATAGAAGGAATGATAAAATAGCAAAGAGGCAAAGCATATTTTAACTAATTACATTTTTATTATTTTGTTTTATTATTATTATTTATATTTATATTTTAGGTCACTGAGAAAAACCAAGCTAATTCTTCAATCCATGGAAAAAAAACAAAAGCAGGTGACGTACTATGCATTAGATTTAGATCAATTTGAATTAGAAAAATCACTATCCTCTCTTGGTGGACAATTTCAACATGTACAATTGTTTGGTTTATTAGGTACCTATGAACAAGGCATTCCATGGCTTAGTCAGCAATACACAAGTCGTAACACTCCAAAAATGGTATTGTGGCTAGGAAGTTCTATTGGTAATCAATCTCGTCGCGAATCCGCCATCTTTTTAAGAAAATTGCAAAGAACGTGTTTACAGCCTGGCGATTTATTTGTTATTGGGTTTGATCGTCGTAATGATGCTTCAATTATTTCAAAGGCTTATCATGATTCAGAAGGCGTAACAGAGCAATTTATTATGAATGGGTTGAATCATATTAATACAATCCTTGGTCAACCTTTATTTAATTTGGATGATTTCGAATATTATTCTCTTTATCAAGAACACCAAGGTCGCCATGTTGCTCATTATCGCGCCAAAAAAGATATGCAATTGGTTTATCAGAAAAAGAATAATAATAGCAACATTAATGAAAATATAATCAAGAAAAGAAGAGTCCTTGATGATAACAATAGCAATGATACTACCATTCGTATTTTCATTGAAAAAGGTGAATTAATTCATGTGGAACATTCTTATAAATACGATGATAAGGATATTTCTCACATACTTAATACTTCTGAATTGAATATGGTGGAAAAATGGCAAGATTCTAAACATCTTTATCAATTAGTTTTGGCTGAATGCCGACCATTCCATTTTGAACGTGATAATCAACATACCATCCAAACTCTCTTTCCTCAAGAAGAAAAAAAGAATCAACATCAGCATCAAGATGAACTTTTAGGTTGTACAGTATGTGACACAGATATTTTGATGAGCCAACAACAGCAAATAATGGAACAGAAGTCATCAAGCATGGCTAGTGATAGCCTTATCAATATTATTGGAAATAAGCATTGGCCATCCTCTGTACCTACTTTACATGAATGGGAACAACTATGGGCAAGTTGGGATATGGTGACACGACAAATGTTAAACCATGATACAATGTTATTTGAACGGCCTATAGCTCTTCGTCACCCTTTTATTTTTTATCTTGGTCATATCCCTGCATTTTTGGATATAATGATAACAAGGCACCAAACAGATCATGAAGTATTGGATAATCACCATGGTAAAAGTGGTGATAATAAAAAAGTAACCTCTCAATTCACAGAACCCAGTGTTTTTACAGAAATCTTTGAACGTGGCATTGATCCTGATATGGACGATCCTACTCAATGTAATCCTCACTCTGAAGTACCTGTTAATGATCAAGATTGGCCAAGTGTGGATTCAATTTTACATTATCAACAATCTGTTCGTTTACGATTAAGAAAAATTTTATTATTCTGGGAAGCTGAAAGTTATCAGCATGCTACTAATTGGTTAATTCCTTCTCGTCAACGCGATGCTCGTGTAGTTTGGATGTGTTTTGAACATGAAGCTATGCATTTGGAAACACTTTTATACATGTTGTTACAAAGTCCTAATATTCATTGTCCTCCTGTAGCTCCTCCTTCTTGGTACTTAGCCTTACATGAACAACAAAAAGAAAAATATGAACAAGTAGAAGAAATAAAATCGCTTGTTTTATCTAAGGCTCCTATGATTTCATTTTCAGAAGGCATGGTTGATATAGGTCATGATGATTATTTAAACATGGATGGGAAGTTGCAAGATATCAATGAATTTGGGTGGGATAATGAACATCCTAAAAGAAGTCACCCTGTTTCTGCTTTTGAAATACAATCAAGACCTATTACGAATGGTGAATATTGGGTATTTTGGAACAGTATTCAAGATGAAAAAGAAAAAGAAACTTTCTTACCAGCATCATGGAAACTTGATAATGGTAATAGTCAATTATTACCAAAAGTTAAAACAAGTTTTGGATTGTGTCCTTTAAAAGTCGCCCTTCATTGGCCAGTTCAAGTCTCTTATCAACAAGCCGTCAAGTATACAAGCTCTTTAAATGATAATACATTAAGAATACCTACAGAAGAAGAATGGATTCATTTTCGTAATACTATTGAAGCAACAATTCCAATGAAAGATCAAGATAAATCATTACTAAATAATGAAATAGGATTAAAAGGTCGTGATATACCCAATGTCGGATTTGCATCATGGACACCTTCTAGCCTAAATAATGAACAAATTCATACGGTTGGTGATGTTTGGGAATGGACAAGTACGGTTTGGAAAAAATATGAAGGGTTTACAGCTAGTGAATTATATCCTGGTTACTCGGCTGACTTTTTCGATGATAAACATCATATTGTTTTGGGTGGTTCTTGGGCTACTCATCCTCGAATTAGTGAACGTAGTAGTTTTAAAAATTGGTATCAAGCTGCTTATCCATATGTTTTTAGTGGATTTAGATTATGCCGTTCTCTTTAAAAAAATCACGATACATAGATTCTACATATCTTTTTTTTAATATTGGTTTTTATTTTTATTTATTTAATCAATATATATATATATATATATATATAATTTATTAATTTATTCATTTATTTATTAATAATACATATCACTTCAGAAATATAAATTATAAGATATATATAAAAATATATAAATACAAATCCCATAAAAAAGAAAAGTTTTAGCAACTGTCTTTTAATTTTAAAATTATTTTCATTATCAAGCTCATTTTTCTCACATTTTTTCAAGGCTGTGTGTGTGCGTTTAGATAATATATCACCAATGGGAAATGTTTATTTTTTTTTTTTTTTGTTTATTAATTTAATCTTTTATCTTTAATCTAAAAATAAACATGATCAAAATAAATATAAATAAATAAATAAATAATAAATAAATATATATGTATGATGATGATGATGATATTAATATATATATATATTTGTTTATTGTACAGAATAAAAATAAATTAATAGTGAAAAATAGTTTTTTTTATTTAATTGAGGTTGTTGGGATACAATGATAATGACGCCAACCATTTGGAAGCTCTCCATCGTTACATAACTCCACATTTTTCATCCACTCCGATTCTAAAGCTTGATCTACAGTCCAACGTTGTTCAGGATCAGGATGTAATAAATGAGTCAAACATGATCTAATTTCTAAAGATAAAACCATGTCATTATCTTTTTCTTTTATTGCTGTTGTTGCTGTTGTTGCTGGTGTTGGCGTTGGTGAGGAAGAAGACGATGAAGATGAAGAAGAAGAAAGTGGTCCGTTCCATAAATCACATTGTAAGGGATCTTGTTGATGCTGATCAAAGTAAAGCTGATAAGATTTATCACCACCATCTTCAGCTTGATAAGCAACCATAGCTGGAGAGCCAACTTTAGCATGTTTTGGGTATGGAGGGGCTTTATAAAAAGTGCATTTAAAAGGTAAACTATGATAGCGAATACAATAATAAGTGATACCTGCACTCCAACAATCTAAAGCTCTTCCGTCATACGGATCATCAGCTGTTGATAGTTTCCACATTTCCGGTGACCTATGTATGAATACATAAATATAAAATTTTTTTAATTAGATGGTATTTTTTTTCTCTTTGTTATTATTATATTTTCATACCAGAAGGATTCAGACCCACACCATTCATAACAAGGATGGCTTTCTTTTTCAAAACAAGTTTGAACCACACTGGCCACACCAAAATCAGCTATTTTTAAGGTACCCCCTTGAGTCAAAATCAAATTCTCTGGTTTAATATCACGATGAGCAATACCCAATTTATGTAAGTGTTGTAAACCAAGTAATAGCTGTTTAAAAAGACAAGATTGTTCCATAATTGTTAATGTAGGTCGTTCTTCTAGTAAATTAAATAAGTCGCCTCCTGAACACTAAATTATAGAAAAATATAAAATAAAACGCAAATACACACACATAAAAGAAAAAAAGTGTAAATAAATAAAATATTACTAAATTTATATATTTTATATAAATTTATCTATTAACACATGCTTTTTGATTCAAATAAAAAAAAAATTCCAAAAAAGAAAAGAAAATAACTTACATATTCCATTACTGTACACCAACGATCATGTTCATCTAACACCAAATCCATTGTATCTACCACATGGGGATGACCACTAACTGATTTGCTAATACAGTATTCATTTTGCATTCTTTTCCGATACACCTTTTCATCTTCATTTTTACTTTTTTTCATAAATTCTTTTACAGCCAAAATGGTTTGATTATGACGTACTAAACGAATGACAGCCGTAGCACCACTTGCAACATTTTTTTTATTTCCTCCAAGATGTTTCTTTTTATCAACTGGTTTAATATAAGGACCATATTTTCGTTCTAATCGATCGATATGATCATAAATAGGTGTATGTGATCCAGAAGAAGTCGCTGAGTGATGTTGATTATTATTGCTAGATGGATCATCTGTTAAATTAGGTGAAGAACTTTGAGACGAAGTTAAAGAGGTAGTGTGATGAAAGTGGCGTAAAATACTACCTATAGATCTACTTAATTTAGCGCTAGGGCTTTCCGATAAAATAAAGCTATGAATGGATGATCGTCTACTTTTACTTGTTGGTGTATTGATGTTATCTTGATCATTATTATTATTGTTATTATCAGGTTGATGAGAAGAAGAAGTAGTAGGAATAGGTGAAGAAGGTAAGTGTTCATTACTGTTATCTATTTTTCTCATACTAAGTGAAGGCGAATGAAAAAGTTGAGTAATACGACTATTTTTACGTTTAGGTGGGGAGGTGACGTTGGAAGGATGAATGGTAGAATGAATAATAGTATGGGGTTCTTTTTCTATACTGTCAAATGATTTTGAATCCATAATATTAGTTGTATGTTCTTCCCATTGATTGCCAGTAATATCATTTGGTTTAGCAATAGTAGTAGCTGGAGACATAATATAATTATATTTATAAATCAATGAAATGAAAAAATATTATAAAATAGAGAGATAAAGAAAAAAGTACAAAATAAAATATACAAATGGATTAATAATATATATTCAATAGCAAATAATAAAATAGAATAAAAAGTTGCTTATAATACAAACATATAATAATAATATGAGGAAAAAAAAAAAAAATGGGAAGGGAAGAGAAGGAAAAAAAGGGCTAAAATTTTATCATAATATATATATATATATACATTTATATATATATATCAATTTTAACGGAGTTTAAATAAAGAAAATCAAAAAATTTAGTTCCCATTTTTTTCTGATTATACTTTTTTTGATCCCAAGGGATTTGCTGTGCAAATCAGTGTAAGGTTCCGTATTTTTACTTTTTATATATATTTATTTTTTCTCATATTATGTTTTATTTTATTTATAAAAATTAATGAAGTCATTAGAATACACTAAAAAAAAACATCCCGTATAGCTGGGCTATCGCTATTTGAATTAAAGATGGTTTCACATATATTAATAACAATGAAAAAAATACGGGAAAGGAAAATTAATTTTTCTTACTTTTTCCTTTCCTTTTCTTTTTAACCATCCATTCATCCATCCATTTACTTTTTTTTTATTTGTTTTCTATCCATCCATTTCACTTCATTACATTTTTTATTTTATTTTTTAAAACAAACAAATAATAATCAATTAATATGAAAGATATTTACAAATCAGAAGAACTTTTAATCCCACAAGGTGTAAAAGTTAAAGTGGATTCTCGTAAAGTTACAGTAACCGGTCCACGTGGTACCCTTTCAAAAAATTTACGTCATTTAAATATTGAAATTAAATTTCTTGGTAAAGATAAATTAAGTATTGGGGTTTATCATGGTAGTCGTAAACATATTGCTTGTATTCGTACAGTTCGTTCTTTAATTCATAACTTAATTCTTGGTGTGACTAAAGGATATCAATATAAAATGCGTTATGTTTATGCTCATTTTCCTATCAATGTCATTATTAATGAAAATGAAGTCGAAATTCGTAATTTCTTGGGTCAAAAAGTCGTTTTCCGGGTAAAAATGCGTGATGGTGTCACAGTAGCCGCTTCTACTGCTCAAAAGGATGAACTTATTTTAACTGGCAATGATCTTGAAGCTGTCTCTCAAACAGGTATGTAAATTCATTAATATTTTTTAGGAAAAAATCATGGCTTCATTGTTTTTTAACCTTTTTTTTTTTTTTTGAAATAATAATAATAATTTAGCTGCCGATATTCAACAATCTTGTCTTGTTAAAAACAAGGATATTCGTAAGTTCTTGGATGGTATTTATGTATCAGAACGTAATGTTCTTGAAGAAGAATAAAAAAAATTATAATTATTTATCGTTTTAATAAAGATACACAAATGATATGTCTTTCCGAAAAATTATTATATTTCAGAAAGACGAGGACTGGCAGCAGACGTCGTCCTACCATTTTTTTTTAAATGTTTGATTTTTTTTTAATTTGAATCATTTTTAAGGGGAAATATTTATTTGCATAAATTTCTTATTTTGTGAGACATTTTTTTTATCGAACCCATAGTTTTATTATCTTATGAAAATTTCTAATGTTCTTTTTTATTTTATCCATATTAGGGAGATAAAAGATAAAGTGAGATAATTAAACCATTCTTGATCATATTTTATAACCTGTATCTTCAGGTTAGGTTAAAACTTGTGATCAAAGAATGTACTAAAATAAATAGAAAATGGAACAGTTCATATTTAAAAAAATAGCAAATGAAAAAGTTTATATTTTTATTTGTGTGTGAGTGTGAGTGTGTTTTTTTTTTTTTAAAAAAAAAAAAAGAAATAATAATAATAATACGTAATAATAAAATATAAAAAACATGAGTAAAGAGAAAAGTGAGATTAAAAAGTTATAATAATAATTATAATAATAATGAAGATGAAAAAATAAATAAATTATTAAGTAATAATATTAAAATAAAATATTATGTTAGATTAAGGTGATTGAAAAAAAATAAGATTCAATTTTTTTTAAATTATGGTATTGTTTTATATACGTATTTCATTTTAATATTTTTTTTTAACATTTTATTTTCGTTTAGAGAGTATACCAAAGAGTTTCTTTTTAGTTGAGCCTACACCAGTAGAATGTTTTGAATCGCCATCATAAAAAGTATCATCATCTGTAGCACGTTCACTTCTAGGATAAGATCGAGCAGGTGAAGGGTAGCCATATTCATTTTGTACAGGTATAGAAGGAGGTCGAGAGGCATTATAAGAAGATATATTTGAACCGGAACTACTGATTGCTGCAAGGCCGCCATCATGAACGCCACTATTATTATTTATTTGCATAGCTGAGACTTGACCATTGATATCAAGTAAACCACGTTCCAGAGTTTCAAATGCTGAAGTAAAAGTAAATACTCTGTCTCGAATATGGGCTTCAATTTTTATTTCAGTTTGACCAAAGAACATTTTAATCGTCATAAATATAGGTTCACCTTTTTGTACTCCATGAAATTTGGGCATTTTAATAGGGAATCTAGCGACCTTGAATACATTAGCATCGGTTGTTAATCTTGGTGTTTCTCCTTCAGCATCAAAAGCAAATAAATCTGACCGTAAATTATCATAAAAATAAGAGAAAATAAAAAAAATAACAAAAAAAAAATCAACCAAACATTCGAATTCATTTATTTTAGTATTATAATTATTATTACTTTACCTGTATCAGTGTCATTTGGATAAGCAATCATAAAGTTTTTAGATACGCATTCGTCTACTTTAATAGCTTGGCCTTTTTGTACATAAACACTAAATCGCTGTTTACAGAATAAACGCCCATCGTCACCTTTAATACATTGTTCAGTTGGATCATTCCTAGGGTCAAATAACATACGAGTTTCCACACCGTAAGTTCTTCGGGAGACACGTTCGGTCACCATACGAGGATTCAAACCAAAATAAACGGCACCTCTTACCACAGCTAATTCACCTCTTGGAGGGACGCCAATAAACCCAACTCTTTGTTCAAAGACATCCCTTACACGGCGATATAGATAAACCGATTGGCCAAATCCACCAACTAAAAAGATAGCGTCTAACATAATGTGAGATTGGTGTAGTTGTTCATCAATAAGGTAAAGTACCTGATGAATTACTGGTTCAAAGACGTATTCTCTTAATTCTTGTGCAGGTAAATGTAAATTGCCATCTTCAATACCAGCTTCAGGATCATCCATATCCCCTAAACCTAATGATGCTGGAAGTGGAAGGAATTGATCTTCTTCACCGTCAAATTGTGGCTAAAATAAATAATTAATAAAAATAAAAATAGGAGTGAACACCAATATCGCCATTATTATCACTATTATTTCCTAGTTTATTTAAATTAAAAAAATGAATAAACTTACTTTAATAGCTTCAACAAAAGTTTCCATCATTGCTTCCATAGCCGTATCACTAACTTTTCCATGATGATAAAATCTATTTTTTAAATAATCTCTCATACGTAAATCCAAAAAGGTAGAACCACAAGAATCACCTTGACCCTTAGTAACTTCTTTTAAAGACCGAGCTTTACCATCCGTATCATCGATTTCAAATACAATTAAATCTACAGTACCACCTCCAGCATCACAAATCATAAATCGTTGACCATGGCCAAGATTAAATTGGTCCGATTTTTTTTCACAATAAAGAGCAGCAGCTTCAGGTTCACTAATTAACATAAGACGATCGGGGTGATCCCATCGATTAACAATACCAGCTCGAATAGCAGCTTCACGCATAGTAGCTTTGGCTTTATCTGACCACCTAATTTATGATTAAAGTAATGGTACATATAAATAAACATTTCATAATTTATTTTTTTTAAAATAATAATAAATAAAAATAACCGTACATATAGTATAATGGACTTACATAGCAGGTACAGTTAAACAGTATCTAAATTTTGATTGATCATAATTGGAAGCAAACCCACGTTGTAATTCCCCAGTAACATGTGTATGAAAGGCTTCTAAATAATCGGTGATACAGTCCAATGCTGTTAATCCATTTGGTAAAGGTGCTAATTCTAAATTTTCATCCAAGTGCAACTTAAACCTTGATAATAAATGATCAGTATTGTTTCTTTTAAATGATAGCTTTTTAGCTTCCTGTCCCCAGGCCACTAATTTATCGGATCCGTTACGATATAATGATAATGTCGGAGTCTTAGGATAGACATTCATTTGTTTTGGCCTATTAAAGTGTTTAATATAATAATAATAATAATAAAAATCATTATCATTAAGGGGATTTTTTGTTAAAATTATATATATTACCCCTCCCCCTCAAAAAAGTTTGTTAAAAAGAAATAAATCACCTTTTTTTTTTTTAGTTTAAATATCAAAAAATCAAATATATTATCACACATATAAATATACACCTTGTTTATATACATATATATCTTTTTTTTTTCTTATTTGACACACGCACACGCACAAATATAAATATATATATATATATTTATATATATATTATTATATTATTAAAATCACTCCTCCACTCAGCTTATGTTATTCTAGTATTTACCATCTAGTAATATCCACAATTTCATCACCACCGTCTTTGGTAAAAGCATAACAGCATCCACTAAATGTAGTACCGAAATCTAGTAATAATAATAATAATAATAATAATAATAATATTAATAAAAGGAATATAATAAAATAGATTTATAGTCAATTTATTTTATTTTTTATTTTTTATTATTATTATTTTTTTATATTTTTTTATATTTTTGACAACTCTCTATTTATCTAAAAGAATATTGATATTTAAGTTTACCAATTCCTATGACATATGAATAATCTGCCAAATCAAATGGTGGTGTTTCCATAGCCATATTCTATATAAATATTTTATTATATTAGAAATCAATAAGAGAATAAAAGAAAAGAAAATAAAAAGAAAGGTGTAAAAAGAAAGAAGGGAGAGTTAAAATAAAATAAAATATAACGAAATATAATAAAATATAAAAAAAGGGAAAGAGTGAAAAAAAAGGAGGATCTAAATTTTTTTATATATATTTTAAAAATAATTTTAATCCCCGCAAGTCAATTTTTTCAAAATATTATTTGTTGACCAATATTTTTTACGCTCTTTCTTTTCTATTATTATCAAGCAATATGGCTATACGATTATGGAATAGATCATATCTTGGCAAAAGATATTTTCATTCTACACTATTGCGATCCTCTGAAAAAGTCATTTTTTTTGACGAAAAAATGCTTCAGTCTCTTAATATGGAAAACAATGACATGTGAGTATCATATATATTATTGCATATATGAATAAACAACTCTTGATCAATATATTAATTACAACTCTTTGTTATTATTATTATTTTATATTATAGCGAAGTAACACTACAAGAATTACCAATTTCAAATCAAGAATTCACCCGTGGATCAAAGGAAGCGGATTTTGGACGAAAAAGGATCGGCTCAGTTGATTTGCCAACACCTTTAATAAAAAGTATTACACAGTATATAGATCAGCAGCCTGATAAAAGATTGATACGAACGGATGCTTTACGATTATATGAATCCTTAAGATCAACTTCCCGGCTGCAATTAGACGATTATGATAAAGCAAAGATTAATAATAAAAAAGTAAAGCCAAAAAAAAAAAATATAGCCACAGGAACAACAACAACTCAACCTGAGCCACATGTATTATCTTATGGGCCGCGAGAATCTGCCGCTTATGTTGCCGGTGTACTACCATCTACTTATGCAGCCATCGCAAATATTTTTCTTGAAATTAAAAATAGACTTATGGATTTTTCACCTATTTCTATGTTAGATTTTGGTACAGGACCTGGGACATCTATTTGGTAAATAATTAAATAAATAAGAAAGATTATAGTTTTTTTTATATATGTAATATAAATATATATATATATATATATTTAAAAATTAATTTCATTTATTCTTTATATATATATATGTTTATTAGGGCGGCTAAAAATACTTTTGACACTATTAATAAAGTTACGGGTGTGGATTTATCTGAGGATATGCTTCGTGTGGCAGAATATATTGAAAGTAAATGAAATAAAATAAATATGAAATAAATAAATAAATAAAATAATATACATTATATTGGATGTTTATTTATATACTTTTTTTTAAAAAAAAATTATAGGTGATATGCAAACAAAAAAGGATATAGATTTTAAACGATATATGACATATGATCCCCGAGTTCCAAAAACAGATTTAGTTGTCAGTGCATTTACTTTGGGTGAAATAACTTCATTAGCTTTACAACAATCAACAGTAAAAGATTTATGGGATCAAACTGGTGATGTTTTAGTAAGCTTTTTTTTCTTATTGTTAAAAACCTAAAATTTTTTTCTTCTGAGTTTTATTAAATTCATTTTATTTTTATATTTTATTTTAGGTATTAGTTGAGCGTGGTACACCTGTCGGTTTTTCAACTATTGCACGTGCTCGTCAATGGATCTTGGATTATGAAAAGGAAGATATTCATGTAGTTGCACCTGTAAATATAATATATATATATATATATAATTTGTATAATATATAAATATATATAATATAATATATTAATTTCATTTTTTTTAATTTTTTTACATTATTTTATATATATCATCTAGTGCCCTCATGATAAGCCTTGCCCACTAATGTATTCATCACAAGCTAATGTAGAGAAATTTTGGTGCCATTTCTCTCAGCGTGTTCAAAGACCACCTTTCTTAGTAAGTATATATATAATCAGTTTTATTTATTTGGATAATGATAATGAATAATATTGAAATAGATTAAATTAAACTAAATCAATTTCTTTTACTATTACTATTATTATTATTAATTACTATAAATATTAGATGAAGACCAAGCATTCAAAATATAATACAGAAGATTCAAAATATTCTTATGTCATTTTTAGAAGGAAACCTAGACCATCAACAGAATCTATAGATACAGCTACATCATCCATCGAAGAAAAATCATATACTTGGCCACGTTTAATACAACCGCCTTTGAAAAAAAATAAACATGTCGTTATGGACGTTTGTTCTACGTCAGGTATTTACATAAATATTGAATATTCATCAAGCATTAATATGAAAAATAGAAAATAAAAAAAAGTAATTTGTATAACATTTAATATTTTTTTTTCTTTTTTAAAAAAAATATTTATTAGGAACTATTCAAAGAATGGTGATTCCAAAATCTCAAGGTAAAGTAGAATATCGCGATGCCCGTAAAATTACCTGGGGCGATCAATATCCATGGAAGAGTAAAAATAAAGCTGTAACTAGAGTTTCAGAAGGTGTTGTTGATAGTAACGACAGTAATTAATATATAAATTATATATTAAAAAATAATAATCTATGTTTATATATAAATGTATGTTTTTTTATTATTATTATTAATTTGTAAATAAAGATGGTTTAGATTTAAAAAAGTATACAACCATTGATAATGGTGAAATATATATATATATATATATATGTATTTATTTATGGAATTCATTCAGGAGGTGTCTATGGATTATTATTATTATTAATATAAAATTAAAAAAAAAATATGATACGTATTAGTAAATCTATATTTATATAAAGGTTGCTTTTCATTGATTATTGTTATTATTCAAGTATATACATACGGTTGATGATTTAAAAACAATAGATCTCAGTTCTTCAAATTTAGGCTCACTGAGAGATGAGAAACGAATCATATTATTATCAGGAAAATGGTCAAATAAATAAGATTCGGTGATAGATAGTTGTGCACATTGTTGGGACAATTTGCTAAAAACGGAAGTATCATTTCGAAATCTACATACATGAATAGAAAATAATTCAAATAGTTTAATATATATATTTGGTATTTTATTATTTTTATCATTGTTATTACAATTTTTATTTTTTAAAAAACCTCCTTTCCTTTTTATACTGATTAAAAAATATATCACTTACAATCGATATGCTTCTTTATTATAACAATGTTTATCTACCAGTTTTTCCAATATTACCCGTTTAAACATATTTTTAATATAGTGCAAAACGTGGAAAAGGTAATCTTGATGCGGCCGCCATGTAGGAAATTGTTGTGAAAGTGATACATTGCCTTGACTATCTACCAATGGATGGAACATATCTGTTAAAAAAGTAACGGATGGTGGATGATCAGGATAAGTTTCAGGAATAAACATACGAAATTTAAATACGCCAGATCTATAATACCCTTTATGAACAAATACCACCCCATACATCACTGTATTATTGTAAGTAGAAAGAAAGAAAAAATTGATAAATAAAAAATCATATTCAATTTTCTAAATTAGGATTAATGTATATATCCTTACCATTTAGATTATCGGATGAAGGTATAATGTAAACTCCTAATGGACAATGACTTGGATTTCGAAGGTTGATACTGTTATTCAAAATATAAAGCAATATAGCAATAAAAAATAAAGTTGAGTTTCATTTCCATATATTTATTATGTATTTATATATATATATATACATTAAAGATAAAAAAATTTTGGTATGAAAGAATGGATATAATAATAATAATTATAATAAAAGGTACTCTTACAATTCTGTTAATAATTCATATCGTTTAAAATATTCGGAAGATAAGGTAGGATGACTATTTTCATCGTCGTCATCGTCATTATAAATAGTCGTTGAAGGAACTGGTTGTTGTTCAGGTGTAGGTGTTAATGGTGTTGATCGTAATCCAAGCTTTGCTAATGATGCATCGCGAGTACGAGCTATAATAGAACTAACACTAGGTCGTTTACTAGTTGAATGATTAGATGATATACTTGATCTACGTGAGGAGATATGAGGTGAAGATGGAGTCATTTAATTATATATTATAATTTATTAAAAAAAAGTGCAAAAAAAAAGAAAATAAAATAAAATTGAAAAAATTTAAAAATCTAAGTAAAAAAAAAAAAAAAGGCGACGGCATTTAAATTTATTTATTTTAAAAAAATTATGTGAATTATATATACATTTATGATTAAATATATTTGTAAAGATAATGAAGTAATGCGAAAATTGTAATATATATTTAAATATAATAATCAGTAATTATGTGATAATGGTTTAATTGTTGATCTAATTCGTTGGATTACTTGAGATACCCGTTTTTGAAGTTCTATATCTTCAGAATCAACACTCTAAAATAAATAAACAAAAAAAAAGATACACAGATAAATATAAATATTTTTTTTCTTTTTTTTTTTTTAAAAAAAAAGTAAACTAAAAAAAGTTTTCTTACATATTTAATACAGTCAACAATAGCTGTTGATCCATCCATGGTTACGGTAGCTTTCTTTTCCTCAGCATCACCAACAACATCGCCAAATTGCTCTTCTAAAAATAATACTACATCATTAAATTCAGCTTCAATTTCTTCTTGTATACGGGAATGGCTGTCATCGTGATGTGAATGTTTACATGGTTGGTTACTTGCTGTATATTTTTTTAATAATAATAAAAATAATAATAGAATTAATTAATTTCTTTTATTATTGGTATTATTTACATTTTCTCATTATTTTTTAATTTTATATTTTCAATTTTCATTATATTTTTTTATTATTATTGTTACCTTTTACACTAGCAGGAGAACTATCGATGGATAATACCACAGCTAAAACTGAATCAGCTACCATATCATTCATTGCATTACCGATCCATTCCAAAACAATATGGTTCGGTTTACTAGCAAGCCGTTTGATATCAATCGTATCAAATACACGTAAAGCTGTTCCTTCTTGATCATTTATATTGTTACTACTATCATCGTCAATATTGTCATTTTTTCCATCCTTGCTTTTTTTATTGGATAACTGTATTTCATCAACTGTGCCAAACATCATCTCCAAATGCCATTTCAAAAGTCCAATGCCAGCATTGAAAGGCACAATTTGTCTTTGTGTCACTACAGTTGTAATCAATCCGCCTAATTTTGTCATATCGTCCTCAGACATAATACGTAAATCATAGCCTTTAGATATAATCACACCGTCTAAAGCTTGATTTTCTGATGGATATTTTTCTGCTAAAGTTCCTATTGTTTTGGCCATCTTTTCACCACGAAAATGAAGAGTAACTGTTTCACAATTCTTTGGGGTATAAATCTTGATGTTTTCTTCTCTTTCTGAATATTTACTCTGAAGAGCTGATTTTAAACGGTACATTGCATTAGCTTCACCGTGAACAAGAATCTGATTAATAAATATAAATTACAATCAGTGAGAAAAGAAGAAAAAAAGTTATTACTATTATCATTATAACCATCACCATCATCATTATTATTATTATTATTATTATTACTATTAATATATATTTAGATGTATATTCAAATGTATAAATATATTTACCACATGAGGAGCTTTGACTTCATCTATAAACTTTGCATTTTGTGTAAAATCGACATGAGCTGAAAATGAAATATAATCAACTGACATTTTTAGCGGAACTTTTCTACCATCCATTGCTGTAAAATCATCAGGTTCGTTCATAGCTTGCTATTATAGAAAATGGTGAAAGAATAAAAAAAAAGTAAGAAAAATAATTATGTGTCAGTATAAATATTTATAGACTATATAAATGTCCATTATTATTTAACTTACTCTTGCCAAGGTATTTTCAACACAGTAACCAGTCATTACTAACCCATTTTTTACGTCAGGAGCCCAACGTTCAAATAATTCTCTTGATAGACCATTTTGTAACATACCGGGACTTGCCATCATAACACAAGGGCCAGAATCTTCAAACTGTTCAACGTTACGTAAATTACTGATATGTTTAAATACGAAAGGATTGGAAATAGTGAATTGTTTTCTAATCTTTGCATTCATCATATTGATATAAGTTTGATATACTGCCATACATTTTTTTGCTAAACTTGATGCATAATAAATTGGAATGTTGTCTAATTCTGGATGTGCTTCCCAATATTCATCTAAAATTAATAATAATTCTTGTGCTCTACCAAGTGCAAATACAGGCATCAAACAACGACCACCACGACCAACAATATTATGTACTAAAGCTATATACATATATATATTTGAAGAGGTAAAATAAAAGTAAAAATAAAATAAATGAATATTATGTTTTATCATGATCATTATTATATTATTATAAGTTTACATGTAAATCGAGTTTCCTTTGTAATACGTGGTTCATGACTTTGAACACCATAAGTACTTTCAGTAATTAAAACATCTACCGCAGCATCAGGTTTTTCAGCAGCCATTAAATGACGATCTTCTTCCCTTGAGTAATCACCAGTATATAAAACTTTAACCCCGGCAATTTCAATTAAAAACATAGCTGCACCCAATACATGGCCAGCGTTAAATCCCGTGAATTTAATACCTTCTACTTCTACTTGTTGATGATAATCTACTGCTTCTATTCTATTAAATGAGTTGAGTAAATCTTCTTCTGTGTATAGTTGGTCTTCTTCACCAATGTTACTGACGCGTACATAATCACTTAATAGCCATTTATAAATTGCTTTTGTTGGATGTGTCATAAATACTCGCCCTTTAAATGATGTCTAAATAGAAGAAATAATAAAAATATAATAAAAATAATTAAATAAGGGTCGATCCATGATAAAATGACATATATACTTATATGTATACATATTATCCTATTATTTTCCACTTTTTTCCTCTATATATATTTACTTTTTCCATAAGAAACGGCACTGAAGCTGCATGATCAACATGGAAACTAGCATTTAATTTTTGATAGAAATAAGAATTGATATATAAAAAAAAGATTAGTAAAATAGATATTGATTATTTTGTCACTATACCACAAAAAATAAAAATAAAATAGATAATACATACTGGGTTACGAGAAGAACATCAATTTTTTCAGGATCTATTTCGTCAAAAAATGGTAAAGAAGCAAGGCCATTATAACCAGGATGAACACCAGCATCTAACTATAACATGAAGAGATATAAATATGAATAAATATGTTTTGACTTTGATAAAATAAAATATAAAACTAATATTCATTTTTTCTCGTGTAAATGTAATTATATTGTTTTATTTACCAAGATCGTTTTGCCTTTATATTCCAATAAAAGTGATGATCGTCCGACTTCATTACCAGCTCCAAGAGGCGTTAGCTTTAAAAGATCATTTTTATCGACTATGGGTATTTCATATTCTGCTTTACGTTTTACTGAAGACATAATATAGAGTAAAAAAAAGTAAGGGAAGAAGAAAAGAAAAAAAACGAAGAAATTTTTTAAAAAAAATAAATGTTGAAAAAAATAAACTCAGCTTTCCTTTTTTGGTTTTCATTTTTTTAAAAATTATTTTTAATGTTATTGTTTATCTCTTTTTCCTCCTCCTCCTTTTTCTTTTTCTTTTCCAATAATACTATCTTTTATTATTATATTACTATATACTTTTTCTTCGTTTTATTAATATTTAAGCTTCCTTTGTATTTTCTATCATTTTATCGTTTTTTTGTTTTTATTTTTTTAACACCTACCTTACTTAGATTTAAAAGATGGTTGCCCTGAGCCAACCATCCACTGACACTACACCATTATTGGGGAAAAATAGTCAACCTAAGCATATCACTATTACACGAGTGCCTACCTTTTTGCAATCATCTTTACCAAGAAGACGATCCATTCTTAAAGCCTTTGGAAACATAACCATTCACCTAGTTTTAGAAATAATTCTTCCACTTATTTTGTACTATGTACTACGAGCCTTTTTATCACCTTTGCTCTCTCTTTTATTGGCCGGATTGCCAGCAGCCTTTATTGTGATTTTTAAATACCTTTTAGAAAAAAAAGTAGATATGGCTGGATTATTGACATTGGTTGGTTTTATTATATCTGGAATCTTGGCTATGGTACAATCGGATCCAAAATTATATCTTCTTCGTGAATCCACAATGACTTTAGCTATGGGTTGCATGCTTTTAATCACTATTGTTCCATTGAAATATAAGCACCATTGTTTAAGACCATTCTTTTTCTATGTAGCTCGTCAAATAGCATTGTCATCCTCTTTATATACTGAAGATAATGAAATTAGACAAAACTGGGCCTTTTTTTGGGAAATATATCCAGCTTTTCGCTGCTACTTTAAAATTTTAACTGGTGTTTGGGCTGTTGCTTTAATAAGCGAATTTATAGTCAGAGTAGCTTTATTACAATCATTGGATGATATAGATGATGTTATCTATTATTCAAATCTTTACATGTTTATTGTTATTGGTGTCTTAGGGTCAATGACGATTATATCTTGCCTTTTATTAAGACATATCTATAATGTGCAACAAAAGAAAGCAAAAGATTTATCAAATAAATCTGAAATTGATCGAATCATTGCTATTGCTGCAAGTGAACATCAAGCTGGATCTTCAACTTAAATTTACACATTTTTTTTTAATTCAATCGTCATTCTCTCTTTTTCAAATTATTATTATATTATATATCATTTACATGGATATAAATAAATAAATAAAAATTATAAAAATAATAATAACAATAATAAGCATATACATGTGCACAATGTTGGTAATAATAAATAGCTAATCTGATCTATGTTTATAGTAATTATTTATTTATGGAGACAAATAAAAAACGCAAGTTTTCAAAATGGGCATCTTAATCTTCGGGCTTTAAATTATAGATTATTTTTATTTTCTTAACATAAAGCGCGATAGATTTCGTTTTTTCCCTTTTCTTTCCTCTCTTATTTTATTTCAATTCTCATAGATTTATATTTTAAAAAATATATATATAAAAATGACTGTTAGAACTGCACCTCCACCTAGTTTAGACTTTTCTATTAATGCTGAAGATATTCATCGCATTAATGAAGAGGTTATGAAAAAGGACCTTGAAGTAAATGATGCTATTGCTGCTTTAAAACCTGAAGAACAAACCTATGAAAATATCGTATTGCCTTTGGTTGAAATTGAAAACTCTTTAGCTGGTAAAAATTTCTATATAATTATTATATTATTATTGTCATTATACATAAAATAAATTAAAAAATACTTTATATATACGTGTTTATTTACTTTTTCTCGTATTATTATTTTGATGATATACTAATTAGGTAAAGTCTCTTTAATTGGTTCCTTGAGTCAAATCTCCCCTGATGCAGATGTTAGAGATGCTTCCGTTGCTGCTGAAAAGAAATATGAAGAATTTAGTATTGAACAAGGAATGAGACACGATATTTACACTGTTATTCAAAGTTATATCGATCGTACTGATTTATCCACCTTAGATCACGAAGATGCTCGCTTTTTAGAAAAAACTGCTAGAGGTTTCCGTCGATGTGGTTTACACCTTCCTGAAGAGCAACGAAATAAGTTGACTGAATTACGTAAACGCCTTAGCGAAGTCTGTATTGAATATATGCAAAACTGGAGTCGTGAAGATAGTAGTAAGTTGATTATATATATGTCATATAAAAATGGAGGATAATCAATAGTTATTTCAATATCTCACTATTTATTTATTTTTTCATTTTATTTTCACATACATATTCACACACATTTACCGTAGCAACCAAGTTTACTAAGGTAATTAAATAAATAAATGATAACTATAATAAAAAAAAATTAAATAAATCAAAAGTATTCGTCATCGGTTGATTGGTTTTTTTTATTATTTATAAATAGGAAGAATTAGAAGGAATGGACGATGATTTCCTCAGTGGATTGAAAACTGAAGAAGAAGATGGTGTCACTAAATATATTTTAACTATGAAGTAAGCATTTATTATTATGTTCATTTGTTACTATTTTAGTTTATTAAGGTTAACATTTTTTTTTTCAATTCTCTTTTTTCTTTAGATATCCTGGTAAGATTTAATATTGATAAATTTATGATCTATGTATTGTTTTATTATTTTTTTCTCACGTCTGCTATTTGGCTTAACTATTTAGATGTCCGTCCTGGTAAGAATATATATATATATATATACATATTGTTAAATAATGATCTAATTTTTTCTTTGAATTCTTTTATTTTATTTCATTATTTTTTTATTTTTTTATTTTTGTAGTACTTAAATTGTGTAAAAATGAAAACACAAGAAGAGTTCACTTGACCGCATTTGAGTCACGTAATAGGGAAAACATTGTACTTTTAGAAGAAGTAAGTATAGTAATATGATTTAAAAAGGAATTTATGCCATTTATAACTAATATTAACTAAAATATACTCTAAACAATTTATTTTTAGGCTATTAAACTCCGAAGACAATGCGCTAAAGTACTAAGATATAAGTTTAATTATAAACATAAACATATATATATATATGTATATTAAATTCCAATATTGTTATTATTGTTATTATTATATAGATTTTAGGTTATGAATCTCATGCTGCTTTTGTTCTTGAAGTTAAAATGGCCAAGGAAGTTGATGCTGTTAATAAGGTACTTATAAGAATAAAAATAAAACTACTTAATAGTATGATGGTGCAATAACATAGTGAGAAAATTTAATATTTTAATATAATAACACATTTATTTAATTTTTATTATCAGTTTTTGGAGGATCTCAAAGTAAAATTGCATGATGCTGGTCTTAAAGAATTAGAAGTACTAAAGGAACTAAAAAGAGTAAGTATACTAATATTACTATTAAAGAGATATGACAGTATTTGGAAAAATAGATATGATAATTAAAAAAACTAACTAAATCATCATAAATCTTATTGTGAATTGTAGAAAGATAAAGAAGGGCGTGGTGAAACTTTTGATGGCTCCTTCCATCCTTGGGACACTAGTTATTATGAACGCATTTTATTAGAAAGTGAATATTCTTTAGATCAAGAAGAAATTAAAAAATATTTCAGTTTGGAAAATACTATTGCTAGTAAGTTATTATATAAATATCAAGGAAGTAAAGAGAAAATAATTTATACTATTATAAATTACTTATTATTTTATTTTCATTTATTTTTTAAATGTACCTTATAGAAATGTTGGACATTTATGAAAGAGTTTTAGGATTAAAATTCGTTAAAGTACCATCTGAAAAGGCTGTTGTAAGTCGAAAAAACGAAATATAAATAAATTGTCATATACAAATATGAAAGAATGGGCAATAAATATATATATCTGTGTGTGTAAATGTTTACTATAGGTTTGGCATGAAGATGTTGAACTCTACGAATGCTGGGATGAAGCTGAAGACAAGCATTTCTCTGGTTACATGTATTTAGATCTATTTCCTCGTGATGCAAAGTGTAAGTTTATTTTTTCATGTAATTTCAATATCAAGACTTGTTTTTATTAATTTTGTATTTATTAAATTATATCAGATCCTCACGCTGCATGCTTCCCTCTCCATCCATCTTATTTAAAAGCTAATGGTGAGCGTGCTCCTCCTATAGCAGCTATGGTAGCCAATTTCACTAAATAGTAAGTTTTTGACAATAGTAATAATAATACTAATAATAATTTATTGTTTAATTATATGATATGTATATATATATTTATAATTTTTTTAATAGCACTAAAACTAAACCTTCTCTCTTAAAGCATGAAGAAGTGGTTACTTTGTTCCATGAATTGGTAAAAATAAATAAATAAAAAAAATCAATAATAGTATAAAATAAAAATCAAACTATTCAATGTACTTACTATATATTTTTTCAATTAATTTTGATAGGGTCATGTTATGCATCACCTTTGTAGTCGTACTAAACTTGCTCGATTCCACGGTACTTCTGTAGAACGCGACCTTGTTGAAGCTCCATCCCAAGTATGTTTTTTATTCTCTTTTTTTCTTTTTTTCTTTTTTTAAGTAACCATGATAACAATAATATTTATAACTAAAATAAATATATATTTATTTTATTTTTGTTTTTTAGATGTTAGAAAACTGGTGTTACGACAAGCAATCACTCAAGCTTCTTTCTGCTCATTTTGAAACTGGTGAACCTATTCCTGATGAAATGATCGATCGAATCATCAAGACTAAGAATGTTAATGCTGCCATAATGAACTTACGTCAGCTTTTCTTTGGTATTTTTGATATGAGAATTCATACATCAGAAGGTATAAATAGAATATAAAATAAAATATAAATATCTATCTGGCAATAACTAATCATTATTACAATATTATATATTATTATTAGATGAAAATTTGGATACTACTAAAGTTTACAATGCGCTTCGTAAGGAAGTTTCTTTGGTTGATGCTCCTGAGGTAACAACCACACGCTAATACTATTATTAAATTTAATTGTTAAAAGTTATTGCCATCCACTAATTTATTATTATTATTATTATTATTTTATTTTTACTTTTATAGGGAAGTTGTGGACAAGCTTCATTTGGGTAAAAGATTATAACAGAAATAATATTAAAAAATAGATATAAAAAACATGTATATATAGACTATGTAATTAATTCATTTAAATATTTTAATTTTACAGTCATTTGATGGGTGGTTATGATGCTGGGTATTATGGTTATTTGTGGTCTAAAGTGTTTTCTAGTGATATGTACTTCTCTAAATTTGAAAAGGATACACTATCTGCAGAAACTGGATATGCTTATCGTAAATCTATATTAGAAAAAGGAAGTAGCTTGTAAGTTGTATTTAATAATTTTAATACAAGGTGAAATAATTAATGGATTATTAAATGAGTCGTTAACTCTCTAATTTTCTTTTCTTTTTTTTATTTGATCCTTAATTAATTTTTAGTGATGGTATGACTTTATTAAAGGATTTCTTAGGTAGAGAACCCTCATCTGAAGCCTTCATGCGTGAAGATATCGGTATTAACTAAAAAACATTTAGTTATTTATTGTCTAATTATTTTTGAAATTAAATAAAAAACTATTTTTTTTAAATATTCGCCTGCGTTTTATTATATAACAATATTAAATGAAGTCTATAAAAATGAAACAATAATAATAATAAAAAAGAAATAAAAATATATACTATTAACATTATATACTGGATAGTTATTTAAAAACCACCCTTAACAATTAATCGATCAATAACAGCCAAAATAGTCCATTTGCGATTTTCAGCTTCGGGGAATACAAGTGATCTATCAGAATAAAACACTTCATCATCGACTTCTTCAGGCTTTCTTGGCAAGCAATGCATAAACACCCAATCAGGTTTTGCACCTCCACGTTTTGCTAAATCCATCGTTACCTGGTATCCTTCAAATTCTTTTAATCTCTTTTCTTTTTCATCTTCTTGACCCATGCTCACCCTGGTAAGGTAGTTGTTTATTAATTAAATTATTTTTAAAAAAAATAAATTAAAAAAAATAAATTAATCGATCTACCTCTTATAAGTTATATATATATATATATATATATATGTTTATATGTATTTAAAACTTACCAAGTATCAGTGATAATAATATCAGCCCCATTAATAGCTTCTTCAGGTTTAGTAGTAAAAATAACAGAAGCACCAGTATTTTTAGCATCATTTAAAGCAATATCGATAACATCTTGGTCACAAACATATCCAGAAGGTGCAGCTACAGAGACACTAATACCAACTTTTGGAAATGCAACCAATATTTCTTGAATAATATTATTAGCATCACCAACCCAAGCAACTTTTAATCCTGGTAATGTTTCTTTAGGATGCTGTGTATGGGCAGAATATTGGTTAGATGGTACTTTGTTATTACGGTGATGGATATATTCATGGATAGTCATTAAGTCTGCTAAAATTTGTGTTGGATGGTATTTGGCGGATAAAGCATTAATTACGGGTACTGTGGACTCTTTAGCTAATAACTGGATTTTTAAAAATATAAATATACATGTAAAATAAAGTACAATTAATAAATAACCTCTAAAAAAAACTATTCCTTTTCACTTTTTTTTTAAATAATCTTTATCCATTTACTTCAATTTCTTCATGACCATTTACTCGAGCCATGATCCCGTCAACCATAGAACTAACAACACGAGAGGTATCTAATAATGATTCATTGACACCAAGTTGAATATCTTGAGAGCCTAAAAACATAGCATGCCCACCTAGATAAATAAATAATTGTATTTTAATAAAAAGAGTTATTCTTAAAAAGGAAATCCACTTAATCTTATCTTTTTGATTTTTAATTTCAGATTGATAATCAAATTAAATTTAATTCTTGATTATCATTGATTTGATAATGATGACGATCCATAAAAAAAGCTTTTATGAAAAAATAGCTTAATAAATAATTATTATAATAGTTATTATGATGATAATTACCTAAGTATGCAACCGAAGATTCTGTAGCAACACGTGTACGAGTAGATCGTTTACTAAACATTACTGCTAAAGTTTTTCCTTCTAAAGGACGATCAGTTGGAGGTTTAGGATAATTAAATTTTGATTGTACTTTATGCTTAATTGCTTCATTTACGAAATCAAGTAATTGTTCAGCTGTAAAATCGGCTGTAGTAATAAAATGTTGAGGTTTTTTATTATTAATGGATAAGGCTGTCATGTTTTTAAAAAATTGAAGTATGTAGAAGAAACCAAGTAATTAGAATTGAAGAAATAAAAGTAAAAGAAAGATGATATATATCCAAAAAAAAATATACGCTTTTATATTTGTTTTTTCGGTTGAACATTTTGGTTAATCAGAGTCACAAATATATAAATATATTTAAAAAAGGGGATGTAATAAAAGAAGCATTAGGTAAGTATAATCATCTAATTACATAAAACCTGACTCAACTCTATGACTCATTTTTTCATGGACCGATTGTATAAACAATTTTTTTTTTTTTGGTATTGTCAAACTTTATTTTTTATTATTCTCGTGATGAAGATTTTGATTAAATTATTACATAAATAAATATAATGATGAAAATAATGATACTGAAATTATAATAAGCAATTAACATAATATTTTAATAACAATAATAAAAATAAAAAAACAAATGATGTTAATATAATGTTGATAGTTGTATTAAAAATTTAAAAAGTTGCCATAGTCGGTGTTTTTTTGTTTAGTACGTGTGATTTATGTAAATATTTATAACAAATATTTTTCTCCAGGAATATTTTGACTTTTCTATAATTAGGCATTCGCCAGAATTTATCTATTCTGTATAAAATAAGTGATTACTACCGCGGTGGTAAGTGCTGCAAAAAGTCGGAATTTTAAAAAAAATTGTGAAAGTAAAAAAAAATGTTCCAAGCTTAGTTTTTTATTTTTTTACAATTATATTAATCTCAAACAGCCTATATTAATTAAAATGCGACAATTATATTATTAATTATAATAAAAATAACTCTATGGAATTCAATGGTAATTAATGCCCCAATATGCTTTTTGCATCAATAAACAAAAGTAGTAATTTTATCAAGTATTTTTTGACAATAGTACAGAAAGTAATAATAATGGAAGTACGAGCACTTCATATAGCCTTTTTTTAATAAGGAAACTATTATAAGGATCAAATCAACAAGCAAATCAAATTTGAAAAGATTTCGATCGCTTTTATAAAATGATTATTGCTTTAATTTTATGTACCTGTTTTTATTACATTTTGCTTTATTATTATTTTATTATTTGCCTGCATTCTTACTCTACATCTTATGAATCTTTTATTTGGATAAGTTATGATCAAATTATATGGATAGTTATTGGAGAAATATGACTGAAGCCTTATATAAACTGATTGATTGTGGTACTGTTAAAGTGAATAATAACCTTATTCCTTTCCAGGGAGATATATTCAAGTAATCTTTTTATTTAAAACATATATACAATTTAATAACTTATCACTGATTCCTTTTATCTCAAATTAAAGGATACCTAGCTTGTTATCATTATTTTAACAGATTCGCTGCATCGATACTTATTTACTCTGTAGATGATGGATGTATAAATGAAAAATGGTTGATAAAAAGAATATATTATCTTTACATAAATACTGTTGCATTATTGGGAGAAACAAAAGATTTTGAACATGGGAAGGGATCAGCTTGCATTATATTATCAAATAAAGACTGCGATGACTTGACACCTAAAATAAAATTAAACCTTCAATTAAAAGAAATGAGTTTATAGTTTTGAAAAGCTATTTTGAAATGGATAATATTAGTATTATTATTATTAAATAAATATGCAAAAAAAAAGTTCATTTTATTAAAGTAGTTTACAAAATGTACTATTCCGCACATACTATCCCAACTTTTTATTTTTATTTTTCTCGTTCTTTCTTTTTTTATGCACACAACCCATTTATTTTTTAATCAAATGAATAAAAAAACATTAGAAGAGTAAAAAATAAATAATTATTAAAATATCATTTTTTATTTTATTTGACGAAAGTCTAATGTTTTGTACATTTCTAAAAGTCTCTCAGGCGAGCAACTTTTTTTTTTTTGTATTTAATCAGGCGAGCAACTATATAAACTATTAAAAACATAAAAAAAGCATAATCATAATTGATTAATTAATTTTAGATAAGGTTTTTTTATTTTCGGTTTTCTATTTTTTTGTATTATTCTATTGAATTATAATAAAATTTGTAAAATGGAAGCTATAGCTATGCTTATTATATCCACATATTTTGTTATAAATTTAAATGAAAGAGATTTTGTTTATGCTAATAAGATTTACAATGATAATAATAAAAAGGGTATATTACATACATACATACATATATATATATATATATATATATATCTATTCCAATATTTTTTGAAGATTATACTTGTAGACTACAATAGATTGGTCCAATAAACCAAGCACAAGTTCATCTTTTCCATCAGCGTTAATATCACCCATTGTCATTACATGCGGCCAATCTTTTGTTTCTAATTCTGATATAATCTATATAGCAAAACAAAATATACAAAAAAATAATAATATAAATAAACATGGTTATTAATCTTTTATTTTATTTTTTATTTTTATTTTTATTTTTATTTTTTTCTTCCTCTTCTTTTTCTTTTAAACTTACTTCCCCACATTGATATATTTTAATATTATTAGAATGTCCAATGCAAATCATCAAATCAGGCTCATGTTCTAATAACTCAATTGGCCGAAATCTAATGATTTGAGTAATATAAAATCCAACTTGAAACCAAAAGTGTATCTATATAAAAATGTAATTTAAATAAAATAAATGAAACGAAACAAAGGTTATTAACGATATCATTATAATTTAATATCTTACTTCAAATTCCATCATCACATATATATTTCCATCCTGGCCGGCTAATAGTACTTGAGGATTATCTAATTTTTCATTATTATCAGTCAGTTTTGTAGATTTATTAATATGTTCTCCTAGAATTAGACTTTTTGATTGTAATGTTAAAAAATTGCCTGAACACATCTATGTATATATATATATATATATATATATGTATATTAGTTTATGATATAGTTAATATCTTTTTTTAAACATAAAAATTAATTAAAAATCTATTATGACTATAAAGAGCTTACAGATTGAATAGGAGAAGGAGTACGTAAAGATTGAACACATTGGCCTTGTTGTAAAAAATAAATCATTGGCCAACCATTAGTTATTAATAAGCATGACATTTCTAATCCAAATAGATCACGTAGTTTTGTCGAGTGAATACATCGTATACTAGAAGATCGTCTACCTTTCTTTATATATACATAGTAATAATAAAATTGATAATAATAATGATAAGTATTACTGTGAATCAGTATGTTGGTTTATTATTTTTGATTATATTAATATAAATCATTACAGTTCCTTCTGTTGCTATTTTTATACTCCATTCATCAAGATTAAACTTCCATAATAAATCATGCTGTTGAAAACTACTAATTACACCACTTGTATCCCCAACAATGATTTCATATCCACCAACTAATAAAAATGATAATAAAAAATAGAATAGATATCAAATGTAACAATATTAATAATATATACATTCATACATACAATGTCCCATTTATATATATTTATATTACCTAAATTATCATGTATATCAACTTGACTAATAGGTGCGCCCATCGATCTTTTAGTTAACATTTGCTGTTTTGAAAATAATGTGACTACACCATCAGAATCACCTACTATTAGATCCTTTGCACGATATCCTGTCAAATATTGAAGATTTAATGTTTGTATAGATCCTCCTTTTGTTTCTAATAAATCTACTACTGGCTAAACAAGAATAACAATAGTAATAAAAATAATAATAGTAATAATAATAATAGCAATATACTAAAGTTAATATCAACTTTATTTCTTTTTTTTTGTTTTGTATTGATTTTTGTTTTTTGTTTTTTCAAGTATTATATATATGTACAGTCCTTTATACTTTTATATATTTTTATCTTTATACATGCTTTACCTTCGTTTGATTCATTGTAAGAACGCGGCCAGAAGTTGTACCAATTAAAATATCATTTTCTTCACTCATTTCTTCAAGAAAAGGCTTCCCAACAGCAATACAGTTAATAGCATCGTTAAGTTGACTTGACCAAGAATGTGTTAATTCAAGTCGCCACTTTCTTTTAAATGGTTGCATAATAATATATTGTTATATTTATAAAAAAAAAATTATTAAAAAAAACTGAAAGAAAAAGAAAGGAGGTTGAAAAAAAAAAAAGATATTTATTTTTTTTGTAGATATTTTGTGTGACAGTAATTTGTGTCTAAAAATGAAGGAAAAAAAAATTAGTCTATTCTACTTGATGAAAATTGATGTATTAAACCTTCAACAGGTGGGAATTTAGTTTCGAATTCAGTGATTGAAGGCGGACGGTTTGTTTCTATATCGTTTGAAGTAGATTTATTGGTACTTTTATTATCATCAATATTATTCGAAACAGTACTTGAAGGTTTAGAACGAAATCTGGCAGGTTTTGGTGGTGGTGTAGGTCGGAAGGGTACTTCACTGTTTTGAGATGTTTGTGTATCAATAGATGATTTTGTATCAATAGATGATTTTGGTGAGGTAGGTTCTGAAAATTTTGATTTAGCTGCTGAAATAGAAGGTAAAGGTGAAATAGTTGGTGGAGGAGATGATTTTGTACTTTTTGATTCAATAGTTTCTTCCGCAGTATAATTATTTTCATAAGGTGCTCGCTTTCTTTCTAAAAATTCACTAATACTTTTCGTTCCATTTGATTTTGTTGTTACAGGTTGTTGTGGAGGTATCGAAATAGGTTGCAAATTTTGAGATTCTAAGGGCCATGGATAAGATGACTCGTCTGTATCATCATCATTATCACTTACATTACTTTTGCTATTATTACCACTATTTTTAACATATTCATTCGAAACTGTACTACTCTTTGGTGAGGAGTTCATATCAAATTGGGAATCAAATCCAAATTTAGAGCTAGAAGATGATGTAGGTGTATATCGACTATCATGTGTGTGATCAGAATCGCCTTGTACTTTTACATGAGATGGATCAAATGGATCATAGCTGGAATTTGACGCAGGGCTTGATAGAGATGCTGGTACTGGTGATCCAGATAAACGGTTCTCTTGCCGAGTTGGCCTTCCTCTACGCATAGGAGTGATATTTGGTAATTGCTGAGGTTGACTTGGTACTTTTTCAAATATGGAAGGCGAATTATCGGATCGTGATGAAGAATCTGGTGTATTATTATTTGATATTGGATTAGATTGTACATCTTGATATATCTAATGTAATATAAATATAATAATTTATTAATCAGTTATATACCATTGTTAAGTATTAATACTATTCTAGTCACAGCGAATACACTTACATTACGAATAGGGCACTCAACGTGCATCATATCAGATACTATTTTAATAACTTGATATATATTTGGTCGTTTCTGTTGGTCTTCTTGAAGTATATACGCTATAAGTCTTCGTAAACCTTCAGAGAAATAAGGCGTTTGTGGGATGGTGTAATGAGCATTCAAGATTGCTAATTGACCCTGTTCTTCAAATGGTGTGGTGTAATAACAAAGTTTATATAAAAGTACCCCTAATGCCTATAAATAGAAGGTAAAATCAAAAATCAGAATCACCTTCGAATTTATATATATGCCAATACTAATATATAAAATACAAAATCATATATACCCAAATATCCGCTTTTTCATTAATTGGTTTTTTCTGATAAATATCTATCATTTCAGGTGCACGATATTGAAGAGTTGTGTGTCGTTGAACATCATCTTCCACTTTTTGTATTTCTTGAAGAGTTGTTGGTACGTACGAACCTTTAGATAATGCAGCTGATCCAAAGTCACAAAGTTTGTAATGGTCTTGAGAGAGAATTAATATATTTTCCACCTAATCATATGATACATGTATTTTAGCTACTCTACCCATTATATGCTTATATAGATAAAGTTTCAAAAAAAAAAAAATAATACTTACTTTAAGATCTCTATGTAAGACAGGAGGATTACAATAATGCATGTATGCAAGAGCCTAATTAATTATTGAGATATTTGTTAATTCGATAAATAAATATACATGTATATACGTATGTATGTATAAATAGATAGATAAAATTATACTTAAATTGCTTACTTCACAAACATTACTAAATATTTTTAATATTTCAGGTTCCGTAAGACGTTGTTGTAATCTTCTATTCATTAAATCAATAACACCACCACCTAAATTTAAAAACAAAATAAAATTAGTATTAGTATTGGCATTAGTTTTAAAAGTGTTTTATTTATTTTATTTAAAAGGTGAAAAGCTAAAATCTCATTTACCAGGGCAATACTCCATTAAAATCAAAGCTTCGAAACCACCTATAGGTAAAGGATCAACTCGTGATTCATAATAACGTACAATATATTTATGATCACCTAATCTTCGCTAAATAAAAAAAATCAATGGGTATACATATATATATACATTATAAAATGAATACAGTATATGAAGAATTTTTTTAATTCTATTTTTTATATTTCTCATTTTTATCATTACCATAAAAGCTATTTCTTTTTCGACTGTTTTTAAACGTTCAGCATCTGGAACAGCAACTCTTTTCAATACTACATATCCAGACTTTCCTTCGATTCGAGATAAATATACGTGAGCAAAGCCGCCTATACAAGTAGAGATAAAAAAATAAATAAAGATGATATAATAACATTGATATTTTACTATATAATGGTCCTGTCATCTTTTTTTAAAATGTGTATCTACTTTTTTTTTATCATCAAAACTCGATGTTATCTTTTCAAAAAAAATAGAAAATAAAATGGAATAATAGATACCTTCAGCAATAAAATTGTGTATAATAACTTGATATTTTCCTACTTGCAAACGTGTCCCATTAGGCATTGCGCCCGAAGGTAAAGGGTTTGTGTGTACGGTATCAATCCCTACAGGTACTGGAGGTAAGATTTGACCAATTCCTTGTTGATCAGGTATACGAGACTGAGGTTGTTGATGATGCATCAATTATATAAATAATATATATATATATATATGTAATAAGATAAAATTGAAATGAAATAATATAAAATAAATAAATAGAACAATATAAAATAGGTATATATAATTTAAAAAAAGAAAAATTAAAAAGGGAAAAAGGGAAAGAAAAATTTGAAAAATCAGAAATAAAAAAAATCTGACTTTCAATTTCTTTGTTAACTCAGAATGTTTAAAAAATTTGGTTTTTTCTTCATACTACTTTTTCTATTCTTTATCCTATTAGCTATCTTTCTTTCTTTTATTGTTTTTTAAAATATATTTATAAATATATTACTATAAAGTTTAATTTTATATACTTATTTAACAGTATGAACATGGAAATAATAATAAAAAGATTTATTTATATATATTAAAGCAAAATATTTTTTAGAGGGATATAAACAGATTACTTCGGACTTCCACAAACTACACGATATTGCTCATGAGAATTAATACAATGGTTTGTAAATATTACGTGATTTTATTTATTTAAATGCACTTTATTTTTATTCACCCTAAAAAATTGAATATAAATAGTATATTTTAATACAGAGTACGATAACCTTGTATATGTTGTAGATAAATTTGCCTCAAAAATGCTTTTGTATTGCAAAGTATTGATGAAGCTCCTTATAAGATTAAAGATAATTTTACTAAATACTTATTCATATCTTTGAAAACTATTTGTAACCGACCTTTGAATAGCATACTGTCATCATTTTTTGTTCACCCATTATTAAATAATTGTATCGACTTGACTTATGGAGGATTAGTAGCTATTGGTTGCTATGGATATAAAGGAATATTAAAATTAGACGATCTTCATGATGAGTATCATAAAAAAAACTGAAAACTGAATAGATTGATGAAGAAAAAGGTATAATTATAGTTTATAATACTTGCGATCTAACTTGTCCCCTTCTTCCTCTCTCTAATTTGTGCATGAAATGTAATAGACTTGAATTGCGGTATAGTAGGCTGCTTTTCTGTTCAATAAATAGTCTTCACCAATAGCAATGAAATCATAATAATATTAAATATATGATATTCGTATCAATAGGATTGCTATTAAAAGCGAATGGATATAGATAATGGAGCGAAATAAAATAATAAATTACCATGATGGGTATATTGTATAAGTGAGGAGAATATAGGAATTGATTATAGATGATAAGGATAAAGTGCAGTTGCTGTTATCCTGATACACGATAATTATTGAATTCTACTTTATTTAAAATATATGAATTTGAAAATAAAAATGAGTAATTATTGTTATTGCTATTTTTGAAATTAATATTGGCGCTATTGTCATAGGTTTTGAAATTATACCATGTGTATTTAAGTAATAATTCATATTTTTTTTATAATGAGGGTTGATGCTATTGATAATAATGACGAAAATGATTTTCAAAGGCAGAATAATTTTTATATAACTGTTATCATAAAAAATCTAGTTTTAATCAATCATGAATGTCAGTAATTGTAATAATTATAAAACATATATACTAATAAATAATGATGGAGGTGATGAATGAAAGATTGAATTATTTGCCGTTCTAAAATAAGTTCTTTGTGATTTATATGTGGACTATAATAATAGGATGATGACAATGACGAAACAGTAAGTTTATTTTTTTTCTATAGTAGTTGTAGTAGTTGTTGCATATGTAGTAATAGTGGTTAGTGTAGCAAGAAAAAATAAATTATACTCATTTATTTTGTTTTGTGGTATTCATTAATGAATTGGTAATAAACGGCTTTGATAATTAAAAGATTGAAGTAATACTTATATAACTGTATTTTTTGAGTAATATACGATATAATTGATACTATTATTATTATTATTATTATTTAACAATAAAGTTGTGATAGTGGTGGAAGAAGCTATATGTATATTGCTGGCATTCGTTTGATCTTAATTTATTGGTAAAAGTACTGCCATACATAAAAGAGAAAGGAGAGAGAAAAATACTATGCATATCAAATATTAGAAAAACAAAGAATGTCTTAAATGTAAAAATACTAGTGCTCTCATTTCCAGAATACATATAAATATAAAAAATCATATATATATATATATAGACCTAATAAAATTATTATAATAATAAGCTAGTATCATCTATAGATATATATAATCAGATATAATGAAAGTTACCATATGTACAAATTATGGGTTTTTGGAAACCATAAAAGGAAATTCTACGCACCATTTTTTGATAGGTGGTGTGGCAACTTATTAATGCTGATTTTTTTTGATAATCTTTTATTATCAAAAGTCTAGTATTATTTTACTTTTTATTTTTGGCAGTTTATTTTTATGCTTTTTTTTAACTACTCCTCTCTCTCTCTTTTTCTTTTAGATATATACTACTTTTATTTTTGATTTTATTCATTTCTTAAATATTTTTTTATAAAAGGAATTATGTCCTGTTCTCTCTGTACGACAATGGCCATAGTCGTCTGGGGTTTTTCTTAATTTTAAGTGTTCCCTATATTTAATTCAGCTCACATTTTACAATATATATTTAAATGTTACTATATATATATTGTATCCTTTATTTTTATATTAATAGGTTTTGTTTTCTTAAAAAAATTGTGTTTTAATGATTTTTTACTATTATTTTTGATGCTATAAATGTTTTTTCTTAGTTTTATTTTATTATTTAATAAAGTAAAATATTTAAAAAAGGTATAAACTATAAAATTAAATTCACAACGTATCATCCAAAAAAGAGCCTAAAACATCTGTTAAAGTAATGACCCCTTTAATATGGCCATCTTGATCAATCCACCATAATCGATAAGCATTTCTTAAAACAATAGCAGCCATAATTTGAGATAAAGTAAATCGATGGTGTACCGTGACAGGAGCATATAAGTCGCCATTTCTTGATTTCAAAAACATTAAAACAGGTTTAGTAAGTTCTTGTAAGCGATCCCGATTTAAACCTCGTAAATCTTGAGGGCTAATTTCACCAACCAGAGTATTTATATCATCAACAATAGGTAAAGCACTAATATGAGGGTTGTTTGCGATTTGTAAAAAAGCATTCATTGCCGTTGTTTTAAAATTAAGGGAAACTACTTGTTGATTTTTATCAGAGTAATGACGGTTTTGTAATAGCGATTGCTGTTGTTTACGTATTAATGATTTTTCTACTAAACTAGGGACTGTTTCGTCTAAAATAGTACCTAAATGATGATTGTGAGATTGTAGATACCTGATTACATCCATTTGAGATAATAAGATAGGCTGTTGTTCGTTCGTTTGTTGTACCAATACACGATGAGCTCCATGTTCACTAAATAAAGAAAGCAAATATTCTAATGAATCTGATAGTTGGACAGTTACTAGTTTAGAACTTTCTTCTGTTTGACCAATGGCTTCTAAAATTTGAAGCTGGAAAAAATTGGTTTTGGCATCTGCTTGCTATTTAAAAAAAAGAAAAGTGCATAAAAAAGAAAAAAAGAAAAAAAAAGAAAGGAAATCATCAGCTGCCTAGTTTATTTATTTTTTAAAAATAAAACAAATATGTATTTTTTTTCTCACGAGTATTTTTATTAACTTACATGTTGATTTAGTAACTTTAACAAATCAATAACACCAATAATAGTTAAATATATTTTTTTGTTATCTACCAATTTATATACGGGTACTGATAAAATATCTTCAGCTAAAAGAATATCAAATGCCTCTTCAATAGTGGAAGTAACAGGCAAGTCTACTAATTGACGAGAGGTAGGAGGTTTTATTTTTGTAATGACATTTGCAACCGTTTTCGTATTAATGAAAGATTGATGAGTACTGTTTCTTCTTGTCCCAAAGTTAAAGTGAACTTCGCTTGAATGTTGTAAAGTAGCCATATTTATTTATTTTTTAGAGTAAAAGATATAATGAATATAATGGTTATATTAATATGAGGTTCAAAAAAAAAATTAAAAAGGAAAGAGAGAGGAAAAGAAAAATAGAAAATTTGTCTTTTTTTTATATTATGCGTCTGGACTTTAACGACCACCCGATCAATTGTATCCAATCAAAAATTTCAAAAATTATATCAGCTGAGAACATAATTACTGAATTAGCAACAATATTAAGAATGGCTTAATCAATTCAAGCAAATATTATTTTTTATAAAAGTATGATAAATAATAAAATAACATAATTCCTTTTACTTAATTTTTTTGTCAGATGCATAGGCATATATAGGTATATATATAGATACTATAAATATTTTATACTGAAGTGCACTAACTGAGTAATTATTATTATTTGTTTTCGGATTGTTTACACTAGTTTCATTTAATTTAATCCATGTTATATTCCTTTATATGTAGGGTTAGTTGTATAGTAATGATGTATTATTGTTGAACAGCTTGAAATAATTGGTCAAATTCACCCGAATTCTTGCATAGTTTATAAAACATTGATTGTGGATCAGAAATTAAATTCAAAGGACTGTTTTAGTTTACAAATACATATATATATATAATATATTGTAAAATTGTTGAATACCAGTATTATTATTAGAGAAGTATGCTTTTATTTTTATACTCTATTTATTTTAAGATATATTTACCTGTCGTATTCTTTAACTTTCCCAGCATCTAAAACCAATATTTTATCATAGTTAATAACTGTAAATAGCCTATGGGCAATGCATAATATAGTACAATCAGTAAATTCAGATCGAATAGTATTTTGAATTCTTCTATCAGTGTCAAAATCAACACTTGAAGTAGCTTCATCCATGGCAACAATTTTACTACGTCTTAATAAATTTTTAGCAAGACAAATAAGCTGCTTTTGTCCAGCAGATATATTTTGTCCTCCTATAAAAAATAAATAAATAAAAAGCCCAGATTGACAATTAGTATTTTTATTATTACTATTTTTAGGAAATAAAAGTATTATGAGTTTACCTTCCGCTATAGGGCTGTCTAAATTTTCAAATATGTTTTGATTTATTGATTGATTTGATGGAGAAACGGAAGTTGATGATGATGATGATGTTGTCGAGTCGATTGCTGGAATAAGGCTCATTCTTGAAAGTGACTCTGAAATACTTGCATCGCTGAATTCATTGAAAGGGTCCACATTTGATCTTACTGTTCCTGAGAATAAAACCGGATCTTGAGGGATAATTGTCAAGCTTGATCGCAGTTCATCTAAAGCTAACGTACTAATATCTAAATCGTCTATTATAATTTTTCCAGAGTATGCCTCTAAAAACCTAAATACTGATAACGTCAAAGTACTTTTACCGCAGCCAGTAGGACCGACAATGCCAATCTTTTCGCCAGGATTAATTTTAAAATTGATATCTTTTAATACTAATTCAAGGTCAGGGGCATATTTGATTTGCAAATCTTGAAATTCAATCCCTCCTTTATTTGGCCACTAAAAAAATAATAATATAAATATAAATATATGTTTATGGACTGATATTAATATTGCTAATTTATACATACAAATATGTATCTATAATTATATCTATATTTATACGTGTATATAGCTTACATCTAATGGTTTCTTTATAGTGCTTATATTGGATTCTTGTTCTATTCTGGTAAACTCAACAACTCGTTCTACACTATTATAGCTTAATTCTATCCTTCTGTATTGATAAGATGCCCAAAATGACTATCGAATAATTTTTAAAATAAAAAATAAAATAAAGTATTTATATTAAAATGTTATTATTATTATTATTATTATTATTATTATTATAAAGTTAAGCAACTAACATGGTCAGAAAAAAGAAGAGTATAGGAAAATATAAAGCCAACCAAACCAGCGTCAATATTGTAATCTAATCCAAATAATACAGCAAGTCCTGCAATGAATATAAGTAGAGAGGCAATATACGCAAATATCATGGATGCCCAACGGGTACATATTTGGCTTAGATAATAAGGGCGGAAGAATTCGTCATTTTTTTGAATCATCAGCTGTAAGAAGGATTGTGTAGCACCAAAGGCACGGATAGTAGCAATACCAACAAGTGTTTCTGTAAAATGACTGATTAAAGGCGATTTGGAGACGGATTCCATTCGTTTACTTTCTCTAGTAGAATCCACAAATAGCTTCGCATAATACAATGTAATATAACTAATCAAAAGTAAAGGAATCAAAAAGAAAGGTTCAACTAATAAAATGGCCACAAAAATACCAGCTAGTTTTGTCAAAATAATCAAGAAGGCCATCGAGTTAGTTGGAACATCATAGTCGACTACATCGAAGTCACCAGAAAATCGATTTAAAATACGTCCAATAGGCGTTACATCAAAAAAACGAAATGGTGCATGTAATATTCTATCAAGCAAATCAACAAAAAGCTTTTTACTGGCCCGCAAACCACCAATATATATAACCAAATATTGTCCACTACTTATTATTACATAAAGAAGATTGATGAGAGTGTATATTCCTAAATAGTATTTTAGTTGTTCAGATGATGATAATATATTTTTTTCAACAAATGAATCAAAAATAAAAGTTCCATTATTTACTATATTATTATTGTTGGCGATTGGCGTAATATTTCTACTGGATCTATTAGATTCTGTGCCATAAATATTTGACCATTCCTTTAACCACCAAGTTGACAATAATTCCAAACTTTTTGTACCAATAATCAATGATAATGTAAGAATCCAAAAGAATGAACCTCCAACAAGTAGTAAATAATGTCTATACAATCGTCTTTTGATATGGCCTTGTTCACGAACTAATGTATACGAATAAAAGTAGTAGAAACAAACGTCAAAAAATACTTATATATTATTTTATGCCTATTTAAACCTCACTTACATTCACTTTCTATTAGTATATGGAGGATGTTATTTTCTTTTGTTTTTTTCCTTGCAACAAAAGGATCCTGCCCTTTTAAGTTATCTTCATCAGCGGTATTTATGTCATTCTTGTATTCTATAGTAAATTCTTTTTTAATTAAATTACTGAGAGTATTTAATTGATGTAACTCAGAAGGAACTCCGCTTAACGTTACTCGACCACCATCCAAGTGTAAAATAAAAGAGCATTTTGGAATACATATTTGTACATGATGAGTGACTAAAATTCTAGTTCTGCCTTTCATTAATTGGCCAGTTAAACAGTTTTCATATATATGTTTTGCAGTATAAGCTACAAAAGATAAATATAAAATAAAAATAAATCAGATTCATGAACTAATATGCGCTATATATCTTTTTATTTTTCTTTTTCTTTTTTTTTAAAAAAAAAAAAAGCGATTACCATCAACAGCACTAAGTACATCGTCCATTAAAATAATCTTTGCTCTAGAGTATACGGCACGAGCCAATGCAATTCTTTGTTTTTGACCACCAGATAAAGTGATACCACGTTCACCGATTTCAGTTAAATCACCATTTGCAAGAATATTTAAATCAGGATTCAAACCACAAGCCCATAGGGTAGAGTTATATCTATTTTGAATGTAAGGTAAACCAAACAAGATATTTTCGCGAATAGTATTACTTTGTAGCCATGGTGATTGGGAAACATAAGCCACTTGATTATTTAAAATCCATGTATCTTCACTGTCAGGGTCAACCATTCCTGAATTATATGTAGTGCTATCATAATTTGTTAGACCTTGAGTTGCAATAGGAGAATGAGGGAAATATACAAATCCTTTTGTACAAGAAGCTTCGACTAATAATCCCAATAACATTAATGTTTTTCCTGATCCTGTAGGTCCACATATTAAACTGAGTTCACCCATAGGAAAAAATAAATTAACATTTTTAAGTGAAAAAGCTGAAGAGTTATTTGTTGTTTTATCATCAGAGCTTATAGATGTCCATTCAATATTTGCATTTTCAAATCCAATTTTAACTGATTGATTGTGTTCGCTAATAAACTTCGACCTATCAGGAATGTCTTTTTGTTGTAAATAAATTTCAATTCTACGCATACTGTTTATAAAGAAATATGTACATATATAATGAGAAAGATACTGTCAATAATTGATCGTAATTATATAAATATATATACATATACATATATATATATATATTCATGTATTACCTAACAGATGCTCGTATAAAATTCATAACACTATCAGGTATACTTGATAAATGAGATTGTAATTTTGAATATATATATATTGAGGTGAACGCAATCGATGGTGTTAACTCTTTTCCTTCCAACAATGTGAACGATGAGAATGTTGTAATAATGACAAAAATAGGTGTACTATAGATATTAAATGCATATACTATTAGCTAACTATCATTAATAAAATTTTATATACATGTACCGTCTACATATTTATATATGCATGTATGCATATTCATATTACCTATTCCAAGTTGTATTATTTATAAAGCTACAAAGACAAAGTTTAAATAGATAGCTTAATTCTTCTTTACGTAATTGCATTATTCGATCTTTCCATTGATTTTCCCAAGCAAAAAATTTGATTTGTCTAATACCACGAAGCATTTCATTTATAATGTTACCACGTTTATCACGAACCTTCATAATATCATCAGTAGCTTTTGAAAAAAACTTTGATACATAGTGTGTAATGGGCATAAATATAACCATCACTAACATTCCAGCAAATGAAGAAAGTCCAAGTAAATCATAAAGCATGTAAAGGCAGATCGTTAATTCAAACGGGGGACTCCAGAGATTAAACATATAGCAAGATAGATCACCAATGCTTTTTGTATCAATATTTATTAAATTTACGATGTTGCCAGTAGTAGAGATAGTAGATGATTCGTTGCTTGAACCTTTTCCAACACTATCTCCTGCTGGTGTACTAATAATAATCGGTCTTCTTAAAGTTTTATAAAATATTTCTACATTAAACATTTGACGTACTTTTACTGATAACACATGACCTAAATATACGCGAATAAAATATCATATTAAACTAGTATTTGTTTGTTTTTAAAAAATAATAATAGTAATAATAATAATAATAATAATAATAATCATAATACTAGTATCATAAAGTCAAATAATACAATAATTTACCATAAAACCACTTTAATCCCGTAATAATTTCGATTAGCATCACAAAAAATAATTGAGCCAAGATCAATAGCACAACTTGAATATAAAGTTGATTATATGTATCATTTTCTTTATCTTTATCCAATTTAGTAAGATTTTCAATAACAATCAGTAAGTGCTGCATTAAAATTGGTGGGGCAAAAGTTATAAAAGAGCAGAGAAGAGCGTAAAAGTTTTGCCAAAAAATGATACTACGATTTGTAAAATAGATACGATAGAGCATAGAATGAAATTTTCCACGTGTTTTATTTAATTCCTGTAATGAATTATATGCTGATAGTTGAGGTGGTAGTCCAGGCAAATCATCATCATTTATTAATTTTTTTTGTTTCATAAATTTGGCAACATTGTAGATATATTCTTCTGTATAGGTGTAAAGCATATAATATAATAATGAGGTATTGTACAGAGGTAAGAGGGGGCGTAAGGTATTTTTCGATGTTGGGGTTGAAATTGAATTTGATTTTTTTTCCAAGTATGGTAAGTCGTAAGGAATGGTTACTGTAATGATTACCATATCAAGTTGAATAAATAGCAGTATTAACCATGGTAAAATGTATATCCAAGATTTCTTCAAATCAGCAAATGCTTCAACCCATAGAAAGTCAATTATAAATCGTGATATTGCAGCGGCAAGTGATACGACTGATAAAAAGAAGATATGAGTATTTAAAATCCCACCCCACCAGTTCGGTAACCTATAGCGGCTACTAATACAGATCAAATAAATCATATAAATCCAACACCCAAGAATACAATTATTCATTATAATTTCACCAAGGTATATCTCGTCCTTTTGTAGTATTAAATTTAAAATCTGATAAATATATATCATCATAACTATGAGAGAATACCAGATAAGGCGGGGAAAACGATAATCAATGTATGGTTGGGAAGTGTCACGGTGCAGTCTATTGAAATCATCCGGTATAGATCGTTTACTTTGAATCAATAAAATAATAATGCTAGTAAGAGTGCTTGTTGTTAATAATATCGTCGAATAAAATGATATAATTGAATAACTCATCAACAGAGATTAAGTGATGGTAAAAGAAAATAAAAATAAATGCTGAAAGATACTTTATACGCGTTTTTTATTTTTAAAAATAAGGCTTGTTTTGTTACACAGTTGTATTGATAAGGTGACGATAATTAAGTATATATAAAAAGTTTTATTGGCTATGTTATTTCAATACTTGAAACGCGTTCACTAAGTATATAGTTGAAATTCATCTAAATATAGAAAAAAATAATGTATTTAGCAATCAAATAAAAAAGTATCTTTGATACATATGACTATTATTATTTTTCGACTCACTATTGATAAATAAAGCATCATTATTATTTATAACAGTTGCAAAAATTAAAAAATTTTAAATATATAGGCTAACATAGAGCAATAAAATAGATAAATAAATATTAATAAAATAAATCTATATATATATACTAACTTTTAATTAATATCAGTTTTACCATACTTATGATAAAATATATTATAAAATGAGATGATTATTACAAAAGGTAATGTAAAGTAATAGCGTTGTTATTTAATTCTTTTTTTTAATGACTAGCTAACTTGATCGCCGAAAAATAGAAATAGACAAAAGATATATTATTATTGCTTGTATTAATCTCAATTATAATTTATTAAAAGTAATTAAAAAAAAAAAGTAGTAAAAAGTAAAAAAGGAAAAAAGCCAAAAAAATGAAAGATTATTTAAATCCCGCCATTTTTTTTGAAAAAATTAAGCATAACCTGAAGATACACCCCAATAGTGATAAACTGGAACTTGACTTGGGCTAAAGTAATCCTAATTTTTTATAAAAGTTCAAGATTTTTCTTTATGCTGATTAATAAAATTAAAATTTGTATAATAAAAGAAAAAAGATTCTTTTTCAAAATAATATTTTTGAAAAATTTTTGAGTACTTATTTTTCGTAAGTGGGAAAACGGTAAGTGTAAGACAACTTTTTTACATTTTTAAGCATAAAAAAATTTAAATTTCACTTTTAAAATAGTTGATTATCTTTATATAAAACAGGTTATTAAATAATTGCAGAAAAAATGATTGAAAAAAATAAAACAGATAAGATCAATCATATAAATGAAAAAATTATCCTTAGAAGCGAGTAGTATTTATATATATTATATTGTGTATATTACTCAATTTTGAAAACCTTTTTTTTAACTTTTAAAGATTTAGGGTGACTTTGGGCGGGGTTTGATTTATTTTTTTAAAAAAAAATTAAAAATTTTTTCTTTTCCTCTTTAATCGATCTCTTTTTTAATCACAAATGTCACCACAAAAAGTTGAACAAAAAACAAAAAAAGAAAGCCAACGTGTTATACGTCGTCAAAAAGAAAAAGCTGAAATAGATTCAATTAATAGCAAACTTATAAATCCTGTAATAATAATAATGAGAAGAATAAAAATAATGGATATAAATGGTTAAGAAAACTGGATCATAATTACTGACATGTTAATACTTTATTATTATTTTTTATCAACTATATATTATTATTTTTTAATATAGCAAGATTTTGTTGAAGCCAAATATTTTAATGATTTACCAATTACTGAAAAAACAAAAGAAGGATTAAAAAAAGCAAATTTTACACAATTAACAGAAATTCAAAGAAAGGCTGTACCTTTAGCTTTAGCCAAACGTGATGTTTTAGGAGCAGCAAAAACTGGTAGCGGTAAAACTCTTTCTTTCCTTATTCCGGTAAGATAGTAAAAAAAAAAAAAGAGACTCATTATGGAATTATATATATATATATTCTCATTTATTTATTATAATATATATATATATATATATATATATATATATTTTAGATACTTGAAATCCTTTATAGAACACAATGGAATACATCTGATGGACTTGGTGCATTGATTATATCTCCGACTCGTGAATTGGCAGTGCAAATTTTTGAAGTGTTAAAAAAAATTGGACGTACACATACTTTTTCAGCTGGATTAATTATTGGTGGTAAAGATTTTGACGTAGAACAAGCTCGTATTTCACGTATGAATATTTTAGTAGCAACTCCTGGTAGACTACTTCAACATATGGACCAAAGTGTTGGTTTTAATTGTGATAATCTTCAAGTACTAGGTAATTAATATATAAACATATAATAATCATAAATATAAAAGAGTGATAGATATAACAATGGGCGAGATCCGTTTTAATAATGAATTGAACCATTTTTATTTTATTATTATTAAAAAATAAATTAGTACTTGACGAAGCTGATCGTATTATGGACATGGGATTTAAAAAGACAGTTAATGCCATTATAGAAAATTTACCTAAACAACGTCAAACGTTACTTTTTTCAGCAACACAAACACGATCTGTAAAAGATTTAGCACGACTCAGTTTAAAAGACCCTGAATATGTAGCCGTTCATGAACAAGCTGAACATAGTACACCACAAAAATTAACGCAACATTATGTAGAATGTGAACTTCAGCAAAAATTGGATATTTTGTATTCATTTCTTAAAACTCATTTAAAAAGTAAAGTGATTGTCTTTTTATCAAGCTGTAAACAAACAAGATTTGTCTTTGAATGCTTTTGTAAACTTCAACCTGGTATACCATTGACACATCTTCATGGAAAACAAAAACAAACAAAACGAGTAGATATATTTAGAAAATTCAACTCCAGTCAATATGCTGTTTTATTTTGTACAGATATTGCCGCTCGTGGATTGGATTTTCCAGCTGTAGATTGGGTAATACAATTGGATTGTCCTGAAGATGCAGATACATATATTCATCGTGTGGGTCGCACAGCTCGATTTGATGCGGAAGGGCATGCTTTATTAATGCTAACACCTACAGAAAAAGATGGTATGCTGGAAGAATTAAAAAATAAGAAAGTCCCTATAGAAGAAATCAAGATTCGTGCCAACAAAAAACAATCTATCCAAACTCAATTACAAAGCTTCTGTTTCCAAGATCCTGAAATCAAATACCTTGGTCAAAGGGCTTTCGTTGCTTATATGCGGTCTGTCTTTCTTCAACGGAACAAAAAAATTTTTAAAGTCACTGAATTACCTGCAGATGAATTCGCTCATTCTCTTGGTTTGGCTGGTACACCTAAAATATCTTTTGTTAAAAAAGCTGCTAAAGCAATGGGTGCAGTTAAAAACCTTGATACAACTGATAAGGCTGCTGAAGAAGAAGTTGATGGTGAAGAAGGAGCTACTCAAAAGGTATTACAATTATAAATTCAACCTATTACTATCATATATATATAATATTTAAAAATGTATATAATTGATTTAACTTTTTTTCTTTTTTTTTAATATAAAATAGGCAAAAACAAAATATGATCGTATGTTCCAACGTAAAAATCAAGATATTTTATCAGAACACTACCATAAACTAGTTGATTATGAAGGCGATAAAATGGATGAAGATGACGATGAATTTATGACTTTAGGTCGTGTTGATCATGAACTTGAAAGTGATTCAGATGATAATATGAAGGTAATTCCAAATAAATAAAAACGCATTCAATTCAAAATAAAAAAAAAAAAAAATCTCTTATTTATTTATCTATTTTATTTTATTATTTATATACTTGTGTATAATAGGATGCTAAATCAGAAAATCTCTCAAAACGTCAAGCTAAAATGGGTAAAAAGGAGCTTGCTAAACGTTCTGCTAAAGGTGAAAAATTAATATTTGATGATGAAGGAGTGCCTCACCAACTATATGAAGTGGTTAAAGAAGAAGATTTCTTAAAGGATGGCGATGCTAAGACACAACGAGATGAATATATTAATGAAAAAGGTGAACTCATGAAAGCAGCTGATATAGACGATAAGGCTTTAGCAAAGGAAAAGCGTCAAGAGAAAAAACTTAAAAGAAAAATGAGGGAACAAGAAGTAAGTAGTTTTTTTATAATAAAAATAATAATATATAGACATATATCGCTTATTGAATTATTATTTATAATTTTTATTTTAATCTAATTTATATTAGGCTAAAGGTATGGTTTACGAAGATGAAGATGACAATAGTGAATATTCTGACGATTATTCCGAAGACGAAGATGAAGATACTTCTGATCGCAAAAGAAAAACATTTGATGAAAGTGAAGACGATGAAGATGAAAGAGAGCAGAATAATAAGAAACGTGTTATTCAAGTTGATGAACCTCAAACAATTGAAGATCAAGAAGCTTTGGCTCTTAAGCTCTTGGGTGGTTTATAAAAGCATTACATGATTTACACAAGCATTATTACTTTAATTTTAATTTTTATTTGATATTCATATACTTTTGTTCTATTTTTTATTTTTTTATACATGCATATTTATATTCATTTTACTTTTTTTATATTCACCTCAATTATTAGCATATATTTTTATATTTTGAATCTATGATTATAATTCTATCTCTAAAGATGTACGACATTATTTTTATAAAATATAACCACAATATTTAATATTATATAAATATTTTTTAAAAAAATAATAATTGTTTTATTTTTTATTCATCAAGTGTATTTGTTATGGATGGAATGTTATCTAAAGAGTCCATTTTCAATAAAACAGATTTTCCATTTCCACCATATGCTAGTTGTTTATTAATTACAATAATCTGTTGGTATGATTTTTCAAGTATTGATAATTTATTCTCGCATTTTGATTCTAATAATAAGAAATATAGAGTTGTGTAAATATAACTTTTGAACTTACATTTATGTAAAGTAATTTCATATATTGATTCTTACCTAAAATTAAATCGTTTAATTTAGTAGCCAGTTTATCTCTACAAGATATATCTAATAGGTGAGCCGCAGGACTATTTTCTATTTTAGAATATGCAAATAAAGAGAATATTTCCTATAATATATATATATTAATATTGAACCTTATCCGTATATTATAGTATTACACTATTTTAATTTAATTTATTTTATTTTTTAAAAAAAAGTGATACATACCGTTAATCGTTGATTGATATATGAACGAGGATCAGAGCGACATCGATTTTGTAATTGCTGACCAAGATTCATAGCTGAAGTTAAAATATTAGCGCCAACCTCATCCGTTGAATTAGAAGAAACAGATTCGTCCTCTTCAAAAATGCAGCTGTTTTCATCAAGAGAAGACATATCCATAGGGATTATTTGATGTGATTCAGTCATTTCTGTATCAGATGCTGCCATAGAAGTTATCGGAGGTGAAGAATAAGATGATGATGATGATGATGAAAAATTTGTACCACAATTATGATTTTTAAAAGATTTTAATATTTCTTGACATTCCATACGTTCAGAGTGTTGATTACTAGACGCAGCAATAGACGCCCAGCTAAGTCGCCTGGATGGAGAAGTATTTTTATGATTATTTTGTTGTTGTAAGAGTTTCAAATGATGATCAGAAGTTGAATAGGCCATAGATTCCGATGATCTATGATTATGATTATTATTGCTATTGCTATTGTTATTATTATTATTATTATTATTATTATTATTATTATTATTATTATTATTATTATTATTATTGTTATTGTTATTATTGATAACAGAATCTGAGTGCGACCTTGACATAGTGTAGTCCATAATTGATGCTTCTTTGGCTATATTATTAAATAAATTAGATGTACTGCTGCTGTTGCTATTATTACTTTTACTTTTGTCGCTTTGATTTTCTTCGAGTGATGATTTATGTTCCATATAACTTCGCATTATTTCAACAAATTTTCCACATTCTAGTTCAAAAATCATATCCATTCCTTGTTCATTTTCTTGTAATACTCCAGGATAATAATTATTAGTTAATGAAATTGATTTATCAATGTCTCCGTCCATTATAGCTTGCCTAATACCTTTTAATCATGAAATATGTAAATAAGATGAAAATATATGAGCGATTAGTACGCATGCTGTTTTATCTTTATTTATAATATATGTACATATATGAATTACTTTGGCGTTGTTTGACATCATTATCATCTAATTTTCTTTCTAATAAGGTAGAATCATTTCCAAGAATATCTTTACAATTTCTATATAACAGTTTAGCTGTTCCACCATAACCATTATGCATAAGATGAGATAAAATTAAATTGATCATGTTTTTATTTGCTGGCTGTAAGGTGTGAGATGATTCTTTTAATGGGTAGTGTATTTCGTCTTTTAGTATGATTTCCTTTTTTAACGAGTATTTTTTTTTCTATATATTAATAAAAATAAATAAATAAATAAATAAAATGTATTAGGTAATCATACTTTTTATTTTTATTTTTTTTCAGTTTATAATTATTACTATATGTCATTATTTTTTTTTTATTTTTTATTCTTCTTACTTCGATATATGAATACAAATCAAAAACAAATTCTTCATGTCCAAAATTTGTCTCTACATGTTCACCTGGAGTTCTTAATCCAATTGCAGGGTAATAGCTTTTATTAAGATCAATGTTTGAAAAGGCGATACCTAAAAAAGTACCATTTTTTGTATAAAAAGCCGATCCATCGTCAAAATTGACCCCACACCCAATGACATCTCCTGTTGTAAAACATGGGCCATAATTATCACCCGTTCCACTTCCACCAAAAGAATGTCCATCATCACCATGATAACCAAAAGAATCAGTATCCCAGCCTTTTTTTAAATAAAATAGAAAAGGGATTTATAAATGATAATTAATAACGAATTTTATTATACATGACTATTTTCTCTTTCTTTTTTATTTATATATATTACTTATTTATTACCTGGAAGTCTATCTAAATCATTCATTTTTGTAAAAAAGCCGATACCAATATAGCCATCTTCACCTTTGGAAATAATTTTAGTTTCATAATAAAAAACACCACATTGGGGTTTCATGGGAAAATTACTTCTAACAGAACCAGCATGACCTTCTGTTCTACCACGTTCACCTTTTTTTTTAAAAAAAAAAGTAAAAAAGTTAAGTATTCATATACAAAAAGTCATAATAGGTTGTTTCCTATCTCCTTTCTTTCTTTCTTTTTTTTTATTAAAACGATGTAAACATTACTTTAATATTTTTTTTTTACCCGAATATTTTAATTCAAGTCCATCATCAGTGACATCAATATGACTAGCTTTATCATTTGTATTCCAAGCAGTGGGCAATCTTAAATCCAATTCGTACCAATTTATACTTTGTTCTGTATTATCACTATTATTGCTATTTATTTGTTGTTTATTTTGTTTATTATGGATAAATTCATATTGTTCATGAACCAGGTCTGCAAACATAGTATTTTTTAAATACTTTGGATATTTTGGTGGTACTAAAAGATGTTGATGAGGACATGCTGTATAATTATAAGATCCATTTCTTTTTCTAGATTGAAAAAAAGTAGGTAGAGAATTTAAAGCTGGAAAAGCAGAAGTATATGAATTAGAAAAGGACGAATATAAAGTCATATTCTAAATATAAAAAATTAAACATTAGAAAGAAAGAAAAAAAGAACTTTTTGCTACAAAAAAAATTTATTGCATGAAGTTATAAATTTATTCTCAGACTCGGTTTCAAGTTTTTTTTTGCTGGTGTATATAAAAAATATAAGAATATACATATCTCATACAAATTAAAAAAGCAATGTTTAAATTATAAAAGCTAGTTTGATTTTTATTTTTTATATTATTATATTACTATATAATTATATTATTATTATTTAAATCACTTGTGTCAAGTAATGTCATAATATTATCCAATTTTTTTATATATATTTAAGAGTTTTAAAAAAAGAAAACAAGTCCCCGGCAAATTAATCCTTTAAAACACTAAAAAAAGACCAAATGATTTTTTTTTCTCTTTTATTTATTTATTAATTTTTCTCTTAGAAATAAATATTTATATCTAACACTATGCCAGAATACATATCAAAAAATGAAGATATACAAGATATTACTAATTCACTCAACTCGTCTACCATAGCAACATCAACTAAAAAAAAAAAAAGTAGCAAAAAAAAGAAAAGCTCAGTAACAACAGTTGAAGATGTAAATGAATATTATATTGAAGTGATGAAGCAATATCCTGTCAGACTTAATATTACCAAAGCAAAAGGAAGACATGCTGTTGCATTAGAAGATATAAGTGAGGGTACCACTGTTTGTTTAGAACAAGCAACTGCTTTTATTGTTAGGTCAGACTATATGGACCAACAATGTCACATCTGTTTAGACGACCTTGATACGAAAATGGCCTGTTCTGATTGTAAAATGGTTTATTATTGTTCTCAAAAATGTATTAAAATGGATCAACATCATCATCAAGTTTGCTCTTTACTATCACAAATAACAACCATAGGTAGATCGACTGATGTTGACCCAGATTTATTGCGTTTAATGGTCTATTTGTTGTTACGTAAAAAGATAGAAACTGAAGAAAAAGAAGATAAAAGCAACAATATCAATCCTAGAACTGCTACTCCTTATTGGTGTGTAGAAGAATTATTAAGCCATAAAGATAAAGCTTCTCCAGCTTTTATAAAAGTGATTTCAAACGCAGGTAAAAAAAAAAAAAAATATAGGAAAAAACAGATTTTTTGTTTTTGTTTTTGTTTACAGAAAAAAAGTGGAGTATATATTAATCTTGTAACACCACTATTTTTTGTTTTGTTTTTTGACACCCAGCTGAACGAATTTTAGTAGAAAACCCTAATTTAGCAAGTTCTGCAAATGTTGATGATTTAGTTACTTTAGCTTGTAGGTATGTAAACATCAAAATAATTATACGTATGCATTTATTTTATTTTTATTTTGGGCCATAATTTTTTAACTTAATCTTCTTTTTTTTGATAGAATTAATTCAAATGCTCATGGACTTGGAGATAATCATTCAAGAAATACAGATGTAGCATTAGGGTTATTTCCAATTGGTGCCATGTTTTTTAATCATTCTTGTAATCCAAATACAGCCTTTATTGGTTTAGAGAACGGAAAATTGGCATTTCGTACCATTCGACCTGTCAGAAAAGATGAAGAACTTGTAGTTAGCTACATTGATATCTATGCCCCAAGAGATGAGAGAAGACAAGTACTGGAGTATAATAGGAACTAAATATACATATAAAGATAAGAATATTTATATACTAACTTGGTTTTATATTATATATTATTATTATTATAATTGTTTTTATAGAATTTACTAAATAGTAAACACTTTTGGTGTAAATGTAAAAGATGCACAGCTACCATGGAATCATCTGTAGATCGATTTTTAAACGGAATTGTATGTAAAATGTGCCAACAAGATGTATATGTTATTCCACCATCCACCATTGATGATATAATGAAACAACAATCCATTTTAAATTCTGTGCAACAAGTAGCATGTGCAAAATGCGGAAATCAGACATCAGCAAAAAACATCATCAGTATTATAAATGCAGCTGAAGAAAAATATATGAGAGGGATGACTTATATTCATAGAGATCGTAATTATAGAAAGGCTAAAATAGAATTAGAATCATTTATGCAACCTCAATCAGCTGATAAAAACAGCATCAGCAAATACAGTATTCAAATAAAACCAGAAGCTTTGCATCCATTAAATGCTTTACGATTTAATGCTTATATTCCATTGATGAATTGTTTACGTTATGAAAATAATACAAAGAATGCTATTAACGTCAATAAATTAATTTTGGATTATATGCTGGACCAAACTCATTATCATTTACCTGAAAATACATCTGAAATTTCTGATTTTTGGCAAAACTTGGGGGAACTCTATGATACGGTTGCAAAAGAATATCGTTTATCTAATCGGGGTCCTTTAGAAAAAAAATGGAATGAAGAAGCTCGTGATACTTTTTTGAAAGCTGCCAATATTCGTTCTATTGTCTTTGGTCCTGCTCATCCTAAAACAAAATATGTTAAAAAATATATCAAACAGTCTTCTTGCTAAATATATATATCATTAATAGATAGTTTAGAATATACACACGGCATTAATAACATCTGTTCAAACGTAATTTTTAATTTTTTAAACTATTCTATATATCTATATATTCATATTCATATTAGTTTTGTTAAAAGGAATTGATTATTAGTTTTTATTCTTGTTTTTTTTGTATTTATATTTATATTTTTATTTTTATTTTTATTTTAAAAATTTACATCATTTAGCTCTTGATATTTTATTTTTATTTTTTTAATTACATACAGAAAATAAATTTTAAAGATGATAATAATAATAATTGTATAATAAAATAGCAAATAAATAATAAACAATAAATAAATTTAAATAGTATTATAATGAGTGTTGTGTTAGCTAAAATGATTTATCACTATTGATATTGTTTTAAACTTCTTTAGAAACTTCTTTAAGCAGTCGTTCTTCATAAAAGGCAACTAACTATGGCAATAAAAAAAGAACAATAAAAAATAAATAAAAAAAGGTTCAAACTCAACTCCCTTAAATATACTCTTTGTCATACACTTCTCTAACCTTTTGAGGACATCTGCTGGAAACTTCACTGGCTTCATGTACTGATAATACACCATCAAACCTATTTATTTATTTAAAACAAACGAATAATAAAAAAAGAAAATAAGCGAAAGGTAAATAAAAAATATAAGTGTGAGCATTTAAATGACATTTTTATTTTTATTTTCATTTAACTGTTATTATTATTATTATGAATTACCATTTTACATAATAAAATAAAATACCTTGACTTGTACCCTTAGCATTATTATAAATAACGTCCTCGATTTTTTTTACGTTTGTATCCCAGTCCCATAATGATCGATAATTGCTTTCAATGACAATATTGCTATTACTTTTATTCAATAATTTTTCGTTAAAATTTGAATTAAAATGGGTTAAAATAAATTCGGCATTATATTCGACACTAGTGTCATGTTTTGATATATCCACAATAAAACTTTCGGGCTGTGGGGATGGGCTTGTTATAGATTCAAAATATTTTACAATATCTTTTTTACTCCGCTTCTTTTCTGAACTTTCTGCATCATTAATGTCAAGATTAGTATTTTCTTTATTATTATTATCATCATGATGTATTTCTTCAATAATGTATGGGCTATTTGATGTTGCACGAATTACTTTAGGCATTTTTCGTTTACTCTTTAAATTATTATTATTGTTATTAGTAGTAGTAGCAGTGGTATTGTTATTATTGTTATTATTGTCATTATAATTAGTAGAAGTAGTGGTATTATCATTATGATTATTATTATTATTATTATTATTATTACTATTATTATTATTATTATTATTAGTGATCATATTGCCATTATTATTTTTATTTTGCATATAATCCATAATATCATCTTCTGGCTGTATTTTATTGGTATCATTTTTTGTAGGGATGAAAGTTGTAGCATTATTATTTATAATATTATTAGCAAGCGGAAGATTCATGAAACTTTCAGAATTATGCTTTTCTTCGTCTTCAATTTTGATCTCGGGCAGTGGTGTTATTTCTTTTTTTCTATCCTTGGTTGACCTAGGAGTAATTGTCGCTTTTTTTCTTTTTACGGCTCTTTTTTTAGTTGGTTTAGCTGCTATTGGTCTTGTACTCCAAAACTCATGAAGTAACTCATCTGCATTTCTATAAATATATAATAAAAGTAAATTAAAAAACAAAAGCAAAATGACATTGTATAAGAAATCCATTTCAATAAACTATTTATTTATTTTCATTTCGATGGTTATTTTGTTAATTTACAAAGTATCTTCTGCCTGCCAAGAGTTATCCGCACTGCTGTACCCTTTCCACTTTATTAAATATTGATTTATTTTTCTGCCCTATATATATGCATGTAAAAAAATATAAAAATATAATAGTTTTATATTTTACTCGTTAGATCTACTTTTTATATATGCATGTAATATTTATATAAAATGAATAATAATAAAATATTGTAAAAAATGAACACTCTATTTACATTGCTTCTAACTTCTCTATGATCTATAATCTTCTCAACTTCATATTCTTCACTCATTTTAGATATTTTAACTACTTTTTAAATAGAGGTATATTAATTGATAATAAAAATTATATATAATAAAAGAATTAAGAGGAAAAAAAGGGAAAATTTTTTGTTCAAATTTAAAACATCTGATTTTTAATTATTTTAAAAAAACTCTAACCATATTCATTTTTGTATTTAAATGCTTGTAAACATCAAATATCTTTCGTACAAAAAAATAAACTATTCTGAGATAATTTGAAATGTTATGTAGCATTTTTTTTTTTCTCGATGTTACTGTGATTTTATTTTGATATTACTTATTTTTTATATTTACATACAATTGTTAAGTATCTGTAGTATTATACATATATCTATATATCAACCTAGCCTAAATGATATCTAAATTATAGCTATATTGATAGGTATACTTATCTTTTGATTGCTTGAAATAGTATATAATATTTCATTTTATTCAAGTTTTTATGGTTTTTCTAGGGGATCTTTATTATCATCTTCAACAATAACACAACTACTTTCTACGTATCACTAAAATTAAACTGATATGTATATTTTATTTTATAGACATTAATTAAATTTTAAGGAGAGAGATAATAATAATAATAACAACAATAAAACGCTTCATCATATAAGCTAATCATTATATTTAGCACAGTTGCTTAATAATATAAAATAATGACTAATTAATAAATAGTAATGATGAAAAGTAATGACTACCAGTGGTTAATTATCAGATAAAGAAAATATTACCATTCTTTGACTTGTAAACTTTTTTTCTATCACAAAAAAATACCGGCGTTTTAAAAAAAAGATAAATTTTTTTTCTTCCAACTTTTTTTTTTTGAATCTCTTTCTCCTCAATTTTTTATTCTTACATAATATAATTACAGAGATTATATATATACATATATATATATATATATATATATACATAAATTCAAATAAAAATATAATCAGCAATGATAGAACAGCGCTATATAGGTGGGATATGTGCGTTATTAGGTGTTGTATTTATATGGGTATCTTCATCGTTTGCTATGAATGTAAGTTTTTTTTTTTAAAAAAAAAATGGAAAGCAAATAGATCCCTTGTTTTATTTATAAAAAAAATGTGTTCCCCACGTTTTCTTATTGTTAAAAAGATGCTAATTATATATATTAATTTTATAGAGCATATTTGGTGAATTAAAATATAATAAACCCTTCTTAGTCACTTATCTGAACACAGCAACGTTTTCGTTTTACCTAATACCATTTTTATTTAAACAGTTTAAAAAGAAGCCATTATTTCCGGAAGAAACTACGAAGTAAGTTATTTTATTTTTGCAAATACATATTGATTGGATGATTATCACGCCATTATATGAAAAAAAATGTTCATAATTTTAAAATTACTTAAATTATTCATTTTATTATTTTTAATTCATTATTTAGATTATTAAATACACCAGAATCATCATCTATACGGCAGGTAATGTATCATCATGGATTGTTTATATAGATATTTAAATCAAACACAATAGAATATAACAAAATAGATTGGCCAATTTTAAATCTCATTTTTTTTATTTCACTTTCTTTAATTCCGCAGCTCTCGGAGCTAGAAACTACAACTAAATCTCATCTATCTGATAAACTTAGCACTCTGGAAACCATTAAATTAAGTCTTGCCTTCTGTATATTATGGTTTTTTGCAAACTATACTACTAATGCAAGTTTAGCTTATACTAGTGTTGGAAGTAGTACAATTTTGGCTTCTATGTCAGGTAATGTATTGATACGTATATACTTAAAAAGGAGAATGAAAAAAAAAACTGAAATATAAAGATAAGTTTTAAAAATATCATATTAAAAAACCATCATTAAATTTTGGTTATTACATATAGGATTATTTACACTTGGAATTGGTGCTATGTTTAATGTAGAAAAAATCAATTTAATTAAATTAATATCAGTATGTATAAGGTAAACAAACAATCATAAATGAAAGAAAAAAAGGCATTTTAGAGTCAGAACTCTCTTATTCAAACGCTTATAGAAAAACTGAACAAAAAAAAAAAAAATTTTTTTTTTCACACTTTATTTTTATTATTATTACTTACAGTTTCGTTGGTGTAGTATTAGTATCTTATTCTGATCAAAAATTAGAGGATCCAAGTAAAACCATCTCATCAGCATTAATTGGGGATATATTAGCATTATTGGGAGCTATCTTTTATGGGTGTTATACAACTTTATTAAAATTAAAAATTGGTAATGAAGATAGAATCAACATGCCTCTCTTTTTTGGATTTGTTGGTGCCTTCAACGTTCTCCTTTTATGGCCTATATTTCCTATTTTAGATTTCCTTGGAATTGAAACCTTTCAACTGCCCTTTTCACCGACTATATGGATCATGGTTATTCTTAATGCATTTGTTGGCACCTTTGTCTCGGACTATCTTTGGCTTGTGGCTATGTTAATGACTTCTCCTTTAGTTGTAACATTGGGTATATCATTAACGGTAATTTATTAATATTTATTATTAATACTATGTATTATTACTATTATTTTTATCACTTTATTTTTTCATATATATATTTATACCAATGTTTTTTTTATCTTATTTTTATAGATTCCTTTGGCATTATTTGGTGATATAGTATTTAAACAATTCAACCCTCCTTTACAATATATTATTGGTGCAGTGTTAGTAATTATCGGTTTTGTTACAGTAAATATGGCAGCATTACGTGAAAGCAAAGAAAAGGAAAATATACCCGAAAACAATAATATATCCAACAATTATCAATCCATTTAAAAAAAAGAAAAAGAAATATTTTAGAGTACAGCGGTTTTTTTATTTAATTTATCAGTAAATTATTATCACCAATTTTTTCGTTTTTCTACCCTTTTTCTTCATTGTATAGTTTAATTATAATTTAGCTTAATTTAATTTAATATATATATATGTATATAATTATATAAACTTTACATATACCAACGTTACTTATAATAAACATGATTATTATAAATGGAAAAGAATAAGAATCTCGGAAATTTGTATTACTTTTATTTTTTTACGCATTTTTTTTTGTTTATACATCATGATTACATTCGGATTAACTCTACTTTTCAAAAACAATTGTTTATTTATTCCTAAAATTTCACTATTTTTTATATCATGTCAACTTGTTTCTTTTTCATTTTGTTTTTTCCTGATATAATATAATCACTTTGTTTCAATAAGCAATAGAAAAAAAAAAAAAGAGGCTCCAATTACGTCGATTTCTTTCATCATTTTCAAAACTTTATTATAATCTAGTGTAGATAACAAACATTTACTTTTATTTTTTATTTTTTTTTCAATTTTTATTTTATTTTTTTTTTTTCATTTTTCTTCCTTCTTTATTTCTCCCATTTTTCTCTTTTATTTATTTATTAGTATATTTAATACATACTAACCTATTTATATAATTTTTTATTTTTTTTATAATTGTAATTCCTTTATATATATTTAACTATATATATTTGATATTCCCCTTTTATTTTATACGATTGGATAAAATTATATCTATATATACATATATAGAATAATGACAGATGTACAACATCAAACCATATGTATGAATCCAGAGAGCACATCAAAAGTAAAAGAATCCAACCATACTAATAATCAACAGCAGCCAAGTATGACAGAGATAAAAAATGATATTCAACATATTCAACAAGATGGTGGGATAGAAGGGTTTACTTATATAACTGAAGATTATAAATATTTGTCACAAAACACTGATATCAACCAATGGTATTATGATGAATTTTCTGGTATTTATCGTCAAAATGAATATAGCGGAGATAACCACCATCAACAACAGTTAGATAAATCTAATATAACAGCAACAGCAGTATTCCATTCCTTACCAATAGCAGCATCACATAGTGATTTAAGTTTATCCACAGATTCCAATAAAGATAGTGTTACTACATCAAGCCAAACATCATCAATTCATAGGGTTGATAGTCATAAGGATGTTGTGTCAGATTATCCTTCATCCACTTCGTCGTCGTCGTCATCATTATCTTATTTAAATTATACATCCAGATTTTCATCCTCTTCTATATCGTTTCTTCAATCCAATCCAAAATCCAATACTATTATCCACCCCTTCCCATGGCCAGAATCTGTTGATCGTATTTATGAATGGTGTGAACTTGCTAAAACATCTAAAGACCCTAATGCAAAATTAAAATTATGCCAAAGATTATTATTAACACTTAGTATAGATGATTCTGATCGTATTCAGGAAAAAACAAAAAACAAATTACTTTATCAACAAAATAAAAACAAAGCAACTAATATTACCACTACAGCCAAACCAACAGCAACGGCCGCGATAAAACAACAAGAGTCGTTGGTACCTTCGCCAGAAAGAAATAAAATCAGAAAAACCATGATGCTGGAATGTCTTCGTTTATTAAAAAAATTAAGTGGTGGCCAAAGTTTAGGAAAAGGTGGTGATAGTGAAGCACAATATATTTTAGCTAATTGTTATGGTATGGGATTACTAGGATTAACTGAAGATCATAGTAAAGCATTTCAATGGTATGTCCAAGCATCTAAGCAATCACATCCTGAAGCCACTTATCGCACTGCTGTTTGTCATGAACTTGGGATTGGTACTCGTCAAGATGGTCAACGTGCATTAGTATTTTATCGTAAAGCTGCCCATTTAGCACATGTTGGTAGCATGTATAAATTAGGAATCATTCTCTTACGTGGTTATTATCAAACAACGCCTATGCCTCGGGAAGCAATTAGTTGGCTACAAAGGGCTGCAAGTCACCATCAAATTGAATCTTCACTACCGTCATCCATTAAAACTAATAATAATGCATCTAGACCTTTATCTATGTTGACTGATCTAACCAATACATCATCGTCGTCTTCTACAAATCACCATTCGAATAGCAATCACAAAAATATAACTTTATCATCATCAGCATCTGCAACTTCTTCGTCATCTTCAACCAATACCTCCATTCAACAAGATATGTTACACGATTATACTTCACCCTCTATTTTAGACCATTTATCCTCATCGTCATCTATTACATTAAATCCATCCTATCAATCATCACATGCGCTTCACGCATTAGCTATGATCCAATTAACTGGTGAAGTAGGTGATGCAACAAGTTTAATAGCTGATCCAGTATATGCATTGGAATTATTACAACAAGCAGCACAAAGTGGATATATTCCAAGTCAAGTCCAGTTAGGGCATTGTTATGAACATGGCCAGTGGGTAGCAATGGACGATGCTTTATCTATTTATTGGTATGCAAGGGCAGCTGAACAAGGTAATCCTGAAGGGTGTTTGGCTTTATCTGGCTGGTATTTAACAGGATCCACTACAAAGGGCGTGTTAATAGCATCAGATAAAGAAGCTTATTTATGGGCAAGACGCGCAGCCATTACTATGGTACAAGCAACTGAACAATGGACTGTAGCAAAAGCTCATTATGCCGTGGCTATATTCTTAGAACGTGGTATCGGTGTAAAACAAGATGTAGAGAAAGCTAAAAAATGGTTGCTGCGTGCTGCTGTTTTAGGTCATGCTGGTGCAAAGCATAGTCTATTGTCAAAGGAGGAACAACAAGAATGGTTATTGCAGCAACAAAAAATATCAAATAGAATTAACAAAAGTAGAAAACAGTATGAACAACAACAACAACAAGAACAAAATAAAGATGATCAGAAAATAAAACATAGTAAGGAAGAAGAAGAAAAAGTTAAAGTCGAAAAAAAGAATCAAGAAAATAAAAATAAAGCTTCAAACGCCGCCGATTCTACTTGTACCGTTATGTAGTTTAATTTTTTTATAATACTTTATAAAACTTTTATCTAAACATTTTTTTAATACATATAAATAAACACTTTATTATATACTACCATTGCCTTACTTTCATTTTATTATTATTTCTCTATTTTTTTTTTTTTTTCAAAAAGTAATACTAACTCAAATATATATATATATATATATATATATTCGCTCCCTTTCAATTTTTCTTATTTCTTATTACATATAAATCTTATTACTAAAAGGAATAGAAATACAATAAAAAGCAGTTTTTATTGATTAATAAAAGACATCCTCTCAGTATATTTTCTCTTCATATCGTACAATCTCATTCAAATGTTTCGTTGTATTTTATGCATTGGATGAGAAATAAAAAATATGTTAATTTTTATTTGTTAAAATTCGTTAACGAATAAGAATATATTTATTAGTGGAGTCCTAATTGTGGTATCTATACTTCTTTACAAAAAAATAACAAAAGTTAGAATTTTCCGAGTATAATAATAGGAAAAAAAAAAAATAATAAGTTTAGTACATTTTTAAACCATATAAATTTATATGATTTTATTTTTTTTTAAAAAAAAAATAATCGCTATAACTATATTATTTTTTTAGCCATATCTAAATTCGACGGCGCTCTTTAAAAGTATCGAGCGATTGCAAAAATACAAAAAAATATATGCAGTGAATTTCTAAAAACTATTTTTTTTATTTTTCTATTTTTTTATTTTTTTATTTTTATCTTACTTTTTTTATTTTATTTTTTTCTATGGCAATCACAGTTTGTGTTCGCTATATTTGTTATAAATGTAATAGTAAAACATACTCTCAAGCAACTAAGTTACTTGCTCATATGTTAAAAATCCATAAGCTTTCATTTTCCTCAAGACAAACACGCGAAAGACGACCACCAAATGATGATTTTGCTTATATTCACTATGTAACATCTAAAATGGATAATGATATACAAATACATAATGGTTGCCCCTCCTGCTGGTTTCACACAGCTAATATTGTTGATTTAAAAGAGCATATGGAATCATCTCATTTTCAACATACTAAAAAAAGAAGATTAGATGAAGGAGAGGATGCTTCAGTAATAGCTTCAGAAACATCCAGTTCAGTTAATAGCGATGAATCCCAACAAGTATCCATTGCTAATAGTAAAAACTGTATATTAAGGTTTTCCACTGTATTGTCATCACCAGTTATCAACCAGCCTCATATTTCAACTATAAAACAACTGTCCACTATTATTACCATTGTAGTTGCTGGAAACCGTAAATTAGACTCGACACTTCATGAACTGATACAAAAACAACAAGAAGAACAAAGTCAGCTTGTAACTTTAAAAAAAAATAATCCAGTTGGATATGAACTTTTAAATAATGCTCTTGAACAGCCATTAATCAATCTCCCACATTTTTTATGGACCTTTAACTATGATTCTGCATTGATGGAAACATGTGAAATTAACTTTTTAAATGCAATAAAATTTGCTTTAACATTTTATGCCAATAATTGTACGTATGAATTTAAACACCATAGCAAACACGAAAGAACTTTTTGGATACAATACATTGTGCCTATTTTCGAAGCATTTAGTAAACAAACAAAAATTATTTATTTTAATTGGTGCGAAAAAGAAGTAAATAAATCAACAGTGTTAAAGTACGTAGATGGATTAGGAATGGATAAGAATTCTAATAATATAATACTAATGGAATGTTCATCCGGTGAAAAAGTAGCAGATATTCAACACCCAAACGATGATGCATGTAAGCAAATTCATAATTTAATTGGCATATTCCAATCTTATTTACATCAATATTCATATTCTAGCATTACTACTATGAAAAAATTAAAGTTATTTGGCATTCAATCAACAGAAAATAGTATTGCACTAACAGAATTATGTTTAAATCAAGTTAATCCAATACACTACCACTATTACTTCCCCAGAACTGCAAAAATACCTTTAAACTATGATGAACGGTATCGGTGGTTTCCTCTTTGTGAACTTCTTTCATATTTATATATTAATATTTTAAATCAACAAAAAGTTATACATCAATTAGAACTAGAATCTTGTGGAAAAATAACTGTTGAACAAAATGATACAATCAAATCTTTATTTTTAAACTAGCTATTTTATTAAGAACATCATCATAAGCCTATTGCACTACCTTGACAATAATAACAATACTCGCACATTACATTACCTCGTATTCACTATTTAATAATTAAATCGGTCATCTTCTTCACTAATATTGACATTTTACATTTATCATCGTTATCAACATCATCAAAAATATGTGTTTTCTTAATATGATTATCCGTATCCTCCTTTGTCCTGGTCAGATTAAAAAAAATTGAATATATTTAAATCCCTTATTTCTCCTCAAAAAAAAAAGAATATATATAACTCTCAATTATCATCCTGATAAAATTTTATAATATTAGCAGTAAAACATTTTTTATTATATCTTCCCTCCCTTTCCTTCTTATTATTTTATCACACATCATTACACAAAAAAATAAAATAAAAAAAAATGTGAATGGTTATGTGAATGGTTATGTGAATGGGTATGTGAATGGGTATGTGAATGGGCTGGTTATGTAAATGGGTATGTAAATGGATATGTAAATGGGTATGTGAATGGTTATGTGAATGGATATGTGAATGGATATGTGAATGGTTATGTGAATGGGTATGTAAATGGGTATGTAAATGGGTATGTAAATGGGTATGTAAATGGCTATGTGAATGGGTATGTGAATGGGTATGTGAATGGCTATGTGAATGGATTGGTTATGTGAATGGCTATGTGAATGGCTATGTAAATGGGTATGTGAATGGCTATGTGAATGGGTATGTAAATGGGTATGTAAATGGGTATGTAAATGGGTATGTGAATGGGTATGTGAATGGGTATGTAAATGGGTATGTAAATGGGTATGTAAATGGGTATGTAAATGGGTATGTGAATGGGTATGTGAATGGCTATGTGAATGGCTATGTGAATGGCTTATGTGAATGGCTATGTGAATGGGTATGTGAATGGTTATGTGAATGGTTATGTGAATGGATATGTAAATGGGTATGTGAATGGATATGTAAATGGCTATGTAAATGGGTATGTGAATGGCTATGTAAATGGGTATGTAAATGGGTATGTGAATGGCTATGTAAATGGGTATGTGAATGGATATGTGAATGGATATGTGAATGGGTATGTGAATGGGTATGTAAATGGGTATGTAAATGGGTATGTAAATGGGTATGTAAATGGCTATGTGAATGGGTATGTGAATGGCTATGTGAATGGCTATGTGAATGGATTGGTTATGTGAATGGCTATGTGAATGGGTATGTAAATGGGTATGTGAATGGGTATGTAAATGGGTATGTAAATGGGTATGTAAATGGGTATGTGAATGGGTATGTGAATGGGTATGTAAATGGCTATGTAAATGGCTATGTAAATGGGTATGTGAATGGGTATGTGAATGGCTATGTGAATGGCTATGTGAATGGATATGTAAATGGGTATGTGAATGGATATGTAAATGGCTATGTAAATGGGTATGTGAATGGCTATGTAAATGGGTATGTAAATGGGTATGTGAATGGCTATGTAAATGGGTATGTGAATGGATATGTGAATGGATATGTGAATGGGTATGTGAATGGGTATGTGAATGGCTATGTAAATGGTTATGTAAATGGGTATGTAAATGGGTATGTAAATGGCTATGTGAATGGCTATGTGAATGGTTATGTAAATGGTTATGTGAATGGCTATGTGAATGGGTATGTGAATGGGTATGTAAATGGGTATGTAAATGGCTATGTAAATGGGTATGTAAATGGGTATGTGAATGGCTATGTGAATGGCTATGTGAATGGATATGTAAATGGGTATGTGAATGGATATGTAAATGGCTATGTAAATGGGTATGTGAATGGCTATGTAAATGGGTATGTAAATGGGTATGTGAATGGCTATGTAAATGGGTATGTGAATGGATATGTGAATGGATATGTGAATGGGTATGTGAATGGGTATGTGAATGGCTATGTAAATGGTTATGTAAATGGGTATGTAAATGGGTATGTAAATGGCTATGTGAATGGCTATGTGAATGGTTATGTAAATGGTTATGTGAATGGCTATGTGAATGGCTATGTAAATGGCTATGTAAATGGGTATGTGAATGGGTATGTGAATGGGTATGTAAATGGGTATGTGAATGGGTATGTGAATGGGTATGTGAATGGTTATGTGAATGGTTATGTAAATGGTTATGTGAATGGTTATGTGAATGGTTATGTGAATGGCTATGCGAATGGTTATATGAATGGCTCTACCAGTGATGACTATGTAAATGGCTATGTGAACGGCTCTTTAAAATTAATAGCGCTCTTTAAAAGTTTGGAGCGTGATTTATAGCAAAAAAATAATAAAATTAAAGTCAGATAAGAGGGTTAGAGTTCCAATAAATAGGAATATGTAGTTTAGCGATATTATCAAAATAAAATAAAAGTTATGACAAAAGTTTTTAAAACAAGAAAAAGCCTGGTCTTTATTAAATTGGAATTAAAATTGAATTTATACATTTTTTTAAGATACACAAAATATCATTAAAGTTATGAACCAAAAAAAAATAATGAGAGTTATAATAAATCGCTATGGGCAAATTGATAAAATAGTGAATAAGAATTATTTCATTCTCAGATCAAGCGATTACGAAAATAAAAAATATACATATTTATGCTATCATACTACACACAGCGTCTAAATGCTTAAGAAAAAGGGAGAAAAAGTAATGAAACAAAATGTCAAATTCGGTTATATAATAAAAATTAAGGGAGTTAAAACGTTGTTAAAGATTATACCAGTTCTCACAATATATACAAAAAAATAAAAGATCTTCAGCTAACATAATATAACATAATATCAAATATTATCAACACTATTTTATTCTTTATTATTATCGTTATATATAGTATTATCTATTATATTTTATTGCTAAAAATATCCTACCATTTTTGATTATTTAGTTTGCATAAATAATTATTTAACACATATAAAACAGATTTGATTTTTTTATTTTTATATTTTTAACATTGTACGAATTTGTACAATTCTCAATGACTAATTTTTTTCTCCACACTTTTTATTTTCTCTTCTTTCCCTTTTCTTTTCATTTTCATTTTGCTTTTGCTTTTACTTTTTTCATAAAATATATTATAATGACAAACGCTATAGCCAATCACAACTATTCTAAAAGAACTATACCTAAAGAAGGCTTCAAAAGTTTTGATTCTTTTTACCCATATTATTTATCAGAACATTGTAATCGTGCGAATAGAAGATTACATCTCTTTGGAACAACTAATGCTATTATATTATTTATTTCAGCTATTCTTAAAAAAAATAAAAAGCTGATTTTATTAGGTTTTTTCCAAGGTAATATATATATTATTTTATTTTTTATTATAATAAGAGAGACTTATTCTATCATTTTTTTTTTATTTGTTTATTTAAGGTTATTTCTTTGCTTGGATTGGCCATTTCTTGCTGGAAAAAAAGTAAAATAATCATCTTAAGCATAATAATATTAATTTAACAAATTACGCTAATATTCATTTATTCACTATTTATTCATTTATGGTTTATTATAGTAAACCTGCTACATTCAAATACCCATTATATTCTTTAAGAGGGGATTTTAAAATGTGGTACGAAGTTGCTAGTGGAAAGCGAGCCTTCTAATTTATCTATATATAGTTTGTGCAAAAAGAATTAAATAATAACTATATTCAATTATGTATCTATGTTTTGTAATTTTTTAATAAAATTCGATGTATTTCCCAAAATTTTAAGCTTTTTTTGTTGTTTTATTTTATTTATTTTAAAAAAAATGATGGTTGCATTTTATTAATATGTATATATTAATATCTTCTCTTGAATCGAATTTTTAAATCAATTGGTTTTGGTATTAAATTATATTTGTTCACTAAATAATCTTTATGGATTGAATCTTCAGGTAATGACCATTCATACTTGCGTACTATATATTAATATATTAAAAAAAGAAAGAGAAAGGATAATTGAATAAAAGTTTATCTTTTCATCTCTAATATTTCGGTATTATTACTATTATTATTATTATTACTTACATAAAGTGGAAAGTATAACACGTTGTTCAAGTAAACTAAAATTCATTCCAATGCCTATTTAAATATATAATAAAAAAGCATTTAGATCAGAAAATTAGTATAATATATTGCCACTGTTCAATGTAATACTATATTAATTACTTACATTGTCGAGATCCATTAGAAAAGGGAACCCAGGCCATGCCTTTACCAGCTAATTGTTCTGCTTCTCCACCAGGAGACCATCGATCTGGGTTATATGATTCAGGGTCATTCCAAACGTTGCTAGAGTGGTGAGTATCATAAATATTAACCTATTTTGATAATAAACAATTTTTTTTTAAATAAATATATACATTAATGAAAACTGTACTCTTTTTTTTTTTTTTTTTTTTTTTTTTTTTTGAAAGCAAATTTACATTAACTTGGCTTCCTTTGGGAATAAAAGTACCATTCAAATTAACATCTTCAGCAACTAATCTTGGACTTAATAAAAATAGCACACTTCCATCTAAAAAAAATACAAGATTAATAAAAAGTGCTTTTTCCTTTTTATTAAAAAATACTATGATTTTCATTTATTTTTAAAACTTACTGATTCTGAGTGTTTCCTTTATAATTTGATTAATATAAACATATTTCTTAGTATCTTCAATGTCTGGGAAGATATCTTGATCAGTTTCACCATTTGGACATAAAACACTAATAGCTTCTTCTCTAGCGCGTTGTTGAATGTCTGGATGCTTAGCTAAATAATATATTGATGCTGACAAACTAAATGCGGTCGTATCGTGACTATAACAAAAAAAAAGATGAAAAAAAAAAAAAAAAATACATGATATCAGAATATATTAAGTATGCTGACCAACTTTTTTTAAAAAAAGTAAAATACTAAAAATTATTCCATTTATACACTATCTTACCCAGCAATAAAGAAAATATTAAGATCTTGTAATAATTCTTCATTTGTTAAAGCACCTTCACCACGATTTTCACTTTCAATCATAAGGGTAAGTAAATCCTTTTCTGCTTCTTCGATGCCATGATCATGATTTTCTTTGAGTACTTCCCGTTTCTTTTCAATAATAGAGATCAACATCTTTTTCCATTCACGAAGTTTTCTAAATGATTCTTGCCGTTTAGGGAACAACCATAAATACTTTCGTTCAAGTGTTGGAAACAAGATAAATAAGGGCTCTGCTGCGGCTTTATTAATATCATCATAATTTTTTTTCCAAATTGACTGTTCATCTAAAACAGAATTAAAATCAAAGTCTAAAAAAAAGAAGTTAATCCGTGAGTAGGCGAGCGATTAAAAAGTAAGCAATTTAATAAATGTATATATGAAATCATTTTCTTACCAAATGCTGCCTTTCCGATAATTTGAAGGGTGAGCCTTTCGGTAATATTATGAATATCAATATCAAATGGTTTATTAGCAAATTTCATATCCCATAAATTGAAAAGATCTTTTGTACAATCACCAAATAATTTTACAGGTAAGCTTCTATGGAATGCAGGATTGGCGATCTAACAAAATAAAATAAATAAAAAATACATTTATATATAAATAAAGTTGATAAATAGTGTATATATACATACATATATTTATAGATAAAGTCACTCTCTTTATTTAGTATAATTATTTATATACATACTTTTCGATGTTTTTTCCATTCAGAACCATCAGCCAAAAGTATGTTATCAAATCCAACAAATTCTTGGAAAAAAGAACCATCTTCATTTGTACTAGTATTAAAATCATATTTAGGAAAAGTGTCTTTTTTTTAAAAAAAAAAAAAAAGATGAAAATTCAATATGCAAAATAAATTATAAGGTAGTGGCTCATGTATATATATATAATTCGATTACTAACAACTTACCACCTTTCAAAAGAATTTGCTTAACAGCCTCAGGAGAACTACAATGGATCACCCAACCAGTTCTTTCTAGTTTTAAATAAAATCCATTATTTTTTTCAACCAAAGCTTTCGATTCAGCAGCGTGTAAAGCTTTCAAATGAAGACGTTTAATAACAAAATTATTGATTGTTGTAAAAACAGATATGTATGGAATGTGTCTAAGTTTTTTAGGTGGAGTAATAAGTCGTTTGAAACCATAACCAAGTACTAAAAGAGCAACAGAAGTACCAATTGTGATTCTCTTTGTTTTTGAATTAGTATACTTTAATAAATACTTTTCATAAAAATGGTACCAATCTTGGTTGTTTGTCCATTTACTTAAATCTATATATTGATTAATAGTTGATAATACTTGTGATGACATGGTTTATTGTTATTATTAAATAAATAATTAAACTTGTTGAAAAAAAGCTAAAGAAAAAAAAAAAGAGTGAAAAAAAAAAGTGAAAGGAATTAAAGTTTTAAAGTTTTATACTTTTTTTTAAAAAAAAAATGGATAATTTAACGCCGGTCCGATCATCTTGCCTTAAAAATATGTATTTAACCCAGGGCTACAACAAAATCCTTGTATAAATCTAACGTGGTCATTGTAAATTGATTTATAATTATATTTTTTGCTTAGCATAATATCTAACTGTTGACAAGATGGAAAGTAAAAAAAAAAATTACTAGGGGCATGGGCCATTGGCTTTTCCTAATATGGATAGCCGCGTATGTCTATTTTTTTTTATATACAGCCTTATTTCGAAACTTTTCTTTCCTTTTTTATTTTATAGGGTTAATTTCCCTGTTAAAAATAAAATTATATTCAAACTGAATAAGGTATTATTCGTAATAGAATCAATAGAGAAAAAAAAAAGAAAAAATAAACCATATTATTCTTGTCTATATCAATTTATTAAAAAAAATTGCGCCAGTGCGTAAAATTCATATCCGATGCCAATTTTAGTTTGTACCACCTTTACTTTACTTTTATTAAATCACCATACAAAGTAAATAATTTATTTTTTCTAATTGATTCAATAATACATAAGTTTTTGAATATAAATATGTATGCATGTATATATATTTAACCAAGTCATGGTCCAATTTAAATCATATTTATTATGCAAGATAAATCATCGTTCATATATATGTCTTTATAAAGAAAGAGTAAGAGAAGATGAAGTATTATTTTTGAACTGCTCCATTTGTATAATGTATATATATAGACTTCACTTTTCAATTGGATGAAATTCAAAGTGCGTTTATAATTTATTTTTTTAATAGTTAAAGGTTTTTAAATTAGTATAATACTACATTCTTTTTTATTAATAAAAAATATAATACATTCGGTAGATAATAAAGTAAAGGTATCACTAATAATAAACGAATAATTAATAAATAGCGAAAAATAATCATTAGAAAATAAATAAATAAATATATAGTAAAAAAATAAATAAATAGATAAATAAATAGAGCAATAGTTAATATAATTAAATAATCATATATATATATAACGATTATTCAGGAAGCATTTCTTGTTCTTTTTCAACGTCCATACGCTTATTAGGACTATTATATAAAGTAGACAAAATCATTAAAGGCATAGAAACACAAGTAGCCAAGATCAAACCACGACGAAGATTTCCAGGAGGATTACCATCTTCTTCACGTAAAGCATTCAATACGACAATAAAGATTAAACCAAGAATTTGAGAACACATCCATAAAGTAGAACTTGAAATGGTTTCAGAAACAGGATAAGTAGCTATTGATATACATATATATATATATATATATATATATAAATAGTAGTATTAATAAAATAAATAAATAATGAATATAGTTTTTTTTATAAAAAAAAATAAAGTTAAAAATACAACTTACATTCAACACTTAATTCCAAAGCGACAGGAAGTAAAGATAAAGTAAAGAAACCAAGAATAGCACAAATAGCCATAATAGCATCGTAATTGTCCTTCTTTACTATGAAAAGAAGAACAAGGTAAAGGATACCAACAATTGGAACATAAAGACGTAATACCCATTTATGAAGTTTAGTACGATCAATAAATAAACCAGTGGCCACAGCACCTACAATACCAGCAACAATGAAAGCAGCACCAAGGAACCCAGCATCGTCATAAGAAACGCCATAAGGTTCAACGATTTGAGGTAACATAGAGGTAACAGTAGAAGCAAGACCACATAATATACCAAAACAGACTGCAATCATTAAGAAGTTAAGATTGGAGGCTAAACTACATAAGGTTTTTAATAAAGGTTGTTTTTGTCTTCTTTCATCATGAGTAGCAGCACTGAAGGAAGGTGCAGTTTTAGGTTGTTTAGGAATGAAAAGGACAGGAATACCAAATCCAGTAGTAATACAAGCAATTATAAGAAACTATTCAATTTAAAATAAAAATAAAATAAAATATTGAAATGTTAAAAAATATATTATCAAAAACAAATTCTCACTCTTCTTTTGTTATAAAAATAGCAAGTGGAAGTTTAATTTTAATTTTAATTTTTTTTTTTTTTTTTTTTTTTTTTTTTTTTTTTGGGCACTTGCATTAAGAGGCATGCTATTTTCATCAGGAACAATGGCCGGGATGATTAAATCCGCTACTGCCATTCCAACAGAGTTAGCTATATAAAAAAGGAAATAAATAGTTACACGTTAAACGATTAAATAATCCATAATATATAAATCTTAAAATTTGTATTTCTATACTATTTATTATTTACCTAAACCACCTGCCATACTTGCGGAACTACGTTCTTTTGGTCCAAACCACATGCTAGAATACTAATCATTATAATAGTAAATAAATAAATAAATAAAATATAAACCATATAAGTATAAAAATATTCTCATTATATTTTTTTAAAAAATAATATATAACTTCTATTTACAGGTGTAGAAGCATTCAAAATAAAGGGTTGACCAAAGGCACAAAATATCTAAAAAAATAATATATATATTTAAATATCGATTAATACATATCGTGATAAACTATATAAAATTTCTTTATTTTTTATCTTTTATTACTTGTCCAATAAGAGCTAAAGCTACTCTTCCATTGCCACCGCCATTAACAAAAGATGAAAAATAACGTAACCAAGCACCAATAACTTGGAGAACGGTACCAGCTATGAGCTATATATTTTAGAATAGTAAAAAGAAAAACAGAAGAAAGGGGAATTATATTAATTTTTATATATATACATATATATATATCAATATTACATAAGGAGGAGATATAATAATAATATATTTACCCCAGTTTTAAGACTATAGCGATAAAAAACAAAACTTGATATAGGACCGGCAACAATATATGTAAGTAAAAAGGAATTAGAAAACCAATTAATGGTGGTGTATCCAATATTATTAAAAAAAGTGTTGGCATAATTAGGTACTGGTGCAACGGATAACCAATTAATAGAAGAAACAATGTTCAATAAACATATAAGTGCTAATCCATAAAATCGTATAGGATATGTTCTATATGTTGCTTCAACTTGAATGCTGAGTTCACTATTCTTTTGAGATTTCTCGTCGTCGCTCATCTTATTTTTAAAAAAAGGAATGAAGAAGAAGGAAGAAGAACAAGAAAAGAGTAGAAAGAAATATATATTAGAAAAAAAAATGAAAAGGAGAAATGAGAAAAAAAATTTATATAATTTATACAAAAATATTCAAAATTAGGGTCGGTTTTTCAAAAAATTAAAAAATATTAGCAGCATTGTTTCACTCGATTTTGTGATATGTCAAACTGATCTATTTCCTATTATGCAGACCAATTGGACTGAATAGGCATATTATAATTATATAATATTATACAATAGTTTTATTATTTATTATTACACTCTTTATTTTATGTTTTTCTAACCTATTTTGCTTTTTTTATAAGTACATTCTCTATAATAAATCAATGAAATACAGTACGACTTGCTTTAAATTTATACTTTACATATAAGGATCGTGTAACCGAACGTATTTAATAGCTATGAACCCCGAAGAGAACACATTGCTAAAAGCCCTTTTTATACCACCCTTTCTAATTGATTCCATTCTAGGGCCACAACCTAATATATGGTATTCTGGATTCTTTTCGTAACCCTATCTCTTTATCTCTTTTTTTTTTTTTTTTGGTTCATCATCATTTTTTTTTTACTTTCGTTCATTCATTTTTCCTCTTCTTTCTTTCTTCCTTTTTTTAAGGTTAAATGATGATTATCCCATTTATATTTTGCTACCTCAATAAATAATATGTATATTATTTATATATCAATTAAATATATTTGTACTCAGATCATATTATTATTACAACTATAATAAAAAAGTTAAAAATATGTACTTAAGGTTATTAATATTTAACATATGAATAAATAATAGTATTGAAAAAGTAATAATCTCTCTTCCCAATTAAAATTCGGGGGAATAATAAAAGTGTTAAAAACTCCAACTATCCCCCCCATACTATATCCACATAAAATTATTTTAGCATAAAAAGTTTTCTTGGATCATTTTTTGATAGAGGGCTAAAGAAAAAATATTTTTTGAGTTCCGCTATTTTATTTTTCGAGAATTTTTCTGCTTGCCCTATTTTAACTTTTTCCTTTCGTCTTGTTATTATTTAATATATATAAATATATATAATTTATATTATATAAATTTATATATACCTGTTTTACATTTTAATATGGAGACTTCACCAGAATTAAAGTTAGCTATAGAATTTGAAGAAGCTTGTTCTGATTTTCAAGTAAAATATATTTATAATTGAAAAAATAAAACAAAAGAGTATCGAAAGAAGCGTAGATCTAACTACTTTGTATTTTCTCCCCTATTCTTTTGAATATTTTTAAGGTACCTTCTACCCGTGCAGCTGCAGAAATTGTACTCACCCGATTTAGACAAATTCCAAAAGTATTATCTATATGCAAACTTATCTTAGGTAATACTTATAGGATTCGTATATAAATATAAAGCAAGCTTCTATAATTCTTTTATTTAGATCTCAATTCAAACTAATTATGTATATGTATGTTAATTAGATCGAGCCCAAAGCCCTATGGTACAATTCCAAGTTGCTTTAGCTATTGGTGAAATTTCTGTGAAAGAATATACTCTTTATCCTCTAGAAGAGTTAATCCAGCTTAAAAATTATTTAATTGAATACTGTTTACACCATTCAAAGTAAGTTTTAATATGTGGTCCACATATATATATACTATAATATATATAAATGTGATTCCCTCTTACCTCTCCCCTTATCTATTTTTTTGTTTTTTATTTTTTTATATTAGAACACCAAAATATGTACGTGATCAGATACTTTCAGCAGTATCATTGATTATAAAACGAAGTTTATTTGATACAACTGATGAAGAAAAACAGGCTGTCTATTTACATATTAAACAATTATTAACTATGGATTCAAAAGAGGCTGTAAGTATAAAAAAAAATTATGAATGGATAAATGAAATAAAAGATGTGTTAAAATGTAAGAGAAAGTTTGACTTATTATTTGGTTTGTTTATATAGCAAATTGTTGGTATTGCTTTGGCTAACTCATTAACGGATCAATTTTCAAGTACTCGATCTTTAACTGTTGGTCTTACCTGGGAATTCCATTATAAATCTAAAGTATTTTATGAGGTAAATAATTATGTAGCTAGATACATGTAATAAAAAATGAGAAATCATGCACTAATTTTTAATATTTATTTAAAACTTATTTTCTTTATACTAGATGCATATGTTGCTTCCAATCTTTCAGGAAACAGTTACCTTATTACATTCTACAGTTTCAAATGGATCACAATCATTACCTTTAACTCCTTCACCTTTGCTTTCAGAGATTCTTGTTTTGTCGGAAAAAATATTAAATTGGGAATTTGAAAATAATAAAAACATTATACCAGGCACATTTGAAAAACAAGAAAATGATGATGATGCATTTGACAAAGAAGATGGTCCAAGTTCTGTAAAAGCTACCGAATCCATTTATCCCAAAGAATGGCAAGGAGTGCTTGGTAATAATGAAGTTTTATGGTTATTTTTTATGGTAATGATATAGTCTAGCTTTTTTATAAATAAGAATGATAATAATGATTTACGTATATATAAAAGCTCATTTATTTATCTATTTTTTTAATTTTTTATTTTATTCTATTTTAGGCCTATGATTTGACCCAAAATGATGAATCATTATCCCACCGTTGTTTACAATGTCTCATTAAATTATCTGGTATCAAAGAAGACTTCTTTAATAATGACAAAGAAGTTATTAAGAGTTATTCATCTACAATGATTCACGGTATTTTGAAATTAGTGAACAGGTAAATTGAATGTATATATATAGATGTATATAAATGTATGGCTTTTCATTCTTATTATTTTTATTTATTTTTATTATTTTTTTACTATATGTATTATTATTATTTTTATAAAACTATTTATGAATAGTATTGTAGTTGGTGGTACTAGCCCTGATCAGTTGTCACAACAAGGACCCCAATTACTTGCCACTATTCAAATGACTCATCGGTTATTTGAAACAACATCTCTTAGTACACTATGTGAAATTCCTGGATTTTATCAATTTTTAAATGAAATTAGACAATTAACCATCTGCTGCTTACATGGAAATATAAGTGATCTTGATGAAGGATGGATTGGTGAAGCTAGCGATGAATGTTTACAAACATGGGTTATACTTGGTAAATAATAACATTTAATATATAGATACAAGTGTGTGTAAATATGTAAAAGGAGTTGTTTTTATTCATTTTCTTTACTACATTCTATTTTTTTTTTAGCCGACTTTTTACAGCCCGCCGATTCAAGAGATACATCAAATAGAAATAGATTATCGGAAACAGATTTACATCAATTAACGGAATATATGAGAAATGTATCTTATCAAATCGTGGAATCTTATATTCAAGTTCAATTGGAGCGTGCTAAAAAAGTATTAGACGATGAAGAAGAAGAAGATGAGATTGAAAATGCTATTAAAGATTGGCAAACATATGGGGATCAATTAACTTCTATTGGTATCTTGGGTAGACTTAACCCTCACCAATGCTTATTGCATTTACAACATGTAATAAACGAAAAAACTTCTCAATTCCATGCCTACTTTTCATCTGATATGGCTGTAAATAATGGTAAAAAATATCAAATATTAATATTAAAAAATAAAATCAAAAATACATATAAATACACATGAAATAATAATAATAATAAAAAGCAATATAAATAATATTAATTTTTACTTTTATTATATATTTTGATAGATATTTTTATTATTCATGAACAAATCCATTGGATTATATTATTATCTGCACATGTACTCGCTGATGAAGGTAAAGGCGAACAACCGATGATTCCTGATTCTATTATGCAACTCTCAGCATCACAGGTAATATAATATATATACATATAAACATTTGTATACTTGTACATACATCATTTATATTAAATTTTATATTATACGTATATAAATACTTTTATTTTATCAGACAGCAGAACAAGATCAAGTTATACAGCTATCAAATCAATTTTTAGAATTATTGCGATTTTCTTCTAGCTTTGGTCCAAATTCTATAGAAGTAAATGATAGTAACAAAAAAAAGAGTGATAAAATAAATTCAGTAATTTAGTTTACTTTATTATTATTATTATTATTATTATTATTATTATTATTATTTAAAAAAAAAAAAAAAGAAAAATCAATATTGATCAAATGACCTAATCTATGAATATACACTGTTATAATATATTAGGCATCAAACTGTAGCCCACGCGTTGCTGAAACATTGATATGGTATATGGAACGTTGGAGTAAATCTTATTTATTAGTAAATGAAAATGATTATGGGTTTATGAGCGGAAATATTGCTAAGGCTTACGGCCAACCTGGACCTTCTGATGGTCATGGTTTACAAATTATAGAATTTTTTATTGAACAAATGAAGTCCAATTTTATGTTATGGAGTGCAGATCCTGATGTATTAACACAGTTAATTCGATGGTTAAATTCATGTGGAACTAGTTTGAATTTGAAGACTGCGCTTATTCAATCAAGTAAATTTAATAATTTATAATATTAAAAGGAAAAAAGGGGGAAATTCATGATATTTTTATTATTTTTACTGACATTTTATTTACTAAATATTTACGATTTTCGTTTTTTTTTAAGGCTCTTTTCCTGATTTGGTGAAATTTATAACTTCTAATTTAGAGCATTTACCCGAAGTAGTTCATAAGTAAATTTTTACAAACATCATTTTTTTAATACTTATTTACTATTATTGCTTCAAACTAAACATTTATTTTTAACTTATTCGTTTATAGTTACTTAGTTCAGACTATAGCTATTATATCCAGTACTGTTAACGATGAAGCAGCAAGAAATAATTATCTTAATTTAATCTTTTTAATGATTGAGGTATATAGAAATAAAACTAACTATAGCAGTTATAGTAGCATATATATAAACAGCAAATAAAAAAATAAACACATACTAAATTACTAAAGAAAAACTTTATAACTTATAGGAACGACTTGGAGCTATTCTTCATCAACAAGATTTTTCTCAGAATTATCAATTAGCAAGTGTTATGAATAATGTTTTGAATGGCCTTGATGTAAACAAAACTATGATTATATATATATATTGGAAAAGTGAAATATCATAGTGATCAATACGTTTATATTTATTTATTCATTATTTATTTATTTAAATAGATGTTTGATGGTTTAGCATTATCTTGTCAATTTAATAATACAGCTATCATCTACAGTTTTATATCACGATTTTTCCAAAGCTTTATTCAATTAATGGACATTTATAAAAATGTACCAGAAGTCCAGCTTTCTATTTTACAAATTGTTTCTGACATGATGGGAAGTTTGGTAATAATAATATAAGTTAATGAAAATATAAATATATATATACAAAAGTAGAACTCATAATTTTTTTTTAATATATGTATATATTAGGACCTCAATAATCTTGAAAATACACAAAAACAAGTATTATACCAGTTTATTATTGAAATCATACGTCTTTATGGTACATTTAATCAAGGCAAAACACGTGTTCATACCCAAGAAGAAGAGGCTGATAAACCATATGAAGATATATGCACTACTTTATCGTTACTAAATAACGTCATAGCAACTCATTTTGAAGGACAGCAGCAATTAGATGGATTAGTCAAACCAGATGCTGCAGATGTAGTCATTTTTGGTGTAAATACTATCATACCTATGATTAATTTCCAAATGTTACAAGTAATGAAATATATGTATAACTAATATATATTTTAAATAATAATTTAAACCTCTTCATCATTTTATTAATTACTATTATTTAATTATTTATTTTATTATAGATTCCAAACTTATGTCAATCCTACATTAAATTGGTTTCCCATTTAATCGAACAATTCCCTGATAAATTATTTGGATTACCTGCTCCTCTTTTCAATAATTTGATGGGTAGTCTTGAGTTTGGTATTCGTCATGCAGTAGCAGAGATCAATATTCTTACTTTACAAGCAGTGGTACCTTTAGGAAGTTGGGTATTACATCATAAGTATAGTCAAGGTATATATATAAACAAAAGTATAATTTTAAAAACATTAAAAAAAATGCAATTCACTCATCTTACACACGCTTCCTCTCTCTCTTTCTTTTTTATTTTTACTCTATTAGGAAATATTGAGTTTATAAAAGAACCTATTTCCAAACTTACAAGTGAATTATTGAACGTGCTCCTATTTCAACATTTAGATGCATCCGTTGTCAACATAGCATCCGATGCATTATTAGCGTTAATTTGTGCGGAGCCCGAAACCTATATTTCCATTGTGAACCAAATCATTTCTCAACAACCCAAATCTTTAGAGCCTCGTTTGATCAATGCATTTAAAAAGTTAGACGAAGCCACTCCAAAGCTTCCTCCCTCTATTACAAAAGATATGGCTCAATCCTTTAAAGATCATTTATTACCATTTTTAATGGATGTCCGTGCTGTTTTACGTGTGAAATAAATAAAAACGCAAAAATAACTTTATTCTTTTACAATAAAAAATATATAAAATAAAAAGCAACTATAATAAAAAACATACGTATAAATATATAAAAATGGATAATAATTATTATTATTTTATTTTTACTTTTTTATTTTTTTAAAAAATAAAAAAAAAAAAAGATACGACGGGAAGAATTTTTTTTCATTAACTTTTTGATGGTTTGATGATTTAAATGAATTAATTGGTTGATAAATATACAAATAATGATATAAAATAGTTGATTTTATGGCGATCATTAAAAAAATAAAAATAAAAAAGGTTATAAAGATTCTAAAGAAGTGATAGATGAAGGAGAGACTATATGTACATTATTTCTTATTGATTTTCTGATAAAAGAAAATTGTTGATTACGCTTAGATATGGATTGAAGTAGTTCTAATGAAGGTACTGCTGCTTTTAATGATTCCTTTTCATGGCATAATCTAGAACAAAATACACTTTGATAGATATTAACCTAATATAGTGATAATTATATTATATATATAAAATAATGATAATAAAATGATTATTATTTCTGTTTTAATCAATCATAAATAATGAACTATTTAGTATATTTATTATTATTATTCTATTTTTACCTTTTCTAAATGTTTTTCACAATATAAACATATATTGGTATCCATTTAAAAAAGAAATATAAAGTAATAAAATAATAAAAAAAAAGGAAGGGAAGGGAAAGGAAGGAAAGGAAAAAAGAAAAAAGAGAAGAAAGAAAGAAAAAGAAAACGATCAAAAAAAACCCAGATTTTATATAAAAACACCCGTATGCATGAAGTGATTTTTTTTTCTCTCCTTTTTTTTATGCTTATCTATATATGGTAAACATATATATAATACATATAAACTTCTCATACATAATTCATAAACATGTATATATATAAGTTGTTTAATAATGTATGTTTATTATCTAGAATAAATTATATTCTTATTTTTTATATACTTTAATATTTTTTATAAATTATATAGATAAAATAAATATTAATATTCGTTATGTCATAGAGTTAAAAAAGGAACAATGAATTTCTTTTTTATTTACGTATTTTTTGACAAGATCGTTGTGATGTTTTTAATGAACCAAAAGGTCCATGGAAAAAAAGATTTCTTGTAAATATCATTAAGAATATTAACAATGAAAACTATGTATTTATTATAAACAATGAAACACATATAAATATAAATGTGAGCTTTTTTTTATTTTTATTTTTTTTACTTTTAGCCTTTCACTAATTGATATTTTATTTATTTATTTGGGTCATATTTATGACAAGTAGTGACAGTGCTAATAATTTATAACTATGGAAACAAATGTACCAAATCAAAATAATCTGCCTATCACCAATAATAATAATAATTACCAATTACCTTCTCTTTCTTCTATGTTAAATTGGCAACCTGAACCTAATTCATCATTTCAAACAAACCTTTCACCATTGGTATCATCAGATTATATATTACCACCACTTTTACTAAGTCAACCTCTTTTAAGTTCCAGTCATCATCATCATTCAAATAATATTCATCCTACTAATCACAATTTTTTAACTTCTAATATAAACTCATCACCTAACTCATTTAATCCAGCTAATAATGATAACAATAAAAATGATAATAATAGAAAAATACGTAGATCAAAGAGATCAAAAATAATCACACGTGCTTCAAATATGCTATCTTTATCAGGAAATATAAAATCACATCCATCATCATCATCATCTACTGTATTCATACATCCAGATCATCTAAATAATAATATTAGTATGGTTGATGATAATGATAATAATATAGGTCGCTCCATGTCTATATCATCATCATCATCATCAACATCATCAGCATCATCAACATCATCAGCATTCACGTCTTCTTCAAATGTGTCTCATTCAATGACTAAACCAAGATGGAAAGAAAACGAACGAATCAGTTTATTAAAAGCTATTATAAAAGAAAAGCAATTAGATGATATGACTTCTTTTTCTTGGGATAAAATCGCTTTGGCTGTAGGTAGAGCAAAAAAGGCTTGTAAAGATCAGTGGCGTCGTGAAGTACTACCTGCTTTAATAAAAAATTTAAAATAAAAGAATACATATATATATGTTATATAATTAGAAATTTATCTGTTCCATTCTTTTTATCATTTATTATTTTCAATTAAATTTTGTTTCATTTTTTATTTCTCTTTCTTTTTTTTTATTATTCATTTTACTTTCTTTTTTCTCTTATAATCATTCATTTTAATTTCTTATAAACTTTTTATAACTTTTTTTATTATCAATAAAGTCATATTTTTTTTATTCTTTTTTTCTTTACCTTTAACTTGTTATTTACAAGTTATAATATTTGGCGGCGATGGAGAAAACTAATCAAGTCATATTTAGTAGCTACACCAAGGCACCATTTTCTATTTTCATCGGTTACAACGGCGAATGAATTCTTTTCAAAGAATTTAGCTATTTTTTTTAAAAAAAAATATCAGTAAAATAAAAACAATAATAAAATAAGTCTAAACCTTTTTTATAATATCTTTTCTTATTTAGTTTTCTAATGTATTACCTAAATCAGCTAAACTAGTATCAGGAGTGATTAATTGATAAACCATGCCAGATGATTTCGCATTTTTAAAGGAAAACATACATGATTCCACACTATCATCCAATTTGATTGAACCTTGATCCAAACGTGATTGTAATGAAGTTAGTGATACATAACCAACTAACTTTTTATTTTCAGCATGTACTACAGGCAATTGCGAATATTCTCTTTCTATCATGACATTTATTGCTCTTGATACGGTTGTGGATGGCGGAATAGTAACTGCAGCTGGCAATTGAAGATCTTCTACACTTGCCTATTAAAAAATAAAAATAAAATAAAAATAAATAATAATAAGGATGCAAAAAATAAAAAGTGAATATGATAGTATAGATTTGTTTCCATTTTTCTTTTCTGTTTTTAAGAATAAAATAACAGGATATAGATGTAAAAACCTACAGCACGGTATCTATCATAGGACAAGTATTCCAGTTCTTTAATCATCAAATCATCAGCCAAATCATTTTCAAACAACCATTCATCATTTAGTAAGGTAGATGTATAATGCTGTGCCTTATCATTAAGTAATACAACAGCCCGATACTCATGTGTTGAATGATTTTCAGGTGGATTATAAGTGGAATAATGAATGGCGGCGGCAACTACAGCACCAGAAGAAGGACCGCACAGAATACCTTGATCGCGAATAAGTCTTCTTGCTGTTGAATAGGCTGCCTTATCTGTTATTTTTATCCAGTCATCTACTTTTGATTTATCCAATGAATTAGGAATTGTATTATTACCTATATCTTCTACTTTCCATTCCTAAGTAAAAAAAAAAAAAAAAAAAAAAAAAAAAACACCAATAATCATCAATAATTTCATTTATTTTTATTTTTATTATCTATACTCGACTTTACTGGTCTATGGATTGCATGAGTTTGAGTTGTATCACTTAATACTGAATCAGTAGGTTCTACGCCAATTACCTGCATAATAAAATAAAAGTTATTTTTTTGGTAAAAAAAATTAGCTCAAAAGAAAAAAAGAAGAAGAAACAATATATTTACTTCTTTAAACGTATATACTTATTAGCTTACTTTTATATTTGGTAATTTAGATTTAAGATAACCTGAAAGACCAGTAATCATAGCACCTGACTCCACACCAACAAATAAATAATCAAAGTTCCCACCAGTTTGTTGAACGATTTCATTAGCGAGTGCATCAAAAGCACCTTGAATAAACGTGGTTTCATCAAAGATCATAACAGATGCATTGGCAGATAATTGTTCAGCTAATCGATTGGCAACAGAGATAGCACTTTCGGGTGCTTCAGGTTGAGCTTCATTAGGTGATCGTATAATTTCTACACCAAGCGCTTTTAATAAGTCAATCCGATCTTTGGAAGTTCGTTCTGGTACAATACATATAACTCGATGTTGTTGCCTTGCTGCCAAAGTTGCTATCGAAATACCCAAATTGCCACTTGTTGGAATAATAATGGTTTTAGACCGTGTTGGTTGACTTTCTAAATGATTGCGACGATCATATTCTATTCAATATAATATTACATAATACAATATAATATATATTCATGTTAATATGCCTATTATTTTGTATTTATGCAGCTCCAGTATATACTATCTTTATTATTACTATTATCATTATTATCATTATTATTAGTATTACTATTTACTTACCTTGCAATATATGTTTTGCGACTCTATCTTTAACACTTCCAGTTGGATTAGTATATTCAAGCTTAGCAAGTAATTCAACTAATGGTGCATACAATAAATTTAGAGTAAAAAAAATGACGTGTTGTTTATATTATAATATTAACATACATCTATTTTTCTTGAAATAAAAAACAAATATATATATATATATATATATATACACTTACTATAATTATGTGTTCCAATACGAACCATAGGAGTATGTCCTACTCCATCAGTAAGAGTATCAGTAATTGGAGGAGCAGATTGAGACATAAGGGATTATGTATATATAAATATATATATGTATATGCTAATTTATTTTTTTTAAAAAGAAAAAAGAGAAATTTAAAACTTATCACACTACTAAAAAAATAGAGCAGCGGCACTTGAATTTAAAAATTATTTTTATTGTACTAGTATTCCTATTATTTATAATTATGCATGAATAAGGAAAATATTATATCACATATCAAAAAGCAATTCAGTTTGTCACATATTTTTATTTTACTACAATACTTTATCGATATAATACAGTATTAGAATAAACAAAAAAAAAAATACACATTCTCTAGCTTCTATAGTTAATTTAATCACAAACAATAATGTATACTTATATTTTATAATATATAAGAAAAAAATATGCATTTTTATCTATTTTCTCATATCCTTTTTTTTTAAAATAAAAATAAAAATATTGCGTATTTAATTATATGAAGTTGGATATTTTATTTACATAAATATTATGGAAAAGGCTTATTTTTGTTTTATTAATTTCATTTTTGTATAACAAATTTACTAATTAATTCAGAATCGTTTGTGGAAACAAATATTTAAATCTTTTATATTCATTACTAAACTATTTCCAGTTATAATACGTTCAGCATGAGGTGACCCTTCAGGTAATTTCCAAGTATATCTTCGTACTAAATAAATGTAAAATAATAAAATAAATGTAAAAAGTAAAAATTAATATAATTAATTATATACAAATGCATAAGAGGGTATGATTATAAAAAATGCTTTAAAAGAATTACTTACATAGAGTAGAAAGAATGACACGTTGTTCAATCAAACTGAAATTCATACCAATACCTGTTTAAATGCATAATATAAAATAAAAATATTCAGGTTAGAAAATGAATATGATATATTGCCATTGTTTAATTTATCATAGTATTTGCATACATTGACGGGACCCATTAGAAAAAGGAACCCATGACATGCCACTACCAGCTTTTTGATCAGCTTCACCACCAGGACCCCATCTATCTGGATTAAAAGTTTCAGGATCATCCCAAACGTTACTGGAATGATGTAAATCATAAATATTAACCTATTTTAATAATTAAAGTAGAAATATATATTATGTTAATTGAAACTGTAATCATATATATAAAATGTATTTTTTTCCTTTCCTTTTTTTGTACATATATTTACCGAAACTAAGCTATCTTTAGGTACATAATAATTGTTTAAATAAGTATCTTTGGTTGTTTTTCTGGGCGATACCAATGATACAACAGACCCATTCATCTAAAAATTAGAAAATAAAAATAAATAAAATGAAAATATTATTAAGAGTCAACTATTATATATATATTCTATTTGCTAACTTACTCTTAATGTCTCCTTCATTACTTGATTTAAATAAATAAATTCCTTTGTTTGTTCAATAGATGGTAAAATATCTTCTCTTGGTTCTTCACCATTAGGACACAAAACGCTGAGGATTTCTTTACGAGCTTTATCTTGAATGTCTTGGTGCTTTCCTAAGTAGTAAATAGCTGCAGACAAACTATTTGCAGTGGTATCATGACTAAAATAAGAAGAAATAAAAGAAAAAGTATATAAAATATTAGAATTCATAAATATATACTTTTTAATATATATATATATATATTGCACTTATATATTAACTTACCCAGCTACAAAGAAAATAGCAAGATCGCCTAATAATTCTTCATTTGTTAAAACACCTTCACCACGGAATTCACTTTCAATCATGAGAGTAAGCAAATCTTTTTCAGCTTCTTCAATACCATTATCAATGTTTTCCTTAATATTTTTACGTTTTTTATCAATAATAGATTCCAACATTGTTAAGAATTTTTCAAGAGTTTTATGTTTTTTTTGACGGTCAGTGAATAACCATAAGAATTTAGTATCCAATATAGGGAAAAAAAGGAATAATGGGTTACGAACTGCAGCACTAACTTCGTCATATACAACTTTCCACTATTTATTTATATTTTTTATAAAATTAAAAAACAAATAATAAAGAATTAATAGTGAATAAAATGAATAATCATAGCAAATAATATGAAAATGTAAAAGTATGTATCATTGGTTAATTATAAACTTACTTCACTGTGTTCATCATGAATAGCATTAAATTCAAAATCAAAGCCAGCTTTGCCAATAATTTCTAAAGTTAAATTTTCCATCGCCTTTGAAAAATCAACAACAAAATCGGTGGTTGGATACTTTTTATCCCACATTTCATAAACTTGGCATGCTAATTCTCCAAAAAGGCGGACAGGCATAGATCGGTGGAATGCGGGGTTAGCGAGCTAAATCACATAAATATAATAATAAAATAAGATAAAGTTTCGATTTTTTTTTTAAAAAAAAAAGGATCTGCTATAGTACACATTTTATGTTTTTATTTATTTATTTATTTGTTTATTTATTATTATTATTATTATATCAGTAATTTTATTACCATTCTATGCTTTTTCCATTCAAGACCACTTTCCAAAAGAATATTTGATGTGCCAATGAATTTTAGATTTAAAGTTTTACTAAATTTCTTCATGCTTGCCTTGGGAAAAATATCTAAAATAGTTATATATATATGTATTTATTTTATTTTAATTAATTTATTCTATCTTTATTTATATTGTTTTTATTATTATTATTGCTATTATTATTAATTATACGTATATACCTGATTTCAAAAAGACCTGCTTAACAGTCTCAGGAGTTGCACCTAATAATAAATAAAAAATGATATTCATCATTGTTACTATCATTCTAATTATTTGTATTTATTTCAATTTTTAATATATATTTATATATTCTTACAGTGAATAGTCCAGCCAGAACGATCAAGTCGAAGATATATACCATGTTTTTCAACCAAAGGCATAGATAAATCGCGCATAATAATATGTGAAGGTGTTTTTTTAAAGATAAAATTTTTCATTAAAGCAATGGCTGAGATATGCGGAATATGTTGTAAGTGTTTAGGAGGAGTAAGTAAACGATGAATAGTGTGTCCAATAACAGCAAGAGATATAGCGGCTGTAATTGTCACTCGCTTCGCTCTTGTGTTTGTAAAACGCGATAAATGCTGTTCATACCAATCAAGTATACTTTGCCAATTAATTATACTAGTGTCAAAATATTTATTGACTGTTTGAATAATTTGGGACATGATTTATATTTAAAAGAAAAATAAGATAGGGAAAAAAAATAAAACAAAGAAAATAAAAAACGGAAAGGAGAAAAAAGAAAAAAGTGAGTCTTATAAAAAGGATATTGAAAAGGAGCGGCATTTAAAACCATATGTAAAAAAATTTATATTTTGCATATGATTAAGCGATCACTCTTGGTTATATTGTTTTTCCTTTTTTTTTGAACACTAAAAAACTATTGGATAAACTTTTTTTTGGATATGTTATAAAAATAACAATAAAACCTTGGGGAAATGTATTAAATCTGGGAAAAAATGTCCTTTTGTATTTAATAAATTTATTTTATATATAACGTAAACTATTTTAGGTTTTCTTTATATTTTACATACATAACGTTAACTTTATTGATTTTATAGTAAATTTTCAGTTTTTGAATTTCCGAAATTCATCGAAATATTATGTAGAAAATTTAGGTTTTTTGAAGTAAAATTAAAAAGTTAACATTGTTCATGAGTACAAAAATATTTAAGGATGGGAAATTAAACTGACTCAGCAAATGGAAATTGGCAAAAAATTTAAGCTCGCGTAGACTGTTTCAGCATGAACATTGATCATTAAAATATTATATACATAAAAGGAATTATATTTATTTATTTTTGAGCACAATGAAAATATTAATAAACTAACTATATATAGATATCGGTGATGACTATTAGTTACCTACACTTTGTATTTGAGTGAAAAATAAAAGATAATAAAATCCAAGTTAAGTAGGTAGAAAAAGATGAATTAAATAACTATTAAAAAAATTTTAAAATATAATAAATTTCTCCAATTTTTCCCACCGTCTTTTTTTTCTTTAAAATAAAATAATAAATAATAAAAGCAATCGACATTTTTTTTTATTGAATGACATTAAAAAATGATACTACCTTCGAAAACATGATGAAAAGAAAATCTCAATTGTAATACAGTTGTGCCATATAAAATAAACAATTTAAGGAAAAGAGGGATCTATATTTTTTATTTGAAACCCAATGATATAACTTTGATGAATTAAAAATTAATGCTAAGAATAGTATATTTATAATAAAATTATCTAAATAATTATTCATTTTATTCTATTCTATTTTATATTTGCATAGTTTTTAAAATTGATTCTAATGCAAGAAACTCATAATAAGGATTATAATATAATATTCGCTACGAACAGTACAAACTCTTTATTGGATTTTTAGATAAAAAGATATAATTCTACTCAATGTTTTTTTATTAATGAAAATAAACAGAACTATAGCATATTAAATTTCCTCCATTTGAACACTATTTTTGCTTTTTTATGATATGTCCTCTTAAAATTTTAATTCTAACCAATAAAAAAATATACTTGTTCATTTACTTATTTAATAAAATAATATAATAATAGTAATAATAAAACTATTTGTTAAAAACCATTGTTATCTTCTTTTAAATTGAATATTCAAGTTAACTGGTGTGGTAAGAACGGAATATAGTGCAACTAAGTGATCGTGATGTATAGAATCCTTAGGTAATGACCATTCGTATTTAATCACTAAGTATATAGTATAAAAATAATAAATATTAATATTAATAAAAAGTTCTTTGTTTACCAACTTGTACACAAAATAATAATAATAAAACTAGTACTTACGAAATTTAGCAAGGATTACTCGTTGTTCTAATAAACTGAAATTCATCCCAAGGCAAGTACGAGTACCATTAGAAAAAGGAATCCTAAATACAATTAAATAATAAAAATATTAAAATGTTAAAATAATAAATATTTATTATTAGAAACAAAAGTCATTTATTTTTTTAAAAAAATTAGAAATGATTAAATCTTACCATGCCATGCCTTTACCAGCTAATTGTTCCGCTTCACCATCAGGTGACCATCTATCAGGATTAAAAGTTTCGGGATCATGCCAAACATTACTAGAATGGTGAGTATCATAAATGTTGGGATTTACCAAACTTCCTTTTGGTAAAAAGACACCATTTAAATCAACATCTTGAGTAACTTTACGGGGACTAATTAAGAAGACCAATGGTGGATGAATACGTAAAACTTCCTTGATAATTTGGTTGAGGTAAACAAATTTTTTTGTATCTTCAATAGTTATGGATATATCTTCTTTTATTTCACCATTTGGATATAATACATTAATTACTTCCTGTCTTGCTTTTTCTTGGATATCTGGATTAGCCGCTAAATAATAAAATGCTGCTGAAGTTGCAGTTGATGTGGTATCATGACTAATTTTTTTTAAAAAAAAATGATTAGTATAAAGTATTATTTAACCAAAAATCAATACTATAATCTTTAAATAATATTAATACTATACCCGGCTATATGTTAAAAAAAGGAAGAAAAAAAATCGAATTAATAAAATATCTTTTCTTTATATCTTGCATTATTCTTATTTTTAATCTAAGATATATATAAACTCACCAGCAAAGAAAACAGCAATATCGCTAACAAGTTCTTCATTTGATAAAATGCCTTCACCACTAAGCTCACTTTCTAGCATAAGAGTAAGTAAATCCTTTTCTGATTCATCCAAGCCTTGATTCTTGCTTTCCTTCATTTCTTTACGTTTACTTTCAATAACTTGAAATAATAAACTTCTCCATTTATGTAATTCTTCGAATTCTCTTCGGCGTTTAGGGAATAACCATAAATAATTTTGCTCTAGTTTTGGAAACAATAGGAAGAAGACATTACGAAGGTTTTCAAGCACATTTCTATAAACTATTTGCCATTCGCTATTTTCATCTTTAATAGAATTAAAATCAAATCCAAATCCAGCTTTACCTACATTTAAAAATAGAGAATAAAACACATAGTGATAATAATTAATATGGTTAACAGAAAAATAAAATAAGAAACGCTAATATATAAAAATAATAATGATATTTACCAATAATTTGAAGGGTTAATCGATCAAAATATTTTGTAACATCTAAAGTAAACTCATTTTGAGGATAATTTTCTTCCCATATATCAAACAAATCTTGAACGGATTCATCAAATAATTTTACAGGTAATGATTTATGAAAGGCTGGGTTAACGATCTAACGGTATAAAAATAACACATAATTAAATATAAGCACATATGCATCAGCTACTATGAAGAATAGTATAGTAATAAAAATAATATATATATATATATATATATATATATATGCACAAATTGACATACTTTGCGATGTTTTAACCATTCATGACCGCTTGAAAAAAGAATATTATGGGATCCAGTGAATTGTTCTACATAAGTACCTTTTTGAGAATCAAGACTAGATTTTGGAAATATGTCTAAATAGGAAAGAGAAAAAATTTATGTAAATACATACGTTATTAGTTATTAGAAGCGAACACAAACATGCATATTTAAGAGTAAAAATTAAAATGATAAAAAAATAGTATAATAGTTTACCTCCTTTTAAAAGAATTTGTTTGATAGCTACAGGGTCACTAGTATGATAAGTCCAACCTTGAGGATCTAATTGCAAATAGCCATTGTATTTTTCTGTATAAACTTTAGTAGTCAAAGCATGCATTTCTTTCAAATTTAATTTTTTAATAATAAAGTTATTGACAAAAGTAAAAAATGGTATATATGGAAGATGTTTGAGGTGTTTTGGTGGGGTGATAGCGCGGCGGATTTTGTGGCCAGTAACTAAAAGAAAGACGGCTACGCCAATAGTGATACGTTTACCAGTAGTATTAGTGAATCTTGAAGTAAATTCGTCATATAATGAGAAAAGATTGTTTCTATTAAACCATTTCGTAAGATCCAAATATTGGTTGACTGTTGAAATGAGCTGAGTCATTTTCTTTTTGCTAGTATTATTATTATTGTTATGGGATATATATATTTAATATTTGAAATTCTTTTAAAATAAAGTAAAAAGAAAAAGAAAAAAAAAATTCTTTTTTTTTATATAAATTAAAATTTAAAACTCACCAAATTGATTTTTTGATTTGATTAGTTCAATTATTAAAAAACTTTCTTTAAAAAGCTTATATTAATCTTTACCTAATATATATATATATATATATGAATATATTATCGCGATATTTTTAAATGATTTACTATATATAAAATATTTCACCCAGAATGCTTTTTTTTTAATATTTAAATAGTATGCGTGTAACCATGAATATTCATGGAAAACGATAAATCAGTGCTTCCGAGAAATTACCTTAACCAGCATTTTGACCCTGGTATACCTAGTTTAGTAAAAAGATCTGATTCATAATGGAGGAATACGGACTATTTTATCCTTGACGATCCCTATTTATTGATTTATTACCCATATGCGTATTTCATAATATTAATTCTTTAGTATAAAAAATAATATATATTGTTTATATGGTACACCATAATAGAAACTATCACATAAACAACTATTATATATATATATATATATATATATATATTAACAAGATTTTTATTTTTAATAATTGTTGCTATTGATATTGGTTAATTTAAAATTCCATGATTTTTTTTAAAAGCTTTACTTGTATGTAGTATCAGCCAGAGAATTGATTAAAAAAGGGAATCAAATTTTTTATTTTTCTTCACTTTTATTTTATTTAAAATACACTAAAAGTCTATTTATTCTGTATATTATTAATTAATATATATATTAGTATCTCTTCTTATCAAAACGGATTTCTAAGGATTTCACCATCATAAGGGTGGCGTTAGAAGTTTCTAACTGGTGTTTATGAACGGAATCTTCAGGTAAAGACCAATAGTATTTTCTTACTGTTATTAGTTAAAAAAAAAATTAGTCTAACGTTTATAACAGAATAATCAAGTGCATTTACTTACATAAACAAGCCAAAAATACTTTTTGCTCAACTAGACTAAAATTCATACCAATACACATACCTAAATATATGAAAAAAAAGGGACGTAAATTAAATACTTTATACACTTGACCATATGACTGTTCTTATTTTTTTCTTACGGCTTCCACTATAATACAATATAAAAATAAAATAGGTTAATATATATAAGACAATTGTTATCATTATTTTACTCTAGTTAACTTACTTTGCAAATGGTGCCCTGCATATAAAAAATATATATTTATAAATAGGTAAGCGTTATTAAATACTTTTTATAAAAAAAAACAAGTTATTCTTTTTATCCCTTCCTTCCCCTTTCCTTTTACATATATATATATTTTATCTTTTTACCAAGATAATCCTCGGCCAGCCAATTGATCAGCTTCACCTCCTTCAGCAAAACGGTCTGGGTTAAAGGTGTCTGGATCTTGCCATATATTTTCGTTGTGGTGCAAATCATATATATTAACATTCACCATGGTGCCTTTAGGCACGAATTTTCCATCCAACTCAACATCTCTTGATGTTATACGAGGTGTAGGTAAGAAATTTACAGTTCCATTCATCTACATTATTAATAATAACATTAATAAAAACAAATCTTAATTATGATTTTAATTTTCTTCTTTCTCTTTTAGATAGTTTTACACGTAATCCCTCTTTGATGATTTGGTTTAAATAAACGAATTCTTTAGTTTGATCAATAGTTGGTATGATTTCATCCATGGGCTCTTCACCATTAGGACAAAGTACTCTAATTATTTCTTGGCGTGCCTTTTCTTGGATATCAGGATTTTTGGCTAAAAAGTAACATATGTTAACCAATGAAAACGATGTGGTATCGTGACTTTTATCGATCGCGAATTGATGATATGAATATATGCAGTTTTTTTTAAGAAAAATGATAAAGATAAAGAAATGTATTAGATTATATATATTATTATTAATTACATATGTTATATCTTACCCAGCTATAAGAAAGAAAGAAAGAAAGAAAAAGTAATCAGTTAATCATTATAATTATTAGTGATTTTTTCTTAGATTCCATAAACACATAATTTCAACTTTACCAATAAAAAATACACCTAGATCGTTTAATAACTCTCTATCAGTTAATACACCTTCACCACGTAATTCACCTTCAAGCATCAAAGTCAATAAATCCTTTTCGTTATCTTCAATATCATCAATATTTTTATTCTTTAAAACTTGGCGTTTATTATCAATAACTGTTTGAAGCATTTCCAAAAATTCAAGTGTTTTGTCATGAATACGTTTACGTTTAGGAAGCATCCATAAAAAATATTTTTCGATAGATGGAAACATATGATGAAGTGGGTCACGGTGGGCTTGTATAATGGAGTCATAAACTGTTCTCCATGGTGAATTTTTATCTTTGACTGAATTAAATTTAAACCCGAATCCAGCTTCACCAATGATCTAAAAAATAAACAAGTATGTAAAAGAAAGAATATACTATTAATCAACAAAACAGCGAAAATAACGGCAACAATTCTGTTATCACTTAAAAAAATTCAAAATAATGTCATACATCCAATGTAAATCTTTCCATCTCGTTATTAAAATCTAAAGTAAAAGTATCAGGTTGAGTTTCATTTAACATGGCTATCCATTCTCGTGATTTTTCACCAAATAACTTCACAGGTAATGATTTATGGAAAGCGGGGTTAACAATCTAGCTCAATAAATAAAACAAAATAAAGGTATTAGTGTTGTAATATTATATACATATATATATTGTTATGGAATGTATATACCTTGCGATGCTTCTTCCACTCTTGTCCATCAGAAAAAAGAATGTTTGAAACACCAAGCAACTTATATATAATAGTAGTATTTATAGCACTTTGATCAAGTTTTGGAAATACATCTGTTTTTAAAAAATATAAATAAGATTAAAGATTTTGTAGCTACAAATTATATATATTTGTATTTTATAAACAATAAATTCTATAATTGACAACATACCAGATTTCATAAAGACTTGTTTAACAGCATTACTACCTACAACGTGCAATACCCAACCAAACTTATCATTACGAAGATACATGGTATTATCAGGGTTTTTTAAAATAGGAGCAACCAATTCTTTTGAAATTTTATAAGTTGGCCATTTGTCAAAAATAAAACGACGAACACTGGTGAATTTATTAATATAGGGCAAATGTCTCAAATGCTTGGGCGGTCTGAAAACGAGATCAACATAGGAATAAAGGACAGCTAAACCAACAGCAACGCCAATTGTTATACGCTTACCTTTATTATTAGGATTTGATACAATATTACCAATATGCTGTTCATACCATGCTAAAATATAGTTTGTATTCAACCAATCAATGTTTTGAACAAGTTGGTGAAAGTTATTGACAATTAATGACATATTAAGTTTGTTATTTTTATTTTTATTTATTTTTTTAAAAATAATGATAATAGTAGCAATTAAATAAGAAGAGGGAAAAAAAAAAAAAAAAAAAAAAAGGTGATGAAAAAGAAAATGCAAAATTTATAATGTAACACAGAGTAGACTGACTCTTTGGATATAGAGTTTCACTCGATTTATTTATTGTAGTACCATTACCTATTTATTTAACCTCTTTCTACCTTTTATTTATTTACTTTTTTAACTTTGGTTTATGTGTTTTTCTTCAAAAAAAAAAAAAAAAATACATATATCTCTATGATTTATATCTTTATTAATAAATAAAATATAATTTTTATAAATGTATAAAAATAATAATAGTATGCGAAATAATAATAATTGTAATAGTCATAATAATAATATTAATGATAAAAATAACACATTAATAAATATATTAGAGTATGTAGTTTGTGTCTACTAGGTTTCACAAGAGAGTAATGGAGAAATCCTTGTCGATTAGGCTAAACTATTGCTTAGTTTTGTTTAAGCGGAGACGAAGACATCTTTTTCTTCCCTTAACCTATTATACTATATACTGAATATCGATTATATTATAATTTAACATTTTAACCTACTTATTTTTATTTCTTATTTTTTTAAATATATACCAATAAAATAGTATAAAATATAGAATATAGCATAATAAAGTTTTTTAAAAAAGAAAAAAATGCGCATAACCTCCTTTCTATTCCAATACAGTCGTGTAAAAGAGAAATAAAGTTTGATTGTATAAAGTTATCTCAGATTGATTTTAACTTTAAATCATGGAGTTCAACCTCGATGTTTATATTGGTTCATACAGACAAATGCTGGTATAGATTGAAGATTTGAATCAACATTTTTAAAAATTATTATAATCAATAAAGAAAATATTCCTGTTAATTTATTTATTAGAATATGATTAGTAGTAAAAAAAAAGAGTATACTAAAGATAAAAGATATATTTATTGTACATATACATATATATAGACAATTATTTAATAAGTAAATATAAAGTTATTTTTTGAAGATTTTTAATATCTTTTTCTGAATTGAATGTTCAAATCAGTAGGTGAGGCAAGTAAAGAAAATATAGCAACCAAATGTTCTTGATGCATAGAATCCTTTGGCAATGACCATTCATATTTAAGTACTAAATATATGATGTTTAAATAATAAATAATAACAATAAAATATAAGTCCAATTATTTATCAATTTGTATTCAAAAATAATAATAATAAATATCGTAACATTATTATTAATACTTACAAAATTTGGCAAGGAACACTCGTTGTTCTAATAAACTAAAATTCATTCCTATTTATAATAGTTAATAGTAAGTAATTAATAAAATTGTCGTACTTAAACTATTTTTTTATATTTATTTACCAATACATTGACGATTGCCATTAGAAAAAGGAATCCTAGAAAAAAAAATCAAGCAATATATTCATAATGATTAGAATAATGAATGGTATTAAAATAAAAGAGCTAATGTGTTTTTTTTGAAAAAATTAGAAATGATTAAATCTTACCATGCCATGCCTTTACCAGCTAATTGTTCCGCTTCACCATCAGGTGACCATCTATCAGGATCAAAAGTTTCAGGATCATGCCAAACATTACTAGAATGGTGAGTATCATAAATGTTGGGAGTTACCAAACTTCCTTTTGGTAAAAAGACACCATTTAAATCAACATCTTGAGTAACTTTACGAGGACTTGGTAATAAGATTACTGGCGGATGAATACGTAAAACTTCCTTGATAATTTGGTTGAGGTAAACAAATTTTTTTGTATCTTCAATAGTTATGGATATATCTTCTTTTATTTCACCATTTGGATATAATACATTAATTACTTCCTGTCTTGCTTTTTCTTGGATATCTGGATTCTTGGCTAAATAATAAAGGGCAGCTGTTGAAGCAATGGCAGTAGTATCGTGACTAAATTTTTAAATAATAATAATAATAATAATAATAATAATAATAATAAATAAACAAATTAATTGATATGAAACTTATTTAGTCAAACACGAAAGTTTTAGTTTAAAAAGAATAATGAAATGATCGTACCCAGCTGTATGTTAAAAAAATGATAAAAGAAGCGAATTAATAAAATATCTTTTCTTTATATCTTGCATTACTATTATTAATCTAATATATAAATATATAAATATATACGTACCGGCAAAGAAGATAGCAATATCACCAACAATTTCGTCGTTTGTCAAAACGCCTTCACCTCGAAGTTCACTTTCTAGCATAAGAGTAAGTAAATCCTTTTCTGATTCATCCAAGCCTTGATTCTTGTTTTCCTTCAATTCTTTACGTTTACTTTCAATAACTTGAAATAATAAACTTCTCCATTTATATAGTTCTTCGAATTCTCTTTGGCGTTTAGGGAATAACCATAAATAATTTTGCTCTAGTTTTGGAAACAATAGGAAGAAGATATTACGAAGGTATCCAAGCACGTTTCTATATACTAACCGCCATTCGCTATTTTCATCTTTAATGGAATTAAAATCAAATCCAAATCCAGCTTTACCTACATTTAAAAATAGAGAATAAAACACATAGTGATAATAATTAATATGGTTAACAGAAAAATAAAATAAGAAACGCTAATATATAAAAATAATAATGATATTTACCAATAATTTGAAGGGTTAATCGATCAAAATACTCTGTAACGTCTAGAGTAAATTCATTTTGAGGATAGCTTTTTTCCCATATATCAAACAAATCTTGAACAGATTCTCCAAAAAGCTTAACAGGAAAACTTCTATGAAAAGCAGGATTGACCAACTTCATAAATAAAAAAAAATACATAAATTAATATAAATATATCTGTTATCGTGAAGGATGGTATAATAATAAATATGTAATATGCATATATATAAATAAATGGCTTACTTTGCGATGTTTCAACCATTCTTGGCCATTTGAAAAAAGGATATTATGAGATCCTGCGAATTGCTCTAAAAAGGTATCTTTTTGAGTTTCAAGACTTGATTTTGGAAATATATCTAAAAAGAAAATGAAAAAAAATTAAATTTATATTTATACTTCAGAGAAAAAATTAAATTAATAAAAATAGCATAGTAGTTTACCTCCTTTTAAAAGAATTTGTTTGATAGCTACTGGGTCACTAGTATGATAGGTCCAACCTTCAGAATCTAGTTGCAAGTAACCATTGTACTTTTCTACATAATTTTTTGAAGTCAGAGCGTGCATTTCCCTCAAGTTTACTTTTTTAATAATAGAGTTTTTGATATATTGGAAAAATGATACATAAGGTAGATGTCTAAGGTGTTTTGGTGGTGTAATAGCGCGGCGGATTGTATGACCAGTAACTAAAAGAAAGACAGCTACACCAATAGTGATACGTTTCCCGGTGGTATTAGCGCACCTTGAAACAAACTTGTCATACCATAAGAAGAGATCGTTTCCAATAAACGATTTAGTAAGATCCAAATATTGGTTAACTGTTGAAACTAATTGAGTCATTTTTCTTTAATACTATTGTTGTTGTTTATATATATATATATATATATATTGGTTAATATATACTTATATATTTTTATACTATTTAAATTTACTTAAATATAAAATAAAAAAGAGGAAAGTATAAAAAGAGTGAGAAAAAAAAATTGTGATTTTTATAGTAACAATTAAAACTCCGTGCTTTTATGATCTGTTTCGGTCATTGTTTATTAAATTATGTTTTTAAGAATTTTTTATTTAAAATATACAAATGTATCGTTTTAAATATTTAAATAACTTATAATATAAATTAAGTTACTTATTCAATGAATAATATTTCTACTATGATATTATCTTTTTATTGAATTATTTTATATTTCAAACTGTATGTGTGTAACTATAGCTTATTTTATGGAATATGGTAAACCATTTTTTCCGAAGAATCTTCGTCACATGCAGTTTTTAGCCCTGGTTTTTAAGGCAGTAATATCATTTGATTCATAATGGCTCTTTTTATCCTTGATAATCCATTAATTTTTTTATTGTCCCATGTATTTTTTAATACTACCAATTTATTATTCATTATTGTTTATAAATTATTATTTTTTTCAAACATTTTAAAAATGAGATAATTAAAAATGAAAGTAGCCTATAAAAAGATTTTATGCGTATTGTAAAATGTATACAACCTTAAGTAGGTTATTTTTATTTACTTTGAGTATTTTTTAATAATAAAGCATCTATACAATTTTATCCGTTTTTCTTTTTTTAGTAATATATTGATTTTTGATTTATACTTCCCTAAAAAGTATGGTACTTTTAACATGCATACAAACATGGATCAAAAAAATAGGTATGGCGCCAAAAAAAAAAGTATGCGTAAAGTGAGCGGGGTTTCAAAAATGTTAATTTTTTAAAATTTTCATATTTCCGCCTCTATTTTTTTTTCCTTTCCTTTTTTTTGTTTAATAAACCCATCATGTTTATTATTACTTCTTGTAAGTTACTACATAAATGACAATTACTAAAATATAAAAGCAAATATAAATATAAGTATATATTAAATATTAAGTGGTTTGAAATGTTTATAATTATATCTCTTTCTAATACATTTATTAAACTTTTTTTTTTAAGTATTTTTTTGGGTTGGCGTTCTTGCTATTGTCCCTTACCTTTTGTTGGTGTGGTATGGTGCTTATTTCTGTAAAGAACAAAATTTGAAACAAAAATACAATGCTCAATGGTAATAAAATAGAATGTCCCATTCGTATATAGCTTGATTGTTATATAGAAAAAATAGGCGTGTTTTAAATATAAATATGTGTGTGAAAATATTATAAAAAAGGGAGCGATTATTTGACATATTTATTGACTAATTCTCTCTATATATTTTATCATATCATTTTATAAGGGCCCTCGTAACCGGTGGAACAAGTGGTATTGGAGCAGCTATTGTACGTAAATTAGCCAGCCAAGGATTAAATGTTGTGGTTGTAGCATTGGATGATGGATTAATGACCTCATTTAAAGAAGCCATTGTTCAAGAATTCCCTGAAAGAACATTCCGTTTCATTGGGTGTGATTTATCAAATAGTCAAGGCGATTATTTAACCAAAATTCGTGAACAAACCGATGATATTGATATTCAAATCCTTTGTAATAATGCTGGATTTATTTCTACTGGTGCCTTTGCGGACATCAAGTTTGAGCGTAATATGGCCAATTATCATACAAACGTTACTGCTTGTCTTGTATTGACTCATCACTTTTTAAATCGTTTATTGGATCGTAAATTAAGAGGATTGGTGACTTTTACTTCATCAAGTGCTGGTTTTATTCCTAATCCTATGAGCGCTTTATATGGTAAATAATATATATATATACTTATAAACGTGTATATGCACACACAGTTGTATATATATATATATGTTTACAAATGAAAATATGTTAATCTATTTATCCTTTTTTTTATCTATTTACTTTATTATATAACAAAAAAAAAAAAAAAAATAGCTTCTACTAAGATCTTTTTGACTACATTTGCAGCATCTTTAGCTGCTGAATATGCCGAAGATAAAATTGATATTCTTGTTGTGGTAAGTTTTATACTCATATTTATACTTATACACTTTTATAATTTTATGCTTATATTATTATTATTAATATTATCGTTTTTAGCATCCTTCACCTATCAATTCTAACTTCTACAGCAATGCAGGAAAGATGTCAGCACTCATTTCAGCTCAAAAAATCTCATCACCTCCATCTGTTATCGCTGAAACCATTTGCCGCAACGCTGGTAAAGTTATTGTATCTGACCAAGGTATTATTACTGTTATCATGAAAATTGCTACAACTAAAATATTAGATTGGAATGTATTTACAGAAATCATGAAGGTATTTTTAAGATTTACTGGTGATTATAAGGCTATGAAAGTGAAAAGAGAAATTCAAAAACAAGATTAAATAAATAAAGGTTTCATTATTATTATATTATCAATGATTCTTTTTTTTATTTTTATTTTATTTTACGTATTTTATTTTTTAATAGTGAAATATTATTTTTTAAAAAAATAAAAAAAAATAAAGGGGATGATTTGTAGTATAATAGTGTTTTGGTTTTTTTGATTTATAAAACAGATAATAATAATATTAAAAAATTATGATTATATTTATATGATATAAATATATACATATACATATATATTAAGAATAAAAAAATGAAGGTAAAGAAAAGAAAGGAGCTGGCTTAGTTGTATAATTATTATTGTTATAGTTATTACTACTATTATTATTATTTTTTTAAAAAAAAAAAAAACTATTTAAGAACGACCAAATAAGAGATAAGATAATAAGAAGGATACAATGGCAACAACAATGGCCACAGGGATATTCACTTTCGTATCAATATCAAGTTTTTTAGTAGGAGCATCAGGAGCACGGCAACGAAGGGCTTCTACTTCATTTTTATATGCATCCAATTCCAATCTTAAACGAGTTAATTCATCTGTTATTACTTCACCTTCCTCAATTTCCTTGGATACAGTAGTTGTTTCAATTGATGATTCATTAATAGAACGATCTGTTTCATACTATTGTATATATATAAATAAATAAAAATTAGAAATAAATAAATGGATAAATATAGATAACAAGACCAATTACACAATTATATAATATTTTTTAATCTAAAACTTACAACTTCGTTGGAGGATTGAGTATCAACAAAGGCACATCTGAGTTTAATTTGTTCAATCAAATCTTTTGCGTTTGATTCCACGTGAGGCCACTAAATAAAAGGAAGGGAGGAAATATTTCATCAATTAATTCATTTGGCCAAATTGTTATAAAATAATATATGTAAATCGTTTTCTTCATTATCGATTGATAAAATAATTATGTTGTTTTTTATATTTATCTTTATTATTAGATTTTGATGAAATACTTACAATATCTTGTAATTCCATAGCTTTTAATTCGCCAACAAGTGAAACAGTTTGAACAAGGAACTTGTCTTTACATTTTGTTCCAGCTGGAGGTTCTTCTTTGAAAGGTTGAAGCATGACTATAAAATTGATAAATATATAGAGCATCAAGTTTAATAAATAAATAAATGTATATATATATATATATATATATATATATAAATGGGGCAGTTTTTCTTCTTCAATCGCTTTATCTCTTTTTATTACTCTTTTATTTCCCTTTTTTATTTTTATTTACCTTGAACTTGTAATTCTTCATTAGCAGGCACTTTGCCAGAATTAGGACGTACACAATACAATTTAGGGGCAGTTGTTTTAACTTTGAATGCTATATCTTGGTCGGAAGTGTTACGAATAGTTAAAGTTTCTTTAGTTGCACGCGTTAAGGGTCCTAGATAAATAATGGTATGTTTTATATATTAGTATTTAATATCTATATTTTTAATTAACTTCTTTTTCCATCTAAATAATATATATATATATATATATCGATTTTACTGTATGTCATTTATATCCTTTGTTATTTTCTCTGTCTTTTTATTCTTTTTCTCTGTATATATTCTTTATTGTCCTTCTTTTCTTTATATATATATATTAACTTACGTTTAAAGGATAAAACTTCGCTAGGTTCAATTTGTACAGACATGTTTCTATAGGATGAAAAGTAGTCAATTGATTATAATTCAAAATAATAAATAAAAGGGCACTTTATATTAAAATAAATAAGATGAGGTTTAAAATAATAGAATAAATAACTTTATTTTACTTAATAAAGTTGTAAATATATATGTATATATTAAAGAGCAATGAATGTAAAAAAAGAGAGAGAAGGATAAAAAATAAAAATAAAAACAAAAAGCACCTATTTAAAAAAAAGGAGTAACTCAAAATCAATCATATGTAAATTTAAATTTAAACTCCGTATTGGTTGGCAAAATTACCCATTTGATTTTTTTTATAAAATCCATTGCTTACTAACCTTGTTAACTAGTATATATTTACCTTATAATATAAACCATAGCTTTTACTCTATAATTTATTGAATATACGTTTAAATAGTATATATAGACAAATACTGTTAAAAATAATAAAAGATTTATGCAAAAGTTTTTTAATGTATTGAATATATATATGTATATTGCTCATCAGATCAATATTATATACATATAGTATTGATATATATGTCATATAGAAAATTAAATTTATAATTAATAACTCAGTGTATTAGCATTGTATATATTGAAATGGGGTAATATCAAAATTCTTCAAATTTAAAAAATCATTTTTTATTTGTGTTACCCAGGTGTTTAAAGACTGTAAAAGTTAATAGTTGCCATCATCATTGGTTATAATCATGTTAACTGAATCAAATTCTTTTTTTTTTTTTTTTTTTTTGATGATGTTGCAAAAGTTATTCAATATAAATAAATTAATATTAATAATATACATAGAACTGATTCTTTATGGTTATATCGATTTTTATATCAATTGTATAAATGGCTAATAGAAAGTTTTCACTTTGTTATTCGAATTAATAGAACGAAGGTGATGTTTTACTTGAAGCTGCCGTGAAGAATTGTGTGTGCGCATTTTTTTCATTACTATTTTTATTCTCTTTGCGGATGTTGATAAGATGATTTCAGTTGAAAGACCTTTTTTTTTTCCTTCCAAGTTTGATTTTGCCTCGTGTTATATATAAAGTAGTGGTGACCATGGTCGAATTGTTTCTTCCCTCTTATTGGATACTCAATAAAAAAAAAAAAAAAAGACCAAGCTCAAATGCTTTTGAAAGAGCCAACTTTTCCTTGATTGTATACATGATATGTTTTTTTATTTATTTCTCAATACCATAATTTGCATAAACCTCAATTATATTACATAGTATTAAATAAAAATAGAGGATATTTGGTATAGTTTTATATCTAAGAAAAATACATCAGTAAAATATGATTATAAATATCTCTGTTTCTTTCTATCTTTCTTTTTTTTAGTTAATAAAAGTTCTGTTTTGTAATCAAATATAAAATAAAATGAAATAGCAACGAATAGCTTAAAAAGAGAGTAAATTTCCCACAGCCAATCGTTTATAATAATAATATTAACCAATTGTAATTTAATATTTCGATTTCAGTACTTCACGGTGATTGATTTATAATAAAAAAGTAGCAAATATTTTTTAAGCATGACGCAAAATTTTTAGAAAATATACAATTAAAAATAAAAATAATTTTTCAATTTTTCATTTTTCGTTTCTTTTTCATATTTATTTATAAAAAAAATGGTTCAATTTGTACGTGTTGATACGAGTTCTTTTGAAAATGAAGTTAATAAAGCTTTAGAAAACGAACAAAATAAAGTATTTGTATTATTCTTTGGTACTGAATTAGCTGAAACGAACGAATCGTGGTGTAGTGATTGTGTTATTGCTGACCCTTTAATTCGAAAAGCTCTAATTCCTATTCCTAACGCTGTTTTAATTGAAGCCCCTGTTGGTGGTCGTAATGAATGGAAAGGCAATAATACTCATCCTTATCGTGTAAAATATGATGTACCTGCTATTCCTACCTTATATAAATGGTCAAAGGTATGTAATAAATAAATAAACAATACTAATTTAAAGTGTGTATAGTGAAAGAGAAGAAATAAATAAATTAAGGTAATAACTAATTTTTATTTATTATTATTGTTATATAAACATTAGTCCGGACCTGGTGCTCGTTTAGTTGAAGAAGAAGCAGCAGATATTAATAAATTAAATTCATTTGTACAAAATTAAATATAATATAATAAAGTAGAAATATTAAAATCTTAATGGAGGTTGAAATTTTTGTTAAAAAAAATAAAGTTTAAAAAACCTGATCTTTTTTTTTCGAGCCAATTTTTTTTCGCTTTTTTTTTTTTTACTTTTCATTTTACTTAATTTATTACTATTAATATATTTTTAATTATGACTCATAATAACATTCCAAAAGCTCTAACAATTGCTGGTAGCGATAGTGGAGGGTAAATAATAATAATAGTAATAATGATAGTATTAATAAACTTGAAGCATATAGTTTTAAATAATTGAATTGTACTATTTTTTTTTATATCTATATTTTTTTTCTTGATTAATATTTTGTATATATACATGTATATATGTATAGAGGAGCAGGCATTCAAGCTGATATTAAAACCATGTCGTCCTTACAAGTGTATGCCACTTCAGTTATTACTTCCGTCACTTCACAAAATACACTTGGTGTCAATGGAATCCATCAATTACCAGCCAGTTTTGTAAAGCAACAGATAACCACTGTTCTAGACGATATTGATGCTCAGGCTATTAAAACAGGCATGTTATCCTCCAAGGAAACCATTGAAGCTGTAGTAGAGGCCTTGAAAGAATACCCAGATGCCTCACATCATCTTGTTGTCGACCCAGTTATGGTATCAACCAGTGGATCGCGTTTATTATCATCAGAAGCTGTTCAGACATATTTAACCCATTTATTACCTATTACTTTTATTATTACGCCCAATATACCTGAAACAGAGGTCTTATTAGGTTTAGAAGCAAATACGATTAAAGATATTGAAGGAATGCGTGATGCGGCTCAACAATTGGCTAAATTTGGACCTCAGTATGTACTTGTTAAGGGCGGCCATTTACCCCAAGAAAATTTAGTTACAGATATCTTATATGAAGCTTCTACTCAACAATTTACCGAATTTACCAATCAATATGTAAATACGAAAAATACTCATGGAACTGGTTGTACTTTATCCGCTGCTATTGCTGCTGAACTTGCTAAAGGAATCAATGGTAATAACAAGCATATGTATGAGTGATAATTTTATAATGATTTTTTTCATTCTTTGTTTTAATTTTCCATTTCCCTTTTTTTAAAGTTCATGAAGCTGTAAAAAATGCTACTACATATATTCAAGAAGCCATAGTTACTGCAAGTGAAAGCGTTGGAAAAGGTCCAGGACCCGTTAATCATTTTCATAATTTACGTTGGATGCCATATACCGGGTAAAATTAAAAAAAAGAATAAAAAATAAAAATAAAAATAAAAAAATGTATCTTTACTATGACTATCTTAATTTTTTGTCATTTTATATAATATTGATTTATTAATTTATTTTTTTAAAAAAATAGTCAAAGCTTTGTCAATGCAATAATGAACGCTTTACCCGAAGGATTATGGAGTAAATTTATTGATCATCCATTTGTACGTGGATTAGCCGATGGCACAACACCAAAAGATTCTTTTATTTATTATATTAAACAAGATTACCTTTATTTACAGCATTATGCTCGTTCGGCTGCTCTGGCTGCTTATAAATGTAAGTGAATGAAAATAATAAACATATATATTATTTAAAAAGAGTGAAATAGAATTCGAGTTAAAACTAAACTATATTATTCATCATCATTCTAAAATTTATACCTGTAGCAAAAGATATTGATTTATGTGCCGCTAACGCAAAAATTGTTCTCCATATACACAAAGAAATGCAAACTCATATAAAGGTAATAAATCAATTCATAAATTCATATACATAAACTCACTTGTATAAATCTAATTTTGATTATATGAAGTAGCTAATTTTTACTTATTTTCATTTTTATATATACTTTATAGTATTGTGAAGAATGGGGTATTAGTAAAGAAGAAGTTTTAAATACTACTGAAAGTGTGTTCAATGTTGCTTATACTCGATTTGTTTTGGATAAAGGTAGAAATGATATTCATATAGATTTTTTTTTAGTTTTATTGAAATGGGTGATTATTTATTTTTATTAATAACTACATGTATATATATTATAAATTTATGACTAATTATATACAGGAGCATGCGGTGATCAATTAGATTTGCAAGTTGCTATGGCCCCTTGTTTATTAGGATATGGTGACATAGGATTAAAACTTTATAATGATCCTAATACTAAGCGAGAAGGTAATCCTTATTGGCCTTGGATTTGTACTTATGCCTCTGACGATTTTCAACAAGCAGTAAAAGTTGGAAAAGGTACAATGATCATTTATTCTTATCATAGTGGATATAAATAATTTTTTTAAAAAAAGAACTGTTTATTAACATATATAATTTATTTTATTATTATTATTTCTGTTTTAAAGAATTGATGGAAGAGCTTGCAATACATAGTGTATCCACTTCTCCTACTCGGTTTAAAGAATTATTAAGTAATTTTGAACAAGCTACAAAGTTAGAAATAGCCTTTTGGGAAATGGCCATCAATAAAAATTAGATTTAAATTTTTTAATATTTTTTAAATTTCATGCTGTTGTGATTTAAAATTTAACAAGCCACTGATCTTTTTCCTATTTCTTGAAACTGAATTTTAATTTTTTTTTTCTCTCTTTCTATCTTTTTTATTAATATATATTTTTTTTTAAAAAAAATAACATGAGCAATAAGATTGATAAAAAGCGTAAACGTACACAAAAAACAAATGATACACCAATAAAAAAGAAAGCAGTAGAAAAAAAAGAAATAGCTAAAGTAGAAAAGGACAATGAAGAACAAGTTGATGAAATAGAAGAACAAGAAACTACTAAAGATCAAAGCGATGCTAAATCTAAAATTGAAGAAAAAGAATCAGCTTTTAATCCTGGTATGTGATAAAATATAACATAGAATAAAAAGCTAATAATAATAAATATTTATATAAAAGAACAAAGATTAATAGTTAAATCATTTATTTATAACTATATTATAGATCTTCCAGTAAATATGGATTTTGCTAGTCTTGATATTTGTGATAAAACAAGAGAAGCTATTAAGAGCATGGGATTCACTAAAATGACTGAAGTTCAAGCTCGTACTATTCCTCCTCTTATGGCCGGTCGTGATGTATTAGGTGCAGCTAAAACTGGTAGTGGAAAAACACTTGCTTTCTTGATCCCTGCTATTGAGTTATTATATCGATTGAAGTTCAAGCCTAGAAATGGTAACTATAAATATAAATATGAAGAGGAGAGAGAGAGATAGAGAGAGAGAAAAGTGACAATATATGAAGGGAATTAAAATAGCTATATATATATATATATATGTATCATATTATATATTTATTTATTATGATTATTAATGATTATCATCTATTTTTATTTTTATGTATGTTTATAAATCTTTAATAATAGGTACTGGTGTGATTATTGTATCTCCTACTCGTGAATTAGCACTTCAAATTTTCGGTGTAGCCAAAGAATTATTACAATATCATCAACATACCTTTGGTATTGTGATAGGTGGAGCAAATCGACGTGCAGAAGCCGAAAAATTAGTCAAAGGGGTCAATCTAATTGTTGCCACACCTGGACGTTTATTGGATCATTTACAAAACACTAAAGGATTCGTATTCAAAAATATCAAAGCACTTGTTATCGATGAAGCTGATCGAATTTTAGAAATTGGGTTTGAAGAAGAAATGCGTCAAATCATTAAAATCCTTCCAAAAGAAAGACAATCTATGTTATTCTCTGCAACACAAACTACCAAAGTCTCTGATCTTGCCCGTATTTCATTAAAACAAGGTCCTTTATATATCAATGTGGATGAAAAGAAAGATACATCAACAGCCGAAGGATTAGAACAAGGATATGTTGTATGTGAATCAGATAAACGCTTTTTGTTATTATTTACCTTTTTACGTAAGAATCTCAAGAAAAAGGTCATTGTCTTCTTCTCAAGTTGTAACTCTGTTAAATATCATGCTGAATTAATGAATTATATTGATGTACCTGTACTTGAACTTCATGTAAGTTTAATATATATATAAATTAAATAGTAATAATTAATCATTATACATTCTATCAAAATAATATATATTAACAAATAATATTTTATATTTATTATTTATTACCATCTTTATAGGGAAAACAAAAACAACAAAAAAGAACAACGACTTTCTTTGAATTTATTAATGCAGACAAAGGGATTTTATTATGTACTGACGTTGCAGCTCGTGGATTAGATATCCCAGCAGTCGATTGGATTGTCCAATACGATCCCCCAGATGATCCCCGTGATTATATTCATCGTGTGGGTCGAACAGCTCGTGGTGGTAAACAAGGTAAAAGTTTATTATTCTTATTACCAAGTGAATTAGGCTTTTTACGTTATTTGAAACATGCCAAAGTTCCTTTAAATGAATATCAATTCCCCATCAATAAAATCGCCAATGTACAAAGTCAATTAGAAAAATTAGTAGAAAAGAATTATTATCTTCATCAATCTGCTCGTGATGGCTACCGATCTTACTTACAAGCTTATGCTTCCTTTGGTTTGAAAAAGATTTTTGATGTCAATAGTTTGGATCTTACAAAAGTAGCAAAATCATTTGGTTTCAGTGTTCCTCCAAAAGTGAATTTAGCCATTCAAAGTGCTAAATAATTTTTTTATTATTACGTATTAGTATTATTTTTGTTATTATTATTTTTATTTTAATTCATTCATTCATCTTTTCATTTATTATTTTAATACAATTCTCATTCCCGATTTTTTTTTTTTTTATATTCATTCATAAATGATTTTTATTTTAGAATAAATAAACAAATAAAATAAAAAATAGATATATTTTTAAAATATATTAATTGAGTACGAACTTCATGCCAAATAATAATAATAATAATAACAATAATAATAATAATAACAATTTTTTTTTTATTTTAGCTGCTGGTTCATTCTTTCTAATCTTTTCATACGCCATTTAACACCAAATTTTAACTCAATGGTGATCAATAATCTAGATACAAATAAAATAATGGCCATGATAGTAAATAACCAACCTTCACCAATACTAGAAATACCAGTACCAATAAGAGATACACTAATACCACCTAATATACATCTATATATATATAATACAGACGAGGATTAAGCCAAATATATCTATGTCTTAATTTATTTCATGTATACTTTATTTTTTTCTACGTACCTGACAATGTTATTTGAAGCAACAACGGCGGCCGAATTATTTGGAAATAAATCAATTAAAAAAGTGTTGGTTGAATTGTGAGTAGCTGATGAACATGATCCTACTATTAAAAAATAAAAATGAGTTAATAAAGATATATATATTAAAAAATATAAAAATATAAAAATCAATATAACCATTAATACATATATGTATATATATTTACATATAAATTGTAATAAAAGAACTACAGGTAAAGGAAATTTCATGCGAATAAACCATCCATATAAACACATAGAAACAGAAAACAAGAGATTGTATATCCACAATAAATTCATGCGGCTTTGTTCAATTGGAAAATCTGGTAACAATTTTCCCCTGGAGAATAGTAATGGAGAGGGTTTTAATAATTTACATAAGGATATTATGATTAACAAACTTTCTTCTACTCTTTATTTTTCTTTCACTCTTCTTTTTTTTTTTCCTTAATATCCATCATTTACCTTTTTATTTCATGTTCTTTTAATCCCATTTTTTTGGCTATATGAACAAAATTCCAATTTAATAATTTACCAGAAATAAAGGAACCAAAGCAAGACCCTATCCCATTTGCTAAAAAGCAAAGTCCGATATGAAATTCATTTAGTTGATAAGTTTTTGTAAATAAAGGACTAATACTTGTCAAGACACAATAAAAACCGGCATATTGAAATGCGTTATATAAAAGTACAACGCATGCATCTTTTTCTTTAAAATAAATCAAAGAATTTAATGGATTAGGTAGAGCGCAAAATCTGTTTTCTTTCTTTTGTTGCTGCTGTAAAGTACTGGAAGTAGAATATACATCATTATCAATTATTGCATCTTTATTCACACAATTATCACCTTCTTGATTGATTGTTTGCTTTTTATTCTTTTGTTTAAAACTAAGAATACATCGTTTTGAAGTTGGGTTTACATATATGGATCCGTTTCCAACAAGGGATCTTAGTGTTTCAGGTAAAAAAAATATCAATATGCATAGTACACATCCACTAAATATACTAAGAATTCCAAATGTCCATCTATATATAAATGGTTATTTATAATTTATCTATTATTAATTATTATTACTATTGCTATTTTCTGTTATTATTTAGCGATAAACTTATTCATTTTACCTCCATCCTATATTAGATGATATGATCCCACCGAGTAATGGGCCAAGAATCGGCCCTGCATCCATTATTATCATTAAAAAAAAATTTAATATACTTCAATAGATTATAATAAAATCTCAAATTATTGATTTTACCTGTCATAATACCTAAAGAATACATCCCCATATATCCCCCACGCTCTGATGGTACAGCAATATCGCCTATGTATTTAATTTAAAATAAAGAATAGTATAAATTAATTAAGTTAAATTAAAGTATCAAAGCAAATAATAAAATGCATGAACGCATACACATACACACACACATATATATATATATATATATATATATATATATATATTCAATTACCTATAATTCCAGCACCAACAGCAATAGTAGAGCTAGACCCAAAAGCTTGTAACATACGTAGCATCAATAAAGAAATAAAATTTGGTGTAAAAGTTAACCCAATGCATGAAAGCATATAAATGGTCAAAGTTAATATATACACTGGTTTTCTTCCCCAGACATCACTTATTGCACCCCAAAAAGACGGTGATATTCCTTGAAATATCATATATACGGTTATAGTTAAATTAATTAGATCTATTGATGTATTTAACTCCTTTTTTTATTAAAAAAAATACAATACAATAAAATTTTGTTAATATATAATTAAATGCAACTCATTGATCTTATTTTATAAATAATTAATTAAGTTTACTTTAGATATAGTTTTTAAAAGTGGAAAATAAATATTTGCTGATAGTGGCGAAATAAAACTTGTTATGGCAACTAAGAAAACAATCCACTTCTTTTTTTTATCTGAAAATATAGAATAAGGTAATAAGTCTTGATCATCATTGTTGCTTGGCGATATATTACGAGATCTTAAATAATTAGATTTTTCATCTTCTTCAACTTTTTTATCATCTGTTACAACGGTGGTGGATTGAACTTTGTTGACCTTTAATATTGTAAAATCATTAGTGGCATTTTTGATCCCGTTAATATTACTACCTTGATTCTCCTCTTCTAGTGATTTATTATCTATATTTGGATTGGGCTTTTTTAAATATATACTAAATAAATTTTTGATAGACATATTATATTTTTTATAATTTGTTTTGTGGAATATATATAATTTAAAAAGGAAAATTAACAATAACGATAAAAAAAGAAAAAAGAAAAAAGAAAAATTGAGAAAGATGTAATTAATTATTTTTGTTTGATACAACGATAATAATAACGATAAAAAAAAAATATATTTCATCTTATCTAGGAAATAATTAGGGTAAAAAATATTTCCCAGTTATGCAGGTCTTTGAATAATGTAAAGCAAAAAAGATCATAAAGGTTAAAAATGTGTGTTTACAATTTGCTAAACTCAGGATCGACAGCCTTTGCATTTACTTTTTCTTTAATTGGTTAGCGGAATCTAAAAAAATGTATTCATTTTGACAATGGAGTATTTAATTTAGGGTTTAGCACATTATTATAAAACAGACATTATTGAAATCGAAGGAAAAGCAATATTAATCGATCGATGACAAATTTGCATAATTTTATTTGTTTGTTGATTTTTATTTTAATATTTTCATTATTATATCATAAATTTGGTTTAAAATGAATATTTTCTAATTAGTAAATATGTCTAAGCTTCGCATTTTTTTGTAAAATCTCGGGTGATTTGGTAACATTATATAATTCGTCGATCAATGCCGATCTAAAAGTACTTGGTCCTTTAACGTCATTTCTTAATACAGCTATTTCTGCAGCAATGTTTACTGTAAGAATACTATATGTATATATATACATATATATATATATTAAATAGGATTATTATTACCATTCATTTTTTACTCATTTTTATTTTATATTTATACTTTTCTCCATTTCCTACCCAGCAATCGTTGCGAGTAAATAATCTTCCCGATTTACTAAAAAAATAAAATAAAAAACAAAAAAATTAAAAAAGATTAAATATAAAAATATATGACTTAACATTAAAGTTTTAATTTTACCAGAAGCAAAACAAGCAACTATAGATGAAACCATACAGCCGCTACCAGTAATTGATTCCAATAATGGGACACCATTATCAATTGCATAGGTAATACGACCATCGGATACATAATCAGTAGCACCAGTCATTGCCACCACACATTCTATGTAAACATATTATATATATGAGCATATAATTATATTATTTTTATGTTATTCTTTTAAAAAGAACGGGAAGACAGCTTACTATATTTTTGAGCTAATTCTTTAACGGCATTTTTTGCATTTTCTTCATCAACACCACCTACAGAGTCAACCCCTCTACTACGACCACCCCGATTAGCTAAAGATAAGATTTCACCTGCATTGCCTTTAATAATTGTTAAATCACCTCCATTGATAAATCTTTGAACAGTCTCTTTACGAAAAGTAGTGGCACCACCGCCAACGGGATCTAATATAACAGGGTTACCATGTCTAGCATTGGCTTGCGCTGCAAGGATCATTGTATCAATATCATTTAATGTACCCATATTTAATAGCATAGCTCCATTAACAGCTGCTAATTCTTCCATTTCTGCTCGATTGGTTGACATGATTGGTGATGCGCCTAAAATAAATTATTTAGTAAAAAAATAAGTACAAATAAATAGAATAGGATCATATCATTTATCCTTTTTTTTTAAAAAAAAAAAAAAAAAAAAGAAAGAAAGAATACTTACCAACAGCCAAGGTTGCATTGGCATTATCATTGATGACAACATTATCTTTGTAGTTAGATATATATAATTATAAATAAGATAAAATAATATAAAAAGTAGTGATAACAGTGAGTAATAAATAATAAAATATAACTTAACTCTAAATATAAATATATATTTGCATTACTCGTAATATGATGAACCATAGGTGTCTTTTTTCTAATGCGTGCAGCAGAATCAAGTAATTTATCTAAGATGTAACATTCCCTATCCTTGCAAAGACTGCGCGCTTGGATTAGACTATCTTTTATAATTTTAATAAATTCTTCACAGGTTGATTTAGGATCAGGGGAAGCAATAATGGCGGAAACAATAGCTAAACCGTCTAATGCTAAACCAGTAGGTAAAGCAGATCCAGTTATTAATTCTTGAGCATTCTTCAGATTGATACCACCAATAGCTACACTTTGGATATGACGATCGACATCATTAATAGTTTCCAACATACCTATATTTCGGGAGGTTAAAAAAAAAAAAAAGATTTAAAAAGATTAGATTAAAAAAATCGATCTTTTATTATTTGCTATCCATCATTATATTTTATTATTGTTATTACTCACTTCGAATGCCAGCAATACCAAGAGGGTCTTTTTTTAATTTTTTCGTTGTAGTATCCCATACAGCTCCAATACCAAGATAATCCGCACCTCCTTCAATTGCTACTTTAGCTTCAATTATATTATTACATGAGACACCAATAATTTTATCATGACCGAGTATTTTACGAGCTTCTTTTAAAGACATATCATCTTGGCCAATATGAACTCCATCAGCATCGACCACTAGAGCAACATCAACACGATCATTAATAATAAGAGGAATATTATATTTCGATGTAAGTATTTTCATTTCTTTGGCTAAGGAAATAAAAGGTCCAGTATCTAAATTCTTTTCTCTTAATTGTACAATTGTAACACCACCTTGGATAGCTTTTTCTACTTGCTCTAATAAGGTTGTACCGCTAGGAACTAGTAAACTATCTGTTACTAAATATAAAGTACAATCTATACATTTAGGTTTAGGCATAATAAAACGTTTATTCTTTTATTATTATTTTTAAGAACAAAAAAAATTAAAGTTGGGGAAGAAATAAAGGTTGAGGAAGAGAAGATAAAAATAAAAAAACGTGATTTTTTTTAAAAAGCATTTTCAAACTCAATTTTTTAAAAAATTAATAGCGAGAAATTTTTAAATTGATTTTTTTTCTATTTTTTTAATTCTCTTTTCTCTCTACTGCTACACTTTTTTAACTTCATTATATTCTTTCGTTTATTTTTTATATCCATTTTCTTTCCTTTATTAGTGTATTATATTATTTATACTATTTTTTTATTTTATAAAACGCTATAAAGAAAGGAAAGAATGGCTACAACAACAACACTTGGAATAGGAAAAGTGACTCCATCAGCTAAAGTTGCAAGACAACCCATAGAACAAGTTGTCTCTGATTTTAATACTCATATCTCGCTAGGTTTAAATAATTCCAGTATCACTGAGTTAAGGCATATTTACGGATGGAATGAATTGGATAAAGAAGAAGAAGAATCACTTTTTATGAAATTCATCAAGTCATTTAGTGAAAATCCTCTCATCTTATTATTACTTGGATCGGCTTTTGTTTCTTTATTGATGGGCCAGATGGATGATGCTATTAGTATTGCTGTGGTAATAATAATAATAAAGATAATAATAACAATATAAGAGATGCTTATATACATATGTATAAAGTGATAAATAGATAAAGAAAAAGAATGGATATACAAAAGAGGAAAAATTCCTAGTGTATATTTTTTTTATTATTTTTTCCTTTATGAATAAAAAATTGGGGCTGTAGTGATAAATATAAAAGTAATTTAGTTTATATATTTACTAACAAATTATTAAACTAGGCTATCATTATTGTAGTAACAGGTAATACATAAATAGATTTATATATACATTAGATATGAAATATTACTTATTAAACATAGTTAACTAATGCACTTACATATATGCATATTTATATATATTGTCAATTTTTTCCATACCAACCAACAGTCGCCTTTGTACAAGAATATAAATCCGAAAAATCTCTGGAAGCTTTAAATAAGCTAGTACCTCATCATTGTCACCTTATTAGGTAAAACAATTGGAGATATATAATTATTTAATATAAAAAAATAGAACCATTTTATCAGCGATAATATTTATTTATTAATTTATTAATTATTGCTATACTTTATTGTATTTTAAATATAAATGATAGAGACGGGCAATTATCAAGCGTATTAGCAAACGTACTTGTTCCTGGTGATTTAGTTCAATTTAGCATTGGTGATAGAATTCCAGCAGACTGTCGACTTGTATCGGTAATGAAAATATTAAATGGATAATAATAATAATAGGAACGATAAATAATAATAGTAATAATAGTAATACTAATACATATATATATATTAATTAATGAAGGCTGTAGATCTTGAGATTGATGAGTCTAATTTGACAGGTGAAAACAAACCCCGACGAAAAACAACTGATGCTATTAATACATACGGAGAACTTGCATTATCTGAAAGGGATAACATTGCTTTTATGGGTACTTTGGTTAGAAATGGTAAATTAATATGAGATAATAAAAGAGAAAGAGAATGGCGGATTAAAACGATGATGTATTAATAAATGCATAATAATAATAATGAAAAAACCAAATAAGTGATCTAATAATGTTTTGTTTACAACTATTTCTATAAACGTATTATTATGTATTACCTTAGGACGTGGAACTGGATTAGTGGTTGCAACTGGAAAATCTACAGAATTTGGTCACGTGTTTGAATTGATGCAGGAAGTAAGTTATTGTTTGATCAATAAGGAATAATAACAATAATAATAGCACTAATAATCCTATATAATATATTTATTTATTTATTTACTTTTATTATCATTATCAATAATTTTTAATAGGTTGAAGTTCGTAAAACTCCTTTACAAATTAGTATGAATGAACTTGGAAAACAACTTTCTATTTTTTCTTTTGGTGTCATTGCTGTCATTGTACTTATTGGTTTATTACAAAGACGTAGTTGGTTAGAAATGTTTACCATTGGAGGTAAGATAAATTATATATATATATATATAATAACACACGAATATAATATGTATTTATATTATTGACTGTTGCCTTTTTTTTTTTGAAATATAGTAAGTTTAGCTGTAGCTGCTATTCCTGAGGGCCTTCCTATCGTGGTTACAGTGACTTTGGCCCTTGGTGTTATTAGAATGGCTAATAGAAGTGCCATTGTTAAACAACTGCCATCAGTAGAAACTCTTGGTTCTGTAAATGTAGTGTGTGCTGATAAAACTGGTAAGTAAAAAAAAAAAAATAAGGTTAAGAATAAGTGTAAATATAAAATATATCAGTATGATCATATATATATATATATGAGTTATAATATAGAAAGATATTAACAATATCATTTTTTTTCTGTATTCTTCTATTGATATAGGAACTTTGACAATTAATCAAATGACTGTGACAAAAGTATTTACATTGAAAAACCAAACAATCTTTGACTATGAAAATACAATACCAACAGAATATTCAGATGCTCTACGTCAAACTTTAAGGATTGGTAATTTATAAATTAATTACATGTTAATCAAAGTGAAAATATACATGTATATATAGACATCTAACTATATATATATATATATAACTTGCATTAGGTAACTTGTGTAATAACTCTCAACGAAGTGAAGATGGTAAATACATTGGTCAACCTACAGATATTGCTCTTCTTGAAGTGGTTATACGTAGCGGTTATCAAGACGAACGTCCTGTAATATAACTGAAAATAAATTGATAATTATAATAATAATAACAAATTAATAACTAAACAAAAACGAATCATTTCATTTATTGCTTGTTATTTTTTAGACCTATCAAAGATTAAATGAGATACCTTTCAACTCTGACCAAAAATACATGGCGGTTACTTGTAAAGATTTGAATGGAGAATGCTTGGATTATGTAAAAGGGGCAACTGAAGTGATCTTGGATAAATGTTCAACTTATTATGAAGCTGAAGGACAACATATACCTTTTTCTGCACAATTAAAAGAAGAAGTATTACAGCATGTATCAGCTATGAGCTCACATGGACTTCGTGTACTAGCAACTGCTTATGGAACAATAAATCAAGGGCTATGTTTCACTGGATTTCTTGCCGTTCATGACCCACCACGTCCAACTGTAGCAACGGCTATCCAAGACTTAGTACAAGGAGGGGTAAAAGTATCAATGATTACAGGTGATTCCGAAGCAACAGCAACCTCTATAGCAAGAAGATTGGGTATCCCACTTAATATGAAAGGTGGATGTTTGACTGGGAAAGATATTGAATTGATGTCTGAAAGACAACTTCAAGAAATCATTCATTCCGTTTCAGTATTTGCTAGAACAACGCCTAAACATAAATTGTCTATTGTACGTGCTTATCAAGCAACCGGTTCTGTGGTAGCCATGACTGGTGATGGTGTAAATGATGCTCCTGCTTTAAAAATGGCTGACATTGGTATTTCTATGGGTAAAAGTGGCACGGATGTGTCTAAAGAAGCGGCTGATATGATTTTAGTGGATGATGATTTTTCTACTATTTTACATGCTATTGAAGAAGGTAAATATATAATTAATAAAATAAAATAAAATAAAATACACTGAAAAACATACATACATATATTTATTTATATATTTAATTTATTTTATTTTATTTTTGTACATTTAAAAAGGTAAATCCATCTTTTATAATATTCAAAACTTTTTAACTTTTCAGCTTAGTACAAGTATCTCTGCATTATCATTGATTGCTCTAAGTACACTATTTGGTTTGGCTACTCCATTGAATGCTATGCAAATTTTATGGATCAGTAAGTACTTTTTTTTTTAGTATATTCTAAAACTTATACATACAATATTAAACTAAAAAATAATATTTTTATTTTATTTTATTTTATCTGTAAATATAGATATTATTATGGATGGACCTCCAGCACAATCTTTAGGTGTTGAACCTGTTGATCCTGGTATTATGAAAAAACCACCCAGAGCTCGATCTGCTAAAATTATTACAAAACGATTAATATCGAGAGTATTAACAGCGGCATTAATTGTTGTCACTGGTACATTATTCGTTTATATGAGTGAGTTAGGGGAAAATGGAACTACTAGACGTGGTACAACAATGGTAAATATATAATAATAATAATAATAATAATAATAATAATAATAATATATAATATATATGTTTGTATACATATATGTATATGAATAGAAATATTTATTTATTTATTGAATTTAATTTTATTTATTTTTTTACCTTTATTAATATTTAAAATCGTATATATTATAGACATTTACTACTTTTGTCTTTTTTGACATGTTTAATGCTTTGGCCTGTCGATCAGAAAAGCAATCCATTTTTAAAATAGGCTTTTTTTCAAATCGTATGTTTAACTTTGCCGTTGGTGGATCTATAATATCTCAAATGCTCGTAATTTATCTACCATTTTTTCAAAATATCTTCCAAACAGATGCATTATCAGCTTATGATTTAGCAAAAATTGTTCTTCTTACTAGCTCAGTCTTTGTTGTGGATGAAGTTAAAAAATACATTGCTACTAAAGGTTTTAAAGTTCGCCATGATCGATACAACAAATTTCATATGGCTCGTGAAGAAGAGGTAGATAGGATCTTAGATCAAGTTTAAAAAATTAGACTGCAGATTTATAATTTTTTTTTACTATATATATATAATTCATTTTATTATTATTGCTATTTTTATTCATATTACTATTTTTATTACAATTATTTCGATTCATTATCCACCAAATATGTATATTAATTTTATATACACTTTAAAAAAAAAAGAGAGAAAGGATTTTTTGTTAAACCTTTCTATTTTAGATTTTTTCATTTATTTTGCTTTTTTTGTATACCTTTTATAGTTTTAATAAACAAATGTAATTTGACAGCATGGAAACGTAAATATATTTATAACTACAAAAAAAAGAAGGACACTAGGATTTTTCAATCCTTCAACTCTGTTAAGCATAATAAGTAGTTCTTTAAAATGTATTATTAGTGTTGTTGAGATTACAAATATAAATGATGTTTAAATTAATTGATTTACTACATATTTATATTTTGTTTTTTAATAAATTAACATTCTACTTAAAGATAAAATAAGTGAAAAATGTACTCAAAAGATTCAATTCAACACTGGGAAAAAGGTTTAATAGTATGACCAATTCTACTAAATACACCCTCTCTTTCTTATTTTCTTGTAGTATTTTTTTTATATCAGGTATACATTTTTTTCTTTCTCTATTATTTTTTTTCTTTTGCTGTGATTTGTTTTATTTTTTTAAAAAAATTATAGTCTTAATAATACAATCATTAAAATAATAAAATAAATACATATATTAAGTGTCTATATAGTACAAAAGCAAACCATGATAATAAAGATAACTGTGTATGGATACTTATATTAATTAAAGATATATATATATATATATATATATATATATATATATATATATATGTCTTTGGTTTCCTAATTTACAGTTGCATTAGAATCCTTTGCATCAACAAGATGGGATAACCGAGTTTGTCTTTCTGACCCATGAATATTTTCCCAATCTTCCCATTTCTTCATAACTAATCGAGAAGGATCAAATACACCTGATATCGAATCATGATGCTCTATTCCTTTTTTCTTTTCATTCTTTTCGTCTTCTGTTATTCTTGTTGTTCCCCATGAAAAATCATCAAAATGCCAAAATGAATAGATAGGTAATACAAGTTGCCAAATTGGTAAAGCAATAATATAAACTGATTTAAAATTAAAAAAGAAAAGTAACAATCAATAAAATGAATTATATGTATCTTTTTTTTACTTTTGTATTTATTTATTTTTTCTTTAATATATATATAAAGCACTTACTGATCATCCAAAAGATATAAATTACTTTTCGAGTTGTCATAATAATCAAAATCGCAGGTAAACCGAGTACAACCAATAAAAGAGCAATTGATAACCATTGAGGGTGCCTTGTTACGATAGCCGAAATGATAAGGTAAAGAGCCAAGAACACAGCAGCAGGTAAGACCAAAGTAGCAACCAAGTCAATTAAAATAGAAAATTGCATAGAAAGGCACCCAATGCCACATAAATCGGAAACAAAGACCAACTCCATTAAATTATGCACTGTAGAATTAATCCAGCGTCGACGTTGAGATAATAAAACAGAAAAAGTATCAGGGACTACGGTTTTACATAAGGCTTGAGGTACAAACATCATTTGTCGTTTAGGAAACGTTCTTAACATTAAAGTGGATAAAAACCGATCTTCACCTAATAATAATAAATTTTTCTCATGTAATGTCTTGACTTCATTTTGATTGTATTCCATAATAATATCGGGATTGGCTAGAATAGGAACCCATCCACCATTTTTGGGTGCTTTGATACGGTACATACTAAAACAACCAGGTAAACATGTCACAATACCAAATAAAGATTCAAATGCCTTTGTATAATGATGTGAAATATAATATTCAAATACTTGAATAGCCGTCACCCCTAATTATTATTATTTCAAATGAAAAATAAAAATAAAAAGGAATTAATAAAACGAGAATTATTGTTTGTCATTGTTGATATTATCACCATGGTTATTTTATTTTATTTTTTTAAAAAAAAGGAGGTGAAAGAAAAAAAAAAAAATACTTACAGGAAGTTGTCTTGTTAGCTATTTTTGTTTCACCACATAATCCCATAATAGTAATGTCATTTGCCATTGTTGCCACCATGTAAGTTAATGAATTTGGAAGCACTTTTGTATCTGCATCAACCATTAATACCAATTCAAACTTATCAGGGGTAACACCTTCCATTAATAAAGTCATTTTCCAAAATAAATCATAATCTAATTCTGAAAATCTATCATTGAATATTACTCTTTGGAAGAAGGACATTAAGATAAGCTAAAAAAATCAATAAAAATAAAACAAAATAATAAATTAAATTAGTTGATTTGAATTAACATTTATTTTCTACCTACTCTCTTTTTTTCTTTTAATTATATTACCTGAGAGTCACGTTTTCCTCTATTACCAGGTTTTGGAGAATCTTGTTCTTCAGGAGTACCACATTTTACAATAGTAATACAAGGCACCTTTTTATAATGACCAGCATACTAAAATTCGAATTTGAAATAAAATAAAAATAACAATAATATAAACATTTAGTTGATCAATTGCCCAATATATATTACTATTTCATATTCCCTTATATATATAATTTTATTTTTATGAAACTTTAATCTAAACTTACTACTTTAGCCATATTTAATTGTCTTTCACCATCAGCAATAGCAAGATAACTCATGGGTTTTGGATCAGCTAAATCAGGTTGAATATCCATCATATCTACAACAATATCAGGAGTTGATTTCGATTCTCCAGCACCAATAATATTACCATCTGCAATAATAAAAAAGATCTATTTTTTTTTTTTAAAAAAAAAAAAAATAACAAAAATAAAAAAAAATAGAGAGAATAATAATTTTAAGTATAAATTGTTGTTATTATTATTTTCTTTTACGATATTTACAATCTACGTTATTTACATTTTTATTTATTTATACTTTATTTATTTATCTTTACCTTGCGTTTATTTGAATAAGTTGTTTCTGCTAAACTATCCAAGGTTGTTTTTAAACCATCTTCGCCTTCTGAATAGCAGGTGACTAACATACAAGTATATAATTCTGTTTCAACAATAGAAGCATTATTAGTATTATTATTTTCAGAATTGGTTGTACTATTAGTTGAGTGATTTGATATAGATAAAGAACTATGAGATCCAATATGAGAAGGGGTAATACGTGAATGAATAGATGAAGGTGTATTGACTAGCTGTTGAGAAGGACGAAAAGTAGAAGGTACAGAAGTAGGGCGTAAATGAATAGAACTATCTGGTAAAAGGAGATTAGGAGAAGAAGGAATTTGAAGTATATTACTATTATTATTAGTATTTATATTGGAAAGTGATGGATTTGCAGAAGAAGAGGAAGAAGGATAATGATGAGATGGAATAGGTGCAGATAATCTATGAGTACTGTGATTATGGATAGAAATAGAAGAGGGGTGAAGATGAATATTAGATTGAGATGTATTAAAAAGTGTAGAAGTTCTATTTGTTGGGTTATTGTTATTATTATGATAAGTTGGCAATTGATAAATAGATGAAGATGGATGAGTAGATGATGATAAAATATGTTGTTGTTGGAAAGGTGGTAATGCTGGAAGATGAGAGGAATGATACGTAATGATAGGGTTTCGGATATGATTATCGGGATTACTATTTCCACCTTGTACAGAACGCCATGCCCATAACCAATTGGACCGTCCACCAGGTTTTACTAAACGTCTTGAGATAAACCATTGAAATAAAAGTGCAATAATAAAACGAATTGCCATAGTTGTCACCACAACAGAAAAGATCAAAATGGTAATAATGCTAGAAGCAATGCATCCATCTGTATCCGTTTGCATCACACCTACGGTGAATATAGCATTGATACAATCCATAGCATCGTTTCCTTCTGGATAATAAAGCATGCCATAAGACGCGTCTCTATTGATGGACGAGTTTAATATATGGTGTATCCGTTCTCCAAAAATGGTTGGACTATAATTATTAAAATATCTTGTAAGATTAACAACTATAATAAATAGATGGATAAAAAAAAAAAAGAGAAGGTGTTGGTAATAATAATAATAATAAAAACAATATATTTCTTTGACAAATTTATTTTACATAGTTTATATTACCATTATTTCCCAATAATACTAAATCTGAATATGGTAAAGGATTACTAAAATCATCCCACTCGAAATTAATATTATCGATAGGTTTATATAGTTTATTTAATTCTGCTAAAGGTAAACAGGTACCATTATTAGTTCGTAAAAGACCACCTAGAGTTCATTTTTTTTAAATATAAAAGAAAGCAAAAGCGAAAAGAGAGTTAAAAAAAAAAAAATTGAGTTTAAAACTTAATTTATACATATATAGTAAATATTTTATTTAAATTATTTTTTTTACCATAAGGATTAGTTACCCGACAAGGATCTAAAGTTGTTCTATATAAACCTCTTGAGAGATAAATATCGCAATCATTAAAGATATCTCCATTAAAGATAGGGCCTAAATCGACTGAACCATAATCGAGAGTTAAATTAAGGCCATAGGATTGAAAAAAAGGCTGAACGACACTTACAGGATAAAGGTGACCAAAAATAGAAAAATGATTCATATTGACAGGATTTATAATTATTCGTTCACCAGTGGTCCCATTATTCGTAGTATAAGGATAACTATCACCTACTTCTGGACATATTGTACGTCCTAAACCATAAGAAAGATATGCCAAGATTAAGCATAAAAAGAGGATGATATAACAAAGTGTCAGCTAAAAGGTAGAAAAAAGGATAAATGAATGATATAAAAAAGGAAAAATATATAAAATTAGATATAAATATATCCTAATTTGTATCCATTTATTTACTTTGCTAAGCATAAATATTATTTATTTATTTACCTTTTCCCTCCAAGCTTGAATCATTCTTACATTTGATTTTTTTAAGCAGCCTCGAATAAAATAGCTTGGAATACAACACGTGGCTATGAAAGCAAACCAGGCCCACCATCCAGATTTTGAATTTTCTACATCTTCGCGATGTTGCTGTTGAAGTGAATAAGACATATACCCGTTTTTGTCATCACCAATTTTATTTAAATCTTGTTTTAATAATAAATGTAAATGATGTGATTTTCTTAGTTGTTCTTTTTTATGTTTTTCTAATTCATTCGATAAATGTTCAGACAAAGGTTGCTGATAAGGAATTCTTTCTTCTTCATCTTTTTCATCTAGTTCTTGAGGTGGAGGATGATGAAAACGCAATGATGAAATTTCTTGTTGTTGATAAGGAAGTTGAGTTGTAATAGATGTAGAACGAAAAAAACTTTGACGTGGTTTTCGACGTTCTGGTCGACTTAATGATTTGGTTCGCCGTAATGATAACTCACCTTTAATATTTTTGATTCTTTCATTTTGTCGTTCCATTTTTTTTTTTTTAAAAAAAAAAAAAGTTGATATTAATTGAAATTAATTTTTAATATGTATATATATATATTTCTGAAAAAAAAAAAAAAAGAAGGAAGAGAGGATGAAATAATAATGAAATACGCTTTTTAAAATGAATTGTTAAAGTTTAGGTTGGATAGAAAAAATAAAATAAAATGAAGAGGAGTAAACAATACAAAAGCTACGAAATGATTAAAAAATAACAAAGGAGACTAAAAGTATTCTATTTATACCTCTATTTTTTCAAATATATATATTTACAAATACGCATTTATTTTGTTATTATTGTTATTATTTTTTTTAACTAAGCATTATCTTTATCATCTAGATTCATTGAAGCTTAAAAAAACCCAATCAAAATGGAACGGAAAAGAATTTTTGCCGATAGCTTTTATTATAAATAGAAAAAAAAGGAAGGGAAAAATCATGTAATAAAATAATTGATGGAAAGGGGGGAGAGAGAGAGAGAGAGAGAGAGAGAGAGAGAGCATACACGTAAGTTACTATATTTGACCTCTACGTCTGATATATATATATATACTACGGACCTTTAAAAAAAAAAGACCAAGTTCAAGTATAAAAAGAGAAAACGCACAGACCACTTTTTCATTACTATTGTAAAAAGATTTTTTCCATTAGGAGGTGTTGTCTTTTTATTTACGTTGCAATGGTTGCTCCTGAATCATTATCCTGTTTAACCTTCTCCTTTTTTTTTTTTATGTAGAATTCCGAAACGATTCATTGTTGTATAGTATTATCATTATCATCTTTTTCATTATACATATATCAACCGCCATTATTAGTATCCCCTTTTACCTTGCAAATAATAGCAATAATATTAATAATAATACTAATAATGAGAATAACAATAATAATCTGTAATAAAATAATATTAATAAATCTAATTTATATATATTAGTGATAATGCTTATTTATTTATTTATTTAATGTATGTATGTATTAAAAAACTGCAATATGAAAATCAAAATAAAATAACACCATTTTATTCTATTTTTATTATTATTATTATTTTACCTTAATACAATGATAAAACATTTTAATCTAACCTTTTGATCAATCGATCAAGATGAATAAATGTATCAAGGTTTTTTATTCGGATTCTTAAATTCTAATTTTCTTAATCCCATAGCAGCATATCGATTTTTTTCTTGTCGAGTTGCAATATTTGTATCGGGTCTAAAGTTGGATTTCAATATTCTTCTGACGGCTTCAGTTGATATCTTGAATTCTGTAGCCAAAGTTACTGTGTTATATTGGTCAGGTTTCTGTTCATATATATAATTTATTTATTAGAATGATAGTTGTTATAAAAAAATATTAAAATTATATAATGTTATTATTGTGGTTATTATTATTATTATTTTATTTACCAATTTATTAAGAGTTCTTATTTTATCCATAGTATCTCTCGATACCCTTTTGATCGGTTTCCAATCTAGTTTTTTCTTGTCAGAAGTTTTAGTAGTGGTAGTGGATAGATTATTAAAGGGTTTAGTGGATTTATACCTTAGTGATCTTGTTATAATAATAGATGAATCTTTTATTATTGTTGAAAAAGGGCGAAGCAATACAGTATTGATCATAGTGTATATTGTATATATATATATATATATATATATATATAAATATAAATATATATGTTATTGTTTTTTTTTTAAAAAAAAAAAAAAAAAAGAGTGCTGTGGAAAAAAAAAAATTGAAAGGCAAGCGTAAAAAAGTTGAAATTCCGCTGCTTATTTTTTTTTTTTTTCAAAATTAATTTTTTACTTTTTATTTTTTATTTTTCATACAACTGGCATTTAAACGGCTTTTTCATATTACTCTTTAGCTTTTATATAATTTAAATTATAAATCAATTATTATAACCCAAATTCCAACTAGTTCATTTTTTATTTCAAGTAAAAAAGAATAGATTATAAAATAGTCGCCACTTTTTTTTTTTATAAAAAAAAAATATGAAATAATACAATACATTACAATATATAAATAAAAATCATATATAACAATACAAGTCATATTATCATTGTTATTAATAAATGTAATTTTAAGAAAATATCAAGTTTACAATAAAACTGAGGAATATTTGTATGACAGTGGATAAAATATGTTAACGTGATAATCATTTTTTAAACTAATACTGATAAGGTAATTTATACGTAGCCTATATATATACATATACTCTATACTTTTTTATATCATTTGTTAAATTTATCTAATAGCAAATTAAACAACCTTCCATCATTTCATTCCAATTGTTTAAAATGTATAGACACAATTGTTTTTTTTCTTTTCAAGTAGATGTGTATATGCGTGGCTCAATTGGATGTGGCAAACTTAACATTACAACCTAGTATTTTCGATATGATTGGCTTATCTTAATCTTGTCAAATTTTTAAACTTCATGGTGCTACAAAAAGTTTACCAAAGTTATTCTATTTCTAATTTATTATCACTTGTTTTGGCCATAAAAAAAAAAAGAAACTAAAAAACCATATGGGCCAAATCCAAATATCTTTTTATATAAAGCTAAGATAAAATAAAATTTAGGTAAAGGCATATATTTTATTTTATTTTTTTTAAAAAAAACACATAATTAAGAGAAGGCGGTAAAATCATTTATTGTTGGAAAAAAGAAATAATCTTCAGTATATTCATTATACAAGAAGAAATTGGAAAAAAAGTCCACGATCGACGGCAACAAATTGAATGTATATATATATCAGTCATCATAATTATTATTTTCAAGTCGTTGTGAAAATAAAATCAGTAATAAAGTATTACTATAAATATAACCAATACAATCAATGCATCATAAATTAAGTATCACCTATCATCACCAACATCAGCCTCTTTTATATATAAATATATAACCTATTATTAACAAATATCACCAAAATAAGAACAAAAGATAAAAAATAAAAATAAAAAATATAGGCAGTTTCGTCTATCAATTTTTGGATTTAATTATATATATACTCAGTGATTAATATAATTTAGAATAACAAACAAATCTCCCCTTTATATTATATTTAAATGGCGAAACAATAATTTGATGAAATTAACCGAGAATATGGGTATGTTTAAGAATTTTTTTAGTGGTGAATTAACCCTATTTTTAATTCCATAGTTAATTAGAAGAAAGGTACTATATTTATCAAGATGAATTTATTTATCAAAAATAAAAATAAGTTTATTTATATATAGATGTAAAAATAAAATAATGCGAATAAAAAAAAAAAAAAAGTTGACCCATTATGTACTTGACTATGTAAATGATGAAATATATGTGTATATATATAATCTTAAATAAATACGTATGAAAATAAATAAAATAAAAAGAGCATGTAAGAAAAGTGTATATAAATAAGTAAAAATAAATAAAAATAAAAATAAAAAACATACAAAATAAAAACAAATAAAGCAATAACAAACAATAATAATAACAGTAATAGTAATAATAATAATAATCAAAAAGCATATAAAAAAAAATTCATAAAAAAAAAACTATATATAAATAGGGTATAAGGAATGAATATAAACAATATAAAATTAATGAGAGTATATATATATTAAAAGGAAGAGAATGGAGGAGAGGATTTTCTACGGCGATTAGGTTTATTCTTTAAATCTAAAAATAAAACACCAGTCTTTGGATGTGTATTGACAGGAGGGGATTTTGGAGGGGGAGGGGGAGATGGAGTAGGAAGAGAAGGTAGAGGAGGAGGAGAGGAAGATGTAGGAGATGATGAAGCAGATTGATGGTTACTAGAATTGTTTTCCATTATCGATGGAGAAGAATGGATTTTTAATAGCTTAGCTCTTAAAGCTTCCATGACTTGGTCATGGTCTAAAGGAGGTTGGGGTTCTTTATTCATTAATTGTAATTGCTGTTGTTGTAGCTGTAATTCTTTTTGCTGCTGACTCTGTCTTTTAATATTCGTTGACCACTTTAAAACATGCGTACTTGATGAAAAGCCTGGTAAAGAAGACGTTGATAACTGCTTTCGTTTATGTTTTTTGTTTTGTTTTTTTTCAATTAGCTTCCCTCCACCTCCATTCCCACCCACTTCATTATGGTTACTATTATTATATTTATTTAATGAAGAGGATGACGATGAGGTTAAAGTTGGTGAAACAATTGTTTTACTATTGTTATTATTAGTCGAATAAAAAGCAGATTCAACCAATGGTGAATGAGAGGAAGAGATGGAATCAGGTAATGACGTGACGGAATGAGAAGAAACAATTGGGTTATGATCTTGGTGTTGGTAATTATTTAATAAAACAGAAGAAGAAGAAGAGGAAGACGGATTCATAGCAAAATCATTTTTATTACTAGTATTAATGGGTTCATTAAAAAAATCGATTGGTTGATAATTTTGATCTGATAAGGAAAATGATTGTGAAGGGGAAGATGTTATTAATACAGGATCATTTGTATGATGACCATGATCAACTAATGATTGATTGGTTTGTAATGAATAAGACCAGTGATCATCTGAACGGTTATTGTTATTATTATTATTATTATTATTATCTATTAAAATATATGTATGTATATATATATACATATATATATGCAAATTAATATATATATATATATATATATATATTTTCAACATACAAAAAAAAAAAAAATTTTTTTTAATCTTACTTTGTAAATCTAATGAATAAGGAGATAATTGAAAATCTTGTTGCATTTCGTAATCAATATATTTCTCTTTTAAACGATTTTCTTGTATTTGACGAATTTCTTGTGCTGATTTTCTCTACAATTTTTATTTTTTTTAAAAAAAAAAAAAAGTTAATTTCTTTTTTTCAGAAAAATAGAATATAATTTTAGTTACATACTTCATTTTCTTGTTCTTTTGCCAACAAAACATGCTGCATAAGGTCAGAATCATTTTTATTTAATGATAATAAATCATTAATAGATAATTGAGTAATATCCCAATTACCATTTTGTTGTTGTTGCTGTTGTTGATGATGATGATGATTTGTATCATCATATGGCAATAAGGTCATCATGAAGAAGAACAAAAACAAGAAGAAGAAGAAAAAGAAAAAGAGAGAGAGAGAGAGAGAAGAGGGAAAAAAAAAAAAAAAAAAAAAGTTAAAAATATCTCTCTTTTTACCTTTTTTTATTATTATTAGTGTTTACACACCGTGCACCATTTATATTTTACTCCTCAATTTTTTTAAAGTTCTCTCACTCTCTCATTGAAGGATCGGGGTTCTAATGTTATATATTACATTTTTTTTTTTTTTTTTTTTTTTTTAAAATAATTATTTTATTCTAAACAGCCACTGGAAATAGATTTATCCCGATTGGATCAGGGTTTAAATTAAAATAAATTATGACATGATTCTTGTAAAAAACCTATTTTATTATTATTTGCCATTTATATAATAATAAAAAAACAAAAAAAAGCTTAATCTATATTAAAAAAAGTAGAATCCTTCGTTCATTCGTTTCGAATCACTTTTTATTATGTAAAAATAAAAAAAATAGAAAACGAATCACTTAAAAGGCAATCCATAGGTGATACGACCAATGAATAAAAATAAAACAAGGGTGAATAGAGTTAACTAAACAGTCTATTGTTAGTTACAATTGTCATTGTGATACACTTTCCCTAAAATACTTTATATATATATAAATAACTAATAGTCTTGTGGCTGGTAAGGGAATATTATTAAAAAAAAAATAACCTGGTATTAAGTTTATAAAGTTATTTTTGGAAAAATAATTAGAATTAAAACTGCGCTATAGTTAAAAATAATCTACCAAAGTATAATTCTTTTTCATTTATGTGTGCATCTTTTTTTTTTTTCTTTAAAAAATAAATAGAATCAATGGTAGTAATATATAGATTTATATATATATATATATGAATATATATATATATATAAATCTATATATTAACTATTATGGTAAGTTTCTCGATCAAAAACCTTGGCAACCTTTGTCTTTTCCACCACATATAAAAAGTCTTTTCAAAACCTTGGAAAAAAAGAAAAATGGAAAAAAAAAATGCATTTCATTTAAAAGTATCTTTTTTTAGATATTTGTTCAAAACTGGTTTTTAAAAAAAAATATATGGCTAGCTTTACCCCATTTTCAGTAATTATTGACTTTTTATTACTACGCATTTTATTATTAAAACTATTTTTATAAAATAAATAAATTATAATAAAGAATGATATCATAAGATCAAGTTACTAATTTATTATGTAATTCATTCTATCTCTAATCTATCTTTTTCCCTTTTTTTTCCTTATATTATTTAAAAATAGACAAAATAGGCTTCGGCCGAGGAACGTATAATCTTTTTATGGAAAATAATGATTTTTTTATTATATTTAGAATAAAATGATTTTTTATTTATTATATATTATTATTTATATTATTATTACGATTATTATGATTATGATTATTATTAAAAAAAAAAAGCTTATTTCTTTTCACGTAAATCGACTTTAAATTCAGATTGTACCGTAGATCTAACAGTTTCTTGAATTTCATTAATTTCTTCATTGGTTACATTTCTATAATAATACAATATAAATAAAAATAAATTATAATTATCATTAAAAATCATTGAATATATATATATATATGTATACATATATATATAAATAGAGTTATTCATAATAATAAAATTTAATTATAGTTACCTATCCATTGATCTATATATAATTCTATAACATAAACTTCTCTTTTTTGTTTTTGGATGTGTAAAATCATCAATCTAAATTTAATTTATATATAAATAGTAATTAAAAAAAATAAAAAAAAAAACTCATCATCATCAGTGATTCACATATCTTTATATATATATATATATATATATTAATTCCCCTCCAACTATATTTATAGATTATTATTATTATTATTATTATTATTTAATACCAATTTAACATTTTCTACAAGATCACCAGCTACTCCACGAACAGTTTCACAAAAATTATTATCATGCCATTTTTCATTAGATTCAGGTAACCAAAAAGAAATATCTTTTATACAAGGAGGGTATTTTGAAAATGGTTGGAATTTATTGATATGACCGGGTGTGAATTGTTCAATAAATCTTTCATCTTGCGACCAAAACAAACGAATATCAGGAATACCAAATAATACCATGGCTAGTCGCTCTAATCCCATCCCAAAAGCCCATCCTACCGTTTTATTGCCCTGTTTATTTTGATTCAACAATGCTTGCTGCACAATCCCACATCCTAAAACTTCTAACCACTCCCCTTGGTAATAGATTTCAACTTCATAACTTGGGCTAGTAAATGGGAAATACGCTTCAATCCATCTCACTTTCAAATTTGGTTCCGATGCAAACAAGTGGCATATCATGCTATTAATAGAATGTTTCAAATGAGCTACTAATGGCTCTATCACTTGCTGATCATGGCATGCTTGAATTGGGTTGCCACCATGAATCACTGTGTCATCAATCACTTCAATGTTTTCTGGAATAGGCTTGGCATTATTTAAATCTTGTTGGATCTTTTGGATCGTTATTTGGCTATTATTATCATCAACGTGATCAAAATATGCTAACCCCTCAATTTGATGGAATACCGGATAATGTGAACTGTCAATTTCATCTCGTCGATACACGTCCCCGCTAATTAAAAACTTGCGTGCTCCCGATGCCAATCCTTGTAGTTGGTGTGCTGATGTGTGTGCTCTTAAAACTGTATCCTTGTTAAAATAATAATTATCAGATTTGGTCCGACTGGGATGGTCTTGAGGTATTAACAAATCATCAAAGTTTTGTTTGGTACTAACAATAGGCGATAAATCATTAAACGCTTTGAAATCTTGAAAATGCCCTTCTATTAACTGACGGATAATACTAATAGGATTACGGGATTGTAAATGAAGTCGTCGATCTAACTTGGATAATACTGCTGGTGTCACATTGGTCCATTCATCCCTTGGGTATTCTTTACCATGTACTTTTACTGAGGTTTCTGTAAATACTGCCCCTGGTATTTTTTTTTTTTTAATACAAAAAAAAAAGGCATAATTTTTATTATTATTATTGGTTGTTTTTTTTGTTTATTGTTTATTTTATTATATTTTTTTTTTTTCTTCAAAAAAAAAAGATTTAGGTGAATAAATTAAATCTACCTGAATCATTATGAGTAGAATACCATGATTGTTGACAGATAATATTTATTGTTCTCGACTTTGGATAAGTTTTTAAACTTGTTGATATACGAAATAAATTAACTTTAAGCATATTTCTTTTTATAAAAAAAAATGAAAAAGAAAAAAAAAAAAACTAGAGCCTGTCAGTTAGAAAAGGTCGCTATTTGAAAAAAAATTATTTTACTTCAACACCATTGCAGCTTTTGAAAATCCATGAACATTAAAACACAGCCACTGTATTCATATATATATATATATATATATTTAAAAGAAAGAAAAAAAAAATAGTATATAAATATTGAATCCATAATGATACTTGTATGAATTTTATTATTTACTTACAGTTATGAAATTTCAATTGTATTTTACAATTTATTAGGAGAAAACATAGTAATATTGATGTTATGAGTATGTTGAAAGTATAGTTTTAATTATAATGGAATTATTAGATTGATTAATGGTGTTCGTACAAGAAAAGGAATATAATGGATGGTTATGATAAATGGTGAAATTGGATGTCATGCAAAATAATTGCAATAATTATAAATATATAAATTAGCTCTTGTTTATGCAAGACCCTTTTTTTTTCTTTTAGATTCTAGTTCTTTTCTTTATTCAGGCTTTCGAATAATACTCCGCTATTAAAAATTACCTTTCTTCATTAGTATTGGTAATATAGAAAATATCTTTTTGACAAATCATTCTGTTGCATGGTAAAGTAATCGGATTCTTGCTTTCTTGCCTTCTTTCTTTTGATTGCTTTTTTTTATTTTGACTTTTGTTTTCAATTTCCGTTATTCTTCTCCTCTTCTTTTTTTCTCTTTTTCTTTTTATAATGTTGAAGATTTAGCTACTAGATTTGCAAACGTTAAAGAAGAAAAAAAGATATAAATATTAATATATATTAATAAAAGAAGAATATTTAAAAAAATCCAAATTTTGTGGCCAATGTACTATATATAGTTTGTTTATATTCCTTTGAATGATAAGTACTTTTTAATTATCTTTTCTTGTATTAGTTGACCATATAATTGGTCTTTATTGTTTTTAATAAGATGAAAAGGTATTTCTTATTAATAAATGCTTTCATTATGTATAAAAAAGAAGAAAATAAACTTGTATTATGCTATAAAATGATGATTCTTTTAAACCCTAAAAAAGCTGAGTTTCAATTACGTGAATTTTCAGAACTGATATTTTGAATTCAAAGTTTCCTTATTCCTTCAATTTTTTTTTATTTCTATTATAAACTTATATATATATATATATATATATATATTATAATACATTATTTCTTATTTATATAATTGTTACTATTACCATTATTACTAGACTTTTATTTTTTTTATCATTTAACATACATATATTAGAAAAAATAAATAAAAATGTTCAGTTTTGGAGATGAAGAAGATGATGACAAGTTTATTAAATCGATCCAACCTTTACCTAAACAAACCATAGAACGTGCAGTATTTACAGCACCTGAATTTGATCCTGATTCTTTTCTTTCTAGTCGACGTCATTTGGGTTTAGAACGATTAAAAATGGAACTCAATAGTCATCTTAAACTATTAAAAAACGAGCTGATTGAACTCATTAATCATGATTATCAAGACTTTATTAATTTATCCACAAACTTGAAAGGTGTCGACAAGTCTATTGATAATCTTCAAATGCCTCTGATTAGAATGGAAAGTCAAGTCAAGGTAAAAAATTAAAAATAGGTTGCTTTATCAAGAAATATAAATAGAGGTACATATAAGATAACAAATAAAACGCGTTACTAATGCCTTTTTCTATTGTTCCTTTTTCCCAGGATTTAAGGTCTAATTTTGAAGGTGTTATAAATAGTCTTGAAAAACAATTAGAGAAACGTGGACGTTTACAAGAAAAAAAGGTATGTATCATCATTATTATCAGCATACATTTATGTACTTGTATTAACATCCATCCTAAATTTTATACATATGTATGTTAATTTATCCAATATAGGCTTGTTTAAAATTATTACTCAATATTCATGAATCAGTATCAAAAGTGGAGGATCTATTGGAAATTAATGCAGATATAGCGAAAGAAAAACCAACAGTACCTACTAAAGATGTAACAAAAGTAACGACAAGTACAACACAAAATGATATATCTACTGTTCAACCTGGTTCGAATATAGATGAAAAGTAAAGTATAATTGTATACATAAGGCTTTTTGAGTGATTAGGATATTAATATATATATATATTATTATTATTATTATTATTATTTTAAAAATAATAGTTTGGGTAAACAAATAGAACGTGTAGCTGTGGAATATAATCAAATGCAACATTTGGTGAATAGAGGAAAACACCTTGCTTTTGTTAATGAAAATGAATGGGTAAAAAAAAATTATATACACAAAAGTGATACATATATTAGAATAAAATCAAAATCAAATATTGTTTCTAATTTTCATTCATCTAATTATTTTTAATCATTTTCGATAATAGAGAATCACTCGTATTAAAGACACATTACAACATAAATTATCGAAAGCACTATCAATAGCATTAAATAAAATGATGGAAGATCAATTAGATAAATCAATTAAGCAATCAATGATACAATGTTTACGTACTTATGCACTTGTAGATCAAACGCATATCGCAGAAAAAATCATCCGTGAAGAATATATTAAAGTCTTTTTAAATAAAACTGTGACACGTGAAGCTGTAGAATTACCCCGTTCATCATCATCAACATCAATCACAACAACAACATTAAATGACAACTATCCTTTAGTAATTATGTATAATAAAATTTTATTATTTGCTACTAATGATCTACGCCCTATCTTGGAAATTACACAACAGCTTTTAAAAGGCACCAATTATGAAATATTGGTTAATTCTTTATGGACGGAACTTGTAGAACAAATTAATAAAAAATGTTCAAGTATATATGCTCCTGGCCAAACAGAAGTTTGTCATAAGGTAAATAAAAGTAAAAATAGATAATTTAAACTTGGATATAAATATAAATATATAGTGTTTATTGATTTGTCCATTTATTTTGATTTTGATTAGAATTACACTGCTTCCATACATTTTATGGCTGGATTAGAAAATTTATTTACAAGCAAGAAATCACTTCTCTATTTTAGAAATCACCCAAGTTATAATGAATTTATGAAAAGATGGCAGCTACCTGTTTATTTTCAACTTCGGTAAGTATTAATTATATAAACACAATACCTTTTAAATCATCCATTATTCATATGCACATGGTGGTTGACTTATTTATTTGAAAATGAATTAGGTTTAGAGAAATTATTAGTGTAGTAGAAGATTATTTAAACGACCCAAAAAAAAGTGTAGCTTTGGATTCAGACATGCAAAATAATAAAAATACCTGTAAGTTTTTTATTTCCTCGTTATTATATTTTAATTACAATTTATTAATTGATATATTTTTATTTTACCGTATTTAAAATATATTATGGATAATAGCATTTATTTTACCTGGTACGATCACAATATCGCAAGCTATTGATAAATGTTGGGCAGACAATGTATTTTTATTTGTACTATCACATAAATTTTGGAAATTGACTTTACAGGTAAGTGTATATAAGTTTTATAAAATCATTATTATATTTATTTTTGATTTAAAACCCATTTAATATATATATATATATATGTAATATGATAAAATCTTTTTCTTCCTATTCTCTTTTTTTTTTTTTTTAGTTACTTAGACGATATAATATTTGGGCAACAAATGTAATTGAGTATATATTAGAAAAACAACAAAGTAGTGATGGTGATAAAAATAACAATAACAATAATAATAATCGATCTGGATCTTCAGCAAATAATAATTCTAATGATTTAAAGGCAACGGATGAAAAACTAATGGTTATATTATCTAACGATACAGATAATCTGATATCTATAGTAAGTATATTTTCATCTTTTTTATATTATTACTATTACTATTATTATTATTATTAGTATCCCTTTTTTAATTTTTATTTATTTTAATATTATTTTAACATAGACAAAAAGTAAAATAAATAACATGATTTTTCCTAAACTTCCAAACGAAATCCAAGATATATCACTACTAAAAGGTAAATGCCAAGCATAACAATAACTATAATAACAAAAATCACGACAACTTTGAAAGTAAACTAATATATATATATATATATATATATATATATATATATATACTATTCATTTATATAGAAAGTATGGATGAAATACTACAAGACATAGAAACATCAACAGGGCAGGAATTAAATAGACGAATCACTGGTATTCTTAGCAGAAGATGTACAGAATCATTAAAAACATTAGTACAAAGTGTTTTGCGTCACTATCGAAACACAAATAAGCCTCCACCAAATGAACCATCTTATTTTATACCCAACATTTTTAAACCTTTCAAGCATTTTATTGAACAAAATCGACAATGGATTAATGAAACAAAAGAAAAGACTTGGGCGGCCATGACCATTGATTTAGTTATTATAAAGTAAGTTAAAAAAATAAAAAAATAAAAAAATAAAAATACTATATAAAGCGAGTATTCAATAAATTATTAATTTACATTTGCATATTATTTTTTAATACTTTTTAATGAAAATAGATATAATTTACTTGTTAGTGATACTTTAATCAACATGAAAAAACAAGATGATGCATTAAAGAAAAATATATGGGGAAAGAAAAATGTATTAGCAAAAAGTATATTAGGTACCCTTGGTAAAGAGGATAATACAATGTCTGATAGTGAAAAAATTCAGTTGCAATTTTTATTAGATGTACAACAGTTAGGAAACGAGGTATAGATATATAAATATAATATATAGTTATTGAAAGATATTGAAAGAGTATATAATTAATTAATTAATTTATATATGTAGCTCGAAGAACTAGGTGCAGATAAAAATCAATTAGAATGTTACTTAAAATTGTATCAAGTTGTTCAACCATTTGGTAATAAAATTAATATATATTTATACAAATATGTAACGAACAATATGATTTTTTTATTTATTTATTTTTATTAATCTATTATATTATTTTTTATACTTTTATTTTATTTATTTAGAACATTTATTAATAAAAGAACCTGTACAATAAATATAATTACAATTCATAATCAATTTAGAAATTTATTAACTAGAATAAATTTTGGATTTAATATTATTAATTAATAAATAATAGTAATATATATAAATATATATATCCTTTTTATATTTTTTTATTTTGTTTTTAATTTTTTTATTTTTTTATTTTTAATATCATGATATGCTTATGTTGAATGAGATTCTATAATGGTTGTCCATCCAGTTCTTTGTTGATCACGTTTGCCCCAACTAAAAAATCATTAATAATAATAATAAAAATATGAATGAGAAAAAAATGAAAAAAAAAAAAACTCTTTGACCGTCTATTTAATATATAATAATACTTACAGTTCTAATAGTCTTTCACCATTTGGATTTGTTACCGGATGATAAGCAGCAGTAGGTAAAAGAGTTTCCATTACATTATAAATAAAAGCAGGTTTGGCTTCAGTCATTTCACCAGGAATAGGAGGTTTAATATAATCAAATACACAATCAGGATTACGTTGATGTCTTAATTCGGTATCGCCTTCCTTTCTGAAAATCAATAAACTTAATTTACTTTTATTAAAATAAGCTGATGGCTTTCTACTAATTTGATTGTTAATGTTTTTTTTAATCCAACAAAAGTTTTCTACATATTTAAATCCCCATCCTTGTGTAATACGTACAAGTTCACGAATCCATTCTTTTTCAACCCATATAAATAAAAATCCGGCTTTCACAATTTCATCAATATTTAATCTCGCTAACTCATGGATATGTATTTTTCCTGGTGTTGGTGCTTCATCTGGTAATAAAAGTGGAGGATCCATGTAGACGGCAACAAAATTTTTTCCAAAGGTCGTTAAATCCAATGATAGTATATCTTTTACTTTCATTACCCTATAATATATAAATATATATGTTTGTACCATAAAATAAAATAAAATAAAAATAATATACAATTAAATTATTAGAAGTTTTTTGTTTCTGTTGTATATATATTTATTTTTTAAAAAAAAAATTGTGTTACCTTGCCCCAACAGACGATTTTTCTTTTTCCACTACATCCATTTGCATAATTGAATGTGCCCATGATCTTGGAATTGGATCACCTGGAATACGAACATATGTGGGTAAACTTGGATCAATCATACTTTATGTTTTTTTTTTTAAAAAAAAAAATATAGTTCATTAATCATATTTAATTTGAAAGCGTGCATATATTCTGTTATTATTATTTATTAAAAATAAAATAAAATATATTTGTCTAAATACCTAACACGTTTCTTCACCATATAGTATGATCCATCCCGATCTTGAACTTGAACTTGCATAATTTTATATCTTTCTAATATCCTTTCACGATCATATCTACCACCACCAATACGTTTTTGACCTGTAGAAACTCGAGGCATTCTACTACGCAATTTACGTCCTTTTTTACGGGGTGCTTCGCCAAATTCTAAATCCCAGAATGCATCATCCACATGAATATAATCACTATATATTTTTATATTAAAAAAATATAGTAATAACATAATAATAATAATAATAATAATAATAATAATAGTAGTAGTAGCAATAATAAGTTTCATATGATTGATATATATATATTGGGTTTTCTTTTCTTTTCTTAATAAAAACTTACTCCTCTTCATAAATTTCTTCAGTATTCCCATCATTAAATTCCACTTGCCATAACTCCATATCATCCATATCATCGATTGCAATTGAATCCATCATAGCGCTTTTCACTGAAAAAGCCGAAGTCCGTTTAAACACTTCTTGTAGCTGTTCTTCAGTTAAAGGCTGTGAAGTATCAGGTATATCCATCATTGTATCCACATCAAGTAGATCTAGATCGGTATCCCTTGTTGGTGTTGATGAAGACGATTCAGGTGTGTTATTACTGGATTCATCGTGACTCTCATTGTTACTATTAGGATCTGTTGTTGTTTGTGATGGCGGTGATGAAGAGGATGTTGATGTAGGAACGACGGGATCTGATTTGACAGCCATACTTTGAAATTCTCTTTGAATCCGATCTAACTCTTCAAACTTTTTCATAATAGCCTCTACTGATTCTTCATCTTCTACGTAACCAACATAATGTACATTACTTTTATTTAAGAAAGATTGAAAAAAAAAAATGAAAAATATATATGAATAAAAACATCCTTTTTTTTCATTCGAATCAAATGTAATTTTTTAAAACAAAAAGTGGAATAAAAAATTTGCTCATTCCATATTCATATGATTCATATTTACCTAACTGTTTTATTGTTAACATTATTTTGCTTTCTTTTTCTTCTAGGACGATCTGACATGACTAAAATTTATTTTAAATTAATGAATGTGGTATATATATTAATATAATAAAGCGCGTTATGTAGTATTAAAAAAAGGTAAAGAAAAAAAAAATGAAGGGAAGAAAAAAAAACAATAACGCGATTTTTAAAAAAAAAATACGCGGACCGAATTTTTTTAAAATTCAGCACAAACAAGAAAAACACTACCATTTTAACGTTAATATTTTATATTATATTAATTTTACCAGTTTTCTAAATATCAATAAATTACTGTTTAATATTTTTTTTTGAATATCATTATTATCAATCTATCTATTAAAAAACTATTTCTTAAATAGCCATCTATTTAATGTTATGAAATGAAAATAATATTCTGTTTCCTAACTTTGTATTGTACCTTCATTTTTTTTTCAAAGTCAACACCGATTATCTAAATATGTCAAGTTGCTATTTTACAGTTGGTATATAAATACATATATATTGATCAAGAATATATATATATATATATATATCAGCTTGTTTTACGACTTCATATATTATTAGTTTCAACTCCAGAACTACTAGTTTAAAGAAAAAAAAAATCTACAAAATATTTTTGATTCAATGGGTTATCTATATATAATCAAAAGACACTGCTTTTTTATTTACAAAATATGATGATATAATAATGATATGATGTATAATAAAAAAATATAATAGTAAAGGAAAATCTTCAAGATATTTAATTTAAGACTTCCAGGATTTAATGATACTACCAAAATATAATTTTGCAAAAATTATATTAGATTTTCTAATTGATTTTACTCTTGAGAGAATATTAGACAATAATCAATACTTTATTATTATATTATATTATTTATTTTGTCTGATTTCATTTTTATTCATATAATATATAGAACACAAATATACAAAAAATTTTGTTCATGATCCATTCAAGGCGTAGAATGATGATGCCTTGGGTTAAAAATCATTTTGTGCACATAAAGATAAGTGAAAAAAATAGGATATATATTTTATTTAAAATGAATATTAAAAAAAAATAAGGAATATTATTACTATTAACGATTACGATAATTGATTATTATAAAGCATTATTTTTTAATGATCTGGAGAATATTTATCCACCATAGCTTTCCAAGAGCTTTGTTCTCTTTGTAAAGATTCAGCATTAGATTGATCTGTATATAACATGTAATAAGCTGTGAAAGGTTTATTTACCACCATACCCTTTTCAGTACAAGCACTATTCTCAGGACGAGCACCATCTAAAGTATTCAAACGTACAATGTATTTTGCATGAGATAAGTAGCCTTCAGAAGATGAAAACAATGTCTTGGTTAAATGGTCATCTAAATTATCTTTATCTCCTCTTTCTGCTCTATCCTTTTCTCTAGAGGTTGTTGATAATGGTCGAGCAGAAGATGTCCATGATCCATCAGGAAGGTAATAGAACGTAGAATAGATATCCATAGGATCGGATCTTTTTTATTAAAAGAAAAAAAAAAGAAGATAAAATGAAATAAATGATTATTATTACTGCTATTTTTTTTTTTTTTTTTTGATCTCTTAATTTTTTAAACAATTATGTATTTTTATTATTATCATTACTATTGTTATTATTATTATATATTATCTTACTTTTGCTGTTGTTGGCCTTGAGTAATATTCAATGGAGCAATAGATAATTGACCAATTTCAGTACCTTCTACATCATAAGGAGCGGATTTTCCTTTAGTAGCATATAAAAAGGTATGTGTTTGAACATTATACCAACGTTCAAACCCATCCTTTTCGGGATTACATTGGTAAAATCGATTTCCTTTACCATACCAAACATCATATAATCGATGACCTTCGGGTGGTTGAAGACTTTCTTTAACATCTAAACTACCGGGTACTTCACTATCTAAGAAGTATTCTAAGTTGTCTGCTTTACATACATTTATAGCTGCCATGGCAACTGCCATCATAATACTTAAAGTTCTCATTGTTTTTTATGGATATATATAAAAAGGTCTAGAAAGAGAAGAAAAAAAAAAAAGTAAAAAGATGATCATTTTATTTATATCAATGAAAAAAAAAAGTGATAGGCGATTTTAAAATTTTTTTAATATTTTTTTTTATTATTAAAAAAAATAACGATATTATTATTTAGGTGATTATATTAAAATATTTTAAAAAGTTGATTTAAATTAAGTATAAAGTACAATGTATTAAAAATAATAGGTAGAAAAATAAATAAAAGCATTAATTTGGGGTGTATAAAAAAAAAGAAATTGATAAATTACAAAAAATACATATTCTAATCTAATTCCTTGTTATAATACTAATAAAAAATAAAAAATAAAAAACGTGAATTTTCTATTCTAAATGTATACATCATATTCTATAAATATATATATTCGACATTGTACTTACAGGAAGATTGGAAGATGATTCTGGACCTTTCAATAATTTGAGCAGGAATCGCTATATTAAAAAAAATTAAAAATATATATAAATAAACAAAAAAAATCCCGATTATTAAATTAATTGAAAAGAAAAAATAAATAGTATATAATATTCCAATTTTACCTTAATATGGGATATTCTAAAACAGATAAGAATGACAATAGCAATAAACAACCATAAAGATTTATCTTCTACAGAAATATCGTTATTTGAACCAATACTAGAGAGCTGATGTTGATCATGGTTAGCTGATTGGACATGAGGAGAAGATGCTATTGCTGGAAGATCTTTATTAATAAATTCGGGGGCATCTTGTTGTAAAGCGTCCAAAGCTTGATCTAATGTTTCTCCAATATGGTCTTGCTCAGTGATATCTATAGCACCTTGTTCAATGGTTTCTTCTTCCTCTTCTTCTTGCTCTATTACTTCATCACTTTGTTGCTGTTGTTCTATTTCTTCTTCATTGATAACTTCATCCCCGGTTGGAAAATTGTAAGACATATCAGAATAGTCTTTTACTTCTTCATTAGATGATAATAATGCATCATCATCGTCCCAAACATTATTATTACTATTATTATCCTTTTCTTCATCGACTCCTTTATTATCCAATGGTGTAACATCATCTTGTTCTTCAATATTGGCTTCTTCATCATCCACTATTTCTTCTTCTTCTCCTTCTTCTCCTTCCTCTTCTTCTACTACTTCAGCTAATTCGTCATCTTCTTCCATGTTATTCTCTTGTTCACTTTTATCATCTTCTAATAGTAAATCATCTACTGTTTCTTCATCTGTTATATTCAAAGAATCATCATCATTATTATTTGTATGTTGAGAATCAGGTACCAATACCACATCTTCATCGTCCTTATTATTATTGTCCATATCCCAAGTTTCATCGACAATGTCTTCATCCACGACATCTAATTTGCCTTTTTCTTGTTCTTCTTCTTTTTCTAGTTCTTGTTGTATTAATTTTTCTTCTTCTTCTTCGGCGAGTTTTTGTAACTCAATATCATCAATTTGGTCTAAATTCATTGTATCATCTTGATCAATACTTTGTTCTTGTTCTTCATCTAAAGTAGCTATGTCAAAAATATTATTGGAATGGTCTTGTTGTTGTTCTTCGCTTGACAGAGATTCATCTTCTTTGGATAAGAAATCAACTGGAACGGTTACATGATTATCATCTTCTAAAGTGGTATCAGATTTTAATAAGTTATTGTTATTATTATTTTCTTTGTATAAATCCATTTATAATAAGGTTTCTATAATAATTATATATATATGTATATGTATATAATATAAATGTAAAAAAAAATAAATAAAAAAAAATAGATAGAAGGAAGGAAGAAAAAAAAATTAATAGCGGCTTTCGAAAAAAAAAAAATTGGACTAAAAAATTTATATTTTTTAAACTTTAAAAAATGCCACTCAATTAAAAAAGTCAAAAATAGAAATCACTCTCATTTAAACTATTTAAAATCAGTTTGTACAACATAGTTACTTACATAGAAAAGAAATGGCAACTTTGGGGTAAAAATATATAACGAAACGAAGAAAAAAAAGCGTTTTTTTATTTTGCCAAATATCTACAATATTTTTTTATTCATAATAATAATAATAATAATAATAACAATAACAAATATATATATATAAAAACTAAAGCGAGGGATTTTTTTCTTTTTCTTTTCTTTTTTTGGTGAGGGTTATATGTATATATAAATAAATACGTACGTAAAATAAAAATAAAAATCATAAATTATACATAAGAATAAGAATAATAATACACTTAAAAAATAATAATAATAATAAAAATATAAAATGAAGGGAGAAATAAAAAAAAAAAATAATAACATTAAAAAAGGCTTAATAATAGTAATAATAATAATAAAAAAAAATAAACATATAATAAAAAAAAACAATCTTTTTTACACTTTTTTTTTTTAAATACTTTCAATCACTTTTTTTGAAGGATGATGATGGTGGTAATTAGGAGAAGAAGTTGGGGATGAGGAGGTTGGTGGTGAAGGAGAAGTAGAATAACGAAGATCATTGTTATTAGTGTTATTATTATCATGGCTATTACCATTGTCTTGATTTGCTGTATCCAAGGTTCCAGTAACGCCCATTGCAGAAGATAGTCGACGTTTTTGAATTTGTAATTGATGTTGTTGATGACTGACGGCGGTATTTAATCGGCCACTGGTTAAGCTATAATTTACCCCACCTAAAACGGATCCAGTAATCATGGTATCTAATCTTCTTCGATTTCTACCAGGTTTATTAAATCTTGCGGGTTCAAATGTTTGCCATACATATTGTGAACATTTATCAACATTTGGTAAATCTTGAATCATTTTAGCAATGGTATTTTTTCTTAGCCCAAAAAAGTCGGGTCCAACAGGATTATGACCATATTCTTGATTTCGAATAGCAAAAGCACGTCTAATTTAAATAAATATAAATAAATAAGTAAATATAAATAAATAAATAGATACAAGAAAAATAAATAAACATAAATAAAATATTTATTTTTTTTATTTATTTATTTTTTAATGTTTACCTAACAATTATAGTCCACACGGTGGTTGGCGTTGGCCCTGAATAAGTAACTAAACAATCATCTGCAGTGACTTCAAACTAGTTTGGAATAAAAAATACAAATAGTTTTAATTTGGATGTATATGTACATATATCATTGTTTCAAATTATGTAATTTTTTTTTATATTTTCCTTCTTCATATCTTAATTACCTTTGGTTCACGACCATTATCTAAAATACGACATGTATATTGAGTATCACTTTTAGCATCTACCATACTTCGGTACCATCTATTTTAAAAAAAAATAATAATAAGTAAAATATAATAAAATAAAGTAGTCTTTCTCTCTTTCTTTCTATATATATATAAAGGTTTACTTTCTAACAGTATAACCAACTGGGTAAACATAACGTTGATTATGATAAGCAGGTCGATCATATACTACCGTTCCTAAATCAACGACAGTCCAGGAATCAATTTCAACCGGTAAAATGTATTTTCCATGTTGATCTTTATCAACTTCATAATAAGTCCGAATAGCAGCTACTTGTTGAGATTGAGATTGTTGTTGTGATTGTCTATATTTATTATTATTATTATGGTTATTATTATTCATTGAATTGGTTGGTATACCATGATGTCTTTTCTTTTTTTTATTGCTTGGAGTATAAACAACAGGCATCATATTAATATCTTTATTATTATTGGTTTGATCAAAACTGGTATGATGCTGTTGATTGGTATGATTGATTGAATCAATAGTATTATTATTATTAGATGATGATGGAGGTGGTGTTGAAGATGATAAAGGAGGAGAAAAAGTAGCTGAAGAGGAACTTGTTGAAGAAAAAGATGAATGATGATGATAAGTATTATTATTTGCTGATAAAGTAGAAAAAGCAGAGCGAGGATCATTATCATGTTTAAATGGCATACTTGATGAATGAAAGGTTGAGGAGGATCGATAATAATCTGATGAAGAGGGCAATAATGGTTCGGGTCTAAATAAAGTATTAGGGTGATGTTGATGTTGATTATTCTGTGACAAGGGTAACGGTAATGGGGGAGAAGACATTTGTGAAATCATACTTGCAGGTGGAGGTAAACGAGGAGGAGAAGATGTAGGATTATTATTATTATTATTATAATTATTATTATTAGGATGAATCGATGGTAATAAAGTGGGAGACGTAGAACTGGCTGATAATGGTGTTGGTGGTGGTGTTAACTTTCTTCTTTTTAAAAATCTATTAAATTCATTATCATCATTTATTGATTGTTGTTGTTGTGGATTAGCTGTGGAATGTATACTACATTTACAATTTTGTGTTGATGATGATGAAGAAGATAATGATAATTGTTTAAAACCTTCGAAATCTTGTGATTGAAGTGCATTATAAAATTCTGTTTTACACCATTTTAAAGTCTAGAAGCATAATTAAAATAAATAATAAATAAATAAAAAGGAAAATTAGTCATTGATCATTTATTTAAAATATACATATATATTAATGTAAAATATTATTATTTACAGGTTGCAATTCAATATAAACATCAATGTAAGGTGGTTGATTAGATGAATAATTAAATTTTCCTTCAATTTGAGTATCGTTGGCATGTTGATCATCCATTACCCAAGACATCAAACCATGACCTTCCCAAATATATTTATCTTGTTGATCAAAATGATTCAATGATTCATGAAAATTAGCGGTATAAATAGATAAATCATGATCATGGCAAATCATATCAGGACTAAAACAATAAAAAAGAAAAAGATTGATCAATATTAACATCGTTTTTATGAACATCACGTGGCATTTGTTTTAAAAAGAAAAAATTCCATATTTAACTAAATAATAATAATAAATATATATATATATATATGTATGTATGTATGTGTGTGTGCGTTTTATAAAAGAATAGCCAAGTTTACCTTGAAGAACAAATAGACCATAAACATTTTTTTAAGGGTATTGAAATAATATTGGTATTCTGATCATATTTAGTTGATATTTGAAAAGTCGAAAGTCGCGTAGATGTACTACCTCGTAATGAATAATAAACTTTAACTATCAACATATTTTTAATATTAAAAAAAAAAGAATATAAAATATAAAAATAAACTTGGTAAGTTTAACCTTTTTTAATATATATATATATATATATATATTCTATTTATATTAATACCTTTTATTTGATCCTCTTGTTTATCCATATTACTAATATTATTGTGAATTGCTTATAAAAAAAAAATAGATTATGAAAAAGAAAAAAATACAGTTATTATTAAAAAAAAATATGAAAAACTTAAAAAAAAAAGGAAAGAGAAAGAAAGAAAGAGAGAAATAAAAAAAAAACATAAATATATATATCATTTGATGATTAAAAAAAAAGAAAAAAAGTTGGGCCAAATATGTTTCAATATACTAAAGTAACCCAAAATCAAAAAAAAAAAACGGAGTTTTAATATCCCAAAAAGTCAAAAAGTTATAACTGAGTTTTTACTTTTTATAAATATATCTATTTTTTCATTTCTCTAATCCATTCGACCTTTCCTTTAAAATTAAAAAAAAGAACCTGATCTATTTTATATTTATAACTTTGTACAAATTACTAGAAAATTAATTATATTTATATAAATATATAAATATCACATCGCTCTATTATTATATATAATAATAAATATAACTATAATTATAATAATATTAATAGATATATATTATAATTATTACGGATGATTAATATTATATAGTTTTCTTTTACTTCTTTAAGCATTCAATCATTTGAAAATAAGAAATTATAACGACACGAGAGAAATTCAATATAAAACTATAAATGATCGACCAATGAAACAGATCCATATTTAATATGAAAAAATTAAAATGAACAAGTAAACTACTAGATTAGAATATAAACCATGTGGGATTATTATTTTTTTTTTAAACTTCAAAAAAATTAATAATTCTGTCGAAAATTATTATGTCCATGATCAAGGTTAAATGAAATTTGTGTGTGTGCTTGTGTGTGATAGAAAAACGCCGATCCAATGGAAGTAAGCAAGCGTGGGTAAGAATTATTATTATTTTTGGGCTTTTTTATTTAGGTACTACAATATGAATGACGAATACATTTTCTTGTCCTACACCTTCTTTAATTATGAATGGCTAAACGAGATAATCTATAATAAAATTTAAGGTTTCTATTTAAAATATAGATTTAGATATATTACTTTTTTTATCTTTTATTTATTGACTCTATTTTATACTAATAAAACATTAATAATAAAATTCCTAGATGTTTATAACAAAATAGCTCACAGTTTCTTATTTTTTATTTTATTCAGAATCCATATTAGTCATTAAATAAATTTTAAAGATAAAAGATAGCCAATCTGAGTATTAAAACCATTAGAATGATCTACAGAATATAAAAAAAAAAAAAATTAACCCATTTTTTCCTACTAATTTAAGTTTGGCACCAAAAAAAAAAAAAAGTGACACTGAAATAGTTTAAAAGCCCGGGGGAAATGGTTAAACCTTGATTAATTTTTTTATTACAATTGAAAAAAATGGTTACACTTTCTCCCTATTAGGGTAATCACCAGCAGTAATGGTAAACAAATAAAGAAGATCTATTTTACAGCTAATCTTAAAACTCCGTCGTCGAAAAATGAAGAGTCGCGCGAAGCGTTTTATTTTATTTTTGTTGATATTTTTCTATTGTCATTTAAAAAGTTTCATCATCTCGAAAAAAAAAAAAAAATGGTATCAAAAACTAAAGATACGAAAATAAAAAAAAATAAAAATAAAAAAACTAAATAAATAGTATCTCACATGTTTATTAAGTCATAAACTATAAACTATTTTATAATTACCTTTATGGGAATGAATGTTACATTTTTCAATATAATATTGATATTCTTAGAAAAAGATAAAAATAAAGTATATTTGTCAACAATGACTAAGAAATAATAATAGTAATAAAGTAAAAAATAATCTAAACATATTCATTCATTACATTGATTCTTAATGTTTATTATATATATACAATGCATACTTTACCCAATATAGGTAATTTAAAAATAAAATCGTCTACGTATATAAATATATATATATATTAATAGGCTTATTTTATGTAACAGTTAAAAAGTATACATATATTAAAAAAAAGTATCACCTTATATAATAAAATAAATTTTGTACCTAATAAACGTCATCATCATCTTTTATATATATATATATGTATATATATTTTCTTTGGAACGTGCGCAAATAAGTCAAAAAATGAAAAATTGAATATATGCATAACCAACATTGAAATAACATTGACCATTCAAAATAATACGCTTGGTATTTTCAAATTCTTTTTCAAGTAATAATATAGTAAAAATTTGCAAGAAAATCAACTAAATAGAATCTATAATACAGAATATAATATACAGTATAAAAATGGTTATATATATATGTAGGATGGTGGCATAATAATAAAGGATATTAATGTATGCATTACATAATGAATTTCATATGCTTAATATATATTTTAAGGAATGACGACAATCGCCAAATAAGTTTACTAATGTATGCTATATATATATATATATATATATATATTTATATATATGTACATCTTTCAAGAAATGGCGATAATCGCCAAATAAGTTTACTACCCTATGTTATATATCATTCTATCGTAGGGAAATATTCTCTATTTTAATTCTTATTTTGCTACTACCAAGTTTATTTTATTATATTAATATTAATTGTGCTTCGTGTGTTATATTTCCAAAATGATTTTTTGGTGCATAAAATACTTTATTTTACAATCTTTTATTTTCCACTTTTATTCATATATCATCCTTTTTATTTTCTTTTAGTTTCTTTTATTTATTTTTAAAATAGTGTTTTATAAAAAAGAATAATATAGGTTGTAGATATAAAAAAATTATACTTGGGTATATAACGAAAATATATAAAATTTAAAATTAAACAAGTATATATAAAAGAGTTTTAGCCTACCATTTTTGACAGTAAAATGACAAAATGTTTATGTAAAAATCTAATTAATACTACTAATCTCTATTGTTTTATTTTTTAAAAAACCATCATCTATTTTTTAAATCTCCGCACAGGCGGCTTATTTTTAATAAACTATTTTCTCTTTCAACCATTTCTTTTTCTTTCTAATTACTTTTTAAATGTATGAATATTTATATACTTATGTTACAATACGTTAAAATGAACTATTCATAATAAACCCTATATATATTTTACAATATCGACATCTTGCACATATACCAATTATAATGATTCATCCATCTGCTTCAAATTTAAAGAGGAACCCTAAAGTTTTGCTGAGTAAACTATATTTATAAAAATAGAAAATCGTAAGAGCTAATTATAAACAGCATAATAATAATAATAATAACAACTATAAAGATAATATACTTGCATTCATATATAAGAATAAATAGAACGCTTTCTTTATTGAATAAAATGTGAATTTATTTACATGGTAATTCTCATTTCTTTTTTTTTTTTTTCACTTTTTTATTTCGAATAGATTCCTGAAGTACACCACGGAAACAATTTGTATGTATACCTTTCAATAAACTTTAATTATATGGACGTTCTATAGATTTTCCCAAATATAGGTACACAAATTAAACCTTGAAACTCAGTTATATTATTATATTTATAAAACTTATTCTTTTTTTCTTTTTCTTTTTTTTCCTCTCTCTCTCTTATTTTTTTATACTTTAGTTACCTGGATTATCCAGATAGATATAGATACATATTTGGTTATATATTTATTACTTGTATTACAGCTAATTGATGATTTTAAAATGGGTCTATTTTATATCAACCTTATTAGCATTATTAGTTGAAGGTATATACTTATTAAAAGTTGAACAAAAAAGAAAAAATAATAATAATTATAAGACTAACTATATATGTATCAACAACCTTTCTCTCTACCTAGGACATAGCATTAATAATGAAAAATTAAATAGAATAGAACCTATCACAAATATAAACTTAGATATATCATCATCACCTTCTTCTTCTCATGCTCATATATCAAAAATAAACAAAAGAAGTATACATGATATTGAATATGAAGATAAAATAAGGTTACAATTTGAAGGATTTAATCAATCATTCTCTTTACATTTGGAACCTAATACCGACTTGTTCCATCCTAATGCAATTATTTATCATTCATCATCACAGCAACAAATAATTAGTCCAACTGATTATCGTATTTATAAAGGTTATGTTATTCATTCATATTATTCTAATCAAACTTGGGAAGAGGAGCAAATTGGTATATTACCTCAACAAGAAAAAATTCTTGGATGGGCTAGAATTATATTAAGAAATGATTTAGTAGGGTAAAAGAAAATAGTAACTTTAACTTTAAAAAAAGCGGGAAGAAAAAAAAAAATGCTTGGCGTCCTTATAAAGAAGTATCATACGTATATTAATTAATAATCTATATATATGTATGTTTTTAATAATAGAGTTCAACAAGATAATCAGCCAATATTTGAAGGCAGTTTTAGTATATTAAATGATATTTATCACATAAAATCTTTTGAAGCCTATCACAAATCAAAAAGATCCGATGATCCTACATTAATGCATTTCAGTAATATGATTTTATATCGCGATTCTGACATTTCCACTGCATCCAATACTCATAAAAATATTAACTCAACAATACTAAATAATAATAAAAAAACAATGGGTCAATGTGGTTTTGATCATTTATCTTTTAATCAATATAATCATCCCAATACAAATAACATGGCTTCTATGAGCTTATTTTCTTCATTTCAAAATATATCCCCTTTTCAACCCAACCATCATCAACTAAACAAACGTGCTACTACTGGTTGTCCGACTACTAAAAAAAGTAATAAACTATAATAAATATATAATACTTGTGAAAAATATAATATAAAAATTCCTCTATTAATATTAAATACTTTTTTTTTTTTGGTTATTTTTAGTTGCATATATGGGTGCTGGTAATAAAAACAATAGAAATTATAAATATGAAAAATAAATAAATATATAAATATATAAATACAGTTGAATAATATGTGCCCATCTATATTTAATTTTATACTTATAGCTGCTGATTGCACATACACAAAGTATTATAAAACAAAACAACAAGCAACATTACAAATCATTAACGATTGGAATTCAGTATCTGCAGTCTATGAAAACTCATTTAATATTCAACTTGGATTAGTCAACATAACCATTATGGATGAAATATGCCCTGATACTAGTACTTCCAACACAAATGGTACGCCTAAATGGAATCAAAAATGCTCTCAAAGTTATAGTTTAGAAAATAGACTAAGTGATTTTAGCCGATGGCGTGGCAATATGGCGGATGATGGTATTGCATTATGGCATTTAATAACAAATTGTGCGTAAGTATTTCCTTATAAATAAACTATTGCATATATATATCAATAAAACCATATAAAAATAAAAAGGATAATAATGGTTCTCCTTCTCTTCTTAATATTCAATTATTAGAACTGGTATTGAAGTAGGTATTGCTTGGGTTAGTCAATTATGTAATTCTGAAGTAAATACTCAAACTGGCAGTAGTGGAAACACTGAATATGTATCCGGTGCTGGTGTATCCTCCATAGGTAATTTTATTTTATTTTCATTTATTCATTTATTTATTTTTAAAAAAAATTTTAACAAGCACTAACTCTTCTATTATGTAGTTCGTGATGAGTGGAAAGTAATTGCTCATGAAATAGGGCATGGCTTTGGTAACTTAATATAATTACACATATTATTATTTTCTTCATTGTATTAATTTCAAAATATGGTATCATTCTTTTTATTACCGTTATTATTCAATATATATAGGTGCTGTACATGACTGTACTTCAGATGATTGTCCATGCACAGGATCGGGGTGCCAATGTTGCCCATTAAGTTCTTCGGTCTGTGATGCTGGTGGAAACTATATTATGAATCCTACAAGTAATGTCACCTATGACAAATTTAGTCCTTGCTCTATTAGTACTATTTGCGAAACCATTCCATCCATGGGTTCATGTTTACAAGGTATTTATACAATTACTCATTTATTAATTTATTTATACGTATCTGATAATGATATTTTCTAATAGTATAATATATGTTTCTATTTATACATTATAGATCCAGGTTCAAAAACTATTAAAACAATACAAATGTGTGGAAATGGTATTGTTGAACAAGGAGAAGATTGTGATCCTGGTGATAAATCAAGCTCATGCTGTGATCCAAAGACTTGTAAATTTGTAAATAATGCTGTTTGCGAGTAAGTCTACTTTTTTTTTTTTTTATTATTATTATTATTACTTTTTTACCAACCTATGTATATGTACATATATGTATTTATTAAAAAATCACGCTCGTTTGTTTGTTTATTTACATTATTTTAAAAATAACAGCGATGCTAATGATGCTTGCTGTAATCAATGTCAATTTCAACCAAGTACCTATCAATGCCGACCAGCCACATCAAGTTGTGATGTACCTGAATATTGTCCTGGAAATTCCGGCTCATGTCCTATAGATATATATCGAGATGATGGTGAATCATGTGGATCAGATGGATTAATGTGTGCCTCTGGTCACTGCACTTCAAGAAATTTACAATGTCAATACCGTGGTGCTACGTTAAATATTTCAAAATCATGTCCTAACAGTAACGGTTGTCAACTATCTTGTAGTAATCCTTCAGGTGTCGGCTGTGTCAATTTTAATGGTTATGTCATAGACGGTACCCCTTGTGGATTAAATGGAAAATGTAGAACTGGAAATTGTGATGAAGGAAGCATAGGTAAAGAAATATATTTATCATTATTATTCTTTAAATATATATACATCAAATGTTTAACCATTATTATCTTCATTATTGTAGGCGATCGTGCTTTAGCTTGGTTATCAAATAATAAACATATTGCTATACCCGTCGGTGTTGTATTACTTTTAATCATTATTGGTATTATTTGTTCATGTTGTTGGTATGGCTGTTGCTGTTGTAGTGGGTATCGTGATAGAAAGAAAAAGAAGGCGATCACTAATAATAGTTCTTCAACTCAACCTTTCTCAGCACATTATCAAAACAATTTTAGTGACCAAAGCTCACCCTTACCCCATCAACCTCCTCCACCCCCTGTACCACCACACACCTCTTAAAAAAATTCATATATTCCATTCAATTTGATTCCTCTTATCTATTTATTTATTTACTTATTTATTATAAATTTCATTTATTATTATACTTACATTTATTTATAATCACACAAAAATTTGATTGTACTATTAAGATTGTTCTTTTTTCATCAAAATAAACTACTTTTTAAGAATTGTTACTGAGAGTAATGCATTTATAACTACATATATATGAAGATAAGTCGATAAATATTTTTCGTTATATATATAAAGAAAAAAGAATTAAAGATAAATACTCTATTTTACCACTTCAAGTCATTACACTTATAGAAGCAACGTTAATATATATATATAGATATAGACAATATTCTAATTGCAATTGTTTATTATGAACTTCTCATTTTTTTAATATATATACATATCTTACTTTTTTTTTTTTTGACTTTATTATTGCGAACAAAAAATTAAATTAATCCACGAAAATGCAATGTTCTCTTATAAAAATTAGTGTACATACAGAAAATAACTATATCATCAACATACCTCGATTTCGAGTCGATTGATAGATTATCTGTAAAGATAAATAAACATTTTACTTGGTATTATTTATTTATTTATTTATTAAAAAAGTTTTACCGCGAATATGTTCTAGGGATTTACTAAAATATGTAAAAGGAAAAATACAAAAGATATTTTTTTATAAACTTTCCATCATTAGCTGAAAATAATATACCAAATAAGATAGTATATATATTCCGTCTGCTATAATTTCTGCCTATTAGGAAAGTTTGCTTCTATTGCAAGATTTATAATTCAATTTTTTATTTTATATCAAAATTATTTTAACAATTAATTGACGCTAAAAAACAAACCTTTAAAACGGTAAACACTTATTCCATTGAAAACCATCAACCCAGTAACTATAAAAATATACCATCACTGCATTGAAGAAAAATAAAATCCAATACTATTTAAATAGATTGAAGTAATTATATTTTTTTTGCAACTTCATTTTATTACTTTCAAGTTGAAAAATGTCAAGGAATACAAAATTAGACTTGAATTTAGAGTTATATAAAATAAAAATAAAACTTGTTGTGACCTATAGAATGTAAATATAGGAATAAATATATAAAATATAGAATGGTTTGTCACTTTTCAAATAACTAAAAAAATCATATATTAACATTTTACTTTATGTACTTTTATATATTTGAATATAAACGCGTTAGGATCATCTGAACTAAATATGATTGCCAATGAAAAACCAGCTTTTAAAATAATTTTATTATAATATTTTATATCAACTTAAAGATGGATCGAAATGTAGATACTGATTCTAAAAATTTATGCTACAATAATAATAAAAAGCCGACTAAATAATAATGACAATTATACAGAAGACTCCAAATAAAGAAATATTAATCTAATAACAAGCAAAAAGTAACAATAACTATCAAATGAATTTTAAAATAAAAATAAAATCCATCTTTTATTAATAAAAGAATAAAAAGATGTAGAATAGTTTTATAAATATATTTACGATACGTCTTGAAATTTAAAAAATCTACATTTACTTTTTTAAACATTTATTTTATCTATAGTTGCTATTTTTCACTTTTTTTTGTTATACACTGCTATATACATATATGTATAACATTAAAAAAAAACCATACAGTTGATCATTTTTTTATCATACATTTACCCAACCTATACTTTTTGTTTTTTAACTGTGATCATAATTGCACATTTATTAGATATATTTATAGGATTTTTTGTGCTAATAATAAGTAATAAAAATAATAAAAAAAATAGTTTTATTTATATATTTATACGTATATAAATAAACTGTTCAAATTTACACTATTGATCCTGCAATTCCATCTTGGTAATCCCAATGTAATTGTCCAACATCATGATTACCATGATATGTCCATCCTTCTTCAGTAACATGATATACTAAAAAAATAAAAATAAAAAAATTAATTATATTTATATATTATTTATGATAATGGATAAAAAAATGAAAAGAAAAATAAAAACTTACAATTGACAGAACCACCAGACATAGCATCACGATGAGTAGCATGATAAATAGAACGTCTACCTAATTCTAACGCATCTGAGACTGATAAATCATAATCATAACCTGTATCTAATACACCATAAGCAAAAGTAGAACCAGATCCAACAGAAAAGATGTCACCTTTAATACGAGCACCATCTGAATCCACATAGAATAAATTAGGACCAGATTGATCCCATCCTGTTACCATTGTACCCATAGAAAGACCCATCCCTTTATAAGCATACACCATATTAGCTAAAAGCTTAGATGCTGCTGCTACACTAATACGTTCTTTATTACGTAATTCATATAATCGACAACGGCGTCCCAATTCACGTTCCCAGTATTGACAATCGGCTGCACCACCAGCTAAAGTTCCCAAAAGATAAGGATTGATTTCAATTACTTTTTTAACGGTTTGTGAAGCTATAAAATAAAAATAAAAAAATATTATTATTAGTACAAACGTTATTATTACCATCATTATTATCTTAGCTATTATTTAGTTATATATATATCATTTCTTTATATTTTATTAACTATATTATTTTATATTTTTATTACCAATATAATTTCCCATAGTTGCTCTAGAATCAACTGCTACTACAACACCACCTTGGAATTGAAAAGCTAAAGTTGTTGTACCATGTTGGATTTTAATTTTATATTCTGGTGAGTTTTCGTCTGTAACATTTCTTAAAAAATCAACAGGCTATATTAAAAATAATAATAATAATAAAAAGGTAAATACAATTGTTTTATTATATATTTTCAAACAGATAAATAATAAATAAATAATAGCAATAATAAAATATAAATATACACTTATTTTATTTTACTTCTTTATTCATTAATATTATTATAATTATAATAAACTTTTTTAGCTTACGTTGTGAACAGAAGGTAAGTCAAAAGTAGGATAAGCTAATTCTTGAGCAGCATCCCATCTACCACAAACTTGAGAAAAATCAGTTTCAGAAGGTAATTGTAGTGGCGAAGAAGAATATTTCTGTACAAAACGATGCATAGATTATATATATATTATTAAAAAATAGTTTTTAAAAAAAAATTAAAAGGAAAAGAGAAAAAAAAAAAAGGAACCACGCGTTCAATTTTTTATAAAAAAAATTGACGTAACTCTGAAATTATTTTATTCGGAGATTAGTTTTTTTTTTCATGCTTTTTAATTTTTTTAAATCTTTCTAGATTTATTATGATCAAAATTATGTATAAAAAGAAATGAATTAGATATTAATATTAAAAGATATATAATTAAAAAAAAATTCAAAATAAAATAATAATAATAACTGTAATAATAATAATAATTATAATAAAACAATAAAATAAACCTGTTATTTAATAGGAGCTTTTATTTCTAAAGTTCTGCGATGTTTTTTTGCCCATTCAGCACAAAGTCGACTCTGTTCTTCACATAAGGTTAATAACACTTTATTTTCAGTAAGTGTAGCTACAGCTTCCCAATCATTGATTAAATGGCACTCTTTCATTTCAAAAACTGTGAGTTTTGGACAATATCGAACAAATGCTTGTAAAGAGAGATTGGTGACTTTAACACAATTGTTAATCGAAATCCGTTCCACATCCAATTTCCTTTCATTTGCTAATAAAAGCAAACTATGATCCGTGATGTCACATCCAGCAAGCCCCATCACTGACACTTTAGTATGTAAAGCAATCAAACGAATCGAACGATCCGTAATTCGGTGCCCCTCTTTTACTCTACCTACGTTTAAATGTTTTAATTGTGTTGAATGATAGGCCACTTGACAAATTGAAGTATCGGTCACTTTTCCACAGGCTCTTAAATCCAAATGTTCTAATTGTCGACAGGATTTGGCTAAATGAATAATCCCTTCATCTGTAATATATTGACATCCAGCTAAACAAACAAAAGTCAAAGTTCCATGTTCAAAAAATGAATACAATGAATGGTTGGTCACATAATCACATATATAGATATCTAAGGCTTGGATGTGGCTTGCATGATATCCAATATAACGAAGGGGTTCGGTGATATTTTCATCTTTTAATTTTCTTAATGTGATAGATCTTATTTTGCTGCCTAAATTAAAAGCTCTTGATGATGATGAAGTTGAACAAGAGGTTGATGTAGATGAAGAGGTGGATAAAGTGGTAGTGTTGGAATACCTACGATCATTTAATAAATTATAATATGCTGGATCATTTGGGTCCATTTCTTCTTTGTTCACCTCTCTATATTGACTATTATTATTATCCTTTTGAGAAGATTGATAAAGATATAAATTAGTACTATTGTTACCATTATTAATGTTTAAATCATGATCATGTTGATAAATTGGCTTTATTGAAGTAACAAAATTTGATAATATAGGATGAGCCAATCCTGAGTCGGATGATTTTTCGATTTGTTGACTATTATTTATTACTGTTGAAGACGAAGTTGATGAAGAAGTAGAAGGGTTCAATTGATATGGAGGCGTAGGTGGTTTTGCAACTGCAAGTGTAGATGCTGTTGTTGATGATAAAGGTTTAGATTTAAATACTTCTATTGGTTCTTGACTAATAATGGACGCAAATTTTAAAAATTGTTGATATTCCGTCTTTTTTTCGTTAAACCGTACATAACGCCAGATGTATCTTGAAGCACAATCATGCCATAACCAATTGACGAATAAACATGGATGAATATCTGTATATACTTTATCAAGTTGGTTGTTAGTACTACTACTGCTGCTGCTGCTATTACTACTGATTGGAATAATTTTATTTAATGGTATCAAGTGTTGTACAATTTGTTCTACAATTTCTGGTAACCGAAATATTAAATGACATTGTTGTTGTTCATATTGATTTATATCTTTTTGTTGAGAGTGATTATTGAATTTAAGAATTTTATGCATTGGTTGTTTGAAGTATCTATAATGTTATAAATATATAAATATATTTATATATCTATATAAAAAATATGTATATGGATAAGAAAGGATATTTATAAAGGCAAAATAATATAAAATAAATAAATAAATTGTAAATAAATTGTAAATAAATAATGGAGAAAAGAAAAAGAAAGAGAAAACGGAAGAAAAAAATTATTTTTATGGTTATAATGCAACCTTACCTTAGCACACGGAAGTTTTTTTTTTTTTTTTTTTTTTTTTTTTTTTTTTTTTTTTTTTTTCATTATTTAAATTATGGTTTCTGTTTTATAGATCAAGTTTTAGTACAATCATTTGTATAGGTTTTATCACCCACTAAATAAGATTTTTTTTATCAAACAAATAGTGTATAAAGTTAATCGGTCATACTACTGTAAATATTTTTTATCCCGATTTTATTGTATTTTTATTTCATTTTTTTTTTAAAAAAAAAAAGGGATATTCTAAATTTTATGTCGGAAGAGTTGTTTTTCTTCAAATCTAATAGGTACTATCATAAGCTGACGTATCGATTGAATTTGATCATCGGTTAAACCACATTCATTCTTGACATAACCTTCAATTGATCCACAACGCTCTTTAAGTTGTCGGATAGTTTCCTTCATAGCAAGGTAACTTAGTTTGAGAAATAGTAATAATACAATAATAATTAGTAAAAAAATCACTTTTTATTGCTCGCTTTTTGTTTTCTCTTTCTTTTTTTTGAAACCAAAAAAATAAAAAAAAAAATAAAAATGTTTCACTTACGGTGCAGACATCACCATTCTCATGTTTTCTACTGTAGTACCGATAGAGTGTGCTCTTTTTTCTAATTCCTCTTCAGGTTCTATTTTTTTTATTTTGTTCATATATAAAAACGTATATGGTATAGTTACATTAGCAAAAAGAAGAGTTATAAAATATATAAAATTAAAATTGCTGTTTTATTTTTATTTACCCCAATATCCAAGACTACTAAGAGAATATTCATGAGCAATAATTTCTTCATCTACACCACAGATACCAAACAAAAGCATAATAAAAACGCCAGTACGATCCTAATAAAATAAATAAATATTAAATTATTTTCTGATTATAAATTAATACATATATATATATTACCTTTCCAGCAGTACAATGTATAATAAGTGATTTGGTGGATTCAAGCGAATGATGATTCAACATATGTAAAAATATTTTACGAAATTGTTCCTTAGATTTTTCAAGAATAATATTGTAAACTTTAGGAAACCCGAGTGGGCCTTCAAAATATCCTTTCCAGCGAGTTGCTAAAGCTGCAGGTGAATAATCGGCTTCAGTAAACATAGCTGATGGATAACGTATTAAACCTGGAATATCTCTAAATGTAAAATAAATAAAAAACAGCGTATGTTTAAAGGAAAAGGAAAAGAAAAGAAAAATAGTACATATATATATGTATACAAATGATAATAACTGTAATATATAAATATACACTTACGGACCCATCCCTTGGCGTGCTATTTCAGGATCTGATCTAAAGTCAAATGCTGCAATTACATTTAACCGTTTTAATGTTTCAATTCCTTCTGGATAGATTCCGGCAAGACTTGATTAAATAAAATAATAATAATGAAAAAAATTAAACAACCATCTTCATTTAAATTTATTTATTCACTTTGATAATAATATAAAACTTACTGTCCGCATCTGAAAACTGTTCTTTCTCGTATATAACCTGATCCATCTTTTGTAGGCCAACCACCAATATCACGAAAATTCTTAACCCCTTTTACATCAATCCAACGAGGAATACATAAAGATACATGTTGTCCCATATTAACGGCCTTAATATATGCATTTTTTTCATGTTCCTCAAAATAATCTAAAATAGCTTTGATTAATTCTTCAGATTTATTAGAAAAAGTATGATTTGCTCCAGGTATCAATTTAAGAGTATGAGTAGGAACTATATTGGCAAAAAGAGCTGCGTTATATGGTGATACTACCTATTTTTAAAAAATAAAAAATAAAAAAATAAATGAATATATTTACTAAAAAGCCATTTCTTGATGCATTTTCCTTATATACATATATACATAATTGCTATTTTAATATAACACATACCTCGTCGACAAGACCATGACATGTAAATACATTGGTAATTTTAGGAAGATGAGCAACTAAATCCATATAAAATAAAATAAATTTCGTCATTTAGTTTATCCATCACGCAATATTATATATATTATCTATCTTTTATCTTCTTTACCATGAGAATTATCCCAGTTTTTAAATTCATTTACTTCTTTTATTGTCACTTTCTTGCTTTGTTCTATACCATTTTTTTTATAAGACCAAATAAAATAGCCCTATTTTTTTTAAAAAAATAATAATATAATAATAGTAATAATAAAAATAAAATTTCAATTTAATATATAAACTAATATGACTCATATTTGTTTTAATAATATATATATATTACTTGATCTTCTAATTGTTTTTTATTTTCTGGTAAGTTTGATACTGTAGTTGGTTCATTCATATCATATCGACCACTAATATTAATAACATGAGCTAAAGGCTTTTCACAAGTTGAAGCATATTTAAAAGATGATACAGAACCTAAAAGATAATAATAATATAAATATAAATATAAATAAACATTATACCAAAAATGAATCATTTTGCTTTCTGTCATTTTAATTAAAATATATAACGTTTTCCCCTTTCTTTACCACGTGAATGTCCAATAATTGCCCATATTTCATATCCTTCTTTTTCAAAATAATTTGCCACAGTATATAAATCTTCTACATCGGCCTATCATAATGACATATATATATATATGTATGTATTTATATTAATTGTTATATTATATATATATATATATATATATATATATATGTATACAAGTTTTTTTCTTTTTCTTTTTTATAATAAATAATAAATAGATATAAATCTTACTTCAAAGTTGGCATAGTGAAAATCTCCAGAGCTTTCTCCAGAACCTCGAAAATCAAATCGAAAACTAGAATAAGGAAGACTTTCTGCTAATTGTTTTAAAAAACAAGCATTCTTATGCCCTAAAAATAAAATAATGATATATACATATGTGTATAATAATGTTTTAATAAAGTTGTATCTTTGACTTTTTTATTATTATCCTGGGAAATCATATTACCTAAAGCACCATGAGCTATCAAAATAACTCGTTCTTTATGATTTGGATTATTTATATGAGGTTTTTTTTCTAGTATTCCAACTATATTTTCACCATGTTTATTTACTATAGATATCATTGTCATTAAAGATAGGAAGAAAAGAGATAAAGAAAGAAAGAAAGAAAGAATAAAAATTTAGTAATAAAAAAAACTAAAAATGAAAGAGAGTTAAAAAATTGAAACTTTTTAAAAAATCTGAGTTTTAATTTTATAGGCATATATAATCATATATATATATAAAGGTATAATATTCCTCAGGCACAGCTTCCATTACTTTATTATTCTCACTATTTAAGTTTATTATTTGAAAAAGGAAACCGCTAAAAAAGTTTAGAAAACCCAACTCTTTAATTTATCCAAACTTTAGTAAACTCCGCAAAAAATTATTATTTCACCCATTTTTTTCTTCTCTTTTCTTTCTTTCCTTCCTATTTTTTTTTTTCCTTTCCTTTCCTCTTTTATATAACCATATAAATATATATTTATTTATATATTCATATATACTACTTTGTTTTGTATTATCTTATTTTTACTTTTTCATTTCAACTATTTCTTATTTTCATTTATTTTTATGTATTAAAGTATACATACCTTTATATATATATATATTACTGTTTATATTTAATAACTAATGGATGCATATTTACAAACGGTAAAATAAAATAAAATAAACAGAAAAAAGAAAAAAGAGAGTATTTTTATTTATTCTGGTCAGCAATCAAATACATATATATATATATATTTATATATAAAGTTATATTGAATATTCTATTTTTATATTCTTATTATATTTTATTCCTTATGTTTATGTAGACTTTGGTAACACATTCGGCGCCAATAAATCGTCCTACACCACTTACTAAAGTATTAAAACCTTGCCCACCAACCAACAAAGATTTTAGTTGTGATAATGTTCATACTTCTGAAGGGATATACCAATTAATAAATGATATACACTTCGATACAATAGCACCCCAATATTCAACGGGTACACAAGCTTGTATTGTGGATGTACAAACAAAACATTCCATAAAATCGTCTTCTTCAGCAACTTCGTCTTTAACTGATTCTGCCACTCTCTCTACTCCTACCCCTATATCATCTTCTAATGAACGTATATATAATTATGAAGAAAATAATAATTCCATTAAAGCATTACAGCAACAAAACATACCAACATCAACAACAATGAATCCAGCTTTTTCCTCGGCATCTTTACCTGCTCCTCCTCCAATAGTATCTATTTCTACCACTTTAAAGCCTCTCTCTTCTTCTCATTTAACTGGACATGTTTCACCTTTAGACACTAGTTTTGATATTGTAAGATCCACTGCTTTACCTATACCTACTACTACAAACCATCATCTTACAAAAACAATTTATGAAGAAAAAATAGATGAAGAATATGCAAAAGGCAATCATGGAAAGGACAATGGTAGTTATAATAATGAAGATGATGATGAGGATGATGAAGAAGAAAATAACCATAAAAATATTAATGATGATGATGAAGAAGAATCAGAAAAAAATAGTCATGGCACTATAACACCTCCCTATTCTCGATTTACACCAACTTCTCATTTTTTAAATCCATTAACCTCATTAAGTAACGCAAATAATCATTCTCATCTTGTTGCTGCAATGACGACACCTACACCAACATCTTCTACCTCTTTTCTCCATTCTTCACCTTCTCATTCTCAACAACAATATCAACATTCACCTAATACAAGTAGTAGTTTAATTCCATCTCATTCTGTGAATGATCAGTATCACCATCCTTCTTCTCTTACAAGTAATACATCTTCTTCCACTTCAACTAATTTGGATAATAATACAAGTCAGCAAAACTATCATAATCATAGTAATACAACCATAGCGGATTTATCAACCAGTGTTAGTTCCATTTCATCTTTATTTTCAAGAAGAAATAGCGTGCGTTATATCAACTCTCCTCAACGAAAACCAAAAAATAACCTTACTAAAACAAAATCGAGTTTTGTTTTAAAAATGATCATTCATGAAAGGCTTGCTCATATTTTAGCCAATCGTCATGTTGATGATAGTTATATATTTTTTAACATTGGTACTAGTTTTATATGGATGGATTCAAAAGGAAAACCAAAGGTAAATTATATATATATATCTACATTTAGAATAAAAATAAAAATAAAAAAAAGGAGAAGATGGTATTAATTATTAAATATATATATATATATATATAATATACATATATTTATAGGAACCTTTATCTCGTATTGTATTTACAAAGGCTTATCCAACTTGTCATGATATTAATACCCTTACAAAATGTAATGAACATTTAGATGTAATTATTGGCTTTTCATCTGGTGATTGCGTTTGGTATGATCCACTTACAAGTAAATATTTTCGGTTAAATAAAAATGTAATTATACAAAAAAAAATATCTATAACAATGATTGATTTTAATAACATGAACTAATTACTATTTTTTTTTTTTTAAAAAAAAAAAAAAAAAAAAAAAAAAGGGCTGCATCAAAAATGGTACTGTCAATGCGATCAAATGGATTCCAGGATCTGAAGACTTATTTATGGTAGCATTTTCGGATGGAACAATGTTAATTTTGGATAAAGATCGTGAAGATCAGCTATTTACTCCGACTCAGCCTCATACTTGGGTAGAACAACAGTAAGTTATAAAAATAAAAAAATAAAAATAAAAAAATAAAGTGGGAATATTATGCTAAAGTTGTTCATTTATATACTTTGTTTTTTAACCTGGAAAAAAAAAATCTAGATTTCACGTTACAAAACCTCATAAAAGTGCAAAATATAACCCTGTAGCCCATTGGTTTATTAATGAAAAAGGTGTTCAAAACTTTGAATTCTCACCCGATGGAAATCATGTTGCAATTATTGGACTGGATGGAACACTGCGTATTATTGATTATAGACAAGAAAGGTAAAAAAATAAGATCACTCAAAAAAAAGAAAAAAAAAAGAAAAAAAAAAGAAAAAAAAACATATATTTAAAAAAATTTTACAAATTGGGAATCAACCATGAAACATTAATTCTTCTTTGGTTCAATTTATGATCATATATAGATTATTGGATGTGTTTGCAAGTTATTACGGAAATTTTACATGCGTTGCTTGGAGTCCAGATGGAAAATACATTTTGGTAAAAATAAAAATATTAAAAATCATTCCACTTTTGTTTCAATGACCTCTATACTTATGCGATTTTTTTGTTTTTGTTTTTTGTCTTTGATTTATATAATTAGACTGGCGGCCAAGATGATTTAGTTACTATTTGGGGATTTTTAGAAAGAAGGATAGTTGCACGATGCCAAGGACATAAATCATGGGTAATTGGAAAAAGAATATAATATATTATAAAAAAATAGTAACCAATATTATATGTACTAAAAACGCTGAGCCTCTTTTTAACTCGATTAAAAAAACAGGTGACTTCTGTTGCGTTTGATCCATATAGATGTGATGATAAAATATATAGATTTGGCAGTGTAGGCGAAGATTGTAAATTAATATTATGGGATTTCTCTTTCAGTGCCTTGCATCGACCTAAAAATGTAAATTATAACTTTATTTTTATTCACATATTTTAAGATAAATATATGTACTAGTATTATTTATTTATTTATTATTTACTTATTACTAATACATATCTATTTATTTATTCTTTTTTATTTTTAATGATTTATAGAAACATCGTGGTACAGCAAGTAGTCCTCGAAGCCCACGTAGTCCCAAGGATACCCATAGATTTTCTTTTGTTGGAACAGATAATTTAAAAAACCGAGCACCCATCTTGACACCACAACTATTTGATCGGCTTAGCAACAATATAGAAGTTCATGATCAACCTCCTCCACCAAGTCCTACTTCTCCTATTACATTTGGATTTAAAAGAAGATCTTTTTCAACAAAAAAACAAACTTCATCACCGCCATCAAACAATATTAATAAATATTCTCATCACCATCATCACCCACCTCCACCTACTTCCTCATCATCTCACCGTTTACCAATCAATACGGACCATCATCATCTTAATCATCATCATATAAACCATTTTGAAACACAACATACAACAATGCCTACGTTACATCCTTCACCAAATAAAACACAAGTGCCTTTATTACAACCAAGTACAATTAAAACTATACATGCTGATCCTTGTATGAACATTTTATTTCGATATGACGCTATTGTAACAACGGATAGAAGAGGAAGAATAAGAACCTGGGGCAGGCCCTAAATGGATTTTTTTTTACATATAAATTATTTATTTATTTATTTAGAGAAAAAATAAGGGATAATAATAATAAAGGAACGTTTTTTAACTATATACATAGAGCCTCTTTTTCTTTTATATTTGTTTTATTTTTTTATATTATACTATTTAATTTATATATTTTGATAGATGACAAGAAAAAACTAGATATAAAGGTGATGTAATCTACGTAAGACAAAAAACAACATAAAGCATAATAAGGTAGGCTGAGACAAAAAAAAATCACATTATACATTAAAATATGGAGTCCGTGTGTTTGTTATCATAATCTGTTGTAACACACACACACCACCGTCGTCATTCATCATCCATCATTCATCGTTCATCAACACCTAAGCGATTCTATTCAAATGTAAGGAAGTTTTAACCCAACGATAAACTTTTTATGGTTACACACAATGTTTATGTTACCTTTTGTTCAGCCTCTTCCATTTTTGGTTTCCGCCTATCCCAGCCCTCTTTACGCTATGGTCCAAGAAAAAAATTTTGGGATTCATAAAAGGTAACCTTTTTTTTCAATTTTTTCTCTCTTCCTTTCTTCCTCTTTTCTTTTTCTTTTCTTTTTTTTTTCTTTCTTTCTTCACATTATAAACATTTCCAATTAATCAAAATCATATTTTACTTTTTTTAAATATTTTATATTGACTTGAAACTTTTAAAAAAAAATAATCAAAATATTATATTAAAACAAGAATGGGCCGCAGAAAGATTAAGATTCAACATATTGAAGACGAAAGAAATAGACAGGTAAAAATTAAATAAATTATAATACATTATAATAAAAAAAGATTATTTTACACTATAATGGATGATTATTAATGTTAATCATTATTAATCTTATTTTCTTTTTTTTTAAAAAAATATTAGGTGACATTCCTTAAACGTAAACATGGAATAATGAAAAAGGCTTATGAGCTTAGTATTTTATGTAATTGTGAAATTGGTGTGATTATATTTAATTCATCTGATAAAATGTCTGAATTTTCAAGTATTAACGATATGAATAAACTTTTAACAAGATATGCTGAGGTATAAAAAAAAAAAAAAAAAAAAGCGAATAAAAAAAAAAAATAAGCGAATTAAAGAACATAGATAAGATGGAAAATAGGTATTGACTAGATATTCTTTTTTTAGTATAACGAACCTCATGAAACCAAAAGCAATGTTGATGTAAGGAAAAGACTTAGTTTGGGAATTATTTATTTAAAAAAAAAAAAATTTTTTATGAAACAAAGCAAATCAATTAATATTATTCTTATTTTTTTTTTTTTTACATAAATCGTAGTTTGAAAATACCAATGAACATGATGATGGACACTCTGAAAATGATCTAGAAGATGATTTGACACCAAGTTTGACCATTGCCACCAATGATTTTAAAAAAAAGAAACAATCCAATTCTAGCCTTTATTACAACGATAATAAACAACCATCATCCGATCATAAATTAAAACATCATGCATCACAAAAAAAAAATATCATCACCCCTCCTACACCAAAAACTTCTACGGATGAATCAAAATTAATTTTACCAGCAAATGAAAAGAATACTAATATATCGTCATCAACTTTAACTCCTCCTTATTTTTCTAATGACATTATAACAACAGCAAATACCCTTTCTTCTACTTCTCCATTACCATCATCCTTTCAAAATAATAACAATAATAATACAATAAACCATCATGAATTTTTACAATTACAACAAGAGGCAATGAATCATCATCATTCATATCAAAATATTACTGCTGCTACGATCTCTTCCTCATCTTTATCATCCTCATCTTCATCCACTTCGTCTATTGTTTCTGATCAAGATGATACTTTACTTCAACCTATTCAACAATTGACTCCTTGGCCATCTCCTCTTTATTTGTATGAGCAAGATCAATTCAATTTATATTTAAATCAACATCAACCCACGTCAACACTAACACCACAACAACAACATCATTACCCTTTTAATAATAATTTATCTGTAAATTCAGCACCTACTCAACTTACATCAACAAATCATCATCATCATCCTATTACTTCTTATTTTTCAGATTTATATTCCCCTAATTCATCGCCACCTTTAACAAATAGTTTAAATATGGATCCAACACTCTCTTTTGATAACGATTATTTAGATTGGTCAGATACAATTCCTTTACATCACCCACTATCACTGCCATTACAACAACAGCAGCAATTTAAAATGAATTCTTTAAAAAGAAATCAACCTATTTCTTTTGATCAAAACAAGAAAATGAAACTTTCATCATAAAAAAAATAGTATAATAGTTTTTAATTTTTATTTACCTATTTTATTTTATTTTATATTTTATTTTACTTTTTTTAAAAAAAAAAAATGCATAATATTATATATAGTCCTTTTAAAAAAAATCATTTTTTCTTTTTTGTATATAATATAGTATAGTTCACATAATTATTCATATCAATTTAATAATAATAATAATAATAATACATTCATGATTTATTGATATAATATATAAAAGTAATGATTATAGAATGATGTAAAAATATAGATATATAGATATAGATTTTATAATTATAAAAACAAATATAATATGGCATAGATAAATATAAATATAAAAAATAAAAAGTGAATGATATATTACATATACAATTGCTATACCCGCTTCAACTTTCTTTTTATCATTACTACTTAACATAAAATAGTAGAGTGATGTAAAATTGAATTATTTCGCTGTTGTTGTTGATCTTGTAAAGACCGTCTTACAGCTTCCAATACCATCCAATCTTCAAAATGAGGGGTATTCATAGTTATATCTGTCGTAAGTATATAAGATGAAGTGGGTCTTGATGTAGTTATTGAAGATACATAAGAAGATAATGGTCTTATATCATCTACATAAATAATCATATGATTATTTTTTTCTTCCTGCTTTCTTTTTTTATTTTTAATAATGAATTCTTTTTTTTTTTTAATTGATGATAGTAAAGTAGGTGATGATGATGATGATAACTCATTTTGTTGATTCATTGGTGGTAGGGAAGTACATCTTTGTTCAAGGTTAGCTGTTGCTATAGTATCTTTTGAAATGCAGGATATTGGATTTATTTGAAACATAGACATTCGTCGCTTTAAAATAATTGTTTAAAAAAAATAAAGCGTTGTGTTAGTTTACGTGTGAAAAAAAAAATTAATGTATGAAAATTGATATATATGTTGTATTTATATATAAATAAGGCGAAGGGGGAAAAATCAGTTGATATATCATTATTAATATTTTTAAAATTATTTTTATTTATTATTTTATTTTATTTTATGATTGTACCTGTTGTTTTGTATTTTGATCATGATAATTAGATAAAATAGATGATGATTGTTGATAGATAACACCAAAATGATCTTGAACACAAAAAGGACAGCTTACAGGTAACGTGGGGTCACTTCGTTTGAATTGAACAAAACATTCTGTGCATATTGGTTGATCACAGCATTTTGTACAATTAATATTTGAAGGATATGACTATTGAATTAAAAGTAATGATAATAATATATATGTATTAATATTTAATGATCCATTTTATTATTACTCATATTTTAATTTTCGCTTTTTTTTTTTAAGTCACTTACTAAAAAACATATAGGACATTCAATAACGTCATTATCACCAGTCATATGGTCATCTTGATTTCTTGTCATTTTTTCATTTTCTAATCCTTCTAAGCCTAATAATAATCAGTATGATAACAATGAACATTCATAAGTAAACAATAAAAAACCATCAGAGAATTTGTTTTTGTGAGTAAGAAAAAGAAGAAGAAGAGAGAAAAATAATTGGGAAGAAATAGGTCAAATAATATAATATATTTAATCATTAAAAATTTACGTGAGAATGTATTTTTTTTTTTTTACCTTTATAAAATGGTGCCAATTTTTTAGTTATGATAAGTTTACGGACCTTCTTCTTATCGTAATTCTGTGGTATGTGATATAAACCATGACCTTCTAACAGCTCTTCGTCAAAACCATTATTATATTTAGATAGGTGAATACCCATAATAAACGCACTATAGTTTATTTACGTAGTTTATCTGATAAATAATATATGTATATAAATATAAATATATATAAAATAATTTACATATATATATATATATAAGTATATATATATTTATTTATATATTAAAATATTTAAATATTTAAATATAATTTGTAAGTATATAACTAATACTGTATAGTCGACTACGTAATAAAAATCCAGTATGAATATAATAATATAATTATTCAAAGGGTATATAAACAAAAAATAAAGAAAAGATAGAGATAGAGAAAGAGAGAAAAAAATGTAGAAAAAAAAAAAAAGAATCATAAATAAATATGCAAATCCAGAAAAGGAATAGACGGATATTAAAAATTTTCAAATTTAAAAAATTTAAGATCGCCGTTCCAAGGATTTATTCCTTTTTCTTTCACTTTTCTTTTTTTTAAATATATATATATATATAAAAATATATTATTTATTAATATATAAATATATATATACGTAATAATAATAATAAAATATGAAGATCTGGTTTTGTACAAAAGCATGGCTGTTAGCTCTTGTTGTACTTTTCTTTATTGGTAACCTTGCTTTTTGGTCTTATCATCCTCGTAATGTTGAGGTAATATAGATGATTCTCATCATCTTAAACATATATATATATAAATATTATACACTAGTTTACCATTATTATTCTACGTATGTTTTATATTATATTTACTCTTGTTTCATCATTCTAATTTATTCTTTTTTATTTTGTGTTTTATTTATTTGTTTATTTTTATTTTTATTTAGCACCAAACACATGAATCTTCTTCCTTCAATCCAAATGGTCCAAAAACAGGACCTGTCGTGAATAAACCACCACCCCCTCCTCCAGCTCATCACCAACCTCCCCCTCCTCCCCCTCCTCCTCCTCAACAACAACAAAACAATGATTTGATTTCTAAAGCTGCTCAGGAAGCGGCATTATATGATTACGCATATCCACCTATGACAGATTCACCAAAACAACCTAAAACTTACATTCCTGGTAAATAAAAAAATAAAAAAAAGTACCTAATTATGGATAATGTATATATTTATATATATATTTCCTAAGAATAAAAAAAGGCAGAGTATGTTGAGTTTTAATCCTTTTTTTTCTCTTTCTCCAATTTATTATTTTTAGAAACTCATACGGATTTAGGACTTGACCTTGACACTGTTGCACCTACATCTGATAAAACTACTCTTCGTCTTAATGATCAAAAAAATATTGGCTTTTCTACTGGTTTACAAACATGGCAACTCGGTGTAGTAAGTATTTTTTTTTATTTATTTATTTTGATTTATGTGTTTTTTAATTGGGCAATATAACTTAGGGAGTACGAGCGGCATTTTAATAACCTCGTTTTCTTTTTTTACTTTATTTTATTATTATTATTTTAGATTAACACTAAGCCTGATGTATTTATTACTTCTGATAATAACTTCCATAATATTCAAGGCCATTATTCTCGTGAACATCGTATTTATACTTTAATGAAATGGATCCTTCGTATTCATCGTCGTGACCCTGAACGCAAAACACCTTTAATGATGGTTGATGCAGGTACCTAGGAATTAAAATTAAAATTAAAAAACAAAACGAATCAAAAATTAATTATCCTAACTATTCCATTTTTATCTATTTATTTATTTATTATTATTATTTTTGAAAAAAAAAAAAAAAAAAGGATCTAATCATGGTCTTTTCTCAATGGTAGCAGGTGTTAGTGGTGCTCATGCTATTGCTTTTGAACCCCAAACTCATTTAAGAAGTAAGCGGAAAAGAAATTAAATTGATTTATTTTTATTGGTTAAAAATCGATTTACACTAATTAAAAAAAATATGTTTAATTTTTATTTAAGGTATCATTAATTTCGGAATTCGTGCCAACCAAATTACTGACCGTGTTAGAGTGCTTCCATTTGCAGTATTGGATGAATATAGAGAACTTGGAATGAGTAATTTCGAACATGGTGATGGAGGTATTGGAGCATTAGATTACAACAGTGTCAACTCAGCCATTAAAACTCAAACTATTCGATTAGATGCTATCCCAAGCTTTGCTTTATTATATACATATAATCAAGGCAAACACATTCAAAAGACATTAATGTACCCTGAAGAAATTGGATCAGAATATGCAGAATCATTAAAGAAAGCATTAGAAGAACAAAAGAAGGGTGGGAAAACAGAAAACATTGTGCCTGAACACCTTAGTTTACGTGATCCTATTCATTTCTTAAAGATTGATGTTGAAGGATTTGAATTACATGCTTTAGAATCAGCTACTAAATTATTTGAAAAAAATTTAGTTGAACATGCTGTTTTGGAATTTGGCCCTCCTAATCGTTGGGATGTTACTTTTGAAGCTAACTTATCACTCGACCAAAAACGTACTCGTTCCATTGCTCAATGCAAACGTATCTTACATAAAATGGTTGAAGAATATGGTTTTGATGCTTACGTTTTACCTTCTATTGGCTGGCCAAACACTGTGAAATTCTTGGCTGAAAACGGTGTTGATTTCTCAAAGAAGGCTTCTAATATTGGTGAAGGTAATAAGATTGTACATAAACTATTTGCTTATGATTTCGATGGCAAAGGACTTGAAAATGATGAATTTGAACGTGAATTGGATGCCAAAAATCAACTTGTTACGGAATACGTTCCTTTACCTGCTAATCTCTTGGATGATTACACTGATAAATTGGAAGAAATTGGTGAAGTTTACTTATGGTTTGCTAAGCGTAATAGTCCTTTAACAAAGACTGTTTTATACAAAAGCTCTTTATAAAAAAATAGGATTTATAAAATAGAGAAAGAAAGAAAAAAAGGTCTTTAGCTATTCTATTTATTTTATTATCATTTTTATTATTTATTCATGATTAATGTTTTTTATTCGAATTATTTTTTCTTATTTATTCATATTTTTCCTATATATATATATATATATATAATATAAAAATGTATCTTTATACATATAAAAATCTACATACAACATAAAGTTATTAAAAATAAAAAATAAAGTTACAGAAATCAGTATAAAATGTATTATTCTATCATTTTTCCTTATTTTTATTTATTTAAAAAAATAATGATATGGCCAAGTTTATAGATAATAAAAGGAGAAGTTTAATAATATAATTTATTGGTTATATTTCAATTATTTGATTTTAAAGCAAAAGGAGTCAGTTACCCGAAAATAATAGCGGAAATTAAAATTTATTTAAATTTACTATTAAAAAAAAATGATATAAATCTTTTTTTCCTTTCTTTCCTGTTTTTTAAAAAAATAATAATTAAATTTTAGATGCCAAATTTACATGTATATACAACTCCAACTTTTAATATTACAAATACTGATAATGAAGATCCTTCTATGACAGGGTGTGGACCTTCAGATGAAGAAGAAGAAAATATTAATGAATATAAACAAGGTGGATATCATTTTGTAGAAATTGGAGATACCTTTTATAATGGTAGATATGTTATACAAAATAAAATGGGCTGGGGTTATTTTTCAACTGTTTGGTTAGCAAAAGATACTTTGTAGGTTTATTTTTAAATAAATAAAATAAAAATAAAATAAAAATAAGGAATGAAAGGGATAGTTGATTTAAACAATGACAAAAAGAAATTTCATTATTTATATCTTTCATCTTTATATATGTGTATATATATACACTATTTTATTTTATTTTTATTGTTTTTATTTAGAACAAACCAACATGTAGCTCTTAAAATTGTTAAATCAGATCCACATTTTTGTAAAAGTGCATTAGAAGAAATCGAAATATTAGAACAAATCCAAAAAATAGCAGTTGATAAGAATCATGGACAACAACAATACGTTGCACAATTATTACATCACTTTTGGCATGATGCAGGGCATAATACAAAGCACGTGTGCATGGTTTTTGAAGTCTTGGGTGAAAGTCTATTATCTGTTATGAAACGTTTTAATTTTCGTGGTTTACCTATCCCATTAGTGAAAAGAATTACTCAACAAATAACAAAAGGATTGTATTTCTTACATCAAGAATGTGGCATTGTACATACAGACATTAAACCTGAAAACATACTAATTTGCATTCCTCAAGTAGAAGATCACTTAAATAACAATTATAATCATAATGAAAATAGCAATAATCAACAATATAGAAAAGATTCATTAAATACACCTACTTCAGCATCATCCTCTTCCATGTTAACAATTGACAATAATCCTCATTTATCCACGGGAAAACGTAAAAGATTAAAAAGGAAAATGAAAAGACAAGAAAGAAGAACTACTGACCCGGTTCCTGTTAATAATAAGTAAATGAATTAAATAAATAAATAAAAATATTAATAATAATGATGAAAAAATAAAAATAAAAAGTATAAAGTATGTATGTATGTATGTATGTATGTATGTATATCCGTATATGTATACATATATATATATGTGTGTGTGCGTGTGTGTATGTGTGTATGTGTAAGTGTGTGTTTTAATGTTTATATTTTTTAAATATATCATATATATTATTCTTATTATTATTAGAAAAGGAAAACAACAATCATCAAATAACCATTCATTATCATCATCAACGTCTTTAGAAAATGGTATGTCTTCATTGTCCGTCAACAATGAAAAATCAACACCTAAAATTATTAAATCAACTGCACTTGATTGTACACTTTTAAAAAATGAAGGGGAAGAAGAAGAAGACTGGTATGATCGCATTACTGTTAAAATCATTGATTTAGGAAATGCTTGCGCTATTAATGGAAACTACAGTCATGTCATTCAAACCCGTCAATACCGTAGCCCAGAAGTGATAGTAGGTTTAACTTGGAATGAACGTGCTGATATATGGAGTTTAGGATGTTTAGTCTTTGAATTGATTACTGGTGATTATTTATTTGATCCCCATTCTGATTCAAAATATGGAAAAGATGATGGTAAATATATATATGTGGAAAGAAAAGGAGAAAAAAAATATGAATATATATAAAATAAATGAAATACTTATTTCTACCACTTTTATTTTATTTTTTTTAAAAAAAATAAAAAAAAATGACTATTTATAGACCATTTGATAAAAATTGTTGAATTAATGCGTGTTATTCCAAGGGCTCTTACAATTGGTGGTAATTATTCAAGAGAGTTTTTCAATCAAAAAGGTGAACTTCGTCATGCCAAGCAATTAAGATATCGCCGATTACGAGATGTCTTACATGATACTTACTTTATGGATCCCGACCAAGCAGATAAAATTAGTAAATTTTTGTCTAGTATGTTAGAGGTGGATATGACCAAACGGGCAAGTGCTAAGCAAGTTTTGAATCATGAATGGTTACAATAATATTTACAATCATAATAATATTGATATTTAATTAAATATTTGTATAGCGCTCTTTATTATTATGGTTATTATTACTATTATTCTAATTATTTTTTTATTTTCAACTATTCTTATATATATAAATATAACACATACTGTACATTTTTTTTAAACCAAAAATTTCTTATGCTTTTTTGAAAGTCCGGGTTAGTTTTTTATTATAAAATATTTAATTTTTTAATTTTTAATTTTTTAGTTTCTCTTTTCTTTTTTTCCCACTTGTATATTCTTGCTATTATTATTGTTATTAATTAATTTTATCTTATTGCAATAATAAATCTAAATATATAAACATATATAAAATGGATCTTACCGCTACACAGTACCATTATTTAAAAAAAGAATTAATAACTCTTCAATTAAAAAATGAATTGGATACACTAAAGAAAACACCAGATATTCATTCTCTCTTTTCAACTAGCAATGAAACTCCATTCCCTTATCTTCGTTATATGTTTCAAAACTTTATCGTTGAATTCCCTTTATTAATAAAAGAAGGCAAGAATCCCCAGTCTGAATTTTGGTCCAAGTGTCAGCAGTTTTTAGAAGAGTTCAAGAAAATAAAACTTGATACCTATACACCAAAAAACAAACATGCTTCACAACGTAGAGTGCTTATGTATAAAATGGAAAAATTATTTATTATCACTTTATGTGCTGCTATTAAAACAAAACAAGATGAAGAATATATTCAAACTTTTTTGGCTTCCAAACAACAAGATTTACAAGACGAAACTGGCGAAGATGAAGACGACCAAGTGACAACAAATACAAAAACCAAACTATCCTTATACGAAAATGAAGATAATTATTTACAATGGATTGGATCAAGTCAAGGGTTAGATATCAATGTGGTGGGGGTACGTGATGTTGTGGAAAAAAGAACGTTACGCGAAAAAATCCATGCTGAATTTTTAGTTCAAACTAATGTAAATGATAAAACTTACATTGTTGCTCATCGTCATGGGAATTTTCGGCAACTTTATCATGATCTTCAATCGGCTTTCCCTTCTTCGGATATTCCTCCTTTACCAAGTAAAGCTAGTGACGCTTCTTATTCAAATAACAATAATAATAATAACAGTAACAATAATGAAAACAGCAGTATTACCAGCAATTCCAGCAGCAAAAAAATTAAAGAGCAAGTATCAAATTTATCCTCATCTGTAACTTCATTATATAAGGAAAAATCCTTTTCCTCCCTCACTTCTCCTTCTTCTCTCTCGCCAACACCAACCTCGCCATCCTCATCATTATACAGGGAAAAGGACCGTATTTTATTACGTGTCTTTTTACATCAAATTGCTTCCCAACCAAAATTGGCCAAAAGTTCTATTTTTGAAACTTTTTTAACTTCAAACCCTATTACAGTGACTAAAGAACAACAACAAGATATTGATAAACGGTTAGCTATGGATCAAATGCGCTTGGAAGAAGAACGTCGGTTTAGAGAAAAAGTGGATGCTCAAATGAATCAGTTGGATGATCTATTATCAATGTTAAAACAACAGGTTGTACGTAAAGGAGGTTTATTGGAAATCTTTGATATCATCAAAAAAACAGAAAATATCCAAGATTTACCAGATTCTTTAAAAAAGGCTTTTGAATGGGGAAGAATCAAGTAAAGTAGCTATTAAAAAAAGGCATAATTAACTTTTTTCAAATCCTTTTATTTATTAATTTATGTCATTTTACTTTATTACGTTATTAGTTTTGCTTTTGTACTCCAAACACAATTCTTAACATCCGATCGTGCTGTTGAAAATACCGCTAATTTAAAAAGAACACATATGCTTATGCCATATCGTGCTATTGCTCAAATATTAAAGGTATCTAATCCATTTATTATGGTAAAAGGTGTAATGGATCTCTTCCTAGCTCAGCCTTTTGGCGGAAAAAGCTTATTTCAAAGGTAAAATAATAACAGTAATAATAAAACAAGGATCGTCATCGTATATATATTGCGTGTGTTGATCATACTAATGTGTTTATTTATTTATTTATTTATTTATTTATTGATGTGTGTGTGTGTGAATTTTTTGACTATTTTTTAGACTTATATCAGTGAATATGAATGAAGAAAACAAGAATTTACAAAAAAGTATCGATGAATTGGAAAAAACAATTAACGATCCGGTACTATGTTTAAAGATTCAAAATGCAACAGAAACTCCACTTCCTGAAGGTGAAAGCATTGGTGGTAAGCCTATTTTATATTATTTAATGTTTAATTCTGTGAAAAAAAAAATAAAAATAAAAAAAAAAAATAAAAAAAAATAAAAAAAGGAAAAAAAATAAAAAAAATAAAAAGAAAGAAACAAATTAAGGTTCGATTACTGAAAAAAAACCTTTTTTATTATTTGGTTAAAATAAAAAATAGTAGATACGCCTATTTCTGAAACAATTAAAGTGTTACAAAATGAAGAAATCTCACCTCAACTTACTGTGGAACAAATTAAAAAAGTGGCGCTAGCAAACCATAACAAAGAAGCCAAAGAGCTTGTACAACAACTAAACGCTTTGTGGAAGCTTTATGGAAAACGGCGTGAACAAGATATGATGATGCAATTAGTATTCCAAGGCGTGACAGGGGAATTAATCAAAGATATTTTTGCCATATTTTATCAACCATTAGCACAAGTCTATAAATCAGCCAATATAGGAGATTCTATTGGAGATGTATCAAGCTTTGTAGAAGATTTAATTAAACTATTGGACAGTTTAGATGTATCTAACGTTAGCAACACCTCACAATTATTTGTAGATTTAGTACAACGGCATGAACAAAAATTTTACCGATTTGTGCATAACGTACACGCTCAGGACAAGTCCCATTTATTTGATGATCTTTTACGTTATGTGGATAGTATTTCTAGTTTTGCTATGAACGGTTTAAATATGAAAGAAGATGAATATTTGGATTTACCTAGTATTATTCAAGCTGCTACTACTACTAACGCATTTTCGCATGATCAATATGATGAATTAAAGAAAGAAATCGATGATGTACAAAACTATCATCAACAACAAAAGGAACTACATGCTGCAAGAAGAAAATTAAAAATCATGCAAACTTTAGATAATACAAGCGAGCAAGACATCCTGTCCCTCCTTCCTTCTTCCGTAACTAAAGATAACACTAATGCATTAAGTTCTTTAATTCATGGTATGGAAGAGTTGGATTATAATGATGATGATGACGATCAATCGGATGGTGACTCTATTAACAATGACCCTTCTTCGGTTTTACCTCATGAAATGACCTTGGCACCTCCTCGATTAGTTCAACTTCCTAAACTTTTACCATCATTTACAAAACATGTTTCATACTTTATGAATAGACAATAAATTACTATAATTATTATTATTATTATTATCATTATTTGTAATAAAAGTAACTGATGAAGGTTATAATTGAAAGCTTGTATTACTTTAAATGCGGAAATCTTCCGAGTTATCAAACGTTTAGTCACACCCTATAACTATTAGATAGTGTGGTAAAAAAAAAAAAAAAAAAAAAACTCAGGGGTCAAAAAAAAGGCTTTTAACACTAAACTATTAAAATATTTCAATTCTAACATAACAAAAAAAAAGAAAAACGATAACCACATGAACCTTTTTTTTAATTAGTGTACACATAAAAAAAAATGGGAGTAGGCTTTCAAAAAATTCAAGTAACACACGGCGTTTTATATTATTTTATATAATACTTTTTTTATTTTACAACAAAAAAAAAAGTTTTTCTTTTTTTTTTCTTCCTTCTTTTTATTTATTTATTTAGTTTTTTTTCGTGTATATAATATTTCTCTTTTTTAAAAAATATAATGATAAAACCAAGGTAAATAATATAATATGTAAAAATAACATAAATAGAAAATATTGATAATAACAAAAAACGCGATATTTACACCTATTCTCTTATTTTTTTTATTTGTATAGTGATACAATGATAAGTATAAACACCAGCCACCCAACATCATCATCCTCAAACTCTCTTAGTAAAACATATAATAATAATAAAGTAAAAAAAGCATGTATAAATGATAATGGTGATGATGGCCATGATATCAATACAAAGAACAATGAAAATAAAAGTACCATTATACCTTGGTGGAAACCTAAAGATGTCCGAGAAAAACCACCTTATACTTATGCAACTTTAATCGCTCATGCAATCCTTTCTAGTCCTAATGGTCGCTTAACTTTGAATCAAATATATAATTGGATAGCTGAAAATTACCCTTATTATACTATTCGTGAAGGTGGCTGGCAGGTAATAAAAAAAATATAAAAATAAAGAGTCAGTAGAAGGGAAAAAAAAGTGATTGATGAAAAAAATAATGAATGGAAACTAACATTCATCTCTTTTTTTAAAAAAAAATCCCTCCATTAGAATTCTATCCGACATAATTTATCACTTAATAAAAAACGGTTTATCAAACTTGATCGTCACCCTACAAAAGCAGATTCACAAAAAGGATGCTATTGGGGATTATTAAAAAATGCCGAAATTGAATTTATTAATACAATAACAAAAGGAAATGAACATTCATCAAAACAAAATGATATCACCCTTTATCATCTTCATCTTAATCAGCACCAAAAAACAAATTCATCAACAAAATCTTTACATAAAAAAAAATCACAGCAACAAAAACAAAAACATGGTTATGCTTTAATGAATAATACAATGTATATTACTTTACCCGAAGATTATAATTCACAGCAACAAAAAAGAAAAAATAATAATAATAAATCTTTTTCTCCTTCATTACCATCTTCACCTATTTATGAATCATCACTATCTTCTTCTTCTTTTTCATCATCCTCGTCTTCGTCTTCATCACCCTCACCCTCACCTTCACCTTCACCTTCTTCTTCTTCTTTATCATCTACTTCTATTTCATTAACAACTCCGCTTTTTACGACGTTTCACAGCTCAAGCTACTATCAACAACAAAATGACAACTATGTTTCGGCTAAAACTTTATTAGATGGCATGACACTATTTGATGATAAAAAAAGAAAAAATGTAGATTTAGATATAATGGATTCTTATTCTAATGATTTTTCTTTAAAACGGCAAAAATTATCAACTTCCACTTCATTTGATTTTACACCCCCTTTATTAAAATATAATCAATATGACGATGATTATCATTTACTACCATCACCTTTATCACCTACAACATCTAATTCAATAACTACTACCGCAAGTCTCAACCATTCATCAATATCTATTGATGAGCCTTTATCTTTTAATAATAATAATAATAATAATATCAATAATAACAATAATAATAACCATCTTTTAAGTCATCAACAATTACTTTGGCCTTCAGAGGAACGTAATCATTTCGATTCTAATACTATTATCAATAATATGGTTGCTGCTTTTCCTTCGCCTGTTTCTTTATTTGATAAAAGTCAAACACCCGCTTCTGTATTTTTAGACCCTTTTAACCATTGCGAAAATGAATCAGACTTTAATCAATTTTTTCATTTTGATGATTTATAAATAAAAAAAATTGTAACCCAATATTATTTTATTATTTGTATTTTCATTATTTTTTATAGTTTATTTTTTAAATGAAAAGGATTTTTTAAATGTTATAAGAAGTAGATCTTAAAAATGAATTTTAAAAATATTTAAACCCAGCTTCTTATGACGCAGTATTTAAAATTTTTCAATTTCAATTTTTCTTGATCACTTTTTCTCACTTTTTTCCCAACACTTTTTTTGTACTCTATATTAAATTTAATTACTTATAAATGGATAGATATTCAAGAGGGTATGATGAACCATATCGTGGTTATTACGATAGACCAAGATCGGATACTTATCGCCCCAATGAACATTATCGTTCAGAAAGAGATTATAATAGAGAAGGATCAAGACGATATTATTCTAGTAGCAACTACTCTTCAAGATCACCTTCACATACACCTTTAAGTGGACGTTCAAGTGGAAATAATAACACTGAATTAAATGATAGTACTGATAATGGCAACAATACATCAAATAATAATAGTAATAGTGGCAGTAGTAATAACAATAATAATAATAGCAGTAGTAGTAGTAATAATAATCCATATGCTAAAGAGCATCGTTATAATTATGATTCAAGAGATACACGACCTTATTATGCTTCTTCTCGTGGGCCAACACCTCCTCCCCGTTCTAGATCAAGATCTCCTAGAAGATCCTATGGCTATTATTCTTCTCATCGTTCATCCTATCCTTACTCATCTAGACGATCCCCTTCACCTGGCGATTATAGACGAGATCCATATGATCAACGCTATTCTAGCGGTGGTGGTTCTTATAGTCCTTATTCAAGCTATTATCATCACCGTGGAAGTGGTGGTAGTGGTTCATACCGTCGTTCTTATTCTGGTAGTAGTTCATCCTATGCTCCTCCTCATCCTCCTCCTTCACATTCTTCATCATCTATTCCTAATTCTTCTCCACCTACTGGCCCAGCTGCAACAGAACTCCCATATCCTTCTTCTTCTTCAACAGTAGCACCAATAGATCGTGAATATCATTATAATAAAAGTAATAATAATAACAATACAACTATAACAAAAAATTCAGCATCACCATCACCATCACCTATGTCACCCACAATATCACACACTTCTTTATCGTCCCCAAGTCATACACCACTTTTACAACAACAATTACGCAGATTATCAAATACACCGCCTATTAATCCTTCAGCAATGAACAATAATAATAATAATAATAAAAATGAAACAATACCCTCCTCCCCAAATCATAGCCGCCCTGCTTCAATAGTATCAACACCAATTGGGACTCGACCTTCATCACCATCTTATCCACCACCTTCTTCCGCCCCACCTACCGCTCCTGCTTATCAACAATATCAACAACAACTTAATGGTCCATCCTCTTCTTCTTCATCCCCTTCAGGCTTATCACATGGTAGCAGTTCATATTATCCTTATCATTCATCATCTTCTTCTTCTTCAAGTTATATACCACAAGGTCCTTTAAGACATTCAAGACCAAATACACCATCATCCTATCACCACCTTCATCACCATCATCACCCATATAATAGTCACTATTCACATTTCCGTAGTGGCGGTGGCAGTGGAAATTATATAAATCATCATCATCATCATGGATCAAATCCTCCACCTTTACCACCACCTCGTCAAAGACCTTTATGGGCTGTTGAACAAGAAAAAGAAGTAAGTATTTAATATTACATTTAGTTATCTTTTATATACGAAAAAAAAAAAAGGAAAGGAAAGGGAGTAAAAGGATAATGTATGCTCATTTTTTTATAATTGCATGTATTTTATATTTTATTTATTTATTAGTTGGAAAGGTATCAAGTTGAAGAAAAGAAATTAATAGAAGAAGAAATCAAAGTATTAGCTGGTGTTCGCAAAGGAAGATTTGATTTAGAAGTGGCCAATTGGGAAACTAGTAAATTGGAACACCAATTAGATTTAGTTCAAAAACAGTGGAATGATAGTGGCATGGATGAAATTGTAAAAAATGAATTATCGAACCGATTACATGGTAGTGTACCCTTAAATTTAACTCAAAAGGTTGTTTTGTAAATGTATCATTATCATCAATTATAATAAAAAGGAAAATCATCCTTTATTTTGTAATATAGTAAATTATTATTTTGTAACTATTACATTGAACTGGGTATATATATAAATTAAGAAAGCTTCCATAAATTACAAATGGATAACTTTGAGTGATTGATTTTTATTTAATTTTTTTGTATTGAAATGAGTTGTATTATTTTTCAAGAGTAATTTTTTTTATAATATAATAAATAAATAAAAGGTGTCTGCAGTTAAAAATATATTATATGTGAACTGGAAAAAAAAACATCAGAACAAGGTTGCATAGAAAAATTATGATAAAAAATAATCCTAAATTGATAGGGCGGAGTCGAAAATTAAAACTAGGAAGAAAAAATTGTGACATTAAAATTTTTTTTAAAAAAATAAAAAAAAATTCATTTTTTTCCTTTTCTTTTTATTTACCTCTTTTTAAAAAATAAAAAATTATATATAAACAAAAATGGCTACACCTATGCCTTCACCTCCACCTGGTTGCCCTATGCATGATCCTGAAGCTAAACAAGCACCACCACCTATTAAATCTACCATGTCTTCCGCTTCTAATACATCTAGTGAATCTAAATTACCACCCTCTGGATGTCCTATGCATAATAAAATGGATAAACAAGATAAATCAAATACACCTGTTACAGATAAACTTAATGAATTAAATATGATGCCTAATTTAAATCAACAACGTCAACAAGATCAAGTAGTTGAACTCCCTACAGAAAGAGTCATTAGTTCCATTCCAAAATCACAAGATACAGAAGAAAAATGGGAATACCCTAGTCCTCAACAGTTTTATAATGCTTTACGTAGAAAAGGTTGGGAAACACCCGAAGATGAAATTGAAACCATGGTTGATATTCATAATTTTTTAAACGAGGAAGCTTGGGACAAAGTTTTAAAATGGGAAGCTAAGTTTGGTTGGTAAGAATAATAATAATAACAAGTGTGAACATAGTAAAAATAACTAAATAATATACTGTCATAGTAATATATGCATATATAAGATTAGTTAAGATCGTATTTATTTATAGACTATATTATTACTTTAAAAAAACATTATGTTTGTAGTGAATGTAATGAAGACCCTTATTTAGTTCGTTTTCAAGGTAGACCTCAAGATATATCTCCAAAAGCAAGATGGCATTCATGGTGGCATGGGTAATTAAATATACATACAGTGATATATGTTATTTTATTTTATTTAAAAGAGTGTGTTTACATATGGCTATTTTTATTAATTGATTTATTAAACTTTGGTTTTATTTTTATTTGGATATATAATGTTTATATATAGATCTCCTAAACCATTTGATAGACATGATTGGTATGTAAATCATTGTGGTCAAGTACGACGATATGTTATTGATTATTATGAGGCTCCAGAAGAAGTACCAGGTGTACCTGTATTTAATTTAGATATCCGCCCTGCTTTAGATGATTTTCCTTCCATCATGGCTAGATTTAAAGAAGGTTTTAAAAATAAGTGGGATCAATTTTTTACTTCTGAATCTTAAAAAAAAAATTCTTTTAAATCATACATATACATATATACTCTTTACTTTTTAAATAATTTTGTATTTATCTAACTTTTACCACCCTTTTCATGCATCCACTATTCTACTATTTTTTTTTATTTACTACTATTTTTTTAATATTATTATTATAGTTATTAAAAACGGAAATAGAATATTTATATAATAACATTAGAGCTAAATTAAGAAATATAAAAAATAAATTTATTATCATCTTCATTTAAAAATTTTTACAAATTATAAAAAATAAAAATACTATAAAACTGTTCCAAACTTAAAAAAATATTTAAAATCTTCTTCTTGTTAAATATTATAGTATCAAATATTACCAATCGAACACTAATACAACAACAGCTCGCTTAGCTCAGTTGGTTAGAGCGTGGTGCTAATAACGCCAAGGTCGGCGGTTCGACCCCGCCAGTGAGCATTTCTTTTTGCTTTTTTCTTTTTAGAATTATACCACAATTTGGTTGTAAACTAGTATTGGATATTGTTGTGGAATTTTTTAGTTTTTCTAAAAAGTGGTGCTGTGTGTTGTTGTGTGTGTTTTTGGTAAGAGTTATTTTTGTTAAAATAAAATAAGAGAGTTTGTATTTATATTAACTATTGTTGTGTGGGTTTTTGGTAAGAGTTATTTTTGTTAAAATAAAATAAGAGAGTTTGTATTTATATTAACTATAAATAAGATAATTCCAGTGAGCACCAGTTCTTGTTTTATAAGTAGAACGACTTAATATAATATAAAAGTAAAAAAAAAATAAAAAGATAAAATAAAATAAAATATTTAAAAAATTCAAAAGTATATGCAAATGAATTTTAAAAGTCAGAAAGTAGATTATTATATAAAGAGTAATAATCAAATAAAGTAATAATAAAATTAAAATAAAATATAAAAGTTTATATATGTTGTATATAAATAAAAAAAGATTTCGCTAAAGAAATAAAGTATTTTTGTTATAATAAAAATAAAATAAAATGATTTCAATTAAGATATTAATATAAAAAAGATAAATATTGGCTTGGACAAATAAAATATTTATTATAAGAAACATTAAGAATTTGACAAAAACGAAAAACAAAAAGAAAAAGTAAAATATTCTTTTCTATTATATTAAAACAAAATTCTAATTTTTAGAGAGAGAGAAAGAGGAAAAAGGTTGTAGACTTTGGTCGTAGAATGGTTGTGACTTTTTTAATCGTCGCAAAACTCATCAGCTTGGGTGACAATATATGGCTTTGGCCAGAAGTAACTTTTTTTGAGAGTGATTTATAACATTTTTTCTTTTAATATATAAATTTATATATAATACATATATTAGCCATTAATAACAATAGTAGTAAATCAAATAATATAAATATTAGGTGATAAGTATAAGTAAATATATATATTTAACAATTTGATCAACGAATTATTATTAACAAGTGAAGATCTTACCTAATTAGGATTTTTTTATTTCTTTAAAACAGAATAAATAAAATGAAAACATATCGTCAGATAATGATCAATAACTATTTACAAATAGTTCGAAAGTTTATTGATCTTTATATATTCATTTATTCAAAAAAAATAAAAAAAAATAAAAAAAATAAAAAATAAAAGTATATAATAAACTAAAAATATATATATAAACTTTACCATAACCAATATAATAAATCTCAAGATCAAATCTTTTATATTAATTACAATTTTTTTAATTAATAAAGTTTTATATTTAATCATGTCTATAATTTTGTATACTAAGTTTAGTTAAAATTGCAACCATATTTGTATTTTTTAAAGTATCAAACAATAAAACCTTTTTCTTAGCAAGTTTAATAATTTTAAAACTAAAATGATTATATATATGAAGCCAGTCTAAATTTTATTTTTATAATTTTATATTATTATTTTGCATAAATTATTTAATCTTCACGTAATCCGTTTCTTACAGCTAGTACAGAATCCTAAAGTATATTTTAAAAAATAAAAATAAAATAATAATGAGCCGTCTATCCAACATATTATCATTATTTTAGTATTAATTAATTAAATAATTTACCACAATAATAGCATCAACACCGTATTCTTTTTGAGCTTTAGCATGTTGAACTTCATTATTTAATACACCATAAGTAAATAATAAAAGACCTGTTTCTTTAATAACAGATACCATACGAGGGGCTTCTATAATAGGTTCACTTGCAGCTACAATTCCCAACAAATCAGCTTGTTTAGCAAATCGAAGAGCACCTTGAAGTGAATTACATCGTACATCAGCCATAGGAAGTGTGCCAGCATCGGTTAAAAAGAAGACAGGGTAATTAGGTTGTTTTAGATTGAGAGCAAGGCATATTTCTGGATGGAAGGAGGAAAAAATGATACGTCTATCTTCTTCAGTATTATTATATACACATTCTAAAATAGTATCCACAAATATATTTAATTCTTGGAATTGATGTAGTTCATCATCTTCAGCTTCATCCACCATAGGGTATTTAACTTCAATATTACAACCTGCTGTTTTAGGAACATGCTAATAAAGATAAAAATAAATAAGAAAAATTGCAATAAGTCAGATGTACATATCAAAATAGATAATTCATTTATATTTAAAAAATATCCTTTCTTTGTTTCTTTGTTTCTTTCTTTCTTTTTTCTTTTTTTTTTTTTTTTTTTACCTTCAAAGTTTCAGCTAATGTAGTAAATGGAGCTTGAATAGTATTAGGGCCATTTCCTTTCACTTTACCAAGTTTATCCGATCTTGTCAGAGCTAAGCGTTGTGTATCATTAGAACGCAAAGCCCTAGGAGCGCCTTCTATTGAGCTTACAGAGTGAGATCGATTGATACGTTTATTTGATGGAGAATAAGGTGGTGATGGGTGTTCGTTGAATGTATTGTCAACTGATTTATTAACAGTTGATATAATTTCACCATGACCATCATTACTAATACCCATGTGATATTCTTTAATATGACCAGAAGGACGTAAATTTAAAAATTGTTCAATAGTGATGGAATTCAATGGAATGTCATATCCAGTTTCTGTAACGGTCCAATCATGATAAATAACAGGTACCAAGTCTTTTGTTAATTGTACATCTATATATAAAGAAGAAGGAAAGGAAGGTAGAAAAAAGAAAGAAGTAAGATTTTTTTTTCACATTATCAACACTATCATTTTTATTATATTTTATATTTTGTATTTCTATATATATTTACCAAATTCAACATATTCTGCTCCAAGTGATGCGGCTGTAATAAAAGATAGCACAGTGTTTTCACCTACTTGAAGACGAGAACCCTTTTTATTCATACCAGAACCTCTATGGCCGATTACCTAATTAAATAATAAAAATGTCAATGGTCAAATTAATATACATTTTGTTTACTAATATTATTTATTTTATTATTAATGTTTGTAGTGCTATTTTGTTTTATTTATTTTACCTTTGTATCAACTGATTTGTAATATGTATAACGATCTCCAACAGACATTTTTGGATGAGTAAATGGCGTAATCACAAAATATTCAAAACCAAGGGTACCTACACATTCTAAAGTTGAAGAACGAACCAAAGGTACGATTTGTTGCCCCCGTAGAGAAGAATTACCGGTAGCATGGCCTTTAAAAGCTTTTGTTTTTGAAAAAATATGATCACCAGAGAGAAGGGCTGTACCGCGGGCAAGTATACTTTCTTTTGGTGTAGAAGAAAATGTTTCTACCAAGTCAAAACGAACAACAACTTCTTCAGGGTTAGTGGCAAATAATACAATAGGTTCAGGGTGTAATAAGTGATGTTGATTATTAGGTGGTAAATCAAGAATTGGGAATTCACCAGTTGCATTTGTTGCAGATACAGTTATGGATAACCGTTGATCTTCTGCTAAGGTCTCTTTTAAATTTAAAAAGCATTGTGATAATAAATTTCTAACATCATTGGATCCAAGTGTAATGATGATCATGCTTTGATCGGTTAAATATTTATGTCCATATAAACGTTCAGGTCTTGCTAAAGATTTTGCTCTACCAGTAGTAGGTGACCTAGTTGATTCATTAGAATTCGGTAAAGGTTTTGCTACAATGGCTGGTTTAGTTTTACGTCCAATTTCTAAATTTCCACGGAATACTGCATGTTCATATGCAGTCCAACCGTTACTATCTGTAATATTTTTATCTGCACCTCCATCCAAAAGTAATTGTGTTATTTCCAAATTTCCTTCAATAGCTATAGTATAAAATGATATATGTATAAAAATTAATTATCTCTTATCATTATATTTATTTATATTATTTATTTTGTTCCATTATCTATTATTTTTTGTTATTACCAGCAACGATTAATGGCGTAGCGCCATTGATTTTTTCAGTATGATTGATAGAGGCATGGCCAGCATCAATTAATATTTTAACGCCTTCAATAAATCCATTTCGAACAGCTAAAATCAGCGCAGTTTCGCCATCATCGTCAGCAATATCTACTGTTGCACCTTTTTCAATTAAAAGTTGTAATAAAGAGGCATTTTTAAGTTCCACAGCCATAGCAATTGAGGAAGGATGGTGGGAAGATAAAGTAAAATCAGGTTTTTCCTTTTCAGCATTTTCGTTAATTATATGGTTACTAGTAGATGCTATTTACGTATAATAAAAATTGATAGATAATATTGAGTTGCTATATAGATATCATATTTTTTTATTATTATTGTCAGTCATTATATATATATATATATATATATATTACCAGTGATAGTTTCATCGATATTTTGAATGTTGCCAATATCAATAATTGTTTTTACAGTGTCTGTATGAGCACCCAAAATAGCCACAAATAAGGGATTGTAACCTTCACGATCTTGCCACTGAGGGTCAGCAAATCCATTTTTACGTAAATCATAATCTTTGTGTTGAATAGCATGTTCCAAAAGCAATTTTACCATTGCAGGGTTTTCACGTTCAGCAGCATAATGTAAAGGACGTCTACCAGCAAAATCAGTTTGTGTTGTTAATCCAGGTGCTAATTCCAATAATTTTTTAATTCCATTAATAGCAAAGTCATCTAAAGTATCTGCACGAATAGATAATTTATGAAGTGTATTACGGTCATTGATGTCATGATACTGTAAAGGATCCACACCAGATTTAATTAAAAATATAATAGTTTGAATTGATCCTTTTTGTGCTGCTAATTCTAATAATCCATATCTTGTCTATTAATAATAATAAACATAAGAATAATAAGAAAAGCATTATGATTAAATAATGAAGATTATAATAACAACTAAAATAAGGTTATTTTTTTTCCCTTTTTCCTTTTTTTTTCTTCATCGTCATGTATTTAGAATTACCATATTAAGATCATGTGGAGGTTTGGTGGCAGTTGTATCCAATAAATGAAGGAGAGATGACAATGTTTCAATATCATCTTTTTCAATAGCTTGGGCAAATTGTTGATTTTGTGTTTCAGATAATGTGTTAAATCTATTAATTTTAGATGGTAGGGATAAATTAACGGAAATAGAGCTTGGATTTTGATGGTTCAATTCTAAAGAGGTGCTTTTTTCAGCATTGATAGCTAAATTATTGACCCATTGCACTAATTTTTCCATTTCATTACGCATTGGTATATGATTTGCAAAAGGAAGAACTTCAACCTATATATAATATAATATATATACATATATAATCAAAAAATGTATATACAACGATAGGAGCATAGAGAGCTGTTTACAACATGTTTACTTTTCAACTAAAACCAACCTTTGTTTCCAGGTAGACAGATTGGGTATCAAGTCCGAGTTTTTTATCCAATCTAAACAGGTTGATAAATAAATAAATAAAAACAATAAATATATTAATATTTGATGATTATAATGGATTTTTTGCATCTCTCTTTTTTTTTTAATCTTATCTTATCTTACTTTTTTAATATCTTCTTAAAACCTTTGGTATTGAGTTCAGCAAAACGAATGAGTTTATTTAACTGAGCTCTTGTTTCTTGAAGGGCGCTTAATAGCTCTTCAGTAATATCATGATTAGCTGAACCAGAGGTACTATCTTCATCGTGTTTTTCGGTTGTCATCAAATCATTGTGTTGTTGATATTTTTCAGATAAAATCCAAAGACGTCTATCAATTTGAGATTGTTTATAAGTATAGAAAGTGTTTACCTTTTCAAGTTCTCTGTCTAGTTGAAAGAACAAAGCTATAGTATAAATATAAGTAGTAATATTAAAAATAATAGTAATAAACAGGTGAGCATATAATATTAATATGTTGTAATATATATTTTAAGTGGCTTGATATTAAAATAAACTTATGTAACTATATTTGTACCTGTGATTGTTTCTGGAGGAGGAGGTAAAGCATGAGATGCTTCATTAATGGATTTTTTAATAGCTTTATAATTTAAATAATTTTTAGACCATTCAGGAATTTGATTGCTAAGTAGAGCTTTACCAAATTTCATATTAGTTTTATGAAAAATGTACTTTTTTTTAAAAAAAGTAAAGAGGAAAAAAAAGAAAAAAAAAAGAAAAGTAAAAAAAAATTGCCTTTTAAATTTTTTTTAATGCGGAGTTTGGTAATTCACATAAATTCATTATCCTTAAAATCATACACGTGAAGTTTTTTATTGGAAAATAAGTAATGATTTCGAAACTACCAAATAGTATATTATTTCTTGGGGAATGGGGGACGTGATAATAAATATTTTAGTTTGTTTTGAAATTATAATGTTGAAAAAAAAATATTTTTTTACATTGATCACAAAAAAAAAACTAAAGCGGTGATTAAATTTTTCGAAAGAAAAATACTAGCGGTAGAAATTTTTTTCTCTGTCTTTTTTTGTATTATTTATTTATTTTCATTTATTTTGTTAAATAATGATTAATACTTTAGATTCTGATGATATAGCTAAATATGATATAAAAAAAAACGAACCTCTTGTAAAAGCTGGAGAAATATTAAGTCAATGGATTGAAAAAGATCCAAAGCAACCTGATTTAGCAGATCTTTTAAAAGGTACAGCAATAACAGAAATGAATAAATAAATAAATAAACGAAAGAAAAAAATTAGTAAATCTAAACTATGATTAATTTTTAATCTATTATTATCTATACAGGTCCTGTGTCGAAGGATTATATGCAATCTGTTACAACCGATAAGGATAATGTTATTAAAGTTGATAAAATAAACACACCAACAATGATTCATGAACTTTTACAACGTAAATATATAATAAATAAAAGAAAAGATAATATTAAATTTTCAAGCTTTAGATGAGTATTGATTTTTATTTTATTATATATAGAATCATATCGACACAAATATATGGGACTGTTACCGGAAATCGGCTATGCTTGGGTATCAATAGACAATCGTTTATATTTATGGAATTATGATACTGAAGGGTAAATAACTATAGTACTAGTTATAACTATAATAAAATTAATAATGATATACGATAACAATAGAAGGCAAACAATAAATAATGATCCTCGATAAATAGCAAACCATATTTATATAAAATATGCTCTTTTAATAAATAGTGCTAAGGATGATATATATACATATGATGATCAAGATCAAGTCATATATAAAGTAATTTTAGTGAAGCCCAAACCTGGTACGTATGCTTTTTTTTTAAAAAAAGAATAACAATAATGGGTATACTAAAAGCCTTGTATTATCGTTAATAATTATATTTTTACGACGCGTTATTGTTTCACTTTTTTATTATTTTAGGTGTATTCGATGATTTTATTGAATATATTCTTGTAGTTGCAACACCACTTCAATTTATCTTACTCGGCGTTTCTTTTAAACCGTATCCATCACAAATGACACATAATAACAGTATAGATGATTCGGATTCTAGTAAATGCATGAAATTACTCGCCACCGATTTATCTGTATCTTCCGATGATATTCAAATAACGTCTATTAATGGGACAAATAATGGGCGTATATTTATGACAGCAAATAATGGTCATTTATATGAATTGGATTATCAAGTAAGAAAAAAAAAAATTAAAGTCAAATATAAAATCACAGAGTTAATGCTGAACGTATATATTTTCAAATAGAGCCCTCAAAAATGGTTTGGATCTACATGTAGTCTTAAATGTTTAACTGGAGCAGGAATAAGTTCATATGTACCAACTTTATTTAGATCATCATTCACCGGTAATTATAGATCAATTACTATCGACAATGAACGAAATGTTTTGTACTTATTAACAGTAAAATCTGAAATCGAGGTAAGTTTATTATAGTAAAATAAAATATAGTAGTGCTTGGATTATATAATGAATTCAACCGATCATGACATATATATTCAATTATAGGTGTTTTATATTGGTCCAACTCAAACTGAGTTTACACATGTTGCCAAAAATACAGATATTCTCAATTCAGCTAGACAAATGTGTAGACCTATGATGTATGATGCTAACCATTTTGAAATTGAGTCACTTCATGTAATAACAAAATCAGAGTCCAAAAAAATTCATCTTGTTGCTGTCACAAAACGTGGATTTCGTCTTTATTTTACTCATGAGCGTAATGGTGTTCGTACTACCTATACACAACAGCCATTCAATAGTAATAGTATTAACAACATAATAACACCAAATGCCCTTGAATTAGTACATGTACGTTTACCATCTCCACCTAAAGCAAGCCACCAAAATATTCAGCCTTATCAAAATATAGGAACATCTTATTATAGTTGTGGTGTATTCTTGGCCTCCGAAAAAAATGTTCTACAATCTACTATTGAAGAGCGACGAACTATATACATGTCATCAGCTGCTATTGAGAGTATAATTAAACAACCTGCAAGCACCGGATATGGATATGTATGTTTTTTTAACTTATATATATATATATGTATATATAAATATGGTATAATAAAGGGTATAAAGAAAAATAAGGATTAATATAATGTATCTATTTTTTTTTTTTTTTTTGTTGGTATAGGTATCGCAAAATCCGCCTTTTGTAGAATCTATTACAGAATTAGAATATAACTGGATGCCTTATACTATTTTAGAAGTCAGTTCAAAACGCAAGGGAAAGTATCCTATTAATGATATAGGAGAACAGCTTACAGATACGCCTAGAAAATTTATGATACTCACTATCGAAGGATTAACTGTATTTAATAAACCACGACCTGTAGATATTTTGTATAATCTTTTATTGAATCCTCAGTTTCACAGTGAACCTTCTCAGCGTGATATTCTTTCATTTTTTGAACACTATGGACCTACAGAAACATGTGCAATGTGCCTTAGTATCATTTGCGCAAGGCATACTTTTAATTCTTCTGATCAACGTAAGTGTATATAAATGTATATAAAATCTTTTTATTAAAAAAAAATATCGAACTTTTATTAATTTATTATTATTTATTTTATTTTATATTTTTAAGGACTTGTTGGAACGCGTGCAAAAAAATTATTTTTTGATTTTGGTGGTGAACCCTCAGCATCTGGAACTGCGCCTATAAGTGGAAATTTTCTTGGGCAAGCCGTTGGTCCTACTGGTGTAAAATATAGTAATAAGCATGATGGATTAGCATTATACTTTTCAAGGCTTATATCAAGTATTTGGAAAAAAAAAATGTTTGAAATTAGGTAAAAATTATTTTTAAAGTATGTGTTTATAGGGGTGATACATTGTATTTATAAATTAGTGCATATATTGAAATCTATCTTGGTCTATTATTATTATACTAGTTTTAAGGAAACCAAAAAAGGTGCAATGAGTTCCGTTCAACTTGAATTTCTTCCTGTCAAACAAAACCTTATTAGGTTAAAACAATTTATGGACGAGTAAGTTATACTATACCTTTAATTTTTAAAAACAAAAAAAAAATAATCTTTTTCTTTAAAAAAGCTTATAATTCAGTTAATTTTTATAGAAATCCTGATTTCCATCGTCCAGCTAGTATATATAATGTTAAATTTCAATTGGCTGAATTATCTGATCAAAACACTTTACAGTTACTTTTGGTAATAATTTATATTTATAAATACATACATATAATTCTACTACTTATTTGTTTACTCACTATTTATTTTATATTATAGCAAGAGCAACAATCATTGCATGAGCTTTACCAACTTCTTACACAGTGTATTGATGCAATTACGTATATGGCTTTTGTGATTGATTCAAATGTGAACGAAATTTTACAAAGGTATAGTTTTTGAATATTAATGTTTATAGTGATGAGTTTAATTATAAAACAACATGATATGAACTAATCAATAATCGTATGTATATTATCAGCGTTCAAGATTCTGTTAAAAATGAAATATTAGAAATGACGTTGGAAAACATATTATCTTCATCTCGTGGAATCATATTAAGGAGGGACTTAGTGGTTGCTACAATATTCAATTATAGATCTAATCATCGTGTAGAACATAGTTATATAAGTAACTTTTTACGAAAGAGATGTCCATCTTTCTTTGATTCTAGTGATATGAACTTTTATCAAGTAATGCACTATGTTATTATTTTTGTTATATTTTAAAAAAACTATATTCAATATTTTAATTATATCATTATTTTTATTATTATTATTATTTTATTAATAGGGTGTGGAGTATCTTCATTATGCTTATAAGCCAGGTGCTGAATATGAAGAAACAAAAGTTGCTTTGGATGAATCATTAAAATATTTCAAGGAAGTGGCTGATAGTATATCAGAAGATAAAATGACAGCCATTTGTGAAGAATACAGAAGACAACGATATTATGAAGGGGTGATAGAATTTGCATTAGAAAGGGCTAGGAAACTTGACCCACATGAAAAAGGTTTATTATATATGGAATCTAAAATGCGCCCAGGTGACTCGCGAGTTCAATCTTATGATCTTCGATTAAGATGTTATGATCATATCTTTGTCACGTTAACTGAAATTAAAAATTTACAGAATGGTAAAAGTTATAATAATATTAATGGGCGTAATGATAATAGTAACTGTGATGGTGATATGGATCCAAACACGTTATTTGATACAATATTACAAAGAGCACTATCACATGACGACAAGCTATTTCACTATACATTATACCAATGGTTCTTACAAAATGATAGAAGTAGGGAATTATTATGGGTAGATTCAAAACATATTATACCTTTCTTCAAACAGCATGTTAGTGAATTAGATTCTATACAATTCTTATGGCAGTATTATCGAAGACACCAACAATATTATGAAGCAGCTTTGTATTTGGAAGCATTAGCCAATAGATCTCCTAATATTACAGCAGATAAAAGATTGGAGTACATTGGTTTGGCTTTATGGTATGCCCAATCTCAAGAAGCTTCGGATAAACCAACACAAAAAACTAGACAATTAATAATTCGATTACAGTCACAAATGGATTCAATAATGGGACAATCAGTAACAGAATAATAATAAGATTATTACTATTGTTATTTACTCGTTTTTATTATATGCACTTGACATGTTATATTTTTTTTAAATAACCTATAATAAAATATTTCAAAATTAAAAAAATTTGATCATTTTTATACGCGAAAAAAGTTGAAGCTCCGGCGTTTTTTTTTTTAAAAAAAAAGTGTAATTTTTTAAATATATTTTTTTCTTTCCTTTCTGTATGTCCGATATAATTTAGTTGTTAATGTCAAATTTAAATATTCAAAATGGACCAGTAAGCTTCATATAAAAATATACTAGAATTTAAATATATATAAATACATTAAAGTATTGATTATTGTTATATTATTATAATTCTATAAAATTAGAACTTTTTACTACCAGCATATTCAACGCAAGATTATTCTCCAGAAATAGATAATGCTGGAAATACAAATCTCGATTCAGCGTGTAAGATCCTAATCAATCCAATTTATATATCAATATACATTTGATTTTTTTTAACTTGTATTTATTATTATTATTATTATTATTATTAATTCAACAGTGCTTTGGAATGAAAAATATACTCCTTCGACAATAGTAATAAAATAGAAATAGATGTAGAAATAGAATAGAAATAAATATATGTATAGATCTAGGTACCAATTTCAGATTTATATTGACTATTATACTATCAAACAGGATGAACTTGCTATCAGAAAACAAAAATTAACAGAACTTCAGCAGTTTCTTGCATCCTCAGCCATATCATCAAGTAGAGGACAATATAAAGTAAAATTTTGTTCATATATGTTTTTTTATATTTTTCATGAAAATAATCCATGTTAATATTTTAATGTCTATCTATCTATCTATCTATCTATCTATCTATATGCATAGTTACTTATATTAACAGGGCCAACAGGTTGTGGAAAAAGTACTTCGATTCGAGTTTTGGCAAATTCATTGGATTATGAAATTATAGAATGGTCAAATAATCCACAAGTGTCCCATACAGGTTTTTATGATCCAGGTATATTCATAAATACAAATGATAAATAATAGTAAAGAGTAATAAAGCATAGCTATTTTTTTTTATAAACATGGCTTTTTATTTTATTTTAATGTAGATTATGAACCCATCATGACGAAATTCAGCCATTTTTTGAAACGATCAATAGAGACTATATCTTTAAATACTCATGATAGACAACAGCATAAACCAAAAATAATTCTTTTAGATGATCTGCCTGACTTGACAACAACGACTATTAAACATGAATTTCAATCCATTCTTAAATCATATATTAATAGCAATTATAGATTTTTATTAACCATTGTTCTAAGTGATACCCAAATATCAAACTCCAATCGATCAAAAGCTTACTATCAAATGGAAACACAATTAACAAATATTTCGGATATACTCACTCATGATATTAAAACTTCGGGAAAATGTGCTGTTATCGAGTAAGTAAAATTTATTTAAATATAAATGTACAATTATATAAAACATACCTAAATAATGATAAATGTAATAATATCATTATTATTATTTTCAGATTTAATCCGGTTACTAAAGCAAATTTGAAAAAAGCAATGAATCGAGTTTTAAACCAAGAAGCCAGATATTCAAATGTTTCATTAAGTAGTGAACGAATGAATGATATAATAGAACAATGTCACGGTGATATTCGATGCGCTATCAATACATTGCAATTTCATTGTACACCTTTTAGATCACTTTTACCACAAAAACGAAAAAAAAATCGTCCAAATAATAATAATAATCAACAATCTATTTCATCATCAAAGTAAGTCGACATATTAGCGATAAAAAAAAGTAACAACGATAACAAAAAAATAATAATCCGTATATATATATAATTTCAATTATCATTTGATAGTATACACTGCAGAGAAAATCCACTTACATTTTATCATGCCATTGGAAAGGTTCTATATGCCAAACGTAAATTGCCTTTATTTATATTAACGTTTTATACTCATTATATATTGCTATCTTACTGATTTTTATTTTCATTTTATTTTTGATAGGAGAAGAATCAGGTGCATTAGAATCAAAACCTACAGTAATGAAATATAAATATATACAATATACACATATCTACACATATGTTTCAGTTCAATTTAATTTAATTTACACACATACACACTACATTCTTCTTTTATATATATATATATAATAGGATATCCTGAATAAATGTAATGCAGACTGTGATTCGTTTATTGGATGGGTGTATTCTAATTATCATTATTTTACTGACAACATAACTGAGTATTCGAAAACCATGGATAATTTATGCGATGCAGATATGCTAGGATCGATGGGTTATTGGAAGGTAATGATATAGTTGTATATGTATATGTGTGTATATGTTTATGTACATTTTAAATATATAAAATGATTAACGTTATGTTACTATGATCCATATCTTTATAGGAAAATGTATTTAGTCAATATCAAATGTTAATCTCGATGCATGGTGTGATGTTAGCTGACCGTAAAGAACATAATAGACGCTTGTTGGAATTTTCTCGACCTGATGAAAGATATTTTAAATATAATCGAAACAAAATGTTAGGTATACAAATATATAAATATATAAATTAATTATAATTAGGAAGAAAAAATTGCATGAATTTTTACTTGTATAAAATATATATTTATCGTCCGATGATTAGAAACGCCGTCTAAAATCAGACCAATTGTTAATATTCAAAGCCAAGAGCCAAAACTCGAAATAATAGATAATGAACCAAATGATAAAATAGAAATGTTTAGTGAAGATGAATTTGATGATATATATGGCGATGATTTAGATGCGTCAGTATTTGATGCTCTACCATAGTTTAGTATTTTTATTTTTTTTAGAAAGTAGCATAATTTGTAAATAGATTTTTAGCATAAAAATTATTTTTTTTATGTACGGTGATTGAAAACCAAGCCACACCACATTTTTCTCCAAAAAGAAAAAAAAAAAGTGATCAAAAAACTTTTTTAAATTAAAGCTCTTTTTTTTTTTTTTTCTCTTTTTCCTTTTTTTCTCTTCAACCTTTCTTTCTTTCTTTCAACGTATATATTATATATATATATTTATACAATAATGTCTCTTTATAATTTTAAAAAGATTGAACCTGTGCCTACGGCAACAGATTTCATTGATATCATTTTATCTAAAACTCAACGTAAAACTCCTACTGTGATCCATAAGAATTATAATATTGGTCGTATTCGTCAATTCTATATGCGTAAGGTCAAGTTTACTCAAGAAAGTTTTGAAGAAAAGTTTAAGAATATTTTGGATGAATTCCCTAAGCTCGAAGTAAGTTTTTTTTTATATAGATTTATAAAATGACTAGATACTTAAAAAAATAATAAAAAAAAGGGGTACAACTAGATAGTGGTAAAACTATATTGACTAATCTTTATTGTTATTTTTATTGTTATTGCTTTATATAATAGGACATTCATCCTTTCTATGCTGATTTAATGAATGTACTCTATGATAAAGATCATTATAAACTTGCTTTAGGTCAAATAAATACTGCTCGTCATTTAATCGATCAAGTTGCAAAAGATTATGTTAGACTTTTAAAGTTCGGTGATTCACTTTATCGTTGTAAACAATTAAAAAAGGCCGCTTTGGGAAGGTAAAAATAAAAACGATAATGTTGTATTTATATTTCAATAATAATAACAATAGTAAACATATAAAAAATAAGAGAATAAAATAAAATGTGAAGATATATATCGATAATTTTATATTAATCAAAAATATTATTATGGTTACTTTTTTTTTTATTTTATTTTTTAGAATGGCTACCATTATGAAGCGCCAAAAAGATAGTTTAGCATATTTAGAACAAGTTAGACAACATTTATCTCGTTTACCATCAATTGACCCTAATACTCGTACATTATTAATTTGTGGATATCCCAACGTTGGTAAATCTAGTTTTATCAATAAAATCACCAGAGCAGATGTTGATGTACAACCTTATGCATTCACCACTAAATCACTCTTTGTTGGTCATATGGATTATAAGTATATGAGATGGCAAGTCATTGATACTCCAGGTATTTTGGATCATCCTTTAGAAGATCGTAACACCATTGAAATGCAATCTATTACAGCCATGGCACATTTAAGATCATGTATTATGTATTTTATGGATTTATCTGAACAATGTGGTTATAGTGTAGAAGATCAAGTGAAATTATTCCATAGTATCAAACCCCTTTTTGCTAACAAACCTATTGTATTGGTCATTAATAAGATCGATCAAGCTAAACCTGAAGATTTACCTGCTGAACAAAGAGCTTGGATTGAAGAAATTGCTAATTCAGAAAATGCTACTGTTTTAACCATGTCCTGTTATAATGATATCGGTGTGATGGATGTACGTAACGTCGCCTGTGATCGTTTATTAGCTGCCCGTGTGGAAATGAAGATGAAGTCCAGCAAGATCAACGATGTTATTAATAAAATTCATTTGGCTCAACCCCATAGTCGTGATAGTGTTATTCGTTTACCTAATATTCCTGAAGGTGCTAAAGATAAAGTGAAATATGATGTCAATGATCCTAATCGTCCTAAACTTGAAAAGGATTTAGAAGTAGAAAATGGCGGTGCTGGTGTTTATAATGTCGATCTTAAAAAGAAATACTTACTTGCCGACGATGATTGGAAATACGACGTTATTCCTGAAATTATGGATGGTCATAACGTTGCCGACTTTATTGATCCTGATATTGAAGAAAAATTAGAAGCTTTGGAACGTGAAGAAGAACGTCTTGAACAAGAAGGTTATTACAATGAAGAAGAAGAAATGGTAACTATCATTATTATTTTTATTAATATAATACTTTATGTTAAATATATATATATATATATATATTAGCTGATCACTCATTTCTATTTTTATTTTTTATTTTTTATTAATAACTAGTTTGATTCTGATGAAGAATTTAAAAAGGCTACTGCTGATGCTATTCGTGAAAAGAAGAAGTTGATCATTCAAGCTCATCGTACTAGTCGTGCCCGTAATTATTCTTCCCTTTCTCACAAAGATCTTATCAAGGTATGTCTATATTATATGTATAATAGGGGGAAAAAAAGGGAAAAAAAAAAGAGGAAGAGAAAGAGAAAATAATCACTCATGCCTTTTATTTTTTTTAATTTTATGTTTTTTAGAATGCATCCGTTGATGATATGGGTAAACATCTTAGTGAAATTGGTCTTGATAGTGAAGCTGCTATGAATAGAACTCAATCTATGGCTAACTCAAGAAAAAGAAATCATAGTGAATCTATTGCCGATGAAGCTGTACGTGAAGCTGAAGCTACTGCTGGTACTCGCAGCGAAATAGATGATGCTAAAGCTGTTCGTGAAGGTTTCCGTAACGTTAAACAAAAACTTGAAGCTGATAAACAAAAGAAGATTGTACAAGGCAAATCTAATAGATTGGGTAAACGTGGTGAAGCTGATCGTGGTATTCAAACCAAGATGCCCAAGCATCTCTTCAGTAGCAAGTCTTCTATGGGTACAAGAGACTGGCGATAAATATTATTTCCTTTTTCTTTCTCCCTTTTTATTATTTTGTATTCCTCATTCTCTTTTCTTTTTTTATCATTTTATACACCATCTATTTTTTTATTTTGCATTATTAGAAATATCTTTATTTACATTTCATCAACTTAAACATTTTTTTTTTAAAAAAAAGAATGAATAAGAAAGAAAAAAACACTATCATGCAACAACTATAACATCAAAAAAAAAAAAAAACAAAAAAAACAACTATTCATAAAAAAACATTCTTTTTTTATTTTAATTTTATATACATATGAAGGAATACTGTTTTTTATTATTTTTATTTTTATTATATATATAACTTATTGCGATAGCCATTTTATATTTTTATTTTTATTTTATAATTATTTTTTCATATTACATATAAATAAATATAAATACTTTGTTTAATATTTTCAATAATAGAAAAAAAGCATTTTTGGTTATTAATTAAATGTTTTAAGAAAAAAAAGTATAATTATAAAAAACATTCTCTTGAATGTATCAAGCATATGCACATATATATATATATATATATATATATATATATATGAATGTCACCTTGCATTTTTTGTTAGTACTTGTATGTAAAATAGATAGTATTCTTTATTTGTACTTTTTATTGATTAATGGTGAATGTTAAATGATATCCAGAAACAAATGATTGTTATACATGATGTAGCTTGATATTCACGGATGAATTTGAAAAAAAATATAGTTTTACTACGCTCTTTTTTATTTTTATAATAAACAAATAATTATACATCTTTAATTTTTGTGATATGTTTTCTGAAATTTTGTGATGTGTTTTCTGAAAATATGTTAAATAAACGACATCCAATAAAACACAATAAAGTAATAATAATAATGACGTTTTTATTAGTAAAATCTTTTTTTATAATGTTTTATTCTAACAAATATATAAAAGATGTAAATAGTAGTATATAAAAAAAATAAAAAATAAAAATACAATTAAATAAAACAATAATAAAAATAAAAATGCAACGATGGAAATGTATTATGATAACCTATATAATTATTTAGTTAGCAAGGTTACCATGAATACGTATGCGGTATAAACATGTGTGATCCTTATTTCCCCAATTAGATAAGATTCTTAAGACTGCACCTTCAAAAAGAATATCTTGATGTTGGTCCAAAGTAAATGTTTGTATAGAAGAAGAAGAAGATTTAATATCATAAGTAAAAGAACCCAGATAAATAGCGTTCGTTGTATCATCTTTATGTTGTTCCAATTTTTCATATTGCTCTTTTTGCTGTTGTGATGATGCTAATGATAATTTCTTTAAAAGATCATAAGTTTTCATTTTTTGTTTATCCTTTTTTAAAAAAGTAGGTTGAATACGTTTTAAACCCCATAATTCGACTTCTTTAGGAGCACTCGACATTTTATGATTTAAAAGATTATGGCTTGGGTATTCAATAGTCATACTTGTAATGAAGATAGGTTCTGCTAAATGAATGCCTAAAGAACCTTGATCCCCATCCATTGGCCAACAATGTCCTACATAAGAATCAGGGGTAATGGCTAATAATGGAGAAGGTTGAGGTCTAGTTCGTTTTAACCACCATTTTGATATCATTCCTTTAGCACCTTTAATATATGTTTGTGAGGTATGGCCTGGCAATATTCGTCCTCCACGTGTCCCTAATGCATAATCTGGTAAATTTAATACATCCTGATGGTAATGTTGTAATGATGTATCGATTAATCCACGAATGACAGCTAAAGCTTCCTTGGTGAGGTAAGTTGATCCTATTTTTTTATTATCATCATCCACATCGTTATCATTTAGAGATATAGAAGAATCATGGAAAGGTTTCCAAGTACCCATTAATTGATGAATAACACTTTCCATTAAATCTTCTTTAGTAACCAATTTTCCATCACGCATTTGATCATTGATCCAATTATCCATCATACCTTGAACATACCTTTCCATAATAGGTTGGTTGTGCTGTAATAGTTGAGAGAAATTTAAGTCATAATCTGATTTAGGAACAAAGATTTTATGTAAAGCATCCAACAGTTCAGGTGAAATTTTTCCAGTAGTTGTGTATAAACCATGTTGTTCATGATCTTGTTGTTTTAAATTATTTTTTTCAATTGTATCTTCTATTTTTTTTTCCCATTGATTTAATTTATTTTGATAATCTGATGTAACAGAAGAAATATATTTCTCTACTTTATCCATTTGTTCATTTAAGCTACTATCTAATTTTTCATTATGCGAAGAAGATAAATGAGACAATTGCTGTTGAAGCTGTTTTAAGTGATAGGTGACAGAATTGACTTTATGATCATTAGCATTATCATGCTGATTAACTTGTTGTATAAGTTGGTTCACTGATTTTTCAAGAGTAGCAAACCTTTTTAAAAGAGCTTGATCATTATTATTATTACTATTCCATGATGAATCGTAAGTTTTTGTTATTGTTGGTTTTGAAAAAGGTGATGAAAAAGAAAAATCATGAAACCATTGTTTCATAGATAAAGGAAAGTGGTGTGAGGAGGAGAATGGATACCAAACGATATTTTTTTTTTCAGCTAAAGAAAGATTCCCGACAGCAAGTAGCAAAACAAATACCCATACCAAAATGGTTCCCACTAAACGATGGCTGGGAATAGATTCTACATAGGACCAAGTTAAAGGTTGTACCTGTTGAAATCCTAACGCTTGAAGTAAATAAACCAGAGGGTTGATCAAAAAAGTAGAAATAACCATAAATAAAAAAGTGAAAAACACAACAGCTATTTCTTTGATCAGCCAAAATATCATAAATATCCAAAACATGAAAAATTCAAAAATGGAATCCAGTGCATTTTTAATAAGTTCCCAAGCTAATGTCAATATCTTTTTATTATTATTATTGTTGTTGCTGTTGTTATCCTTTTTCTTTGTGGTTGTTATTCTTGTTGCCCTGTTATTGGTATGATAATGGTGAGAGGGTGATAAAGGTGATACTGGTGATGCTAGATGAGGTGATAATATGTTACTATTATGAATTCTAGGTGATTGGGTAATATTAGATCTATCTTTAAACGATGCCGAATCATAAAATATTTCATCTTGCTGTTGTTGCTGTTGTCCATTAGCATTATCATGATATAAAAAAGGGTTTTGATCTGATATAAAGGATTGAAAAGAATTGGTACGTTGGCTACGTTCAGTTAAGGAAGCATGGCGTTGAATAAAAGATCTTCTTCTTTCTTCTTCTTCAGGATGGTTGGCAAGATTTTCTTCTTCTTCAAATGGGTTAGAATCGTCGTCGTCGTCGTCGTCTTCATTTTCTTGATTATCATTTAATATATTGTTTAAAATAGAATCATTTTTTTCAAGTATATCCATAGTTTTTGATCTAGCTATAGTATATACATAATATATATATGTGTGTGTGTGTTTAAGAATAAGCGTTATTAATTTATTTGTTAAATATAAACTGTTTTTTTTTTTTTTTTACTATTTCTTTATTTTTATGTTTATAATTTACCTACCAAAAAAATCAGGTTCATCTAATGATCGTTGTTGTGATAAATACGTAGTAGTTCTTTTTGGACGTGGAGATATATATACATTGGTGGATGATAAAGAACGATAGGGGGAGTTTGGTTTTTTAAAAGTATATTCATTTGCATTAGAAAAGGCGGTAGCTATATTAACAGTCGTATCACGAATGGATCCTTCAGGAGGAGGTAAGTTTCTTAAAGGTGTAGAAAAAGGGCTATTTCTTCTTGGTGATTTATATGAAGTATAATCAGACATGATTTAATTATTAATATTATTTTCTTGATTTTTTCTTTTATTAAGTTTAATTATATATATGTATGTATATGTATATTTTTTGGGTATAATAAAAGGAAGAAAAAATAAAAATGAAAGGGCAATATATTTTTTCTTTCCAAAAAACAAGAGGAGAGAACAAAGAAAAAAAAAAACAAAACACCATATCAAAAAAAAAAAAATTAAAAATTTAAATTCCGCACTTTTTTTTGGCGCCTGTGCATTTTTTAAACAATGAAAATTATTTTCATTTCAACCTTTTACTTTTTCTATTTATATTAAAATAATAATAATAATAATATAACCAAAAATAAATATAGATTCATTATTGATAATTTTATATTTATATATACATGATAACTATCATAATATTATATTATGTTATATTGTACATATAAATTATATATATATATATATATGTGTGTGTGTGTGTCCATATATTTAATTGTTAAATTTGATATTTATACCAATTTATTTTTCAATAATACGTAATAAATAAATAAATAAACAAAATGCTCTGGTTGGTTGAAGTTTAGCTCACGTGAGTTAAACTATACACACGCCTCATTATATCCTAAAATATACATATCATACTTTTTATTTTTATATTTTTTCTTTGAACGTAAGGATTCCCGTAGTCCATATATAAACATTGATTTTTAAACATGCAGTATGATGAAATTGAATAATGAAGTCATGTTTTTATTTTATTTTTTTAAGACACCGATTATCTATGTTCGATGGTGTTATTTTTATATAGTAAAAACGCCCGAGGCGATAAAAAAGCACCTATTTTCCCCAGTCAATTACCACCTACTTCTTTTTTTAGCTGTAACACAAATCATCATTTTTTATATATATATAAATATATATCAATCTTTTTTTAATATCTTTTTTATTTTTGGGTTCTCGAACTTTTTGATTATTTATTTTTATAATTCACCTTTTTATTATTATCCTTTTTCTTAATTATCATTATTATTACTTATAACAATCATTTTATAAAGATAATTTAATAATAATTTTATTATAAATGATCATTCATTTATGAAATAATTATAATGATATAATTTTATCGTAATGATATATATAGACTTTAAATAGGTTTATTTAAAACAAGAGAAACGTGAAGCCAGAAACCCAAAAAGCTTTGAAAAAAAAAAAAAACCGGAGTCCATAAAAGGCAACCGCGGAAAAAGCCAAGGCTATAAATTTATTATTTATTTTAAATTACTTTTTTTTTCTCTCTCTCTCTTTTTCTTTCTTTCTTCCTTTTTGATTATTCTTCACTTTTGAATATTTATTATTTTTATAAAAGTAGAACGAGTTTATATATATATATATATTTAAATATTTAACAATGTCAAAGCGTGTACAATTCTCTTGTGATGTCATTATTGCAAATACATTTGCAAATGAAGATTATGGTAAACAAGAAAATTGATAGATGAAGAAGAAATAGATAAATGGATATATATTTATAAATATAATGAATAATTTAGTGATATTAATATTTTATTTTGTTTTCATTTACAGATCGTACTGCACAAGAAATAGCTAAATTAACATATAGTGATATGGTAGAATTATTGACAATGAAATCTCAATGGAGAAAAGATATGGAACGTATGTTAAGAGAACGAGCTATGAAAGAGCAAGAACAAGAACAAGAAGATGATCGTGGTCAAAATGATGCCACCACTACCACTACTACTCATCAATCGGTTTTCTCTTCAACACAAGAGATTTGTACTTAAAAAAAGATTATTCTTTTTTTATACATATAAATATAAACATTCATCATTTTTTTAGTATTATTATTATCATCATTTAATCAATCAATCATCTCTTCAACTTGACCAACAAAAAAAAAAAAATGGATAGATAAGATTAATTTTATTGTCCTACTTATTTATTACCATATTGTACAGTTTTTCCCTACTTCCTCTCTTTTTTTTTTTTTTTTAGCCATACCCTTTATTTATTTTTTTTTTATTTTTTATTTTTATTTTATGCTACATTACTTTATTATTATTAATCTCATACCAACATTATTTTTTCTTTTCCCTTTTTTTTTTATGAAAGAATATCATTTTAACTTGTAATTAATATTTTTTTAATAATAATAAAAAATATGTATTTTTTTTAATTTTTAATTCACGACAACAAAAATTTAAATGACCGTCTGCACAATCAAGTCGTACCAACTATATTTATCACTTCATTTATCAAAAAAATCAAATAATAAAAAATATAAAAAATAGAAAAAAGAACTTTTTTTTATCAGTTGGTTACACTCATATATTTGAAGAATTAAAAAAATCATATAGAAAGAAAAGAATGAAAAAAAAAAAAAAAACATGTATATGTGGTTGCTAGATCATAGAAAAACACTCCTTACGTATCGGAGTAAGTTTTAGTTAATAAATTAATATCAAACTTTATATATATTATATTTCTATGTATTCAATTTATTATAATTAAAAGAAAGAAATCCAATAAAGATTTTATTTTTATATCATGATTAAACTTTTTTTATTTTTATTATTAGATGAATAATAATTATTAATTAGTTGTTTAGTTAGTTATTTAGTTAGTTATGTATATTTTTTTTAAAAATAAAGTGAAATAAAAGGGTGGAAGTGAGATGATATTTAAAAAAATTAAAAAATAATAAAATATATATTCATAATATATATATATATATATAATGATGGTATTAATATTAATATTGAAATAATAATAAAAGAAAAAAAAAAGTATAATAAAAATAGTAAATAGTGAAAAATAACATATGCAATAATTAATAGAAATGTAAAAAAAAAAAACATAATAATTAAATGAAAATGGATTATTTCTATTCTACTGCAAGCAATAGAATAGAAAATAAATAAAACATGAAGGGTTTGTAAATATGCTAAAAGAAAAATAAAAAAGGAAATTATAATAATATTGTAATATTGTATGGGATTGTGTATATAGTTTTTTAAAATAGTAACAATAAAAAAGGTATAATCATAAGAATAAAAAATTAAATATAAAATAAAAAAATTATGAGGAATGAAAGGAGGTAGAATTATAATAATAAACCTTATTGTTTTAACCAAGGGTGGGTTAATATTTGATGAATGGTTGGACGACGATGAGGATTCTTTTCAAGTAAACAAGCAATTAAATTTAATAATTTCTTGGAAGCTGTTTTTTTAGTTGGAGGATGGAAAAGAGCATTTAATGCCATACGAGGGTTACTAAATGGGACTTCCCCAAATACTAAAGTATATAATAAAACACCCAAAGACCATACTTCTGCGCTTTCCGCTCGGTAAGGCTCCATTCGTAAAATTTCAGGAGAAGCAAAAGCAATGGTACCATAGAATTTACGATGTAAAACAATTGTAGAATCTTCTTTATTAAAATGTCTTGGTAATGTAATAGCTGATCCAAAATCAATTAACTTGACCTATTAAAAATAAAAAAAAAGGATACAAGAATGATCATGAGTAAAATGGTAGTTTTTATTCCATATCCAACATACACATACACACACTATCTACCTCTCTCTCTATTTTTTTTTTTTTATAGTATTTTTATTTTCACTTTACCTGATAATTATGATCAATCACAATATTTTCATCCTTAATGTCTCTGTGGCAAATCCCTTGTTTGTCTAAAAAGGCTATACATTCAACAATTTGACGGAAAATATGTTTAGCTAAAGGTTCTTCAAAACTACGATGTTGTTCAATACATTCAAATAAATCACAAGATCCACGTCGACTTATATTAATAGAAGTATTATTATGTTGTTCAGATATAATTTCATCATCATCATCGGAAGATGAAGCAGAAGATTCAGATCCGGTATGTGATAAACTAGGTATGTGTTGAAGGGTAGTTGTAGTTGTATTATCATTGTTGTCGCTCTTACTAATAGGTTGATTCCATTGCGATCCATGTAATTCCATAACTAAATAAAAATAGGTATCATCTTCAAAACTTTCAATATAATTGACAATATTATCATGTTGAATATATTTTAAGACATAAATTTCGATTGGTAATCTTTGGCCGTGATGAGTGATCCAAGCAGAAGGTGGCACTTTATTTTTATAAATGAATTTTATGGCACGTTCTAATCCTGTAGCCCGTTCAGTAACCGATAAAACAAAACCAAATCCTCCACTTCCAAGTTCTTGGCCAATTATGTATTTTGCATAAAATGTAGGTGGAAGAGAATAGCCACGTAAAAGTTTAGTAGACGTTGTTTCAGGAAGAATGGTACTTTTATTTTGAATAGGATTGACATCAGTATTGGTTTTCATCATAGGTTGTGGTTCTAAAGGATGAATAGCTATAGTATTATGTTGATTCATCATGATTATTAAATAAATAAAAGTGCTTTTTTTTAATATTAAAAAAAAAAAAGGAAAGGAAAAGAGTTGAAAAAATAAAAAAATGCGGTTTTTTAAAATGATTTTTTTTAGACAAGGATTTCCTAATATGGCCACGGTGAATCCACTTGGGGGTAAAGCACACTTTTTCAATCATCTGCCCCTCATTTATTTTTAATCTTCACTCCCTTTTTTTTCATAAATAACTATTTTGTTTTTTTTATTTTTTAACAACAATAAACTATTTATTATAATATGAAATAATAAAAATTATAATAATCTATGCATCAACCAATACTAATAATAATATTAATATTTTGTAATAACCATTAAAAAGATCAACATTAATAAATGAGATACATTTTTTATTTTCTATTTTCTTATGCTTCATTTATTAATGTCGATCTATAACACCCATGATGAAGAAGAAGAGGAGAAAGTAAGAAAAAAAAAATATGATAATGATGCTAGAGTGAGAGTGAGAGAGAGAGAGAGAAAGAGGGAGTAAAAAAAAAAAAGATTCGTAATGAATTTTTTCTATTTTACTTATTTAAAATACGAGAGAGAGAGAGAGAGAGAGAGAAAAAAAAGTGGCTACTCTATATGTCAATTCGTAACTTTTTATTGGATTCCCCTAGAAAAGTAAAAATAAAATATAAGGTAAAATTACTATTTAAATACAAAAAAAGCATTCGTTTTGACGTTAAGGGTTCATAGATCAAGATAGAAAGCTGGATTTGTGCTACTCATTTCTACCTTTTTATATATAAGGAGAACAAAATAATAATATGTATGAAAAACGCGTGTATATATATTATATTGAATGTGTTGCCCGAAAATAATAATTATTATAAACACTTGTATATTGATCTGCATATTAAATAAATCATATTATGCTGCCAAGTTAAAAAAATAATAATATAAAAGCTTATTTATGGGAAAATCAATAATAGATGCATTAAAAAAAAAATATTACTTCCGAATGATATTTTTCATTTTTATTTCCTTTTTTAAATAAAAATAAATAAACAAATAAATAATAATAATAATAAAAAAGGTCAATGATGATAGTGAGAGGGTAATACAGTTATTCTTTATTAAATAAAGTTAAATTATATAAAAATTATACATTTTATTGAGTCTTTTCAAAGGCAGCCTTCTTATCAGCAATCTTAGCATCACGTTGTTTCTTGTTAAGAGCCTTAGGACGACGGTAGTGTTGAGTAACCTTCTTCTTTTCAGAGGGTTTGGGAGAAGGATCAGCACGGATAGCTTCATGAGCTTCGGTGTACATATCTTCTAAAGCATCAGAGGTGATGCCAGCCTTGATGAAACCAGCAAAGTGTTTCTTGTAACGTTCTTCATCTTCTTCTTCCAAGTATTCCATATATTCGGCAACGTGAACACCAAAGATGTAGTTACGTAATAATTCATCATCGTTGGTCTTGGTTTCGATATCGTAACCAGGGAAACGAGTACCGGAATGAGGAATGAAGATACCACCATCGGAGGCACCCTTCATAGCACCAAAGACACGAGCACCAGTGGAGGTACGAGCTAAACCAACATCTAAGAAGGCCTTGAAAGGACGAGGACCTTCTTCGTTAGCTTCAGTCATAACAATAGCACCATCAGGTTCAGAAACACCTTCGTACTTATCGGCAAGACCTAACTTGGTTAAAGTACGACGAGCTAATAATAAACCAGTAGCATAAGCAGCAGCCCAGTTAGTTAAACCACCCTTGATACCATAACGAGGTAATTCGTGAGCATAAGCAGCGGATAAAACGAAATCACCTTGGAGTTTGGCATAAATGATTTGACAAATAATGTCCTTGTTGGTGAAACGGACAACTAATCTGTATTTAGGTGAGTTATACTTGTTCTTGGCTTGGACAACGAGTCTCTTACGAGCATAGTAGTCGGTCTTACCCTCTATTATAATAATATAACAATAGCAATAAATAATAAAAAATAAAAGGTAAATATATAGTTATTCATCAATCTTATTTTTTAAATATGTATATATAAAGAAAAAGAAAAGAGAAAATAATCAGATAGGGGCGAAAAAGACTAAGAATCATCCAAGCAGGTAGTAGCCTGCTGTCACATGAACTATACTTTGCAAATCATCATACTATTTTCTTTCTTTTTTTTTTCCTTTTCCTTTATATATATATATATATATATATATATTTATTATCCAATGTAAAATTATATATTTACCTCTTCTTCTACGATACTTGACTTGGTAACGCTTGAAGTAGGCCTTGTTCTTTTGTAACTTAACGAAAGGCTAATTTTTTTAATAATAATAAAAATTAAGTTTTCAATAAAATTGTACTCGTTCGTTTATCCATCCATCCATCCATCCATCCATCCATATTATTCATTTGTTCGTTCATTTTATTCATCCATCCATGTATCTGTCCATGTAACCCATTCGTTTTTTCATCTTTTATAATTTGTTCCTATGCTGATTAGTTTAATTTTATTACCATTTCGACAACACTCGTTTATAGGGGAGGGATAAAAAAATCAAATCGCCTAAATTTTTGAATTTTATTCTTTTTATATTATTTTTTAATCTCCGTTAGTAATTCATTAATGCAGTTTTAATCCAAAATTTTGCCTATTTTGTTTTTTTAAAATGGCAATAATATCACTAATAAAGTAATAATATTAATTTCAATTTTATATTTTTAAGTTATTGACATGTATAAATATAGTTATTTATCAGTTCTATTCCATACCTCGATATATTATCTATCTTTTTTTCTTAGTATTAGATAATAAATTGGATTAAAAGATAAAAATGAAAACAAGAATAATAATTAACTATGACAAAATATTAAAATCTATTACAATTATCATTCATCGTTTATTTCACTATTTTATTTTTATTTTACAATATTTTTAATTTTAAAATAAAAGATTATTCACTTTTTATTCTTATTACTTTATTTTTTTTATTGTTATTATACATGTTGAAGAGCATATTTTCAATAAAAACCAAAAATTTTGATCCGTATATAATTATAAAGTACAGATTTATATTTTTTAGTTGTCCAAATTTGAAATTTACATATATATATATATATATATAAGAGGGATAATATGTTACAAAAAATAACTATATATAAAAGTAATATAAAAGAAAAAATAAAAAGAAAAACTTAAAAAGTAGATTTATTATATTATTCGAGAAACTGTATAAAAAGCAGTGTTTGAATTTTTTACTTTCCTTTCAAAATTTAATGTTTTTATATTAAATTTAATAATATCAAGTTAATTTGCAACTAGCTTAATATTATACAAATCAGTTTTATCGCGGTATTTTTCGTCAAATTATTAGTGCATATCAAGCTGAAAAATATATAAATAATAAAGTAGTGAGCTTTTTAAAAATGTCTGAGTTTTCTCGTTTTATTATCAATTCTTTTCGAGTCTTTTCAAATTATTTTCATCTTTGTTATAAGATATATAAACATCTAGTCCATGTATGGTCCTTTAAGTAAGTCTATGGATATTCACAATCATTCTACCAAAATTAATTTACATATAGAATATAATAATATCAACAATCTTTTAAAATATTATATCAATAGCTTTATTATTTATATAGAAATGTAATTGTTTAGCTCTAAACTTATATTTAAAATATATCCATAAACAAAAGAGGTTTAGTTTATGAAAATTTGTCTACATATAAATAATGGTCATATTAACGAGCTAGTAAATTTTCAGGTCATTTGTATCTATTACCTCTAGAGTGAAAATAGATATTTAGTTTGTATATGAACTCTTAAATTAATCAGTGAATATTTAAATTTAATTTATTAAAGTTGATTTTTTATATAGATAATAATTAAGAGTAATTTGGTTTATTATCTTTTAAAAAAATAAATACTTTACCCAAAATTTAACCTTTTATTAAATCCATGAACATTCAAGATATTTCTGTGAAAATTAAGTTACAAATTTATTATCATTATATAGCTATATTTGGCAAAATATAACTTTTCATAATCGCAAAATCAGTTCTTAGAAAGAGTATTATCGATTTTAAAGGTAAAATACAAAAAAAAATATAGACAAAAATAATTTGATTAATTATGATGCATTTTAAAGACAAAGTGTGATATGTTTTTTATATAAAAAATAGATTTGAAATTAATATTTTTTTCTAAATTTTAGGTCCCAAGCATAAAAAATTTTAGTGTAAGAAAAAAAAATTAAATTCCGCTTTATTTTTTTTTGATTAATTTTTTATTTTTTTATCCTTCTTTACTTGTTGAATTATTTATGCCAAACGAATTAGAAAAAAAAGATTCAACACGTTTACCTAGACATATATTTAGAAAACAGCTTAAAAAAGGAAAAAGAAGACAAAAAAGACAAAAAGCAGCCATTCAATTAAAAGAACAACAATCTTTAACTAATAATACTGATAATAATAGTAATGAAACAATAATAGAAGATCAAACTTATTTACAACAAAAAGCCCAATGGGAAGAGAGAGAACGTCAATACAACATTATTAATATAGCTAGAAAAAAGGCTATCGAAGCTGAAAAAAAAGCACGCGAATTAGCTATGGTAAATCTACTTTTTCATCCATTTTAATATAATTACTCTATATTAGCAATCTAAATAACTTAAATGTCTATCAATATTTGTATATTTTAGGAAAAATGGGCCTCAACTTTACGAAATTTACCTATACCCACACCACATGGATATTCAAGTGCAGATTCTTCTTTATCGGTAACTGAAAAATAGAACTTCTTTTAAAAAGACATATATATGTATATGATATCGACAATAATGATAATTATAATAACATCATTTATTAATCAATGAAATATATAGGCAATGACTAAACAGTCGAGTATTCAAAAAAAATTCACACCAAGCTCATCTTTAGACAGTAGAAAAACTTATAGACAATTATTTGAAGAGTCCAAAAATAATAGAAAAGACGTTCAATGATATATCCTTTTTTTTAATAAAAATAAATAAATAAATATATATATATATATATATATATATATATATATGTGATGGAATAATTATATGAATTTTTTTTAAAAAAAAAGAAAAAGAATATATATATATATATATATATATATACGTATAAAATAATATAAAAATCTTTATTATAGTTTTTGAATTGAAAGGACGGCCATGTGGACGAAAAAACAGGGTGAAAACGGAAACAAAAAATAGAGAATGCATTGATTTACTTCATTTAGAGTTGTTAAAAAGCTAGATTAACTATAAACATCTGCTTCGTGGGAAAGGGTCATATACTTTTTAATAAAAAGGTAAAAATAAAAATAAAAAATATATATACTTATTTTGACAATCTCTCCACATTTTTATTAACCAGCCATATTTTTTATTTATTTTTTTTTTAGAGAAAAACCTTATTGTTAATATATGAACCAACCATTGTTATACAAAAGTGATTTGAAGTTGAATTTCCGATTAACAACACAAATATACCTTCATTTTACTTATAAGATATAATAAGATTGATTTAACCAATCAACTGCTTTGATTATTAAAAAATAATACCCTCCGCTCTGGTTGGTGCACTACGTTGGGTTTTTTTTTATTCTTTGGCTCTTCCTTTACCAAAAGAGTCTTTGTTTTTTTTATAGGAATTTTGACTCGGTGGAAAGAATATAGAGTTGTCTCTAGATAAAATCCAAAGGTAAAAAAAAAAAACGTTATTTAAACACTTTTCTTTCTTCCCTTTTTTTTTTTTACTTCTTTTCTTTTTTCTTTATCACTTTTTCCTTTTACAATTTTATTTTTTTATTAACACAAAACATATATCACTTTTCTTATTATTATTATATTTGTATTATATTTGTATTTATTATTATGTCACATCAAGAAGAATCTACTGGTAGTTTCTCTGTATTTAAACAAGACTCGTCAAGATCAATACCATTTTATTGTCGTTGGACACCTGAAGAAGATAACCTTTTAATAGAAGCTGTAAAAGAATTTGGTCCTCATAAATGGTCTTTGATAGCCTCAAGAATAGAAAATAGAACGCCTGTTCAATGTTCAAGCCGCTGGCACGGAGTATTGGATAGCGCAAACGTACGCAAAGGGAGATGGTTACCAGAAGAAGATGAAGCCTTAACAGAAGCCGTCAAAAAGTATGGAAATAAAAGTGTTTTACCATGGAATAAAATAGCTCAGCATATACCAAACCGCACAAGCATCCAATGTCAAGCAAGATGGACAGAAGCTCTTGACGATACAGTAAGAAAAGGAAGATGGAAAAAAGAAGAAGATGAAATGTTAAAAGAAGGTGTGGCAAGATTTGGATGTTGTTGGATTAGAGTATCAAGCATGATTTATGGTAGAACACAAAGACAATGTAGAACAAGATGGAATCAAATTAAATCAAGAAGAGAAAAGCAATTAAAAAAATCATCGTCAAATGTAACAAAAACAACAACAACAAAGAATACCATCAAATTAAAAAATCAATCACCTCTTATTACACCATCACCTTCTTCATCACCTTTATCTTTATCCCTGGTGGATAAATTATCATCACCCCTTTCTCCTGGTTTATCTTCATTATCATCTATGGATGACGACCAGCATTTATTATTATTATCTACACCTCCAGTGACACCTACGGATCAAGTACCCTCCCCTTCATCTCAATCACATCAACAACTACACCAATTTATGCAATTCCCTCACAGCATTACAGTAGCTGTTGATCCTAGCGAAACCGATTATTTTTGTTTATCACCCTCTTCACCTTCTTCCTCTTTAGACGAAATGTTAATTCCTTCTGATGAAGAAGAAACTATTCATCCACAACAAACTTTATTCACTCCTTGTGAATTTTTCCGTTTTGACCCAGAATTACCCTCTCTTATGCTTCCTGACTCCGATTTGATGTTGTCTGACCTTTTAACTCATCAATTCCCTTTTTAAATTATTATATATTTATGTATTTTTTTATTTTTTATTATTTATTATGTATGATTTTATGTTATTTTATGACCTTTTATTTTATTTTCTATTTTTTTCTTTCACATTACCATCATCTTTCATTTGTAAAATTATTCTTATTATCTCTTTTATCATTTATTTAGTAGATTTTTTTTATCCATAATAAATCTTATGTACATTTGTTTAATTATATATATGTGTCTCATTAAGGTTTTGTTTCTATTTTTTTTATGAGTAAAATCCCGACTTTTTATAATTTTTGTCCGACTTTTCCTTCTTCATATCATTTTTGTTAAAAAAAAAAAGGTACATGCGTATGTATAAAAGAAAGTTTAAATCATTGAACAAAAAACAATGACCCAATCATAATACACAATAATTAACAAATAAATACCCCAAATATATATTATTTTTTTTTATTTTTTTTACGTATGAAGTTGGATGAAGTTTTAAATGAAATAACCAATTTGGAAAAAATAATAATAAGGTAGATCAATAAAGTTCAACAGGGTATATTTTTTTTTATAGTGGGTATATTTTTTAATTTTTATAGTGATATATTTTTTATTTTATATTACCCCACATATATCTTTTTTTTTTTTTAAAAAAAAAAGTAACACAATACGCTTTGATCATATATATATGGATTTAGTTCACCAATAAGTTGTTGGATTTTTTTTTTATTTGTACATCAATTATATATATATATCTGTTATTAAAAACCCAAGTTATATTATATATTTTCTTTTTTTAGGCAATGGGAAAATATTAATTTTTTAAACTAACTATTATCATTATCTATTTTCTTTTTTTTTTTTTCTAATATATATGTAAAGGTGTTTTTTATGGTGTTTAATTTATACATATATATATATACATCAAAGTTATTTGTGTTTTGATGATCATGTTAGCCACGTTTTTTATTGTATATATGATTAATTTTGGATTATTTTAGAAAAAGTTAATGATTTAAAGAAAGTTTTTTTTTAAAATAATAACGCCATGAGGTAAACATTCAATCTTTCTTATTTTGTTTGTTTTTAATAGTTTATAAAGTTTTTGTTTTTTTAAAAGAGAAGCTTATTTTTTGTATACGTAAATAAACTTTTTTTTTTATAAAAAAAGACATTTATTAAAATTGGTATTAAAAAAATTTATTATTGGTATTATTATTAATATTATAGGTAATTAGTATTAGTATTAGTATTTACTATTTCAACAAATGATAATATGATAAAGAAATATTGTTATAAATATATGTAGAATAAAATAAAATAAAATATAATGCCAAAACAGTTTTTTTTCTTTTTTCTTTTTTTATAGTATAATGGAATCGAGGAAAAGTAAAATAAAAAAAAGGGAGGAGAGGGAAATAATAAAAACATCTTACAAAAATCAAATAAAAATCAACCTATTTTATATTTTTCATTCAGATATGGACGGTTTTGGAGCTAAAGATTCATAAAGAGTATTTGCCTGAGAGGTTGAACTTGAAGAATCATCCAAGATATTTCCCTTCTTTTTCTATATAACAATAATAAAATAAAAAAAATTATAATTCACCGATTAAATACGTAAAACTATAATAATAACCATACTTATATATAAAACTTACAACATATTGTTTTTGTTGGAAATCTTTATTATTTGTTGCATATTGTTGTTGCATAGCTAATCGTTTATATTTCATATTTTGTTCAGGTTTTGTGAAATCAAAGGTCAAAAATTTATTTTCCATGACTTGATATTCCGGATCCGAATATAGTTCATTTTGCTTAAAACTATTATTCATATCTGTATTTGATCCACATTTTTTAGCCATTCGTTTCTTTGCTTTTAGTGGATTATCTTCTAATAATATTTCTTCAAGTTCATGAGTTGGATCAAAATTAGCACGTTTGTCCTAAAGATGTCAAAAATAAATAATAATAAATAAGAAGGAATACTAAAATAAATTGCTATATTTATTTATCTTTTCCTTTTTTTTTTTTCTGCTTTACGTCAGGTATAAATGGCGATTCCAGTTTTTTTTCTTCCAATTTATCCCATTGTATAGATTTAAACCAAGGATGAGCTTTTAATTTTTCAAAACCATGTTGACCAACACCTAATCTTTCATTAACTTCTCTTGTTAATAAACCTTTAATAAATTGAATTGCTTCAACTGATACTTTTGGTTCATCACAAAATTCAATTGGACTATTAAGAATAGCTTGTTTTAATGATTCATTCGATTTTCCTTTAAATGGCCTCTATATATGATTGTGATTATTTGAATTAGTTTTCTTTTTTTTTTTTCCTTTTCCATTATATATATGTGTGATTATATTCATTTACTCACCTTGCCAAATAATAATTCATAGCATACAATGCCTAAGGACCACCAATCCACAGAAGCAAAATAGCCACGCTTTCTTAATATTTCAGGAGCCATATAAGCCATAGAACCAGCTACCGAAGTTAAAGGTTTTTTTTCGGAAAACTGTACAGCAATATTAAAGTCAGTTAAATGAGCATGACCTTTTTCATCTAGTAAAATGTTATCTGGCTTTAAATCTCTAATTTTGTATAAAAAATATAGAAAAAATAAAAGATCAACATAAAATTAGCCGTCTATCATCTTTATTGATTTTTATTTTCTATACTTTACCTATGAACTATGTTATGTTCATGAAGATAGTGAACACCAAGAGCAATTTCAGCAGCATAAAATTTAACATATTCTTCATCAAAATGGCCCATTCGATCCATATGAAAACGTAAATCGCCACCAAGCATTAAATCAATCACCATAAATAAATTTTCATCATCTTGAAAAGCATAACGTAAATTGACAATGAAATTATAATTTAATTGTTCCATAATTCTTCTTTCAGATATAATATTGTCGACAGCGCGCATTTTAATACATTTTACTTTATTGATATATTTTAATGCATAGAGTTGTTTTGTTCCTTTATGTTGTACCACTCGAACTTTCCCAAAGGCTCCTTTACCAACTGATCTTAACAGTGCAAAATGTGTCAAATCAACTATAGTTTAGAATTAATAAATAATAATAAAAAAAATCAAGTAAATGAGGGGAAAATCATCATAAGGAGAATTCAATTCTTATCATTATCATCATCATTAAATTGGTTTATACAGCTTTTTTTCTTAAAAATCAAGTTTTTTTAAACAACCATCTTCTTTTACTTCTTATTTTGACAATTAACCTTAATCCATGTTCTCTCTCCTTTAAATCTCCTAATATATAAAAAAACTTTTTTTTTTTTTTTTAACCCCATATTTCTCCCCACTCCCTATTATATAGTTGCCTCTTTTTTTTTTAACCATGTCACAAAAAAATAAAATATTAACCTTCTTTCACTCTCACACTCTCCCTATTAGTGGCTATTTTATGTTCTTCTTTTTCTTAACAAAATAAATAAAGTACTTACTTTCACTATCTAAATCTAATGGTTCTTCTTTACAACAAATGATACCCATACTATGTATATTTATAAATCAAATGAAGTGAATGATAATAAAGTATATATTTTAATAAAATATAAGGGTAGTTATTTTTTAAATAATATAAATATTTATATTAATACAATAATAATAAATAAAAATAATAAATAACAAAAAATAATAAAAAAAAAGGTTCAATAAATATAAATAATAAAGAAAGAAAGAGAGGAAGAGAGAAAAGTAAAATAAAAAAGAAAGAATTTATAAAAAAGTGATTCATTTTTCTTTATCCCTTATTTTTTTTTTATTGTGATTCGACTTGACGCCATCGGTGTTTTAAATGATTATCTTTTTTTCATTTATGGTCCCTCTCCCTTTTTTTCTTTCTTTCTTTCTTTCTTTCTTTCTTTTTCTTCTTCATTTATTTTCAACTTGATATTAATTATTTATTCTAGTTCTATTTTTTTTTATGTTATTTTTTCCTCATCCATTTTACCATCAATTATATAATGAATCAAGAATACAATTACCAGAAGAAGCAACAGCTATTGTGCTTTTATTGCCACCTGTAAATAGTTTACCTAATGACGATACTATAGACAATGACTATTTGGGTAATAGATCTTTTTTAAAAATAATAAAATAATATTTATATATATATATATTAACTTTTTTTTTTTTTCTTTATTGTTATTAAATAGCTAGTCATATTATACCTATTATACCTGATACTACTCATTGGCCAAAACCACGTACTTCACTATCAGCTTCTTCAGTTTTATATAAAATAGCTACACCTAAAATAGAAAATAGCAACAACACTATAAATAATAATAATAGTAGCAACAATAATAGCGGTAGTAGTAGATATAGTAAACCTTTACCAGATAAACCAAGATCTCAAAGTGTTGATCATCATAATATACCCATCCATAATAATGTACATTATAATAATCCTATTTCAATGAAAAGAACTTTAGCCACCCTAAACGATAAAACCATTTATGCAGGTAATAACAAATTAATCACGGGTTCTGGGTTTCCAACTACTGTACGTTGTTCTATCACTCATACTCGTCAAGCTCATATTCAATTAAGTCATATAAGGTCGACGTCTCCTAATCACTTGACAACCACTCCTTCTTCTTCTTCTACTTCTTTATTATTGGAAAATTTAATTGTTCCTTTGGTATTATTATATTTGGACAGTCCTATTGTTGTTCAGGTAAAAAAGAAAAAAAAAAAAAGAAAAAAAGAAAAAAGAAAAAAATCATTAATACTATGAGTGGGTAGATTATATAGAGTAAATAGGTTCTTGTTCAATTTATTCAATTTTATTTTATTTTTAATGATAATAATAATAATAATAATATATATATATATATATATATATATATGATAGCCATTTTCTTCTATTCCTGTTAATCAATCAAGGTAGACAAATAAAATAATAGTAGAAAAAATAACAAGAGTAAAATATATACATATATACACACACACATATATATATATATATATTTACATTTATAATAAGGTACTAAAATAAAATATATACATGTAGTTTCCAAAAAATGCTTAATGGCTTGGATGATCAATCGTTTCCTATTTTACAAGAAATGGTGCAAGGTGCTTGTGATGATGCAGTTCATTGTGATGAATTAGATTTACTACAAAATATAATAGGAACAGTTTTAGAAAAAGGATTAAAGGTAATAAAATAAAATAAAGTAATAATAATAAAAAGTAAATTAAAAAAAAGAAAATGGTAATAATAATAATAAAAAAAAGAAGGGAGTAATAATTAATATATACTTATATTGTTTAGTACATAGATGGTTTAGCAACAGCTGATAAATTTATGCAAACTGAAATTCATGCGGCCTTTGAATTGTAAGATATTTTATAACGTAATTTATTATATATATATAATTTTTAATTTTTTTTAATTTTTAATTATTATTATTCTCATTTTATATACAGTTATGTTATGGAACAAACATATGACATCGTATTTTTTAAAATTACTCAAGTGGTACTGCAACGTGATTTACATTTATCAAATATTATAGAAAAAATAAGCGACGTTGACATCACACAACTTGGATTACCATCATTAACAAATGATATACATCAGCGGGTTCAACGTGGGGTATCTATTCTTCAAAACATTGCTTCATTTCGTACACCTTCTGAAAAATTAAACTGTATATTTAATACAATACAAACCTTATCATCACAATCCTCCTCATCTATCGATACAGCTGATATTTTGATTCCACTTCTTTTATTCACCATCATTCGTAGTAAAGTACCGCATTTAATAGCTCATTGGACATTTATGAAAGAATTTTCATTTACTCATGATGTTATACGTGGAAAATATGGATTTGCTCTTAGCACATTGGAAGGGGTTTTAGAATATATATCAAACACAGCAGAATCTCAATTGGCTCTTCATTCACAACAAAATGCGCAACTATGGTCTTATTTAAAGGCTCTTTATTACTATAATAATAGCAATGGCAGCAATGATAATAATAACAATCAAAATACATTCTCATCACTGGAATTAAAAACAGTTTATTTTCAGTGCCATACACCCCCACCTATCTCTTTTGTTATACGTGATCAACAGGGTAATACACCTTTGTTAGTAGCATGTAAATATGGAAAATTAATAGATATTCCGTTTTTGGCACAGTTTGAATCAATGACAACAGTTAAAAATGATGATGGAGAAACAACATTAATGTTGGCAGTTTTATCAGGCAATATTACTTTGGTCAAATATATATTAGACACTTATCCATGGCAACCAGATCAAATCAATGCAAAGAGTAAATCACGCTATCATTGTCGAACTGCTGTTCATATTGCTTCTTACTATCATGAAGATCCTACCATCTTGAAGATTTTAATAGATCATGGGGCATTGTTAGATATCACGGACGATTTGGGTAATACAGCGTTGCATTTGGCTTGTTTAAGGTCACCTTATTCACACAGTATGTTACATTATTTATTGACACAATTGCCTCCTTCAGCAAAACATCAACCAAATCATCTTCATGAAACATTTTATCATTTATGTCGGGATCAGGTTTGTTTAATTCATTATAGTGACGATATGATTGATACCATTGATTCTTTTGGGAGATCACCTTGGTTAACTTGGGCATATCATGGAAGATTACATGCTATGGCGTCTTTATTAAATCATCCTAAAATTGATCAATTTCGTTTAGATAGTAATGGGCAATCCGGATTACATTATATTGCTTGCCATTTGTATTTATTGGATAAATTAGAAGATGATGAAGAAGAGGAGAAAGAGGATACTAGTAAAAAAACAGCAAGAATACAGTGGTATATAGATCATTTAGTTTACCCATTACGTGATTTAGTACATATTCGAGATCGACTTTATGGAAATACACCTTTACATTTAGTAGCTACATTATTAACCTTACCATTGTCACAATCGTCATCTAGTTCAATGAAAGAAAATGATCATTATGTACGCCCTGATCAACAACAATGTATAACACCTTCATCTACACCACCACCATCTATTTTACTACCATTAAAGGTTAATATGATACGAAATCGTGTTTCTGTTGAAACCTGTCGTTTATTTATAGAATGTCTTTTAAAATCAGGTGCCAATATGAATGCATTAAATGATGCTGGTCAACGGCCAATTGACTTATGTCAAGATGATGAAATAATATCTATTTTTGAAACTTGGTATTTAAAAACAATCACCATTTCTCGTTTTCATTCGGATAAAAACGATCGGTTTTATCGTTTATGGGCTGTTACTCGTGTTAAATCGGATCCTGTTCGTTTTGTTATTAAAAGTAGAAAGGTACTAATTATAACCATAATAATGATAATTATAATAATATACATTGATAATAATTTATTTAATGGCTTTTCTTTACTTTCTTTTTTATTAATTTGTTTATTTTATTTTATTTTTTTTTTAAAATAAAATAAATAAACACATAAATAGACATCGGATCTAATTCATTTTACAACCATAGAGCGATCATTAGAAGACTTTATATTTTTACGTCAAGAATTATTGAATGAAATACCAGAATTATTTTTACCAACCCTTGCAACGCTTTATCACCCTAATAATGTAGATTTAGAACCACCTCCAAGAGTATTATTAGAATCTGCATTAACAAAAATCACTCAATTTATGGATTATTTACAAAGGCATCCTTTATTACGTAAACATGATCAAGTACAATCCTTTGTAAGAAGTCAAGAATTAAATGTAAGTTTTCATAGATGTATATATATATATATATATAAACGAATCTTATCTATTCATTTGTTAATAAAATCATCTATTTTTATCTTATTAGAAAATGGCTATTCATGATAAATCCTTTTCAAAGAGAAATTTAATGATTGAAAAATTAAGTTCTTATACATCTGCAATATCTCATCATTCAGAAGACTTTGATGAATCTTATTTTTTAACTTATATCCAAAGAATGATTCAACCTATAAGAGATGGATTATATGGTTTAGTACAACATGGTAATTATGTACAATTATATCAACAAGGTATGTAATAAAATAAAATAAAAGCAATTAAATGATCCAAAAATAATAATAATTTTAATGAATAATATAAAAACTAACCTGCTCAACAAAAAATCTTTTTTTTTTATTTAATTTTTTTTAATTAAATGGGTATATGTCAAATAGGATTCAATGATGCATTGGATAAAGTAACACAAGATTTTAATCAATTGACATTTCTTGGAAATGACACTAGGATGGGGATCAAATTATGTGCAAGTCTAGCCTGCGATAAAATGGTAAATAAATAAATAATATATATATATATATATATATATATATATATATAAAATATAAATTATTAATAATAATAGTAATATATATATATATATATATATATATATACAAATAATGTTTGTCTATATATATATGTATATCTCATTTGTGTAACAATACTATCATCATTTTATGTTAAGGGTGATTGTTATTATTTATATGTAATTTTTAATTAACTAAAATGATTTTTTTTATTCTTATTATATTTTTAGTACGTATCGCCATTTCAATCATTGATGAATACTATTGAATCTAGAAATGATATTTCAAATGGTGTATTGGTAAGTTGATGTTTTTTTTGGGGGGGATAGTAAAATAAAATATAAAACTGTATTCAATTTAAAAAAAAAAAAAAAAGTAACCGGAGATCTAAAAAATAAGCAACTTTTTTTTTTCTTTCTTTTTTTCTTAGGTTTCTCTAGAGCATCCTTTTTTATTATTAAAAAAAAGAGCGGAGCTAGTAAAATTATTAGAAAAGCAACGTGAATCATTACAAAAAGGACAATATTCATCCTGGAATGGATTGTTTTCAACAATGGAACAATCAAAACAAGTTACACGTGAAAAAGAGAATATTAACAAGGTAAAATAAAGTAAAATTATAATAATAATAATAATAATAATGGCCGTTTTCATTATAATAAATGGGTTATTTTATTATATATTTATAATAATAGACACTGATAACACTTCAAAGTACTATAAACCAAATTAATCAATCGCATCATATTATCTCGGATGAATTGGCACATTATCAAAGGGAATATCCTAACGAAATGATGAAGACTATACGCTCTTATGCTAGGCGACAGCTAAAAATGGAAAAGCTTAAACTAAGATGTCTAATGGAAACTTGGGTACATGTGGCAAATAAAAAAAATGGGCAAACGAAATCATGATATACATATATATCACTTAGTTTAGTTATTAAAAAAGTATAATAATAGAAAAATGAAAAAATCAAAAAAAAAAAAAAAAAAAATACATAAACAAAAACAAAAAGAAGATAAGATTTTTATTTATTATTATTTTTGTATATAAATATACATACAAATAAATACTTATGTATGTATGATGTATAATATAATATAATAATTATAGTTACATATGCAGCGTGTGTGTGTGAGCGAAAGAAATATAAATGAAGCAAATTCCGAACAGATAAAAACCCTGAGAAAAATAAAATAAGGGGAATATGGGTTAAAATAACCGTAATAATAATAATAATAAAAACAAAAGTTTAAATAAAATAAAAATAAAAAGATGATATGATGATTTCATAAAATAGTAATAATCACTAATTGAAGTATTGGTTTGACAAAAGGGATGAGGTTCACACAAACGGGGAACCGGAATGAATGCCAATTTACTAAAAAATTGTAAATACCGGCTCAAGGGCGGTTATCATGGTTGGCATTTTTTTTATTTTTTATTATTATATTATGGTAACTCAAAGCGTAACCTAAATATCGGGAATAGTCTTTTTTGTGTTCAAATCGAGGGAAAAAAAAAAAGACTAAGGTAAGATAAAAAAATGAATATTTAAATAAAAAAGACTTGTATACAGTTTAACAAAAAATAATGATAATATTAATATTAATATTTTAATATTAAAAAACAAAAAGGCAAGAGATTTAATTGTTTTTCTTTTTATGATTAGTGAGGAAAAAAAAAAAATTGTAGTGGATGGGTTTTTTAATTTATTTTTTTAAATTTTGATTTGGTATCTGACTTTATTTTTATCTCTATTTATTTTTATTTTTTTTAAACTTACCTATTTTTTTTCTTTCCTTTTTCCTTTTCTTCTTTTTTCTTTGTTCTTCACATTTTTGTTTATTATTATTTTTCTTCTTCCTTTTTCTTCTCTCTCCCCACTTTTAATAATAATAATACATAATAATAATCATTCATTCCCTTCTTCTCATTTAACATAATAACAATAGATAATAAATAACAACAACTATAATAATAATATTAGCATATTACTAAAAATACATTTATCTACAACAATAAAACGCATCACAATATAAAAAATCATAAACTTATTCATTTAATTATATCAACAACGTATCAATATTATTTGTCGAAACAACAACAAACAATTAATCGTTTTTTTAACTTTATCAACTAATAAATAATAATAATAATATAATAATAAAGAAAAAATGGGGTGCTGTTTATCTGCAGAAAAAGTTGAAGAAAAGCAACGACATCAAGAAATTGAAACACAAATTAAACGTGATCGTGCTCATTTAAAGTCTGAAATTAAAATGTTATTACTAGGTATGTTATATATATATGTACACACACATATATATATACATATACATATACATATATATTTATCTTTTATAAAAAAAAAAAAGACATACAATATTAAAGGGAAGAGGGAAAAAAAAAAAAAAGAAAAATTATTCGATTGGTTAATTTTTTTTTTTTTTGATAATAATTTTTAACACGAGCTGGGTTTCTTTACCTAGTCAATCAATGTTAACTATTATATGAACGGGGATTTAAAAAATTTAAAATATATATTTTACTAATATGATGATAATGGCTAATTAAAAAATTATATTATTATTTTAGGTGCTGGGGAATCTGGAAAATCAACAATTTTAAAACAAATGAAATTAATTCATGATGGTGGATTTACATCAGAAGAAAGAGAAAGCTTTAAAGAAGTTATTTTTTCAAATACAATGCAATCTATGCGGGCTACATTAGAAGGAATGGTGACTTTAGGTTTGACATTTAAAAACCCTGGAAATGAAATACATCAACGTTTGATCATGGAAGCTCATCCTCAAGTAGACTATATGGCCCATGAATTAGTGGAAGCAATTGCTGCCTTATGGGATGATCCTGCTGTCAAAGAATGTGTATCAAGATCAAATGAATTTCAGTTAAACGATTCTGCTAAATAGTAAGTTCTATATATAAATATATATAGAAAGAAATCACCATAATTAATTTCTAATCCATCATTTTTTAATCTTTCCACTCTTTTTCTTTTTATTAAATTGATATAGTTACTTTGATTCTATTTTACGTATTGGACAACCTAATTATATACCAAGTGATCAAGATGTATTACGTTCACGAGTGAAATCAACTGGGATTACAGAAACAACATTTGTGATTGGAGATTTAACTTATCGTATGTTGGACGTTGGTGGGCAAAGATCCGAACGTAAAAAATGGATTCATTGCTTTGAAAACGTTACAGCCTTAGTATTCTTAGTAGCTATCTCTGAATATGATCAAGTCTTGTTTGAAGATGAAAGTGTCAATCGTTTATCTGAATCTTTAACCTTATTCGATTCCATTTGTAATTCAAGATGGTTTATTAAGACATCTATTATTTTATTCCTCAACAAAATTGATTTATTTGCAGAAAAAATCGTGAAATCACCCATGAGTCGTTATTTTGATGATTATACTGGTGGAGATCGTTATGAAGCTGCTTGTCAATACCTTTTACAACGTTTTGTTTCTTTAAATACTCGTGCTGATACTAAACAAGTTTATACCCATTTCACTTGCGCTACAGATACAAAACAAATCACCTTCGTCATGTCGGCTATCAATTCTATTGTTGTTCATGAAAATTTACGTGATGTTGGTTTAATGTAGAAAAAAAAAATAATTGGTTCCTTTTTTCGCCATCTGTATTTTTTCTTTTTTTAAAATTTCTTTATTTTCATTTTCATTAGTATATTACTATTGTTTTATTATTTACCTTTATATAATATATATATATATATATATATATATATATATTATTATTATTATTATTATTACTATTATTACTATTATTATTATAATATTATTTTACTATTATTACTCTTATTTTTTTTTTCTTTTTATTGATTTATTATTACTTTTTTTTTTTTTTTATTTATTACTTTCATTTTTTCATTTATGTTTCTTTTTTTTCGTTTTTTTTTTAAAAAAAATTTACACTCATTCACTATCCAACCCCAACTATTAAATACAATCATATTATTATTATTATTATTTTAATAATATATATTTTATTTGCACTTAATTTAATTATATAGTAATAATAAAATATTTATATATTTATATATATAGTTATTTTTTAATAAAAAATAAATAGACTTTTTTTTGCTTTTTTCTCCCATATATAAATATAGTATCAAAACGCTTTTATTATTGTTATTATTTTCTACCCTTAAAATTTTTTATTAGAATATTAAAAAGATAACGTTTAAAAAAGGGTTCATAAAAAAAACTAAACTATTTTTTAACTTTCAAAAAAATAAAAATAAAAAGAGTGTAACCCATTTAATAAACGTGGATGAAAAAGGAAATCGGTTTTTCGGTACAAATGAATTATTATTATTATTATTTTTTAAGATAGTATAGATTTAGATTTAGATACTCTAGATGTTTTTGAATTCCCTTCGTTATTTATATTATGATGATAATGTTGATGGTCCCCATTATTATTACTACTGTTGTTGTTGTTGTTGTTGTTGTTGTTATTATTAAAATGGTGGCTGATACTTTGTTTTCTTCTACCAAGCATAACTGTGGACATTAAGTGTTGGGCACGAGATCGGATACTTGTATTGCCGTTTTCCGAAGTAGGCGATGATGATAGATGGGAATGATTATTTGTCGGCATCGTTAGGGAGGCGGAGGAAGATGGATGATTATTTAATGAAATAGAGGATGAAGAAGATATATTTGATATTGTTGTTGCCATTCCAATATTCAATGAAGATGTCGTTGATGAAATAGAAGAAATCGATGTTTCTCTTCTTAATTTTCTATCCGTATCGTGTTGCTGCTGTTGTTGGAAAGGAAATGTATCATCTTTTTCTACCCAAGAAATAGGTGATTCCATCATCATAAAATGTGAAGTGTTACCACTACCGCTTCCACCATTATAAGAAGCAGGGGAATGGCAAATAGGGTAAGGTGATTCCGTATGAAATGATCGATCAGTAATAGATGAAGGTGTTGTAGCACGACTTTTATTTGTAGAAGATGTAGTTGAATGCCTTCTTTTTGCAAAACTTTTTATATCTCGTAACATACTTGATTTAGATGGATGGGGAAATAATGAAGGTGAAGAAGAAAGGGGAGGAGGCGGAAGAGGGTTAATTTGGTCAGGTGTTAAAGATCTTGTAGTGGTGGTTGATAAAAAAATGGATGAATTACAAGTCATAGAGGTAGAAGAAGAAGGTGATGAGGTTGAAGTGGAAGTGGTTTTTTGTGGTGTTATATGATGATGATGATGATGATGATGTTGATTTGTTGGAATTAATAAAGGCGGTGGTGGGCTATCAAGCGCACTGCGTACACTTTGCATACTTGCTCTAGAAGGATTACGTTCTGCCGGGCCTGCCGACATGGGTCGTTGTGGATGATGGTGTTGATGAAAACCTCCTTTTAATTTATTTTCATTACTACCACTTTTGGATCTTAAAAAGGAATTTATAGGTGATGATGATTGAGAACGACTAGCCGTTGCAAGTCCATTTTCTACTAATGATTTTAAAATACCTTGCCTTGCTTTAGTGTTTGGAATAGAGAATTTATCAGATTGAAGAGCTGATATTTCTGCACTGACCACTAAAAAAATAAAAAAATATACACAAAAAAAAAGGAAAAGAATGCATAATTAATACTAACTTTATAAACCTGTTTTTTTCATTTTCTTTGTTTCCTTTTTTTATCTATGTATTCTTTTCCTTTTTTTTTTTTTTTATAAAAAATGAATAGAACTATTACATTTTAATATAAGAAATTCACGTAATTTTTCTTCTGAAAAAAAAAGTGGAGGGCTAGGAATACTAGGACCAAACTCTTTCATATTTTTATTGTAAACTATTTCCACTCTATTTAAATACATATTTATAAAAAAAAATTAAATTAGTATGATTATACTTAATTAATCATATACATACATACATATATACATATATAAATAGCTAAATTACCTCCATGCTCGTTTTTCTTCTACTATTTCGGGATGAATTATAATGAATGCATGTAAAAATTGAGATCGAATTACGCTAGGGTCAAATATATTTTGTTGATCAGATTCCATAAAAATAATACATACAATATCTATAAAACAAAAATGAATAAACGCATACATATAAATAAGAATATGAATAAAATAGTTTTATTCGGGGTTATTATATTATATTATATTTTATTATATATATATTACCGTTGCCTATGTATCTCTTTCTATGTACTTGTTGTTTATCTTGTGTATTTAACGGCATTAGAGGACCTACATGAAGCATGATTTCATTTTCTCTCCAAGAAGTTACGTATGAGTATTTACCAGATTCACCACCTATATTTAATGAAAATAATGAAATAAGTATAACAATTATAAAAAAAAGAATGATGGACAACTGTATGGTTATCCTTAATATATTTGTATGTTTATTTATTTTTATATCGTATACAACTATTTCATTTACACTTTATATCCAGGCCAGCTGCATATCCATTGTAATCTTTCAATGTAACTTGTCTACCAATAATATTTAAAAAGTATTCTAATTCTTCTGATAAACCAGTGTTAGAGAACCATTCTTCTTCAGTTGTTTGATTATCTTTTACACATAAAACACCAAATTTATAATTTTTAGGGATCTATCAAATAATTAAGAGTAAATTAATATAGAGTAATAATAACGTTAATATTAATATTCCAATAATAATATAATATATTTCGATGGTTTTCTATATCCATTTTCTCTCTTTCTTTTTTTTTTTTTACCCCAATTTCATCATAATGTAAGAGTTCTTTTTCTAAGCCAGCCAAAATTGTATCTTCTGCTGACAGTGTCTTAAAAGACCTTAAATCCAAATGAGAATAAATGGTGAGGACAGCTGCATGAAGTAATTTAATTAAAGGGTAACGTTGATCATGAAGTTGATGATGGTACTGAAGTTGCTGTTGTTGGTGTTTTGAAGATAAATTAATAGTAGAAGAAGAGCCAGTAGCATGGTTGATAATAGCTGAGGAAATACTTCGTAAAGGGCGTCTTTTTTGTTTTTGATGATGTTGATTTAATTTTGAACAAGATTCTAAACGCTCACTTTGGCCTGTGGTATCTAAACAAATTAATTTATCTTTTACAACTGAAGATGGTAATAAATAACAGTTTGTTTCTTTGGTTGTACGGATAATCACACGATAATGAACATCTTGTAGATCATCTTGTATTGTTGGCGAAGAGGATGAATGAACATGAGTAATTAAAGAAGATTCTGAACTAGTAATAATGGATTTACGATTTGCTGTTGAACTAGTATTTTTTTTTTCTTTTTTATGAGGTATTGTTGTATCTTTATTATATTGTTTTTGTAATTTTTTCCCATTGTAAGCTTGATTATTTTCTTGTACTACTGTGATAATTGCATAAGGTGCATTATTATTATTGTTGTTATTATTGTTATTACTGGAAGTATCTATAAACAATTCATTATCCCATTCATCTGAATCTCTATATAATGGTTTTGTATCGTTTAAAGGGCCGATTAATGTAATATAAGGGTTCCCTACAAAATATTGACGAAACCAACCTGCTTGATAATTAAAAGTGTCTGGCAACATGCTTTTATAATCAGAAGCTGAGGTACTTGGCACAATTCTGGGAGTTTCTATACGATATATAGAAGTGGTTGAATCAACTAAAGGTTTACATATTACAAAAGAAATAGGATCTAACCATGGTGTACAAGCTTGGCATATAGTTTGAATTTCCTTAACCTAAAAAGAGGAATAAAAGTAATAAGTATAATCAATCTTTTATATATATATATATATATATATATATATATATATTTACATTAAAATTATTGTATTGTTATACTTTATTATCTTTTTTTTTTTTACCACAGTACCAAGATTAGTAGTATCTTTCTTTACTAGTTCATTTAGATTATCCAGATTCAATAGAAAGGGCTGAATAACAGAAAAAGGAGCGTTGAGAGCATTAATAAAGATACGTGTACTATTGATAACTACAAGAGTATATTCTTCGTCTTGAGTTTCTGTCGATTGTAAGATAGAACACTGTTCCTGTATCCAAGTAAAGCATTCATAAAGAGAGGGTGTTTGAGTCATTTTTTTAAATAAATGGAAAAAGAGTGATGGGGGAATTCATATATATAAAAGGAGAGGGGTTAAATAATAATAATAATAATAATAAAATAATAATAATATATATAAAAAAAGGAAAGGGAAAGAGAAAGAGAAAAATTATAAAATAAAAACAAATAAATAATATATATTTGATTTGATAAATAATTATGCTTTTCGCCCCCTTATATTTTTTAGAACACCGCTTCCGCACAAACCAACCATTTTGCATTTACATATTATATATAATAATAATATACGTTATATAATAATAATATATAATATATAATACATAAATGCATACACACATGTATATATATATATATATATATATATATATATATATAATATAGTATAATATATATTCATCTATTTTAAATGGTACTATTATTAAGAATGATATTTATTCATACTATATCATTTTTTTTATTTAATGATCATCAAAAAATAGTTCAATAATATCTCCTATCTATTATTGCATTATGATATATATAGTTAAATAATTATATATAACTAATTAGAATCATAACCTAGGATTTTACTAAATATTTTTTACAAGTACATAAATAATTGAATCAAAAAAACTGGTTTACTTCAAATTAAAAATAAAGTTACTTTTTTACTTTTATTTGTACTCAGCTGATTGAACAAAATTTTTGTTTAAAGTTTTCACTGATGGAAAAAAAAAATTATATATATATATATATATACATTTTTTTATTTATATTCTATAGCTAATATAAAATATAACTTTGAATTTTAATTTTCTTAAAAATATATATTTACAAATTTTATTAAAAAATAATTTGATCATTAATAATAATAAAATATAACAATAAAAGAAATAGATATTGGGCAGCAAGAACTTGCGTTGATTGTTTATTGTGATTCAACAGCCCTCTTATAAACCAAAAAGTTGAATTATGATACGTTCATGGTGTCGATAGCAAATATCGTAAGAAAGCGTAGATTTATTAATAAAAGATATTATATATATATGTATATAATGAATTTTAAAAAATAAAATGGTAATAATAAAAAATAGAGCAAAAGCAAAAAAACAGAAAAGAACCAGAAAAAAAAGCAAAATGTAAAAGAAGAAGAAGAAAAAAGAAAAAGAAGAATAAAGAAAAAGAAGAATAAAGAAAAAGAAACAAAGAGGAGAAAGAGAACTGATATATATATATATATATATATATATATACATATGTTTTTAAATATTAAACTTGCTGTAAATCTATATATACATATCAGCTAAACTATATAATTATTTGTTTTTTATTATTAAAGTAGTAAATATAATTATTTAAATTTATAATACAAGTATAAAAGACAAGTTGATTGATTGTCATCACTTGCATAAATCAATGCTAATAATGGTTTAACCAATTTTACTGTGACCATTAACGATTTTAAAAATCAGCCACTTATCCCTCGCTATTTTTTAAAGCTTTATTTTTTTTTTGTCCCCTTCTTTTTTTTTTTTTTCTCAATTTTTTTTCTCTTTTTATATCTATTTATTTATTTATTATGTTTCTTTCAAAAACTGTACCTTTATCTGTTCGAACTACCTCTTTTTTAAAAGGTAATTTTTTTATTACGATGTTATTATTATTATTATTTATTAAAAAAAAAAGTTGAATTGAAAACTAATAAAAATATATATTATTTTTTCTTTTTATATAAAAACAACAAAGTATCACGTATTCATACTTCACTTTTCCATAGCAATCGTATTATTAATTCAGCTATTGAAGATACAGCCTTTCCTTCTAATGTCACAACAATTGGAAATAACAATGCCGCTTTATATGCTTTTGGAAGTCGTTTAGGACTTCAAGATTTAGATTCTCATATTTTAGAGCAAGCTGTCACCTCCTCTTCATTTAGTACAACAGAAAATAACGATGCTTTATCAGTGTTAGGTAGACATGTCACCCTTTATTATACAATGGAATATCTTCATTCTAGATATCCTAAATTACCCACTACTGTATTTAAAAGAGCCACTAATGCTTATACTTCATTAAAATCTATTGCATCTGTTGGTCAACAAATTGGTTTACAACATATTATGCGATGGGAACGTCCTCAAGTAATTACCAAATCATATATTCTATTCAATATTATCATACATCATCATAGTTATTATTATTACTGTTGTATTAAATACATTACTCTTTTTATTTTTATATTTATATAGGTCATTGAAGATAAAATTAAAGATGGTCATCAATATGCTGTGAGTAATTGTGTCAATGCTATCATAGGGGCTATACATCAACAAAAAGGACCAGAAGCTGCCAAACAATTCGTACATGATTTTATTTTAAGCCGCGAAATGAAATTATCTGAAGCATTTAAAGATATTGAGCCAAAACGTCATTTAAGTGCATTAATGAAGCGTCTTGAAAAAGAAAGCCCTATTTCTCGTTTATTATCAGAAACCGGTCGTCATTCTAGTAGCCCTGTATTTGTTATTGGTGTCTTTTCAGGTCAAGAAAAGTTAGGTGAAGGGTTTGGTAGCTCTAAAAAAATGGCAGAATATCGTGCTTGTAGAGATGCCTTGATAAACTATTATGCTCAAGAAGAAAAAGATTTCCATTTACCTTCTGATGCTGATCGTTTAGAAAATTACCATCCTCCCGTCCTTGCTGATACCGAAGTTATCATATAAAAATATATACATTATTCTTTTTTTATTTAAAAAAACCATTATAGAATTATACGCTTCCTAATCCATTTCCTTTTCTGTACATTTTGCTTAAAATATTATAATTAAAGTTAAAACTAAAAAAAACCATCTATTTTTTTATTTTTATTTTATTGCTTTCATATCCAAAACTCCACCCATACATTTATGAAAAAAATAATTAAACCAAAACCAAATGTAATAATAATAAATTAATCAAGTAATGATATAAGCATTATATATATAATATAGCTTTTGTTTATTACTTTATAAAAAATCTATTTATTTATTTGCTGCAAAATAGATACCTTCCTATAAAAATTTAATATATAAATAGACGAATAATTTTTTTAAAAAAAAATATAGATCAATAAATCAAACTTCTCTCTATTTATTTGCTATGAATATCATTTATTATTGATTTATTGATTGATTACCTGAGCTATCCATTGTGTGTTTTTTGAACTTGATTTAGAAGCTGCTACTTCCAACTGACCAGGAATAGGTTGACCATATTGAAATTGAGCATTACTTGATAAATAAGAATTACTATCCACATGCAATAAATGAACAGGCTGTTCACGTAACCAATACTTTTCTTTTGAATCTACACATTGTACGAGCCAATCATCCCCACCATCATTTCCATCAAAACAACTGACTTCTTGTTGACCAGATAAAGGTGAAGTATGGGAATGACTATGAAGATATCCTTTTGTATTGACGTGTCGTAATCTAATCACTGCACCGCATGGAACAGGTTCTCTATATAAATTAATAAATTTATAAATATAGATATTTGTTTATTTAATATCATCATTCATAATTTATAAATAAATGTATATTTATATTTATCACTTTTTTTTTTAAAAAAAAAAATACAACCATCTTTTTATATGTTTACCCTCGAATACATTGTCTATTGTGAGCAGCACGTACTAACCAGAAACTATTTGAATCATCTCTATCTACAAATCCTGTTACTGATTGTTGCCCTGATCCACTACCATAAGATACACCATGAGAATGAAGTCTATACTGAGTTGCTTTATTCATAAGTTTAACAGTACTTCCACAAGTTACTGTTTCAAAACCTATATAAAATACATATAAAGGTTACATCATCAAGAAAGTAGAATCATATTATATATTTAAATTGGAAATAATAAATAATAAATAATAATATACCTTCTTCTATTTCAGGTGTATCATTTATTGCTGCAAATACAAAAGGCATTAAACCAAAAAGTAATAAAAATGGTTTCATTATATTGTATTGATGACAAAATGAAATATGGTTGGCTGAAAATTAAAGAAAAAGAAAAAGGTTGGAAAGAAAAAAAAAAAAAAATACTGAATTTGAATTGCCAGCAAAAAAAAAATCACACGTGACCAAAAAAAAATTTTAAAGCCAATTTTTTTTAAAAATTCTTTTCCCTTTTCTCTCTCTCTCTTTTTTTTTTTTTTTAAAAAAAAAAATAAAAATCCCAAAAACAATATATATTCAAACTTAACATTTAAATTCATATAACCTTATTTTTATTTTTTTTTAATTTTTATTGTTTGTATTTTAAATAATGACTTTAAAAGAAATACATCCTAGTGAATATTATGATCAAGTAAGAGGAGTATATATTCTTGATCTGTTAAATGAAATGTTTGACAACATGATATCATATTAAAACTTATATGTATTCTATTTATATCTTTATATATAAATATATAATTATTAGGACTCTGGAGGTCGTATTCCTGTTTTTCGCCCTACTATTGAAGAATTCAAAGACTTTTATGCTTTTATTGAATCAATTGACAGTTACGGAAAAGAAGCGGGAATTGTTAAAGTCATTCCTCCGAAAGAATGGTATAATAATAATAATAATAATACTAACAATAATAATATTTAAATATACAAATATATTATAATAAATACCGATTATGTAATAATTTTATTTTATTTTTATTTTTAATTTTATATGTATATGAATAATAGGATAAATAGCTTACCAACAATTGATGATAAACTTGAACTCGTTAGAGTACAAAATCCTATTGTAAGTGCAAACATATACAATATATAATTGCCATTATTATTATTATTATTCCTTAAATAGCAATACAAATATTTTACTCGGTCCATTTTTTAATATATATATATATATATATAAAATAGGTACAGCATATAATGGGAAGTCAAGGTATTTACCAACAAACAAATGTAGAAAAAAGACGACCTTATACATTAGGCCAGTGGCACTCACTCTGCCAAGAGGATGATCATAAACCACCTGATTTATCAATGGATCGCAGCAAGAAACCTGTTACTTTAAATAAAAAAAGAAGACGTCTATCGCTGACTAATATGGACGTTGATGAAACAAATATATCTCCATATGAAAATGTAATTTAAAAAAAATTAAAAAAAATCATCCTATTTTTTTTTAAAATATAAAAAAGGTTGTATTTTTTAATTTATTTACTCATTTATTATATATATATATATATATATAAATTATTTATTTTATAGACAAGATCAAAAACAAAACCAAATAGTACAACAACACATTTAAGATCACCACCACCTTCACCAGACATAAGTAAAAAAACAAAAAGAGAGATTCAAGCAGATGAAATAGCCTTAGCACAAACACATGAACCCATCCCTATTGATTTTGATATTCATGGTCATAATGAAGAATTATATACTGACGATTATTGTAAAGAATTAGAGCGAATATATTGGAGAAATTTAACATTTACACAACCAATGTACGGTGCTGATATGATTGGAAGTAAATAAAAAAATATAAAAAACATAAAAAATATACCATATATAATTGAAAAAAAAAAAAAAAATAGAATCTGAAACAATTCTGACATATATATTCATATATTTTATATAGCGCTCTTTGATTCATCAGTTAAATCATGGAATATGAATAGTTTAGATAATATATTAAATCAAATTGGAGTTACTCTTCCTGGTGTCAATACCCCTTATTTGTATTTTGGTATGTGGAAAGCTACTTTTCCTTGGCATGTTGAAGATTTGGATTTATATTCCATTAATTATTTACATTTTGGAGCTCCTAAACAATGGTATGCTATTCCTGGCTCGTACAACAAGAAATTTGAAAGCGTAATGCAAAGTAAGTTGTACTAAAGAAAACTTTAATTTAAAAATAATCTTATTTTAAAATGCACAATAACTAAATTTTACTTGTTTTTTCTGTATTAAAGCTACATTTTTTCAACAATCAAAAGCTTGTCCTGAATTTCTAAGACATAAAACTCATATTGCATCACCGAAATTCTTAGCCAATAATGGTATCCCTGTTTATAAATGTGTTCAACATGAAGGTGAATTTATGATTACTTTCCCTTTTGGGTATCATTCTGGTTATAATCTTGGATTTAATTGTGCTGAAAGTGTTAATTTTGCTTTAAAATCTTGGTTAGATATTGGCCGAAAGGCTCATGCTTGTACATGTATTAATGATAGTGTTACTATTGATATGGATATTTTCAATGCCTTACCTCAATCATCCCCATCATCATCTTCTTCTTCTCCATCAACAACAACTATTAAGAGACCAAAATTAATTATTACTCATAATAGTAGAAAAGCTTTAGAAGAACAAGTATGTAAAGCACATAGCTTTTTATTTTATTTAAAGAACATAAATATTTATATAATGTAATTATATATTTTTATTTCTATGAGCTAATATTTGGAATACTACGTTTATTTCTATTCTTTTTTAGCCTTGTGTATTATGTACTAGCAAAGAACCTACAGATATGAACACTTTGGAAGGAAAACGTGCCCATCGATTATGTGCTGAAGCTATACCTGAAACTTATATTGATCAATTGGAAAACGGGGAATCAGCTGTATGTGGTATTAAAAATATCCCCCCTGCTAGAAAAAAATTGGTAAATAACAAAAATAGTAATAGCAATTATATATATATATATATATATATATATATAAAAGGAGTATACTAATATAGCTTTTAATATTAACATAATAAATTACATTAGACTTGCCTTTATTGTCATGACAAAAAAGGTGCCTGTATCCAATGTTGTTATGGTAAATGCTGTCGATCATTTCATGCTACTTGTGCTAAAATGGCTGGTGTTACCATGGTCCGCCATATGGATGAAAAAAATTCTACTTTGATATATGATGCATATTGTCTTCAACATGATCCTGTAAATAAAAATAATATTAATCGAAAGTAGCATAATTATATGAATATATAGCTAGTAATAAAGCTAATTATTTATTTATTTTACTTTTGATTTTAGGCAACTCAAGCAAAAAAAGAAAATGAAAAACAAGAATATATTAATTCTATGATTGCGTCATTGTTACCTGGAAAGGCAGTTTATGTTAAATGGAGAGGCGGAGGTTATTATAGAGGATGGATCACGGATTGTATTAAAGAAAAGAAATCATGTCGAATTAAATTTGAAGATGGTGTATCAAGGCTTGTTTCATGGAAAAACATCGATTTAGATATTAATGATTAGCATTATATATTCCATTCTTTTCTTTCTCTTTTTCTCTTTTACATTTTGTACATTATTATTTTCCATTCTTAAATTTTATTATTTTCGTATATATATATATATATTTTTAATATCCCCTCCCCTCCTCTTTAATATAAATGTAATTACTATTTTTTTTTTGTCTATATTCTTAATTTTATACTATTACTATAATCATGAACATCATCTATTTATCTTAAATAATAAATAACATATACATACATACATATATATAAATGTACAGTTTTGATTTTTTTATAACATACAATGGAAAAAAACGTAGCTACTATATTGAAATATTTTTTCATAGCTAAGCAGAGCATCATTGTCATAAGCATATCTTTATCTTAAATGGCCTTTTTTTTTATTATATATAACGAAAAACAAGGTCAGGAGTAACTATTTCATGCAAATGAAAAAAGAATGAATGAAAAGGACACTGTAAAAAAAATGTTATTTGAAATTACTATTGCTTATTCATTAAAAAAACCTGGCAAGTCAATGATATTTTGTATCCTTTTTTTCGTTCAAACATTAGCATTGAATACTATTGTTAATTATATCTCTTTATTTAGTTGTGAATATTAAACTTTTCTTAAAAGATAATTATTATAAATAATTTCTTTCATGCATAAAATAAATTGTTTGTGTGCATCCTTTTATACTTCTATGGTCCCGAAAAAATCTACACAATTAAGTAACTTAAGCATAATAATGTCGTGTTATTTTTCTCTTCCCAAGAACGAATTACCCAAGAGTTTATCCAAGTATTTCAGAGTTATTATTATTATTATTATTTTAAATAAAATAAATAAATAAAAAGAGCAAAATAATATTGTTTTATTACCACAAGTAAAAATATAATCTTTGAAGTATAAAAAGCTATTTCCTTTTTTAGAAACGGGCTGAGGAAAAAATTATAAAGTTAAATTTAATTTTTTTCTTTCCTTCCTTTTTTTATATTCTAAAATATAATTATATATTTATATATGTTATATAAACATGGAGAAAAAACGTTCTAAAATATTTGGAAAACCAAAAGGTAGCAGTAGCTATAGATATAAGAATTCATATATAAATAATATAGTATACTATAAAAGAAATTTTTATTTTTCTTATTATTATTATTATTATTATTATTATTAAAAAGATAGTGCTTTTCGACAACAACGATTACGAGCTTGGCAACCTGTTTTAAGACCTTCGGTTGTAATACCAGGTTTATTTATTATAGGTATACTCTTTTTACCTATAGGTGGATTATTGTATTGGAATAGTGGAAAGGTTAGAAAATAAAATAAAAGACATTAATATATATATATATATATATATATATATATAGATGTATATAAATGTTTTACTTTTATATATATATATATATATATATTTATCGAACTCTATTTTATTTTATTCTATTTTATAAATATATGTTTATTAGTTACAAGAAATAATGATCAATTATACCTCTTGTTATCGATACGATCGTCCTATTTACCTTGCACCACAAATGTACAGCTATCGATTTGAAAATTCACCAAAATATGATATTAATAATGCTCATCCTATCTTAGCATCACCGCCCACTTTTTATTCAAAAGATACCACCGAGTTTCTTCGAGATGATGACGATCCAACTTATAAAAACCCAAATCAAATCACTATTAAGCAATGCATAGTTGACTTTACTGTACCAACCACCATTCAAGGACCTATCTATATGTTTTACCGACTGACTCAGTTTTATCAAAATCATCGTCAATATATTAAAAGTGTAGATACCAATCAGTTATTAGGTATTGCTTCTGATCACGGTACCGTTTCATCCAACTGTCATCCACTTTCTGTAAATAATACTAATCAGAAAATCATTTATCCTTGTGGTTTGATAGCTAATTCTTTATTTAATGGTAATTGTATATATGGAGAGTGAAATAATGGATAATGGATAATAATTTTTTTTTTACAAAAACAAAATATTCTAATCTCTTATTTTATGTTTGTATTCTTTTTTTAATAGATACGTATTCTAATTTAACATTAATCAATAATGATAATAATGGACCAGTTACAAACATTGTTACCTATAACTTGACTCGCAAAGGGTTAACATGGCCAACAGAGTATCAAAAATATGGAAATACACAATATACGTTGGATCAAATTGCACCACCACCAAACTGGTCAGTTAGATATCCTGGAGGACAATATACACCAGAATTCCCACCTCCTGATTTATCAACTAGTATGGAAAAATTAAAAGTTTGGATGACTTTAGGTGCTCTTCCTGATTTCCGAAAAATTTGGGGTAAAAATGATCAATCTTTGGCTGCTGGAAGATGGCGTATACTTATTGATTCAAGTAAGTATATATATATATATAAATAAGATTTTTGTTTTTTATATATTAAATATTTTTCATTTTATTTATTAACTCTCTATTTTTATTTTTCTTGTTATTTTTTCAATATATTTGTATAAACATAGATTATAATACTACTAAATTTGGCGGTGAAAAATGGCTAGTCATTTCAAATTCTTCTCCATTAGGTAGTAGAAATTTTTATCTTGGATTAACTTATATGGGTGTAGGTGGATTTTGTTTAATATTAGGAACTCTATTTACCGTAATACATTGTATCAAACCAAGGTAATATATATATACATGATGATATAAATTAAAACAAGTATATAAAATTGTATAATATATTTATTTATTTATTTTTTTTTGATTTTTAATTTTATAGAAAACTAGAAAAGTATAATTAATATGAACGGCGGCAAATGAAACACGTATGTTAAAAAAATATAAGCGGAAATTGGAACCAAAATTTTTTTTTCCTCTCTCTTTCTCTTTTATTTTTATTTTTTATACATCAAAAAATAATAATTTATATATACATATACACCATATACATATAGTTATCTATACAATAATTTGTTAATTAATAAACATATATATTAATAATAATATCTACTTACATATCTATATATAAAGATGAAGACCAACTTTATACTTCTTGGACTTGTTGGACTTTTTTCTTCCAATGTATTAGCTAGTCAAAGTTATTGTGAAAAAGGATATAAACCTAAATCAGATGCTGAATATCAATTAGATTTAACACCTATTAAGAAGTAAATACAAGAAAAATATATATATATATACATATGACCAATGTATCAATATTTATTTATACATGATCTAATGCGTTTTTGTTTATTATAAATATTTATTATCATTTATTTAGACAATTTAAAGTAGAAGAAATTATAGATACAACTCCTGCTAAAACAATTAAACGTATCGATATAAATATCTGTGATCCTTTGACAAAACCTAGTGATGTTACTAAAGATGAAGAGTTCTGTAAAAGTGGTGCTGTAAGTTGTCAATAGAGTATATATATTAAAATTAAAATTAAATATAAAAGGTAGCTTTAGTACGTGGTTTTAATATAATGAATTTTTTTATTACATCCTGGTCATAGTATGTATGCAGAACTAAACTTCATAAAAGGGGAGATAGTGAAGCTACCATTGATGTTGTTAAAGATATTGCTGGTGATTTTAGTGAAAGGTAATTTATAAAGGAATAGATAAAATAAATAAAACAATGAAATAAAAATGGATGAGAGTGGGATGAAATAAAATATGTATGTACGTGATTGCTGATCGCCAATAAATTCACTCTAATTGCGTATATATTTGTATTTTTCTATAGTCAAAAGTTAGATGCTAAATTTGAAGTTGTTTCTGGTGGCAATGATTTATCTGTTGGTAAATAAATTTATATGTCATATCATTTCGAATTGAGAAAAATATTATTTTAGCACTAAAAATACGAATTGATCATTCTAATCATATATATACATATTATATTATGTTATATTATATTTAATTAGATGGTTTTGAATATCGTTTATCATTGAATGGTGGTAAAGATATTAAGGGAAATGCTCTTAAAAGTGAAATTAGCCTCAAGTGTGATCGTAGTAAAAGCGCAGTAAGTTAAGCTCTCGTTTTCTCATTTTATTTTATGTATTCATTATTTTCCTTTCATTTTCTTTTATTAATCTTTATTATTTATATTTTTACTTTTAATTATCTTTAGGATAAACCTGGTGAGCCTACAGTTACTTCTTTTGAAAATGGTGTTTTAAAACTTGAATGGAAAACTATTGCTGTTTGCGGGTAAGTTAATTTATATATATTAAATACTGAAATAAAAGCAAGAGTAATAATTTATCTTGAATAAAATAAGTATTAAATATTTATTGATATTATTATTGTTATTTTATGTAGAACAAAAGTTGGTGAAGCCCCACCACCTGATAAATCACCAGATAATGGTAATGGTGGTGAAAACAAAGATAAAGAAGGTAAATCTGCTATTGGATGGTTCTTTACAATGTAAGTTTTTCATTTTAGTTTATATATATATATGTAAATATATAAATATTTTTATATTTATTAATAAACTGTTTTTATTTTCATTTTTATTTTTGATTTTAGTTTGGGTGTTGCATTAGGTGTTTATTTCGTTGGTGGTGCCTTCTACAATTATAAAGTATACAATGCTAGAGGTTTAGATCTTATTCCCCATCGAGGTAATATTAAGATAATTAGTAACCATTATAGAATACCAATGCATTTTTTTTTAACAAAAAAGAAGACTAGCTAATGTTAATATAATATCATTTCTTTTCTTTTTTTTTTTTTTTTACATGTATATTGTAGACTTTTGGTTAGATTTGCCTTATCTTATTAAAGATTTGCTCTCGCATTTATGGGAGACTATATTATCTCGTCGTCATGGTAGCGGTGGTTATGTATCAGTTTAAAATAACAATTAAAAAAATAAATATCATTTTTAGAGTAGTTTATAATTTTTATTTTATTATTTTTATTATTTTTTGCAATCTATATTTTTAGCAACTCAATAATCTATCTATTAGTTATCATATATATCTATTTACAATTAATATATTACTGTTAAAAATAGCAAATATAAATTTTTTTTAAGTCATTTTATTATTTAAAAAAAGGTTAAAAAAAATAGTTCATAAAAAAGAGGTATAATGAATAAAAAAAGGAAGATAGCTATTATAAATATATACATACACAAAATCATATATTAAAAGTAAAAATAAAATAAAAAAATAAAAAAAGGGAAATGAATGTGAGTATTTGATGTAAATGTAAATAAATTAAAGGAATGGAAAGGGGATATAAATTATTCGTAAAATATATATATATATATATATATATATATATATATATATATATATTAATTAGTGACTAAACGTTTTTTAAATTGTTCACAAACAGGTAAATAACTTCGACAAGGATCTTCTAATTGAGGATATTTCACGACAACATAAGTTATAATGAAACGACAGAATTGACGTTGTAGCCAATATAATGGACAAATAGCCTTGAAGCCAGTTACAGGTCTATCGTACCATGCTTGAAGATCTTCGTTTTCAAAAATATATTCAAAGTCGTCATCATAAAGCTCATCCAAATCATAGGGATTATCTTGTTGTTGTTGCTGCCATTGAAGAAACATTTTTGTAAATTCATCTTTATCTTCCCTATCCATTTCGATAGTTTCTAAATCATTAACGTCCTCTTCTTCTTCATTTATTATTTCTTGATTATTTTCATCAAGAGAAATAATGGATTGACGTTTCTTTGATGATGAAGAAGATTTTGTAGAAGTAATCATCATATGATCTAAAACATTTTCCCACATAATACGAATTTGCTTTTTAGTTAAAGTAGTAGCAGAGGAATTAGTGGGACAAGAGAAAGGCATGCCAGAGGTTTGATATTTATGCTTAAATAAGCCAGGAATCATCAATTTATGACCAAATTGATGACGATGAGATGAAAAGGATGATGATGAATTAGATGTTAAGGTAGGTGATGATGGAGAGGATAATAACTTATTATGTTTAATTAAATCATCTGCACTCATTGTCATTGTATGATGAACCACAATAGACATTAGTGCTGGAGCTAATAATGGATAATTCTTAAACATGTCATTGGTAGTTAATCCTTTTTGTTGTTCTTTACTTAAAATTTGTTCAATATCAAAGTGTGGTAGTATAGCGTGTGAAACATATCTATGTTGTTGATGTCGATGAGGATAAGAAACTTGTTGTTGTTGTTGTTGCTGTTGTTGTTGTGTAAATTGTTGAGGATGGTACATGACTTGATGCTGTTGTTGAGGATGAATATATGTTTGAAGAGGATATTGTTGTTGTTGCTGTTGTTGCTGAGGGTGTGGTTGTCTTACTATCATAGAGCTATTGTTTATTGGTAATGAGTTTGATGATATAGATGCCTGGGTTAACATATTGTTATTATTATTGCTATTGTTATTATTGTTAGGAGTTGAATTGGTCATTAGTTGTTGTTGAGTAGGTAATGTATGAAGCATAGATAATGGTAAACCTGTTTCAGGAGTATTAGTATAGCCAAATTCATTAGGAACAATCACATCCCACGTTTCACCAAGATCTGCAAAGTTAGGTGGGGAAGGTTGACTTGCAAAAGAGGAAGAAGAAGAATCTGAATGTGTCGTTTCAATAGTACCAGGTACAGGTTGAGTAGGTGATAATGATTTTCTATTTCCATAATAATTAGTATGATGAATCATATTATTATTATTGTTACTATTTTGATGATCAGGAGGTGAGGATGATAAAGTAGGATAGGCGTTATTCTTATTCACATTTGATAATTTTTTATTTAATTGAGCTGCATGTAATGAAGCAGCTGTAGCACTTAATGTTGAAGAAGATGATAAAGATGTAGTAGGTGTTATACTTTCATGATGAACTGTTTGTTGTTGTTGTTGATGTTGTTGTTGTTGAATAGAATGGGATGGGGGAGGATGCATTGAATGTAAAGATATGTTTGTAGGTGATGATAATGAAGAAGAAGATGAAGGTGTTATAATAGGTTGAATATTATTATTATTATTATTATTGTTGTTATTATCAATCTCATTATTATTTGGAATAGAAGGGTGAGGAGGGACAATGGGATGTTGTGTTGGTTGTACTGCTTCATTTGTGCTACCGATTGGGTTTTTTTTGATGCCACCGTTACAGAGAGCAAGCTCTACACGCAGATGATCGTTTTCCTTTTGCAATTTGTTTAAAGTTGTACGAACCCATTTAATTTCTAATCGCAGCTGACTATTTTCATTTTTAAATTTGGCAACTTCTCCTTCTAATGAAGCAATATATTCTATTAAAAATAAAAAATAAAAATAAAATATAAATAAAATAAATGAAATGAAATAAAATTAAAATAGTCGATCAATTATATTGTTTATATGTATATAGCTCAAGGCATTTATTATAAAAAGTAAAACAAATATTATTCTTATTGTATTTACCTTTACGACGATTTCTAAAATTTCTTGCCGATATTTTATTTCTTAATTGTCTTCTTTCTTTTGATGTCATCATTTTAAGTTGAGCTTCAGTATATTGCTCTTCATCATCCGATTGTTTAGAAGAAGAAGGATTATTATTATTATTTTGGTTTTGATCGTGGCTTTGAGATGAATCCAATTCTTGAGAATAGGGAGGTGATGTATGATCAATATAAACCTGCTGTTTATTACCAAAGTGATAGTCATAATTATTATTTTCATTTATATGTTCTGAATGAGTTAAAGGATAAGAGGTTGACGATAAAGGTTGAGAATGTAAATGACCATTAGGGGTAGCGGTATAAACTTCTTGTTTTAATTGTTGTTGTTGTTGTTGTTGTTGTTGTTGTTGTTGTTGTTGTTGTTGTTGTTGCTGCTGCTGCTGCTGCTGCTGTTGTTGTTGTCGTTGTTGGGATATATTATTATTTTGTTGTTGTATATTATTATAATTAGTATATACGCCATCCAAAGGATTATTTTGCATAACCCAACTAATAAATTCTTCTTCTTGTTCCATTTCTTTTATATAAATATATATATAAATAAGAAGTCAATTCTTTTTTAATATTTTTATTTTTTAATATAAAGAAATAGATAAGTATTTTTTTTTGAAAAAGGAAAAAGGAAGAGAAAGGAAAAAGAAAAAATGTGTGAAAATAAAAAAAATATTAAAATATATACTTGCAAATAAAGCCTCCACCAATAAAAAGTCTTTTTTTAAAACACCGCATCTTTTTTTTCTGCACTCCTTTTATTTATTATTGATTTTATTATTATTATTATTAATTATATTTCTACATTTATTATTATTTTCCTTTCATAATAAAATAAATAAAATAAAATAAAAAGCTTATTTTATTGTAGATTAATTATTATAATTGTTAGTTTATAGAATAATAGTAATAATAATATTAAAATTAAAGAAAACTTGACTTTAAATAAACCTATTATTTTTAAGAAATGGCAAATGGTCGATTACCAAAAACAAATTATCAGTAACAAGGGCTAAAATTGGAGGACTGTCTTGGTATTCCGTGCCTTCCTTTTTCGACCTTTTTTTTTGAAAACAAACATTAAATATTCTTTTTATTCCAAAATAGGATTATTACAATCGATTCCTCGTGTACTGTTTTTTAAAATAATTTTTCGATTTAAAATAAAACAATAAGCTACTTTCTATTATCATATCAAATAAACATATGTAAACAATAGTAATAACAATAAAAGTATTTAATTAAATACAAATTAATAAATGTCATAGAAAGGGAATCGAATATTCTATAATAAACAATAAGATTACTAAATTGACGACAGTGTTTTATTTTATTGTTATGTAAAAGATAAATGTTTTATTAACGTGTACGGATTGAAATCTGATAAAAAGAATATAATAATGATATTAATAAACTTAAAATATAATATATAATTATTATACTATTCTATATTACCGTTTTTATCATTTAATAGATATATGTCGAGCTACATAGAGAATGAGTAAAAACTATTTATTCTACAAATTCATTTATGACTACCTTCTATATGATCATAGTTATTATTTATATTCTTTTACATTTATCTCAATTACATACAAGGTAAATTTTATCCCAATATATATTTTTTAACTCAATTTATAGACAAAATTTAATCTACATATAAATACCAAATCTGATTTGCGCGAATTAAAATTTTACATCAACTGGTTTATTATCTATTGAGTACATATATATATATATATATATATATATTTAACTTAACTATGAATATGGAATAAATCAATGAATATTTAAGATTATCCCATAAAAATGAATCAATATGTAGAAAATAAATTTATTGTATATCTAGGAAAATTTCAAGCCACACAATTCATAGTTTATAAAGAAAAATTAATATTTGATTAGAAATTTATTCTCTAAATATGTCCATAAATATTCAAAACCCTTTAATAGAATTAATCTACATATAGTATGCAATTATGTGGACAATCTGTTAAAATTCCACTCCGGCTGGTATATTATATATAGAGAAGAGTAGATTTTTAACTTGTGTATGAATTTTTAAATAAGGTCACGGATATTCAATGCCATTCTAAAAAAAAAAAAATAGCGTACATGTAGAGAATGATTATGTTGTGAATTTATAAAGTTTTCAAGTCAATTTATTCATGATTCATAAGGATAAATAAATATTTAGCTTGAATAACATTTTTAAAATTATTCAATAAATGTTTATGATTTATAGTTTTTATTTTATTAATTAGCATGTTAAAACTAAATTGATACTTTAAAAATTTCCATATACTTGAGACTGCTCGTTTTTATTTTTATTGTATATAATAGCAATAAAAAAAATACTAAATAGGAGAACAATAAAATCAGCTACCCATTTTAAAAAAGCATTCCTTTATGATTTAATCTTTTGATCAAATGTAACAGATACTAAATTTTGCAATTATATATTAAATCTATGAATGAAAAAAGTTTATATAATTATAAAAAGTCTTGAAGATGCCATAATAATACTAACTTTATTAAATAAGCAACCAAGAAAAAAAAATATCTGGCAATGTTTTTGAAACCCAGCTACCTTTTTTAAGTAAAATTTTTTGGCTTTAGTTCTTTTCTCTTTCTTCCATTTACTTTTTTCTTTTTTTCATTATTCATATATACTTTGTGTTATTCATTTTATTACGCAAGTATAACATCAAATTTTATTTTTAAATAAATTGAAATAAAAATAATTGCAATAATTATCACTTAGTGCCATTGATTCTTTATAGTTATTTTCATTTTATTATAAATGTAAAAATAAAAATATGCTTTTAAAAAAAGTATTGCATTGCTACTTTAAATCTGCACGTATGAAATAGAGCAATTTTCCTTTGAAAGCTATGACATACAAATTCAATTACATAATTTAAACTTACAAATTATCGAATTCAACGAGAATAATAGAGCGATGCCTTTCATAAACTATCCAGCAAGAAGTATTTATTTTATATTTAGCCAATACAAAAATGATAAAGTATAAATTATGTAGTTGGACAAAGAGTGGTTTATAGATATCCAAAAATTCACCAAACATTCCAACCTCCAAATAGCATCCATAATTCAATATTTTATAACAAGGTGTTATGTACTTTTCTAATATAGAAGAATAAAAATCATAATAAAATTATTAAAAAGTTGAGGAGTACCATACTCTTTTTAGAAAATTATATTATATTAAAAGCTATATATATATATATGTAATGAAAGCATTTGATATTTAACATACAGCGTTTCTTTTTTATTAATTTTCTTTTTTATAACAATCATTATCTTACAGATTTTAGTCAAATATGAGCGTTTTTTTTCAAACTAATAATTAAGAGAGGCAATATAGTACTATCAAGTAATTAAAAATGATTCATTCATCAACAGGTCAAGGATTTCAACTTTTTTCAATCACGATGTTGATGATGATTATATAAAAAAGTACTAGCTAAATATATACTTTTTTTAATCAAAAGAGAAAATTAGAAACTTTCTAATGCCAAGGACGCAGTAGTTACTATGATTATAAGGTAATTATAAAATAAAAGTGTCATTCAGGTGAACTCGAAAAAAATTTAAAATAGAAATAAATCATTAGAATAGTTATTACTGAGCTAATCAAAACTCTTTATTATTCTTTTTTTATATATTATAGATCAAAAGATGGAAGGAAGAAAAAAAAAAACTATTTAGGTTCATTGGTCATAAGGTCATAGATACATCAAGAAAATCAATCTTTTTTTTTATAAAATCTTTTTTTTTTATAAAATCTTTTTTTTTATATAAAATAAAAAGGACAAAAAGGAAAATACTAACGAAAAGAACAAGATTTTATTTGATCACGGGGGATTACTTTTTATTTATTATTTTGATAGAAATGAATCATAAAAAAGTTGCACAGACAATTTTTTTTATATAAAGTTCAACTGACGTTATTTATTTATATGTATATCAAGGGCAATATTTCTCTCTCTTCCGAAATCAAAGCAAGTGAGAAAAAAAAAAAAGAGAACACAACATAAATCATTTGACATAAAAAAAATTGAAGATAAGACAAAAAAAAAAAAAAAAAATCGGGAACAAAGGTATATACTATTTTAATGGGATGATGGCTTTGATTAGTTTTTTTAGGTGTAACTTATAATTAATTATTATAACTTCCTTTTTTTTTTTTTTTGTCATCTAGTTTGATCCCATGATGGCTTAATTTTCTCAACCATTTTACTTTTACTTTTTATTTTTACTTTTTATTTTTAATTCTAATTAATAAATAATAATAATGATAACATAAGATAATCACCATATATCAGTTATTATATATTATCATTATTTTTAAGGGAATAGTCTATATTTTTAACGCAAATGGATAATACTGTATATTTATAATTTCATTTGATCTCATCAGCTTTTTATATACACGTATATATAAAATCATAGTAATATAACATCGATCAACGAAAATCTAATCCGGACTTTTAATAGTTGCATATAGTAATGATGAAAATAGTAATTATAGTTGGAGCACCCCGCTCAGGTCAGGGTAATGTTACGCTTTTTTTTATATATATAATGATAGATTTTATTCTAAACAAGGAAATGGAGGAAGAGATACTGAAAAAACCCATTCGGCACCGAAAAATAAATAGAAAAAAAGAAAAAAAAAATTTAAAATCAAAATGGGTAAAATATGGGTTAGGGGAAATTGAACAACAATACAACATGTTTATTATTATTTTTATTCCAATCCACAACAACAAATCATATTATAAATACTTGTATGATACATTAAATTTTATAAGGAGAAGGAATCAAGGGTGAAAATCAAATAAATAAATAAATAAATAAATACGTAATAATAATAATAATAATAATAATAATAATATTAATAATAAAATGCGAGAGAACGAGAGAGGAAGGAAAAGAGAAAGGGTGAGTAGAAGTATAGCGAGATAAAATGGTTACAAGTAAACAATAAAAAAAAAAAAAGGAGGGTAACAAAAAAAAAAAAAACTAATGTCTGTGATAATTTTGGAGTGAATGTCCTTATTGGGTTATCCCGAAGTAGTTGCTCTATCATCATCTGGCCAATGCGCGCATCTTTGTATATGTGTATGTATATATATTATTTTATTTTATTTATTTTATATAATAATAGCATAAGTAGTCACTTTCTCTCGTTTACTTTCTCCCTTTCTCCTTAAAAATTTGTCAATGAATATATAAATATATATAAAATGAAATCTATAAAAATAGTAGGTAGTACCCGGCAAATTATGTTAAAAAAAAAGAGCAAAAGATCACAAGGACGACCTGTTAAACTCTCAAAACACATGATTTTTTTTTTTTTTTTTTTTTATTTGAGTAACCAAATTAAAAAGAATCATTATATACATTTTATAGATTATTATTATTATTATACACGCACCCATGATTGTTCAAAAGCATTTCAATTTGACATGACCTTTTTCCCTTAAATAAAGGCGTGACAAATCTAGCTCAATTCGGATTTTGAATTTTTTTTTTTTTTTAAAAGCAACCTTTTTTTCTCCCCCAAAAAGAGGTAACTCTTTTTCTTCTTCTTTTTTTCTTCTTTTTCTCTTTTTTTTTTCTTTTTTTTTTCTCTTTGCTTCTCTTTTCTTTTTAATTTTTTTCGCTCTCTTCATATTATTTATGTTATATATAAAATAGTTTTTATTTTATAACCTATTAATTTTATTAATTCTTTTTATTCATTTCAAAGAAAATATGACACCAACCTCACCTATCGTATGTGTTTAAAATAAACTTTTATTGTTCTAATTTAATATAATAGAATTATTAGAGCTAATAGTATTCTTATTATATTTAATTTTTTTTTTTTTATATATATATTAGTTATCACCTACACGTTCATTTAAACCAGTTGTGGTTTATCATGAATCTGAACGGTTGCAAATTGGTAACCGTAAAATGGAAACACACAAAATGAGAATAGCTAATATATTAAATGAAAATGTACAAATATGGTCAGAAAAAGAAAAAATTAAAGATAGTGATCATACTGGTAAACATATATTTTTATATAATTTATAATAGGATATGCAAATATTATTTAGTCGCATCTTTATAGCTTATATTTAACCAATGTGTAACTATTTTTTATTTTATCCTTAATGAATAGATCAATTAAAAGCAGCTACCCATAATAATGAAGGATTTCAACGAGTTTATTATAATGATCATGATCAAAAGCAAATAACAGATAAAGATAATAAAGAAATAAATGATGATAGCTTAATCAACATGTTGCCAAGTACAAGTACAAGCTCAACATCAAGTGATAGTAGTACAAATTCCAATGATAATGATGACGATGATGAAAATGATCGTCATCACCACCTTCCCCCTTCAACGCCTCATCCTTTAACCATAACACCTTTAGAGCCTAAAACAGACATTACACCACCACCCTTATATAATCAAACAGGAAGAAGAAGAAGATCCACTTTGGTAGATGCGTCCTTTGTTTATCAATACCATCATAATTTAACCATTTCTTCTCCTACCTCTCCTTCTTCACCACCACCACCACCACCATCAACTGTATTGCCTAGTATTCATCATCCTGCTCATTCTCATCCTTCCATGTATTCTCCTCCTTACTCACCTTCTACAACGACCCCTCCACCATATCAACATCAACATCAACATCATCATCATCATCATCGTCATTCTATAGACTATTATGATGCAAGAAGATCTTCATTATCTTATGATCCATCTTCATTTCTTTCCAAACAACAGCAACAGCATTCTGATCCATCTATTGAAACTATTTCTCCTTCTCCTTCTACATCACCAACAACAGCACCTACCACAACAACGCCAATAGCGAATAATAATAACGTTTCAGTCAATGGATTGAAAAAAAGAAGAAGAGGAAATTTGCCAAAAAACATTACTGAATTTTTAAAAGACTGGTTATTAGCACATAAAAAACATCCTTACCCCACCGAAAAACAAAAATTAGAATTAGCTCATATCACGGGTTTAGCAGTAAATCAAATAAGTAATTGGTTTATTAATGCGAGAAGAAGAATTTTACAACCCCTTTTAGAATCTGAGCAATTAATGGCCCAACAGCAGCAACAACAACAATCACATTCTACTACTTTATCTTCTTTTTCTGATTCTGATCATCCTTATATGAATCGTACGCCCTCTTCCCATTTACAACAACAAAGTTTATCATTAGAAGAAAAGAAAAAACGTCAATTATACATATACGCTTATCACGGATTCACTGGTAAGTTGTATAAAATAAATGTATGAATTCCTCTTATATTCATTTGATTATTTATTTTTATAATTTATATAGAAACCAATAATGATAACACCAAAACTTGTTCAGTAAGAAGAACTAGATTACCTAACATTGAAATACCTGAAAAAGATAAACATTATTTTGCGTAATATATATATATATATATATATATATATATATTTGTTTGTTTTTATTTTATTTTTTTTATAAAAAAATACCCCAATTTACTTATATTTCCCACCATTTTTTTTATATATACTATTCCACAAACAATACAAGATTTTTTTTATATATATATTTTTTTTCTTTTCTATCTATGCATTCATAGTTTTTATTTATTTAATATTTTAATACTGTTATTTTATTTTTAATTTTTTATGACTCTTTTTTTATTTCATTTACATATGAATGATACATATATATATATATATATGTATATTGTGTATGATTTTTGTTTTTTTTTTTTTTTTTTTTTTTTTTTACTTTTTTCATTTCTTTTTAATGTATAATATTATAATAAATAATCACTGAATTGTTTCAATTAGCCTCTCTCCTTAAATCATGCATGCTTTTTTTTTTTTTTTTTTTTTTTTTTTGAAGGGATGTGTATATCACTTTGAGAAAATAATAATAATAATAATAAAATAAAAAAATTGACATATTCTTGCATCTTCATTCTTATTTTCCTTCCTTCTCATTTAATTGATTAAAAATGATTAGATTTTTGAATATTTTTGGTGACACGACATAACAGAAAAAAAAAAAAAATCTTAATGTTAAATGAAAAAAAAAAAAACATGTATATAAAAACATGTGAAATGATGATGATAATAATGATGCTGTATTTCTTAATAATAATAATAATAATAACAATAATAATAAAATGCCTCCTTTGTATATATATATATATATATACTTTTTTTTTTTTTAAAAAAAAAACCAGAATATATAATTCTTAATGGGTTGTACAATGAAAAATATTAATAGTCCTTTTCATTATAATCTTTTTGGTTCTTTCTCTTTTTTATTTGTCATACAAAAAAAAAGATGCTCGTTAAACTTAATTAGAAGTATGGGTTAGGTAACATTTTATAAAAAAAAGGGTGAGAAATCGTTTTTGAATACAATAAAAAACTTTTCTCTCCCCCCACTTTTTTTTTGACTGTGGTTGTTGAGAAAATGATTATTATTATTTATCCAATTTTATAACTCATTTTTTTTTATTTTATTATTATTCATAAATTCTTCGCGTGTTCGGCCGAAAAATAAATAAAGAAAATGGTTAAAAATATGGAAATAATAAAAAAAAGGATTTCAAAGTAAAGTCTATATTTTTTTTAAGTGATGGGTCTTTTTAAGAGTATTGAATGATTGATGATCAGTGCGTATTTCCTTAAAAATATAAAGAAATAAAAAAATAGACATATATTGTAAAAACTACTATTGTCACTATATATTTATACTTATGATTTTATTTAAAAATTGCATGTTTGAATAATAAAAAAAATTATTTATTTAATTATAAAAATTCATTTACTATTACTATACTTTATTTTTGAATAATAAAATAATAAAAGATGTAAATTTATACATAGATTAGCTAGTATATATATATATTAATTGTCACCACCACGTAAACGTAACACTAAATGAAGAGTGGATTCCTTTTGAATGTTATAGTCAGAAAGAGTACGACCATCTTCCAATTGTTTACCAGCAAAAATTAAACGCTGTTGGTCAGGAGGAATACCTTCTTTATCTTGAATCTTTTGCTTGACGTTATCAATTGAATCGGATGATTCTACTTCCAAAGTAATAGTTTTGCCAGTAAGAGTTTTGACAAAGATTTGCATACCACCACGTAAACGTAACACCAAGTGAAGAGTAGATTCCTTTTGAATGTTATAGTCAGAAAGAGTGCGACCATCTTCCAATTGTTTACCAGCAAAAATTAAACGTTGTTGGTCAGGAGGAATACCTTCTTTATCTTGAATCTTTTGCTTGACGTTATCAATTGAATCGGATGATTCTACTTCCAAAGTAATAGTTTTGCCAGTAAGAGTTTTGACAAAGATTTGCATACCACCACGTAAACGTAACACTAAATGAAGAGTAGATTCCTTTTGAATGTTGTAGTCAGAAAGAGTACGACCATCTTCCAATTGTTTACCAGCAAAAATTAAACGTTGTTGGTCAGGAGGAATACCTTCTTTATCTTGAATCTTTTGCTTGACGTTGTCAATTGAATCAGATGATTCTACTTCCAAAGTGATGGTCTTACCAGTAAGAGTTTTAACAAAGATTTGCATTGCTTATTATAAATTGATTTATAAGAAAATATATAAGATGAAAAAAAAGAAAAGAAAAGTTAGGAAAAAAGGAAAAAGAAATGAAAAGAAACACAAGGAAAAAAATAAATATATATATATACCCATTTTATGCCTATTCATTTTTTAAATCCCTATTCTTTTTCTTAAAGTTTTATTGGTTGAAATTTTTAAACCAACTTTTTTAGTGTGAAAGAATGTTATTTTGTTTTTATTATGTTTAATAAATTCTCATGAATATATATGATGGATAGATCGGTAATTTATCATTGTTTTAAGCAAGTTTTTGATACAATCACATATATCATTTTTTACTATAGTTTTAAAAGAAAAGAGAGCGGTAATGGATATATTGGTGATAGAGTTTTTTTTATGAATCAAATAAATACGTTCAAATAATAACAATGTCTTTTTTATTATTAATCAAATAAATACGCACTAATAACGATAATTCAACTAAAATAAAAATATTATATACATGAATATATTTATATGTTATTTTTATTATATGATAAACTAATATAAACACGTTATTTTTTAATTCAACTCATTAATTTTTTATAGGTAGACGGTTTTAATAAAATAGAGAGGGCAAGCATTAAAAAAGAAGTCTGAGTTCAAAAACATTTCTATTTTTTTTTCTTCGGTCTTTTAAAAAATACTACGGATTTATACACTACAAATTTTTTTCTTTGACTTTCTTCCTTTTTTTTATAATTTGGATCACTTTTTATTTTAATTGTAAAATCATGGCAGAAGGTATATTACTCTATTAGTAAATAGTGTTTATCATTATTATTATTAAAAAAATATATTTTACGCGTTGATTGATCAAAGATAAATAATAGTATGCAGTAGTAATAATCAAATAATTGTATCAAAGCTACCAATCTAATTTTTTTTTTTTTAAAAAAAAAACGATGGGGGCATTCCTTATGTTTATTATTATTATATTACTTTATTATCATTATCATTATTATTATATAACTATAATATTAATCTATCAATTTATATTATCTATTTTATTTATTATTATTAAAACAGGAGTCGATCAAATTACCCTCAAATTAGACGATTTATTAGCAGAAAAAAGTAAGCCAAGATTTTCCAACACTTCTTTTTAATATTACTACTACTACTACTATTATTATTATTATTATTATTATTATTAGCAGCATAGAAAGTGAAATATGAATAGAAAAAGCTAATCAAACTATATTAAAATAATAGATCAAGATCAAACTGATAGTGAAAAACCTGTTCCTGCTCCAGTTGAAAGTAAATACATATAAAATAGTAACTATACAAATCTTTTCAAAGAAGCTCGTTGTAAGCTTTTGTACTTGATTTTTAACTTATTTTCCTGTATTTGCTTTTTTTTTGTATATTGTATTTGCTCTTCCTTCCTTTTTTTTTGAACCTTTGTGAATAAAAAAAAAATAACAAATGTATATTAGAAGAAGAAAATGAAGATAACACTGAAAATCTTATTCAAAGTACTCATGTAGTCCAAGTAAAATTGGCTGATCAACAAGCAGATCCAAACTCTCCATTATTCTCGGTCAAATCTTTCGATGATTTGGGTTTGTAAGTACATCAAATCATTACCGTCATCAGTTTACAGAGATGTATAGAAATAGAAATTTTAATTCATCTACTCATTCACTTTTATTTTTATCATTCTCTTTTTTGAATGTTTTTATTATTATTACTATTTTTAAAGAGATGCTAATCTTCTTAAAGGTATTTACACTATGAAGTTTTCAAAACCATCAAAGATTCAAGAACGCGCTTTACCATTATTACTTCAAAATCCGTAAGTGATCGCTTTTTTTTATAGTAATAATAATAATTAAATATTAATTGTTATATTTTTATTTTATTTGTATTCTATATTATAGCCCAAGAAATATGATCGGTCAATCTCAAAGTGGAACTGGTAAATTATTTTTAATCTTTTTTAATAAGACGCATTTAAATGACTGGATGTTATGAAAAAACCATGATATTTATTTTTTGAATTTTTTTTTATATGCTTCTTTATATTTTAGGTAAAACTGCAGCTTTTGTTTTAACAATGTTAAGTCGTGTAAAACCAGAAATCAAAGCTCCTCAAGTAAGATATATTTAAATATACTCTATTAAAAAATATAAGAGAAAGAGTTTAATCAGATACTTATATAACTTATACTATTGTTATATAGTCAATTTGTTTAGCTCCTTCTCGCGAACTTGCTCGTCAAATCATGGATGTCGTAGAACAAATGTCCAAATTCACTGACATTACCAAACAATTGGTCGTAAGGGACTCTGTCCGTAGAGGTGCTGCTATTGATGGCCAAGTAATTGTTGGTACTCCTGGTTCCGTTATGGATGCTATTAAACGTAGAGTTTTACCAACTCGTAATATTACTCTTTATGTTTTGGATGAAGCTGATAACATGTTGGATCAAGATGGTTTAGGTGATCAAAGTATTCGTATTCAATCGTAAGTTATATATATAAATACATGAATAAATGTGTATATGTTTTGTTAATTCATCTTTATATATATATATATATTTATATACTATTAGTATGCTTCCTAGAGATATTCAAACAGTACTCTTTTCTGCTACTTTCCCCGATCATGTGCGTAAATTTGCTGAACGATTTGCTAAGAATGCTAATGAAATCTCTTTAAGACGTGAAGAATTAAGTGTAGACAGTATTAAACAATTTTATGTGGATTGTGATTCTGTTGAACATAAATATGATGTTTTATGCAATATCTATGATTTATTAACTGTCAGTCAAAGTATTATTTTCTGTAAAGTAAGTTAAAAAATATGTGTATAAATATAAAAGGGTGTATGTATATGTATATTTTTTTTTTCTTTTAATTTACTGACTATATATATATACATACATTATTTATGTATTCATTTTGGATATAAATAGTTAAGAACTACAGCTGATGAAATTTCAAGAAGAATGACTGAACAAGGACATGCAGTAGTAGCTTTACATGGTAAAATGACACCTGATGAACGTGATAAGGTAATGGATGATTTCAGAAGAGGTGAATTCAAGGTATTGATTACAACAAACGTGATTGCTCGTGGTATTGATATTTCACAAGTATCCTTGGTGGTGAACTATGATTTACCTGAAGATAGAAGTGGTTATCCTGATTTCGAAGCCTATCTCCATCGTATTGGTAGAACTGGTCGTTTTGGCCGTACTGGTGTTAGCATTAACTTCGTCCATAATAAGGAAACTTGGGAAAAAATGGTTATGATTGAAGAACATTTCAAACGTCCTATTGAACTTATACCTACTGATGATTGGGAAGAAGTGGAAAAAAGATTGAAACGTGTCTTATAGATCATTTTTTTAAAAAAAAGAAAAAAGGATATATAAATATAATTTGCTGGAAATATGATTATTATTATTATTATTTTTATATCACAATTTAATATTTTTTAAAAAAGATCAGCAAAAAAAAAAAAAACCAATTATTTTATTATATATAGTTTTATATTTATCTTTGCGAATATATTATTTTATTAAAGAAAGATTTTATCATAATTATTATTATGTCATTTATATTTTATAATTCTTTTTTTTTTTTTTTAAAAAAAAAAAAAAGATATCATTATTAAGTAAATTGAAATGAACATGCTTTTCATATGATATAAGGAACAAAAACAGGATAGTAATAAAATGATGATTTTTTTTATCCCATGATCAATTTTAAAACTTTAATATTTTCATCGATAAAATCAGAATTTTTTTATCGGATTTTGATCAAATCGACTGATAAAATAAAAATCTCTTTATGCACTTTTAAATTTTTCTTTTTTTCTTTTTTGTTTATTTTTACTTTTTCTTTCCTTTTTTATATTTTTAAACAATGATAACTGGATCCCGTATAAGACTTATTACTTTCGACGCTTATAATACATTATTCAAACCAAAAGGAAGTTTATCTGGTCAATATGTAATTACTATATACATATATATATATATATATATATATATGTGTGTGTGTACACTTTTGTATATATATATATATATATATATATATATTAAATGAATATTATTAATTTAATAATTATATGCATATACAATTAAACTATTTATTTTTATTATTTTATTCCAATATTTTATTTATTTTATGAATATTCATATAAAAAATTAGGCACATGAAGCATCGAAATTGGGACTTCGAGTATCAAGTGATGCAATTACACATAGTTTTGGAAAAGCATATAAACAACAATTAAAAAGAGCTCCATTTTATGGAATACATCAAGGCATGTCGACTGAACAATGGTGGGAAGAGGTAATAAGATATTGAATTAAATAGATAAATAATGAGCCGAGGAAAAAAAAAATAAGAATCATAGCTGGGAAAATTTTAAGCTTTTACTGTTTTTTTATTTGTTGTGTGTGTATGTGTGTATTATTAGTATATAAATATTTATATTAACCATAATATTACCATTTCTATTTCTATTGTTATTAATTATTAATGATAGTTGGTTTATGGAACATTTATACATTCTGGTGTAAACAAGCAAGGTATGTAGCTTATTTATATATATAATATAGTGAATGATATTAAGGAAAAAAAAAATAAAAAAATAAAAAAATAACACATATGTACTAAATACAAATACATGTATATATATAATTTATTTATTTAGAATTAGATAAACAGTTCCCTATACTATTCCAATCATTATATACAAGGTTCAATACAAAAGAAGGGTATTGCTTGTTTCCCGACGTTTTAGCTACTTTAAAAGAATTAAAACAACATGGGTTCATAATGGGAATCATAAGTAACTCTGATGAAAGGTTAGGTAAGTGTCTTTTTTTTTTATTATTTTTTAAAATAAAATCAGTAAATATAATAATCAGTATTGTATTATTTATTAATGATGTGAACACTACTACTACTATTATTATTATTATCACAGTAAATGTAATTGAAAGTTTTAAATTGGATCAATATTTTGACTTTGTTTTACCAAGTTGCCGTGCTGGATATGAAAAACCAAGAGCTGAAATATTTAGAAAAGCATTACAATTAATAGATCAACATAAATTCTTGCCTGAAGATTGTTTACATGTTGGTGATGACGTTGAAAAGTAAGTAAATAAAATAAAATAAAAGAATAAGACTATGAATTTAACATTTTTTATTTTGTATTTTGTAGAGATTACTTTGGTAAAAAAAAAAAAAAAAGAATAATTATAAAAAAAAAGGACATAAAAGATATGAAAAAAATAAAATAATGTTGTAAGAACAGGTAGTTAATTTCTTTTTTTTAAAAAAAAAACTTTAAAATTTAGGCGCTCTTAATGCAGGATGGAATGGTGTACTTTTAGAAAGATGTAAATTATCATATGAAGACTATAGCCCAGCATTATTCTTACCTGGATCAAATAAGCATACACCAAGAAAGATTTTGACATTACATGATTTATATCCATTAGCCTGTCATATTCGACCCACAGAAAATAGTCATCATCATACACAAGAACAAATTCAACTTCAAGCAATGAATCATCATTAGGTTTTTTTTTATTTTTATTTTGTAGTATATATATATATATATATATACATTAATTTTATGTTTAATGATAATACTAATAAAAAAATATACCTGAATATATAAACGCACTTGTTAATTATAATGTAATCATTCATAAAAATAAAAGTAATATACAATTGTTATTAGATATAGTAAAAATTATATGATACACATTTTATAAAAGTCAATATAAAATCCTATTTTTTCTTAATACAATTCAAATTGTTACTATTACTATTATTTTAAAAAAAGCAGCCTAACCCCAAAAATCGTCATCTTTTCCTGGTTGAATAAATCCAACTTCTACACGATCTGATAAAGGCTTTGTTGGTACAGGTCCGAATCTAGATGGTGGCCATATTATTCTAGTTACTTTGGCATTAATTAATGCTACAGGAACCTATATTATTAGAATAAAAAATTAAATTAATTTAGAAATAAGAGAAGGAAAAAGAAAAATTGAATCGATAGCCAATTCATTTATAAATAATTTATTAGATAAACCGTTTTATAATTAATACTTACTGTCCCAAAACTATTACTGTCTCTAGAATGAAAAGCTTCATCGCCTTCTACCCAACAATGCCCTTTTGGAATATGTACTATTAAAAAATTAAAATTAAAATTAAATTAATATAATGTAAATATTAAATAAATATATAATATTGATGATACTCTTTTATTTATGCATAATAAAATACAATAAAATAAAAAATAGGCTATACCTCTAGTATCTGATCGTAGTGGTTTTACAGTATCCCCTTGTAGAGCAATAATTCGTTTTGTAATTATGCATTTTGGATCAGTAGGCGAACTAAAAAAATAAAATAAAATAATTATAAATTATTTATACGTTTTAATAAAAAATTCAAAAAACTTTTTTCTATTATCATTATTATCATATAAATATAATTTATATGTGCCATTTATATTACTACTTTAATATATTGTATATATATACCTACGTCAAAGTTACTACTTCACCACGTTCAAATTCATGATCCGTTGCTGCCCATTTATTTAATAAAACTACATCTCGCTGTAACTTGTTGGCATCAGGATTAAACGTTGGCTATAATATATATAAAATAAAATACATCCACTTTGAATTCTTATTCCAAGATATATGTTCGATTTTACATTTTACCTGCATAGATCTTCCTTCAACAGTTGCATAACTAAAACCATGATCTACAAAAAAAATAGCAACAGGAACCCAAGCTAATCCTTTAAGTATAGCTGGAGTGTATGGGCTAGATCTTATTCTTGAATACATTGTATTTTTACAGTATTTGAAGCATATATTACGTATATACTGTCTCTATTATTATTATTATTATTATTATTCAAAAAAAAAAAAAAAGTGAAGGGATAAAAAAGTAAGGATATAAAAAAGTTTATAAAGTGGAAAAAGAAACGAAATTTTTTCTAAAAAATAAACATCTTTTATTGAAAAATAAAAAAATAATGCGGAACCAGAATTTTTTGAACAAACTTAATTGTATGTATTTTATTTGAAAGTATTTTTAATAGCTGAAAATATAGCATCTATGAAGCATGAATTAAAAACTGTATTATTATGTAATGAAAATAATAACTTAAAATAATAATAATAATAATTAAAATATTATATATATATATATATATATAAAGGAATATTATTTAATTTTTGGAGCGAAGAAAGCCTAACCATTGGAAATAACTCATAGATGAGCTTGGTTCTTTTTGATTAGCGCCAGCTGTAGTAGGTCCTGTAGGTTGACGATCTTCAATTAAAAGAGATAAAAATCTGGACCGTAATAATAAATCACCATCTTCACGTACAATATAAATAGAGGGATAATATGAAACTTGACGATTTTGTTGTATTTGGTTTATAATAGCAGAAAGTCGTTGTGATATCATTGATTCTAATACTGGAAGTTGCGTTACCTATATGTTAAAATGATATTTAGTTTTCCTATTGTTATTATTATTATCCATTCATTTTTTTTTAATAGCATATATAATATATTACCTGTCCCGATTGAATTTCATTGATATTAGAAACATTTAGTAAATCTTTACATAAGGCTGGAACAGCTGATTTTCCAATCCATATATAAATAGATTGACCATTTTCTATAAGATAGCAACCATGGGGTTCTAATTTTTCACTTGATAAATTCATTCTAGGGGGTAAAATACATTGTTGAGTTTGAGGATCAATAGTGCCAGCCTATTATAAAATACAAAAATGATCAACAAAAAAATTGAGATTAATTGAGTAAAAGAATTTCATTAATAAAGTATATATATAATATTACTTGAGGAGGCATGGAATGAAGTGCATAAAAGTTGGATTGAATGTAGTTAACCCATGTATCAATAGGTAAAGTGCGCAAAAGTAAAGTTGTTTGACTTCTAATATCAACAGGTATAGTTGGTAATTCGTTGAAAGTTTCCTATATTTTAAAAAAAGATCAGTATATATATATATACACAAAAGAAATTTCATTCCCCTTAATATAATGACAATAATACTGTTTGTAAACACAACTTACTGTCTTTAATAAACCAAGGACTAATAAAGGTAACAATCCTAATTCACGACACACTGTCATTTGATTTGCATTAGAAGACGATCCCATCATTTCTTTACTATAAGTATTACATATTTCAGCTGTAGATTTCCAAAGTAAATCACGGCCTTCGCGGAGTTTATTGGTGGCAGCTTTATCAATGGCTATATATAAATAAAATAAAATGAAATATTAATAATAGTTAAATAAAAATGTTTAATCATATCAATCCAGGATATGTACTATATAATTACATATTTATGTATATATATATATATATATGTTTATATTACCTTGGTGACATAAAGTCCTTGCAATAGAAAACTGATCAACAGCCGTATACATATCTGAAATAGATTTAGTAACTGGTAAACATAAATTCATAACACGGATGCGTCTTTCACCAAAACAAGTAGTATATAATAAAGCAGTTTGGAAATAAACAGTAGGTGATTGAATTTCTTCTTCAATACCAATTTCTATACAGTAGGACTGTCCACGAGGAACATTGGGAAGAGCCATAATATCTGGAGATCGTACTGTACAATTGCCATAGAATGACTTACATATTAATCCAGATGAGCATCTTGTACGCATAACGGCCTCTAAACCAATTTTTTCTCCTAAAAGTGACATGATTTCTTGTTTTATCTTTTCATTATCTGCTCGATTACTTCCATTATATCCAGGGAAGAAATGAGTTTGTCCACCAGTGAATCTAGGAATTACATCTAGTTATAAGTATAAATAATAATAATAATAATAATAATAATAATAATAATAATAATAATAATAATAATAATAATAATAATAATAATAATAATAATAATAATAAATAAATAAATAAATAAATAAATATTATAGATATGCTTACACATTCATATATATATAATTGTATTTATTTTAGACTTACTTAATGTAGCAACATCGGAATGCTGAGAACCAAAAATAAACATATCGGCACATACTTGGGTTTTTGTACATTCTGTTGCAAATGTTCTGTAAAAAGTATTTGATGGAGACATGAGTGCGCTGTCAAGAACAGATTTTTGTTCAGGTGTAGGTTTAAGAATCCCTTCACCAACATTTGGAAGGCTAGCTTGGAAACAAATTATCTTACCACCAGTAGGGGACTATATTGCACCAATAAAATACAATACAAAACATTAGAAGCAAAAAAAAAAAAAAATAGTTTTATCATTTTTATAAATAAAAAAAAGTATATATATATTACCAAAAGTTTTTTAGCAGCTTGCAATGCAGATCCCAAACAATTAGAGTTTAATACGGAATTATCAAACATAGTTTTCATTCTATTTAAAAGATCTTCAACAACCTGACGACTTTCACCCAAATTAACCACTAAATCGTTTGCGGCACGAGGTAAATATATATCATCTAAATCACCAACTACAAGAGCTTCAGGTTCTTCACCAACTAATTTATAAAAAGCAATGGCATTATCAGCAGAAATAAAAGCAACTTGTGTGCGACCATCTTCATTGGGTATAGAGTCTAAAGATTGTAATATAGCATCAGCAACTACTTTCAACATTCCAGATTGAATAGCTTGAAAACTGGTATCTAACACAAATACATACACAGGTGGTTGTGGTGGTCGTAGCATATAGTCCGCTGGGGCAACAAAATCTACACATCCATAATTTAATTCTGCTCGGTTCCAACGATCTGCTTGTTGCTGCTTTACTACATCCCAATCAAACTCTTGAGGAACTACATATTTAATAACAATAAAAATAAAAAGTAAAAATAAAAACAACAAATATATAAATATATTTAATTAGATGATTAAATTATTATATTATAATTAATATTACTATTTTTGAAATTGATTATTTTTGAATAAAGCTTTTACCATCATTTTCAAGTCCACACATATTACATTGCCATTTAAAAGCACCTTGAGTAAACCGAACAAATGGGTTAATATATGTTTTACAGCGTGTACAACGGCTAACGATGGTATCTTCAATTAAGGGTACTGTATTCTATATTTATATAATAAAATGCATGAAAGTAAAAAAATTAGAACGTTAAAAAAAATTAATTATTTTTACTTATTTTTTTTTAGAAATGATCCCAAATTAAGTAATCGGTTTTATACCTTTCCTGGGATATCACTAAGATATGGTTCTAATATAAGAGCAAAGGGTAGTTTGGATTTTTTTAATAAAGTATTAGAATAAGGTACAGCATTAAGAGTACAACGATTAAAATGAGAAGGACATTGAGCATTTGCTGAAGGTGTTGCAGTTATCTATATCATCCAAATAAAATAAATAAAGAGTAATATAATATCATGTTAAAATCTTGTATCTTTCTCTTCTCTTTATACATAAATATATAGTGTGTTTTAAATAAATATCATATTTTAAAAAAAATCAAATTACATTAGGCGGTAAAATTGGGGAAGGGATAGATCGATCAAGATCATGTATACGTGGAGGTTGACCAACAAGATGTACTTCATCCCTAGGAGGAGGTTGTAAAGACATATTTGCCATACCATTTGTCAAATTTTGATAAGAATTTTGATAGGATGGTGTTGATACAGGTTCATTTTGATTTATAAAACCAGGTTGGGAAGGATATTGCTGTTGTTGTTGTTGAGGATAGGGTGAAGGTGAAGATCCAATAGTATTTTGATGCTGATAACCTGATTGAGGCTGTTGAAATGAAGGTTGAGGCTGTTGAAACGAAGGTTGAGGTTGTTGAAACGAAGGCTGAGGTTGTTGAAAAGTAGGTTGAGGTTGAGGTACTTGATTAAACATAGGTGGAGGAGGAGCAGTATTTACCTGACCATTGCCCATATTTGATTGAGGATAGTGTCGTTTAGCTTTCCTAATGGAGACATCAGAAGTACTATAAGCGGGAGATGAAGGGCGACTTGATAATTGAGTAGGTGTTAATAAAGGTGATTGATCTGGATGTGGCGATGGTGAATGAGAAAAACCTGGTTGGAACGGTGAAGTGCCACGTTGCAAAGGAGGATGAGATTGAAAAGGCGATGGTCCTCTTTGTGGTACTCCATTTTGTTGAAAAGGTGAAGGACCCCGTTGAGGTGGATTTCCGGGTTGTAAAGGTGAATGAAAACTAGTCATATAATTGATCCTATTAACTATTTAAATATTTAAGATGAAATAAAATTAAATAAATAAAAGAAAGGTATTATAATGTAAAAAAAAAAAAAAAAATGTTTTAAAAAAGGAAGAAAGAAAAAAGAAAAATTAGCTCATATGAAATTTTTATAGAGATAAATTTAAATTCCGTACATTTTTTTAAAAAATAAATTCTTCCCTTCCTTTTTTACTCTCTCTCGTTTCCGCTCATTTTTTTTATCGTATATAAAAACTTTATTTCCCTATATATATAAATATTTATACACATATTTAACACGTAAATGACATGACAAGCAATTTTGAAAAACAGTTATTTTCTCTTTATGAAAAGATTAAAATATTTCTATTTGAATTTATTCATGACAATCGCCCACCAAACGAAGAACAAGCAAACGAATATAAATCTTTAAGAGTCGAGTATAGTGAATATTTAGGTGCGTGTACCTACAATATATTTCAGATATGTTCATACGTGTATAAATATATGATATAAACTATTATATTTTACCCATTAATCTCTACTATTTTTGTTACTTTTTTTTTTTAAAAAAATATAGATTTTTTTGCAACATACACCTGGAAGGAAAAAGAACTCTTAGAACTCCTTGGTAAATTAATGAAATTCACCCACTTTGTGCTTAATATTTACAGCGAAGAAGACCTAACAAAATTTTATGAATTCCTTTTCAAGCATATTCTCGATATAAATTTTATTAAAGAAGAAGTTACAAATGGATATATAGAATTGAAAACATACTTGTGGGCTAAGCAACTTAAACACTTAGAAACCAAAAACAACAATAACAAAATTATAATGATTGATATTTTATCTAAATACTTCCCAGAAAAACGCATAACGTATGTACATAATTCATATATTGACTCCCAATTATATGACGCTATATGCAAAAGAAAAGAAGAGGTAGGATTTTTTAAAAAAAAAAATTTTCTTTACTTAAAATGAATGATGGTGAAGATATAGTTACTAATAAAATTATATTAAGCTTAAAAAACTTATAGAGGACCATAACGAAGAATGTGACAATGAAGAAAAACAAGAGGATCCAATCAAATACCTTAGTAGAAGACAAAGGCTTTGCAGGAATTGGAAACCAGCAATAAATACATGTTTGGAAGAATTTGATGTATCAATGTCTAAAATTAAAAATAAGTATATATATAATCATATAAAAAGTTACTGAATTGATAAATGCATGAGCAATTTTACTTTATTGAAATATGGCATCATATTCATTTAACAATTTTTATTTTTATTTTTTTTACATCTATATATATATTAATATACTAATATAGATCACAACATCTCACCGATGAACAGCTCAATGCTATTCAGCTTACCGAGGAAGATTTTGATGAAGATGATATTCCAAATAATCAACAACAATTAATACAAAAAGGAAAAGGAAAAAGGAAAGAAATTATAATAGGAAATAGAAATAAAACGTATACTCAGGCAGGACCGTCATCATTTTCAAAAAGAAAAGTAGATGAAATAGAATCATCAGATGAGGAATCATCATCTAGTGATAGGGATTCAATTTATAACCGACAAATGAATAATGATGAAGAAAGTGATCATGATCCAGAATCAAGCAATGTTGTTAGACGGTCAAGAATATTACCGTCACTGTCGGCAAGAAAGAATATAAAACAGGTTAGAGGTAGAAGAAGATTAAGAAACTTTTGGACTGATTTAGAAGTAACAACCTTAGAGGAAGGAATGAAAGAGCATGGACCAAATTGGCCAAAAATAAAAGAGCAATACGACGATATATTAAAAAATCGTACAGTAGGTGATTTAAAGGATAAAGCAGTAAACGTGGTAAAGAAATGTTATAGTAAAAATGTATCTGCTGGCTACTTCGAAAATATACACATGTATGGTGGTTTTCAATATCTTCTAAAGTACAAATATAAATAACAATATAGCACTGTAATATTATATATTATAAAAATAAAAAAGGTGAAAATTTTATTAATTCATTATGCTGTAAATTAAATAAATAAAACCATATTATACAATTTATAAAATTAAAATATGCCAATAATAATAAAAACGAGTATAGTTAGATAATGCTTCGGAGTTATTTGTTTATTACTAGTTCTGGTATTATTTATTATTCTTGATCATTTAATTACTGTTAGCTTTTGACAACAAAATTGACATTTAACATACTCTACATACTAATTTTTTTAATGGATATTTTGATCACTATTTCCGATTTATAAAAAAATTGATACTGTTTTTATAATTGTAAAAAAATATAATATATTTGCATTAATACAGAGTTGTTTTACTTAATGATATATGTAAAAAAACTAATATTAATTTTATTTACATTATAAAAAAATGATTTTTGATTTTTTTATGCAAGAAACAATAAACAAGTATATAGCATTATAAATATACTTATAAATGTATATACGGTCAAAAATTAATTAAAATAACTATTTCAATCGTACTAATTGTATTCATCATATTAGTTATTTTATTTATATCTAATTATCAATTTTGACATACTTGTATGGTCCAAGGTCTTTATTACAAGTTTCAAGGTAATTAATCATGTTTCTGGCCTTATCCTTTAATTGTCCACCATCTCGATCAACCAACTCAACTGGGTATGCGTTTTTAATTTGTGCCCAAAACGGACCCTTGAATTTATATAATCCATCTTCCAATGCTTTCGTTTCTTGAGCGGTCCAAAATTTCCTTCTTTTACGTGGTGAAGGTGTATCTAATCTATTTCTTTGGCTTGATACATTTTCAGTTATGTACCTTGAAGATGCAGAAGAAGAAGGGGAGGAAGATGTGATAGTAGTAGATTCTTCAGGTTTATTATTGTTATTATTATTACTAACATTGTCAGTTCTATTTTCAAAATTCGGTGATGTCATATTACTAGTAAGTGTTTGGCTATTGTTATTATTATTATCATCATCGTTCGCATTTTTAATTTTATTTACAGAAGTTGATTCACTATTAATAGGCTCTCCATCATTGTTAAAATCTTCTTCAGTATGCTGTATAGCATTGGGTTGTTCATCGAAGAGATAATGTGGTCTATTTAAATATATATATATATATATAGAGAGAGAGAGAGAGGGAGGGAGGGAGAGGGAGAGAAAATAGAAGGGTATATTTTAATTAAAAAAAAATACATTAATCATATATATATATGTTATTTTTTAATATACATGTATTTGTATAAAAATATTTAAATGTACATTTACCTATTTTTAATTTCGACCACCATTTTATTGAACACTTCTAAACATGCATCTGCTGCTGGTTTCCAGCTTTTACGAAGTTTTTTTCCTGTACTAAAAAACGATATTGGATCACGATAACTATAAGAATTAAATATGTATTCAAGCTATAATAAATATGTATAAGTATTAGTATCGTCATCATTAATATACAATAAGAAAAATAGATAAAAAATTATAAATTCTCTTTTAGTAATAATAATTATAACAATAATATATAATTGCTACGCACTTCTTCTTTTTTTTTACGAAGAGCATCATGTATTTGACTATCAGTAGTAGGGATATTTGAATATTTTTTTCGTTTTTCTGGAAAATATTTTATCAAGGCATCGGATATTGTTTTTTTATCAAAGGTATCACTGTTATTATTAGTTTTCAAATATTTAAGCTCATTGGCACATAAATATGTTGTCAATTCAGTAAATCCATTTATCACTTCAGGTTTATCAAAGTCTGTTCCAAGTATTTGGTTAAAAAGAAGACCAGAAAGTTTTGCTAAATCTTCTTCTTTGTAAATATGTACTATAAAGTGGGTGAATTTCATAAATCTGTCAAGGAGTTCAGAGAGTTTTTTTTGTTTATTATTTTTAGGTTGATAAAAATCTATTAAATATTTATAAAATAAAGTAAAGTAAAAATAAAAAGATACCGTATTCAATAAATAAATTTAATATTTTCGAGCTAAGAGTAAATATAATATATGTATATACAGTTGTTTTATGCACCTAAAAATTCACCATAGTCAGTTCTTAAGTTTTTATAGCTATTAATCTGAGAATCATCAGGTGGATTATGGGTGTTAATAAGTGTAAGTATAAAGGATTTTATATTATCGTAAATATCAAATAACTGCTTTTCAGAATCACTTATTATAATCATTATAGAAGTTGTAAAGTCATTGACTAAAAAGAATAAAAAGTGTTCAAGAGTGGAAGAGAATATAAAAAAATTAATTTTATACACAATGAAAAAATAAAAAAATTCAAGTTCCGGTTTTTTTTTATTTCACTCTTTGATCTTTTTTTCCCTTCTCTCTCACTCTTACTTTCCCCTATACCTATTATACATTTATTTTTTTTAATGTCGTATGATCTTAATGATGAATCTATATCAGACCTATATATATTTAATTTACATTCAAGAAATATAATAAATACTTTTCTTGCAAAAGGCAACTTGAGTTCTAGTCTTTATCATACTTTGCAAGGTAAATCCATAAACCATATAAATAAACACGTTTACTTTTTTTTCTTCCTCTAAAGTTTAAATTTAGTGAACTAATATATATTTTTAATATTACTATCATTGTATATTATAGAACTTAAAAAAAAACGATTCCATACTGAAGATTTTATAGACATTAATCAAACGATAAATAGCTTTATAAATAGACTCTCAGCATCCAATTATACACCTCAAGATCTCATAGTTATTACAAGCTGGATAAAAAGCGTTTTACGAAATATAAATTTGGCAACTTTTGTTTATTATTTATCAACTAGTGAATTTGAAAGTGCGGTTAAAATAAAATTATCTCACCTGACAGCTACTTCAGAAACCACCAAAGAAAAAATATATTCGGCCATAGTGGACCTAAGAACGTACTTAGTGTATATTCGTATGCGAAAGCTGTCAACTACTACTACTTCAGAAAATAGCGATGAAGAAGAAATAGAAGATGATACGATAATTGATGAATGCATTGATGCACTATTACCAAAAGTTAAGGAAGAATACGGTTTATCAGATGATGATGATGATACAGGTTTAATACAACTTATCGAAGAACGAATTGATCAGGTAAATCTTATATATATATATATATATATATATATATACATTGTTCTACATACATACATACATACATACAAACATATATATGAACGATGATTCAACATTCATCAGTATTTTATTATTTAATGTTATTTGAAAATAGTTTGAAGCCTTTCAATTTTTGGATGATGTTTTAGATTTTATGCCTTACGAAGAACTGAGAACTGTTTGGAGTAACGTTATAGGATCTATATTTTTATCACCTGAAATTATTCAATTACCACAGGTAATATATATATTAATGATAATAATAGTATTGAATATATCTATAATCATATAAAATTAAATTAATAACAATATGCATTTTTGTTTTACAAAATGATAATATATAGAGGTTCCAGATTCAATATTTTGATAAATACAAAATGAATAAGGAAGATAATGAAGAAAAAGAAAATAGCGAAGATGAAGATGATAGTATGGAAGAAGATAATAGTAATATATATGAAATTTCTAGCGATGAAGAAGAAAATGATGATTTTGACACAACAAAACATAGTTACAATTATACTCAAGTAAAAACAGAAGAAATAAAAGAAAAACAACTGGATCAAGAAAAAAATACTGTAATGGCTATTGATATATTAAAGGATGAAGACGATGATAGTATTGTTATTGAAGATACAATAGATCAGCTTTACAGCGAATCATCGGATGAAAACAGTGAAAGCTTGGATAAATCGTCAGATGAAATTAGTAAAAATTTAGACGAATCATCGGATGAAAATAGTGGTAAATTGAATGAATCATTCGAAGAAAAGAGTGAAAATTTAAATCAAATATCAAGTAAAAATAATGACAACTTGGATGAAACATTAAATATAAGCAATCGATTTAATGAATCATCCGATGAAATTAGCGACAGCAATATTAGTAATATGAGTAAAGATGAATACAACAATGATCGTAACAATATTGACCAGCGGTCTATTGATGTAACAAATGAATACGGGGATCGCTCGGATGATAGTGACAGCAGCAACAGTAGTAGTAGTAGCAGCAATAGTAGTAGTAGTAGTAACGTGAAAGATGACAATAACAGCATTAAACAATATTCGATTGATGCGACAAATAAAGATAAGAATCTTTTAAACGATAATGATCATAGTAGCAGTACTATAGAGGATGGTAATGAGAATGATGGCGTTGAACAACATTCACTTAATGCAATAAATAAAAGCAAAAATTCTCTGGATGACAGTGATAATAGTAGCAGTAGCAGTAGCAGTAGCAGTAATAGTAGTATGAGTAAAAATAATATTCATATTAAACAACATTCAATTAATACAGCAAAAGAAAATAATAATAGCAATAGTAGCAGTAGTAGCAGTAGTAATGTCAGCGACAGTAAGAGTTATGATGACAACGATAGTATGTTTGAAAATGATCAAAACAAAGATGATCATAGTAATAGTATAAAAGCTGAGCAACACCCTTCTCCTAAAACAACAAATAAAAACAACAATGATATAAAAAGTAATGAAGATGGTGAAGATGGTGAAGATGGTGTAATTATTATAGATGATAGTAGTGACGAAGAATTATTTATCGTACCTAATACAGTATTTCATAAAAAAAATGAAACTTTCAATTCCACCAACAACACCAACAATAATGATACTCAGGTAATAGATGCTATGGAAGAAGAATTTTATATGGCTACTGACAAAGTGTTGGAATGGAATAATAGTAACATTGACAATAAGAATAAAGAAAAAGAAGAAGGTGATGGCAAAAATAAAAAGGAAAAAGAAGATCAAGGTGATAATGATAGTGATAATGATGCTGACGATGATGGTGATGATGATGATGATGATGGAGATGATGAAGAGAAGTTTTATTTAGCACCTGATGAAATTATAGAAGAAGAAGAAGAAATAGAAGAAAAAGAAGAAAAGGAAATAGTAAAAGGAAAAGGAAAAGAAAAAGAAATAATGCAAGAACGAGATCAAGGTCAAGAGCAAGAAAACAATAAAATTAATGCAGCAATTCAAAATATAGAAGACTGGAATAATATATTATTAAATGATACACCTATATCAGTTTTAGTAAACAGACGTAATAATAATATACTAACAAAGCTATCAACAACCGAAAAAGAACCCACACAAATGGAAGAAATTATAGATACAATTGATACAACAATAAATGGAACAGAAGAAAAAGAAGGAAGAGCTTCAGCAACCGCTGATAATAATGCATTTCATGATCCCCAACCTAACCAAAAAAGACGAAGAATACTCCCACCTTTTACTTCTTCTTCTTCATCCACATTTGGTAGTGACAGAGAAATATTTTCAAAAAGTCAAATTAACAGCCAACTTTCACAACACAACAGTCAGTCTTCTCAATGCAATGATCCAACTCCTCAACCCAAAAAAAAAGAACAAAAAGCACCTTCATCATTTACTCGTATATCCAATGAAAATAATAATTGTAATAACAATAATAATAATTATGATACCGTTGCTATTCCAGATATAGATATGTTGGATGAGGATAATGATGGTGATTATGAAAATAGTTATATAGAAAGTAGACTTTCTCGACATAAATTGAAACTACCATAACAACATTCTTCATTATATATAAATAAATAATTATAAAATAATATAATAAAAATGTGAATTTTTTAATAATTACAGTAAATTTTAAAATAAACCAAACTATATTTATGATTGTTGTAGATCATATATTTGACAAATAAAAAAAAATGATATCATTTTATTATTTATAGAAAATAATAAGCTATTCGTTTTGGTTAAAGCGAAAAACATTATAATTGATACGCTGTTTAAAAAAAAACATATCCAATTAAAAATTAATAAAAGTAGAAAAAAAATTTTTTTTTTCCCAATGTTAAACTTGTCTTTTCAATTTTTTTTGGGTAACAACAAAAAATCGGAGATTCAATCTAGTTCTAGAGTTGATTAAGTTGTAAAAAAAAATTAGTATTTCTTTTTTTTTCTCTTTATAAACTAGTTTACTTTCCTTTATTTAATTTTTTTTTTTTTTTTTTCATCTTTCTTTCGCTTTCTCCTCAGCTATTTTTTTTTATCTTTATTTTATTCTTTTACATACCTTCACTCCCTTCCTTTAATTCCCCTCCCTCCCCCTCTTCCTCTCTTATAATCAATTGTTTCAATTTTTACACTCCTTAGTATATTCAATTTTAGTTTGATAATTCCTTTTTTATATCTTGTTTTAACCTTAATACAACTCTGACTTTTTTTTTCTATTCCCTATTTTTTAATTCTACATATTAAAAACCACAACTGTTTTTTTTAAAAAAGAAAGTCAACTTGTAATAGCATTCTGCTGGGCATATTAACAATAGATATATCCATATACACTATACTCATTAACAACTTATAAACATTCGTATAATACAATATAATACAATACTACAATACATAGATTAATATAAAAGAAAGGAAAGGAAACTACTATGAAGGTTATGCGCAATAGTATCACTACAACTACTACAACTTCAAGTATAGATTCGCTTGAAGCATTTACTCATTGTACTCATCCACTTAAACGTCAACTTCATCAACCAACGACACAAGATAACAATAATATATCCAAAAGAAAAAAGTTTTATCATGAACAACGGCATTCTTTAACACCATTATCATCATACTCTTTATCAGAACAATTTTTACTACGTAAAAGAAGATTTTCACAGCAATCCAATAATACCAACCAGTATTCCTCTACCTCTACTACCATTAATCATCATCATCATCATCACAATAGTCAACAACAAAAATATGTATTAGTTACGGGGGGAGCTGGTTATATTGGTAGTCATACAGTTTTAGAATTATTAAAAGCAAACTATTCTATTGTAGTATTAGATAATCTAGTCAATGCAAATTTAGAGGCTTTGGCAAGAGTAGAATATTTATCAGGGAAAACGATTTATTTCATTGAAGGCGATGTCACTAATGAAAAGGACCTCGAAAAGGTATTTAATCAATTTCAATTTTGGTCGGTTGTCCATTTTGCGGCCATTAAAGCAGTAGGTGAATCAACACAGATCCCATTAGATTACTATCACAATAATGTAACCGGTTCACTCCATTTATTTCGAATGATGAATAAATATAAAGTCAAGAATTTAGTATTTTCCTCTAGTGCTACAGTTTATGGTGAACCTGAAATGATGCCTGTAAATGAAACTGCAAGTTTAGGTCCCGTTACGAACCCCTATGGACGTACTAAATTATTTGTAGAAGAAATGTTACGAGATTTATGTAATGCCGATCCAGAATGGAATGTTTGTTTGTTACGGTTTTTTAACCCTGTAGGTGCACATCCTTCCGGTTTAATAGGCGAATGTCCTCAAGGCGTACCGAATAATCTTTTACCTTATGTGATTCGTGTTTTACAAGGACACCTTCCTTTTGTACAAGTCTTTGGCGATGATTACGATACAGTAGATGGGACTGGTGTACGTGATTATATTCATGTTTGTGATCTGGCAACAGGACATGTGGCTGCATTGAAAAAATTAGAACTAGCTTCTTTGAAACAATGCCAACAAAAAGAACAACAAAAAGGAGAATGTGTTGCTTATAATCTCGGGACTGGTGCTGGATACTCTGTCTTAGAAATCATTCAAGCAATGGAAAGAGTAACTCAAAAAAAGATACCATATAAAGTAAGTCCCTTTTTTTTTATTATAATATTTATTAAAAAAAGAAATAAAAAGATGCTGATGATTAGATATCTTTATTTGTTTATTTATTTATTTATTTATTAGATTGTTGATCGCCGACCTGGAGATGTTGGAATTTGCACTGCTGATGCTACGTTGGCTAATAAGGAATTAAATTGGAAACCTGTATATAATATGGATAATATGTGTGAAGATATGTGGCGATGGACAAAACGAAATCCAAATGGTTACGACGGCCCTTTAATAGATGAATGATTAAAAGGAATATAAAAAAAAGAAAAAAAAATTATATATATATATATAAATATATACATTTATACTATTATATTTTTACTACTATTACTATTATTATTTTTATTATTATTATTATTATTTTTATTATTATTATTATTATTATTTTTACTATTATTATTATTATTATAATTATACTTTTTTTTTTTATTAACGTATCTTATTATTTAATATATATCTTTTAACATTATATACATTATTATTATAAGTACAATGGCACAACCTTTCTTTATTATAATATTCCATCAAAAAAATAATTATATAAATATATATTTAATAAAGGTGGAATTTAAAATGAAAGGTAAGGCGTGTTTATAATTCAATTTGGTAAAGAAGCAAGCCCCTCTCCAAGTTCCGACTCTTATTTTTTCTATAAAAAATTGAACTTAATTTTACTTTTTCTTCTTCCTTTTTCCCTTTATCTTCCTCTTTCTCTCTCTCTCTCTCTCTCTCTCTCTATATATATATATAACTAACACACAAAAAAAATACTTTTTTATACATTCCTTTTATTCTACACTCCTTAAAACACACACATACACACTTCTTTTCTTACTTTTAAGGAAAATAAGGTAAAAATAATCATAATACGTAAGATACACCTTTTTTATTCTTCTAGTCTTTTATATTATTTAAACTATTATATCTATATTTTTATTATCCTTTCTCCCCTTTTTTGGTTTGATTATTGGTTGAGTACCAAAATAAGTCAAAAGTCATTTGATTTCTTTACTGAAGCTTTTTTTTTTTCTTTCTTCCCGAAAAAAAAATTATAATCAATTTTTGAATTTTTTTTTTTTTTTTTTTTTTTTTTTTCTTTCTTTCTCTTCCACTCTTATATATATACTCTTTTTTTTTTTTTTTTTTTTTTTTTTCTAATATAAACTTTTTATCTTTTTTTTTTTTTGACATTTCTATTAGATCCTCCTATAATATATATCTCTAGTCATATATACATATATATATATATATATATATAGCAACTCAACCAACAAGTCAACAATAATAAACAACAACCAACCAAAAATAAAAAACAACCCACCCTAATTCCATTACATAAATTCCCTTATTATCCATTCCCCCTTTCCCTTTTTCATTCTTTCTTTCTTCTCTTTTAATTCATTTTATTTAATTTTATTCCCTTTTTTCATCATCATTTTTTTGCAACTCATATATAGACTTTATTTTTTTTATCATTCCTTTTTTAAAGAAAAAGAAAAAGAAAAAAATTTCAATCACTTTATAACATATATATAGTACAAATTTAAAAACATAATATGCCAAGTCCATCTAATACAGCAGTACCATCGCAAAGTTCTTCAGCTCATAATGTAGTAGGTGTTCATTATAGGGTTGGAAAAAAAATTGGTGAAGGTATGTCAGATTCAAAAGTTATATAAGAAACCATTTATAAACTTTAAATAATAATACTATTTTTTTTTTTTTTTTTCCTTTTGTCTCTCTAAATATTATAGGTAGTTTCGGTGTTATTTATGAAGGTATACATATATATTTATATAGCAACAAACTTACACAAATATATATTATATATTAATATATTTATTTATTTATTTATTTCATTATATATATATAGGTACAAACTTATTAAATAATCAACAAGTAGCTATCAAATTTGAACCTAGAAAATCAGATGCTCCTCAGTTAAGAGATGAATATCGTACTTATAAAATCATGGCAGGAAGCGTTGGAATACCAAGCGCCTATTATTTTGGTCAAGAAGGTCTTCATAATATTTTAGTTATTGATCTTTTGGGTCCTAGTTTAGAAGATATGTTTGATGTTTGTGGTAGAAGATTTTCTACTAAAACTGTAGCTATGCTTGCTAAGCAAATGGTAATAGAAATAAATAAATACTCCATTAAAAAATCACCATTTATTTATTTAATGATCACCATTATAATTTTTATTATTATTATTTTTATTTTATTTATTTATATTAGATTAATCGAGTACAAACAATTCATGAAAAAAACCTTATTTATCGTGACATTAAACCTGATAATTTTTTAATTGGCAAACCTGGTACAAACTATGCAAATAATATCTTTATGGTTGATTTTGGTATGGCTAAATTATATAGAGATCCTAAAACAAAACAACATATTCCTTACCGTGAACGAAAAAGCTTATCTGGGACAGCTCGTTATATGAGTATCAACACGCATCTTGGTAGAGAACAGTCAAGAAGGGATGATTTAGAATCTCTAGGTCATGTGTTTATGTACTTTTTAAGAGGCTCTTTGCCTTGGCAAGGTTTAAAAGCTGCTACCAATAAACAAAAATATGAAAAGATTGGTGAAAAGAAACAATCTACCAATGTGAAAGATTTATGTTCTGGCTACCCTGAAGAATTTGGTATTTATTTACAATATGTACGTAAATTGGGTTTCGATGAAACACCTGATTATGATTTTTTAAGGGAATTATTTACCAAAGTGATCAAAAATGCAGGTGAAACGGAAGACCATATTTATGATTGGTGCCTTTTAAATAATGGTAAAGGTTGGGAAACAATGACTAAAAAACAAGCTTCTCGTCAAAACTTACCTGCTCCTGCTAAAAAGGTTATCGAAAATAATTTAAGACAAAGTAATCATCATCACCATATTTCAACTTCAAGACCTCAACATCAACAACAACAGCAAGATGTACCTATTAATCGTTTATCTTCAAATAATAATCATCATCATCAAGGGGTTCAAAATAGTAATAACAATAATAATTTACCTGTACACCAAGATCCATACCAGAAAAAACAAAGTGTTTGGTCAAAACTTACTTGTGGTTTATGCCATTAGATATATATACTAAAAATATATTTTTTTAATAATATACTATCTTCATTATTATTTCCTTCACTTGTTTTTATTATTACTATTTACTTTTTATATCTTAATGCTTTTCTTTTTACTTTTTTAGTACTTTTATTCATTTCATTCATCTTTTTATACTGAGCACGTTCTTATTGTTTATTTTTTATTTTGTCTTGACAGTTGCACTTTTCTTTCAATTTTTTATACACACATTTACACACTATATCAGCAATTTTTTATTTTCCCTCTTTTATATTTACTTTTCAAAGCCTTTAATAAAAAAAATATGGATTTTTATCGTTCCAAAAAACATCAACGTTATTTTTAAAATATGAAAAAAAAAAAAATATAAGACAAAAAAAAGATATTTTTTTTTATTATTATTATTATAATTATTATTCAATTTTTTTTTATTATTATTCATGTAATGAATAATCAAATATATAAACATATATTTAATAAATATATTTACATATATGATATATAAAAAAAAGAAAAAATATATATATTCATTATATATCTATTTTGATTATTTTTTTCCCAATTTTTTTTTAAGATTTAAAAAATCATTTCATTTTTTTTATTCGCGAGCCATCAACAATTTGATTTCAGCAATTGCAGTACCGGGAGCTAAACCTTTAGGACAAGTCTTGCTACAGTTCATAATAGTGTGACAACGGTAAAGACTCATCTTGTTTTGAAGTTTATCACGACGTTCAATACCAAACTGATCACGAGAATCAATCATCCATCTGTAAGCTTGCATCAAGACAGCAGGACCTAAGTATTCTTCCTTTTAAAACCCAATTTTTTTTAAAAAAATTATAAAAAAAATTCATTAAAATTTGCCATATATGAATAATAATAGATAAAAATATTTAAATTTTATCATGATTATTTTTTTTCTTTTCTTTTCTTTTTTTATTTATTATCTTATCTATATTTCTCTTTATAGATACTGTCAAATAAAATAAATAACAATAAAAAAACACTTACTTGATTCCACCAGTAAGAGGGACAAGAAGTTGAACAACAGGCACAGAGAATACATTCGTAAAGACCATCCTATTATATAAAAAAAAAGAGAGGGTAAAAAATTAAGGTAAATATGGTTATCGTTTTTTTTTATTTTTTTTATTAAATTTCATCCATTATTCATTTAATTTAATTTATTTTTATTTATTTTTAACTTACCAATTTCTTTCTATCTTCAATGGATTGTAAATTTTCTTTGCCATCAGTAGGACCTTGCTTTTGTTTAAGATAGGGCTCAATACTCTTATATTGATTATAAAAGTGAGTCAAATCAGGAACCAAATCTTTAACAATGTTCATATGAGGTAAAGGATAGATCTTGACGGGCTTAGAAACATCACGATCAACTTTAGAAATACAAGCTAAAGTATTTCCACCTTCAATGTTCATAGCACAAGAACCACAGATGCCTTCACGACAAGAACGACGGAAAGTTAAAGTAGGATCTTGCTCATTCTTAATCTTAATAAGAGCATCCAACACCATAGGACCACAACTGTTTAAATCAATTTTATAAGTTTCTAAACGAGGCTTTTCAGTGGGACGATCAGGACTCTATAAAAGGTAGGTAGATAAAATAGATAAAAACAATGTTAGTTAGGATATTAATATGATTATTAATAAGAATATTAATAATAACAATAACAATAAAAATAATAAAAATAATAAAAATAATTATAATTATAATAAAAGTATATAATGATGATTGTTTTTGTTATTATTAATATTGCTTTTTTGTATATTCCAACTATGTATATTATTTTTATTTATTATTTTTTTATACTTACCCAACGATAAATTTCAAAGGTCTTGTATAAGGGTTCCTTCTTAGCAGGTTCATCAGCAGGAGGAGTCATACCAGGTTCTTTTTTAAGAGGTTGTTCAGTAGGAGTAGCCATAGCATTACTGGAAGTTTGTAATGAGCGCATCAAGGGCTAAAATAAACAAATAAACAAATAAACAAAATAGTTTAATATATCATTAGTAAACACGTTTAAAAAAAAGGGGGAAAGAAAAGGTACTGTTGCTGATTATTCATTATACGTGTTTTATGTTTTTCTTTTTTAAATAATAATATATATATTCTTTACCGTAACGGCTGGCATCCAACGTGTACGGTTGGTTAATGAAGAAGTTCTTAAAGCACTGAGGGTGAAAGACATTTTTTATATTTATATTTATTAAAGAAGTAGAGAGTGGGGAGAGGTAAAAATCGTTAGATAAAAAAAAAGAGAGAGAGATTAAATAAAAATTAAAATGGGTTTTTTTATATGATTATTTCTTTTTAAAAAGATTCTTTATAAGAATACAATTATAAAATAATAATAATAAAAAAAATAGATTTCAATGTAACAACAAAAAAAAAGGGTAAGAAAAGAAAGAAGAAAAAGAAGAGAGAGGAATTTTTTTTTTTGTTGTGGGAGTGTAAAAAAAAAAGTGCGAGATTGTAAATTTAAGATTATAGCCAAATATCTTACCCCTCCCCCGCTTGTGACGAGGGGGTGCTTCAGCGGACATTCAAAAATACTTCACCTATACAATTTTTTGACCTGATCAAATTAAACCTCAGCTACTACCAGAAGAAGTGATAATAATGCCTAAGCATTTTTTTTTATTGTATTTCCTCTTTTTTAAAAATAATACCCAACAGAAATCTCCTTTTCGTTGACAAAACCATTCATAAACATGAAGAAGCTTCCAACAGAGATAATTCAAGAGATTATCCAATATTCAGATACCTTAATTAGGGTTACCTTGGGATTCCCTATAGACATAGGGAAGCTTCTTGAGGAAGGTGGACCTGGGAAAGTATTGGATGAATTCCTTAGAAGGAATGGCAATTTGGAATATCTTAAGAAATGGATCCCTGGGGAATGTGCCCTTATGCATGGGGTATTAACTAGAGATCCCAAAAAGATACTTGAGATAGACAGAATATGGAATACCAATATGTTTTCCAATCAAGGGTATGAACTCTCTGTAGCTACCAAATTCATCTGGGGAGTGGACTATATAAAACATGATACGGAAATTAAGGACATGGATGAATATTATGTATTTACCAGACAATGGGAGAGTATAGAGAAACCAATAAATATCCGCAAATGTCATCCCAAATACCTGATTGATGTCCCAAAGGAATATTTAGACAGAGATGGAGAGACAATGGTTAGCCTATACAAAGGGGAAAATATAAATGTTAAATCTCTAATTATATGCAATTGTTGTATAAAATACAATATGTACAAAGCGGCGATACGTACGGTCCCTGATGGTTTTAATATCATACATGAACTATATAAAGCAAGATGTATAGATGGTCTTATGTATCTGAAAGATTTGGGATCCATTGACGAAATAGAATTTAGAGCTTACGAGATATGTATGAATCCCGAGGATGATGAACTAATAAGAATCCTAGATGATAACAGTGATGAAGATATGAGGATATATGATATGGCAATGGATATGTCGTCTGGATTAACGGAATTAAGTCTCCCCGATGCCTATTGGAATAGAGATGTAGAGGAAGAATATCAGGACAGATTTGAGGATATAGGGTGTACGGATACAACTTGGGAACGTATGCTTGATAGGGCACTCAAACTTGACCCTCCGGAAAGGATAACCGGGAATGGAGGTGTAGCATGTATAAGAGGAAGGGAAATATTTTATCCATATCCACCAAGTATATATCTGAGAAATACAAGAGATATATCCGCAATAGATATGGCCCTTTTCTTTTGGGCCAAGTACAGAGTATAATATCTTTTTTAAAAGATACAACACATCGTGTATTTATCCATATCCATAAGGGTAACATACCTTAATGTATCTATTCATGAATGTAGATTCCTCTGTTGTATATGTACTACCTATTATTTCCCTCTCCATTTGGTTATACCCTTCATGTTGGTTACCTATTTGTACTGGTTATCCATAATATAGGACTACTTTTTGATTTTTCTTTTTATATTTTTAAAATAGGGTTTACCCTAGTTTATACCCTTACCCTCTCATTTCCCAGAGAATATTTACCCCATCGGAACAAATGAACAATTTACAATATATTATAGGACTCAAAAAACAACTTGTGAAATTTCAAATATTTTCCAAATGGTGAAAATATCATAAGATCCTCAAATAATAAAAATATGATTATTATAATATTAAATTAAACATTAAAAAAGGCACGTAGTCTTATTTATATATATATATATATATATATATACATGTATTGTATTTTTATTTTATCTTTTATTTTTTATTTTTTATTTTTTAGTAAGAACATATAATAGCAAGTTTACTTTTTTTGGTTTGATTCGATGTAAATGTAGTGCCATTTAGTAAATGTTAAAAAAATATATATTAAAAAAATAAAATCGATGATATACTTATTAATTTAAACTTTTTTCATGGATGCTCTATGTGTAAGAAATTTACTGATGAAGACCTGAAATAAAATCGAAATATGCAATTAGAAACCTCTTCCTTTTTTTCCTTGCTTTATAAATCCTTCTATTTTATCTAATTATCCAACCTTCCCTGTTTTATTTTATTTATTATTAAAAAGCATTTATAGATATGAATAGATAAAAGATTTAACTTTATTTATTTAACAATATGAACATAGAAATAATAATAAATATATATATATATAAAAGCGAAATAAAATTTACATATTTTTTACTATATCTTTTTAAAGAGGAGCATAAACAGGCTCTTTTGGACCTTCACAAACTACACGATATTGTTCACGAGCATCCATACAACGGTTTGTAAATACCACTCGAATTTGTTTATATAAATACACTCTATTTTTATCCGTCCTACATAGTTGAATATGAATGGCATACTTTAATACTGAGGATGATGATGATGTTGTTGTGTTTGTTGTAAGATAAGAAGTTTGTCTTAAAAATGTTTTTGTATTACGAGGCATCGAGGAAACATCATAGGGAATTAAAAATAATTTTACTAAATGTTTATTTGGATTCTTGATAGCTATTTGTAATTGACCTTTGGATGGAATACGATAACCGGGAGACGGTGCCTTTTTTTCTTCATCCATAGTTAAATCAATGGTACCAACATAAGGAGGAATAGTGGATGTATGTTGTTGTGGTTGCTGAGAATTAAAAATGGACATATCTTCGCCGTGATTATCGTTTGTATTATCATGATTATCATAAAAAAAAGCTGGAAAATAAATAGATCTATGTGGAGGACATTTTAATGATGGTTTACAATGCCCATAGCCTAATACCCCAATTTGTGCATGAAATGTAATAGGTTTAGATGGTTGTAATGTAGACATTCTTCCACTGAGCAAAGATTCTTCATAACTACCTGCTAAGCCATGGTGATATTGAATAGATGATCTTCGTAGTAATGGCTGTTGCTGCTGTTGAGAAAGAATGGAAGTAGATGGTGAAGTAGAGTAAGCTAATGAATGGCCATGATGGGTATATTGTATAGGTGAAGAGGATATAGGAATAGATAATGGATGATGAGGGTGAAGTGTTGTTGTTGAAGGATGAAATTGGCTATCATGATGAGGATCAGAACGAGCGCTATAATTATTATTAAAAAGATTACTATTATTATTACTATCGAGTTCTTCATCGTTATCGTCGTTTAATGCTGATAAAGATAATTTAGATAGCCTTCTCATTGTTATAACAGGAGTCGTTGTTGATACATGATGATTATATGACTTTGATTCATTTAAACTATATGAATGTGAAAGTAAAGATGAATGATTATTATTTTTTTTTGACATGAATATTGGTGTTGCGGTTGGTTTTGAATATTTATCACATGTATCTATATGCTTATTCGTATCATTTTTTATAGTGAGTGCTGATGTTGACGATAATGATGGTTTTGAAAGGAACGATAGTTTTTTATCTAACTGTTTATCATATAAAACTTGAAGTTTCAATTGCCCATGAATATCGGTGGTTGTAGCAGTTATAAAATCATGTATACCAATAGATGATGATAATGAAGAAAAGGCTAAATCACTCTGTTGTTGTTGAATGAACTCTTTAGAATCAGTATGTGAATAACAACAATAAGATGATGATGATGAAAAGATATTTTTATTTTCCTTTGTAGTATCTGTGATAGTATTGGTGGTAATAGGTGTAATAAGAAAAGATAAATCCGATTTATTTAATTTGTTTTGCGAGAGCCAGTTGTGAATTGGTAATAAACGAGTTTGAGAATAAACAGCTTGAAGTAATAATTTTATATCTGTATTTTCAGAATGTTTCGTACTAACATTACTATTATTATTATTATTATTTTCTATTAAAGATGTTGTAGTAGTAGTTGGAGTAGGAATATTAGTTGCAGCTGCATCATGAATAACAATAGGCGATGGTGATGAAGAAGAGTCAAAAGTAATCCTCCATTGTTCCAACATAGTATTTTTATATAAAATACAAATCAACAAATTGATACCATTTTGTTGAATATTATCAAAAGGTAAAGTGGTTGGTGAAATAGTTAAATAACAATGATTTGTTGTATGGGGTTGAATACAATAATAATCGGATCCTAATCTAGCTCTCAATACAATTTGTATTATTTTGGAAATCACAGTATCCAATCGAACTTGATTCTTACTACTATTACTGGCTAATGATGATGTTGTGTTGGTGCTAAAGGGTGTTTTATGTTTATTATTATGATCAGCTTCATCATAACTAGAAGGTAAGAGTACAACCATGTATAAATGTTAGAAAAAAGTAAATTTAAAAAAAGAGTAAGAAAAAGAAAAAGGAAAAGAAAAAAATAAAGATAAGCAAAAAAAAATTTTATAAAAAAAATTATGCCATTTTTAAATTCACACACTGAGAAAAAAAATTTTTTTGGTAAAAATTTTTTTTTAAATCTGTATGACAAGTAAAATATAAAGAACTAATGAAATCGTTTCTCAATAAATAAAAAATTATTAATACTTCTATTTCAAGAATACAAGTAACTATAAAAAAAACATTCATAAAAGAATTAGAAAAGTGCTTAATAAAAATAGCTATGTCTGTAACCTGGGATCATTTATTAATAAAGGAAATTACTATGCCCACACGATACAATTTTTTTTTGGAATCCATAAAAGGAAATTTAGATATAGTATTAATTTTTGTACTATGAAAAATATTTTATTGCATATGGTTATGTATTCCTTTTTTTAAAATATTAATATATTAATTAAACTAAAGTGTATAAATATTATTAAATATAGTACACTATTATCTAAACGAAAATAAAAGTTTATAACTTCAAAAACTTTGTATTTTTTATACAATGATGAGAAATGATAGTAATAATATTTATCATACTTCATTAAACCCTACTGAACACAACTAACTATGATATAGAATAGGATCAAGGATCAAATAGCATATACTATGGTCAAATGGGTAAATAATTATAAAAAAGAATAAAAATAACCAACTTAAATAAAGTAGCGGACTATCTTGGTAAAGTAAAAGAGCATACGCTGTATAGAAGAAAATGACCAATAACTTGAATAAAAAAACCAAGCATTAAAAATTAGTGGAAAGAGCCAAAAGTGAGTAATCATTAAGATTCAATCGTAAATTATGACTACATTTAATATATTAATCCAAACAAAATATATACCTATAGATTAGTTTATTATAAAATTAAAAGCATATTTTTCGTAATACTACAAAATGTCATTTGGCATAAAAAGACAAAATCTCTACTAAAAATTAAAAAGCACTGCTAGAATAACATATAAACTAAAAAAGCCGAAGTAATCGAGATATATATATTTTAGTTTACTGTACTACAACATACACATACATACATGTAAGATAGTAAAGTTAGTATTTGCTACAAAAGAAATAATCTCCAGTAAAAAAGTGTAATTCGTCCAAAAAAAAAAAAAAAAAGGAATAGAGGATATATTTCAAACAATTTATTTAAAAGAAAAAAAATATAAATAATTAAAAAGAATATTTGTAAAACAAGTATATATAAATATTTACAAAAAAGATATATAAATGAAAGCTTAGGTTCCTGAACCTTTATTCATTTGTATTAAAAACTTGATTCTTGCACATATTTCATCTATTATTAATATGAATAATAAAATAAAATAAAATTTAATTAGCTAATTAATACCATATTTCTTTTAATGTTATAACGGCTCTATTTAGCTTACATGCTTCTTTCGATGTTTCAGCTTCTAATTCATAAGTCTTAAAATCTCGCTCTTTCATTACTCCAATTTTAAAATTACTTGGTACTTTTTTACTTTGTTTACAAAACTTGATGGCACCAACATGAAAAGAAGTCTGTATAAATAGTATATATAAATATATATATATTAGGTTAATCATTCAATTCTTTTATTTATTTATTTATTTATTTTCACTTTTCCTCTTAATAATACTAATAATAACAAAACTTACTGTTTTCAATGAATCAAACATTCCTCCTTTATGTTCAGGCGGCATCAAATGTATATAATTTCCATCAATAGCAAGAATACTGATTTTTTTCCCAACAAACATAGGCGTTTTACGATTAATATTATATTTCTATATAAAGGAAGAAAAAGAATAATAAATAAATTATCCATCATATATATATATATATGTATGTATGTGTATACCTTGTATTGTTGAAGAAAATTATCACTTGGTTGATTATTATGATCATTAGTGGTAAAATACATTGGTTGATGAGATTCTTCTTTTTTCTTTTTTATAGGTGATCTCCATATATGATTTGCTAAAAAATAATCAAAAATAAAAATAAATAAATATTTATATATTTTCATTCTTATTTATGTATCTTTCCATCTCTTTATATATATTTATATACTTACAAGAAGTAGGAATAGATAAAGTGCTTCCTTTCTTTCTTAAAGCCAATTCATCTACATCTTTTAAATCTTCTACGGCAATATCATTCCGAACAACCAAATTAGAATCCGACATGGTCAATATATAATCATTAGGATCTAATTTTCTTTTCCTTGATACTAATTCCAATACATCCCCAATAAACATTTCAGCATAAACGGGAATAGTAGTAGTAGCTGCTACTTCATCATTGGTCATCAATCGAATGCGGAAATATTTAATAGGTGTGATAGGTAAAGCTGCTTTTGTTAAAACGGATTTGGACGAGGGTACGGGGACAGCGATGGAAGAAGAATCGGCTACAGCGTCTGTGGTAGAAGTGGTAATAGGGATATTTAAATTAGTATTCATAGTCGAGGCTGCCATCATTTCCATATCTAATTGCAATTGACTTCCAGACTGTGCTGAGGATTCCAAGATATTATTATCTCCGTTGCCAGATGTTGAATAATTGGTAGAGCCCGACATTTTTTTGGACGAAGAGGGCTGTAATAGTGTATTATTGTTATTATTATTATTGTTATTGTTTTGATTGATATTATTATTGTTATTATTGTTGACATTATTATTATTATCCATTTTTGATGATGTTGGTCCATTCATATTAATAGCTGTTGGTATGCTTGGTTTCTTCTTTAGTGATTCCATATCAGGTCCAAATCTTCCAAGCTTGGCTCTTACTTGTTCATTTTGCTTAGCTAATTATTTTAAATAAAAAAATAAAACAAAGTAAAAATAAATAAATTGAATATATTAGAAAAAAAATGATCTCTAACTTCAATTAATAATATATATATGTGCATATGTGCGTGTTTGTGTATGTTACCTTGTGAAGAAGTAGCTCTACATAATGCAAATTCATCAAATCCAACTTTATCGATTCTTCTTGTACGATCCATAGCTAAAAATAAAGATAAAATTAGAAATGCATAAATATACAAATTATTTGGTAATTTCAATATCAGTTTTTTTTTTTTGTATTTCTATATAGTAATCTTTATTTTAATATTTATTATTATTACCTGGTAATTCATCATCTACCTCCCCATCATCTTCAACAATAAGTAAAGACCATTGAGCCAGATCATATACTTCATCTTCCAATTCAGGTTGTCTTTTTTGTTCAATATAATCATATAAAATATAACCAATGACATCATCAATAATTACATCTGGTCTTACTATTAATGTAATAGGCTCTTTAGGTGTATCAGTATGTGGTAAATAAATCCGTAACGTTAAAGGACGATTACTTCCTTTTCCAGAAGCATGTGAATAAGTTGAAAATGGATTTTCTGCTGTAGTGGCTTTGGCTGCTATCATGGCGGTTAATAAAGATTTCCCAGGTATAATTTGTAAGCGTTTTTGCTGTTGTTGTTGGGAAGATGGTGGTGGTGGTAAGGGTAAAGAGGATGTATTTTGAAAGGATTCAATATTTATATTGGATGGTATCATAGAAACGTTGGATTGTTTTCTATAACGCGAATAAAGTGGCAATCCCGAATTATTATTATTATTATTGGTATGAAATAATGTATTAGAAGGAGAAGAGGAAGAAGAGGAAGATTTTGTATAGCGATGATGATTCATTTCTATAGAGGTTCGAGGAGCTGTGGTAGTAGTAGTAGTAGGTGCATTCATATAGGGAAGTGATAAATCTTGAGTTGTTGAATCAATAGCATCCAATGAAGATCGAGGAGAAGGATCAATATTTGAATCCATAGAAGGATGTAATGATGTGGTTAAATTTGTTATTTCACTTGCTCCACCTTGAGAAAATAATTGAGATGAATCTTCCACTTGTTTATTATTACTTTTTAATGAATTATCCAATGATCTTTGAGGTTGTGATTGGCTAGATTGTGGGTGTTGTTGTTGATGCTGATAATGATGTTGCTGTTGTGTTTTTCTATAAAGATAAAAATAAAGTAATAATAATAATTAGTATACATATATATATATATATATATAATTTACTCATCATCATTTATCTCTCTTCTTTTTTAATTTTATTTTCATTTTTTCATTATTTATTATTATTATATGAATATTTACTTTGTTGTGAATATAAAGTCCTCATCACTATCCGAAGTAGACTCTAATCGTGAATTCATTAAAGGAGATGATTTTGCATTGGTATTCATAAACTTTGTTTCATTATTTTGACTAGTATTAATGTTGTTATTGTTGTTCTCTTCATTATTATTCATGGTATTATTATTATTGTTATTGTTATTCATATTGTTTTTCCTTTGACGATATTGAGTCCTTTTTGTTCTTGGACTACTAACTAATCCAGTACCAAAGATTGGATTTTCTTTTGTATTTAAATCATAAGATGGAGAATAACAGTATTGCATTTCAGGATATCTTGGTGCTGCTAGCCGAACATAATCATCAGACATAACGGAGGGTGGGAAGGCCATAATACGTTCACCGCGATCATCCATTCTTAAAAACTTGACTCTCATGAGATGAATTAAATAATCAGCATCGGTTGTAAGTGCCATGAGTCATTTATTTTATTAATATAATTATAATGATAATGTTAATAATATATGTATATATATAAAAGGTAATATTTAAAATATATAGATATAAAAACAGTAGTAGAAGAAAAAAAAAAAAAAAAACTGTGGAAGAGTAGTGAAAAATAGAAAATAATTTTTTAAGTCCCCTTTTTTAAAAAAGAGTTCGGATTTTGAAAACTCCTTTTTTTTTTCCCTCTACCTTTATATTTTTATATGCATTATTTTTTAAGTACTTGTTTAAAAAAAATACTGTTTTATTTTACATATATAAATAATAATATATACTTTTTTTTCTTATCTTTTTTATACTACATAATAAAAATACATGACAATATATACAATAGTTCATATTTATATACAAACATATATACAAAATTCAATATGAATTTAAAATTGTTGTTTCGTTCATGAATGAACCAAACGTCTTTTTTTATTAACAGTAAACCAAAAGACGTAAAGTGTCTACTGTTTTTTAAAGTATGGGAAGAGGGAAAAAATATACTAGAAATACAAATAAAAAAAGATGAATGATTAAAATTACATGAATAAAATACAAAAATAAATTAAAAGTAAAGTTAAAAAAATAAATAAATAAAAGAATAGAAAAGAGAAATAGTTTAAAGTTTAAAAAAGAAGTTTGGGGAGAGGGAAAGTGAAAATCATGATCAAAAAAAAAGGATAACATGATCCATTTTAATTTGTTCTTTCATCAATAACATGATGTTGTTGATTAGAACCTTCTTGACGTTCAATATCGTCATTTTCAGCAGGTAAACCAAATAATTCACGACGTTCATTTTCCATTTTTTCTTTATCAAAAGTACCAATTTGAGGAGTTGGAGCAGGGAAAATATGATAAATAAGAATACCAACAAGAATAATCACATAGGCAAAAGGATACATAGCATTGACCTAAGAGATTAATATAAATAAAATGGAAAAAAAAATGAATAAAGATATATATATATAACATGAATATGAAAAAGGATATTATTATTTACCTTGTAACCAAATAATCCAAGACCAAAAATCAAACCATAGAAATCACTTGTCAAAAGAGAAATGTTATACAAGACTGCACTTCCTAAACGGAACAAGACAGGAGCAAGAGAGTATAAGACAAACATACAAACAGTATAAACAACAATCATGCCTATAGCTTCTGGTTGATTTGATAATTGGGACAATTCGCTTCTTTCCAAAGCCAACAATAAAATTAAATTAATGAATGTAGCAAAGAAAGTAAACATACCAATTACTTCATAAAGAGGATGTTTTCTTGCCAAGATTTCTTCAGTAACATTAGAAACCCCATATAAAGTAGCACCTAAAAGACAGAAGAGATCCCCTTTTACAGCATCAGCTGCATAATAATCCAATCCATTCAAAGCATCACTTCCTACCAACATTCCCATCCCAATTAAAGCAATAAAGACACCCAAATATTGAACCCATCGGAATCGTACTTTTAAAAAGATAAAAGTTAAAAGCATACAGACTGGTGTACTCCAACTATCTAATAACATGGCAGATAACATATTGGTATAAGCATAAGCCTTTACGATGAAATAATTACCCCCAACATCAACAAGCCCTAAAAAGAAATCTATCATCCATAAAAAAAAATAATAATCGTCAATATAATTTATATATATTTGTATCTAAAGTTTTAAAAGTTTCCGAAATGTATTTCTTTTTTTATAAGACTTACAAAAAATACCACGACGCCAGAATTGTAATAACCAACCTTTAATCCCACGTTTATAAAGAGCATAAATATTATAAACAATGGCAAGAATAGCACTATTTTTTTATTTATTTTTTTGAAAAAATAAATAAATATGAGTATTAAAACAACATCAGCTTTTTTTTTAAAATACAATAAAAATGTAAACTATAAAACTTACTAAACAAAAAAGGTTTGAGTACTAGGAATACTAATATTGTATTCCCTACTAAGTTTATTAGTAGCTACCGTTGTACCAGTAATACATAAAGATAACACTATTATTTAAAAACGTGAAAAAAAAAGAATAAATATATATAGAGCTATACTGTGTTTTGATCTTTATCCTTATCTATATATGAGCACTTACATTGACCCAAGAACAATACTTTCCAAAAGCTACGATCTTTCAAAAAAGCAAAATAGTTTTTCCAAGATTTCTTTTGAGGAGGAGGAATAGGGGATTCTTCATCAGCAGGATGTTGAGAATCCTTTATAGATGTATGATCAGAGATACTTTCAAGAGCTGTCTTTTCATATATATCTACTTCAGTCTTTTCAACCATGATTATTATGGAAAGATAAAAAAAAAAAAGGAAAAGTAAAAAAAAAAAAAAAGGAAGAGTAAAAAAAAATGAGATCGAGAAAAATTATAATGTAATTTATAAAAAATTTTTTTTATACCCCGAATATGAACCAATTGGAATTATAAATAAGTGGTACAAGATGAAATCAAACTTTACTTTCTTATTTTAAAAACCACTCTCTATATTATATAAATATTATTTATATTTATTTATTTTATATATACAAAAAAAATTATTATTATACAATTATTACTCTTTTCCTTTATTATTATTATTGTTATTATTATTTTATTGTTAATATATAGAGGGATATTCATATATAGAGATATTCATATAAAATAATAACAATAGTAATAATAATAATAAAAGATAAGAAATAATAATAATGATAATAATGATAATAAAAGGTTGATATATAAAGCAAAAAAAAAAAAAAAAAGTGAAAGAGAAAAGAGAATATTTATATATATTTACGATAATGAATGCAATTGGAATAAAGAAAAAAAGTATTTGTACATGAAGAAATAAGTATTAATGAGGTTGAAGAAGTAATAAAAAAAAGGAAGAAAATCATACAATTTTTTGTTGTTTTTTTTTTTTCAAAAAAAAAAAAAAAAACGGAAATAAAAATGAAAAGATAAACTATATAATAATAGGAATAATGATTAAGAAGAATAATTTTTTGATTTGTTTGATTGATTGATTGATTTTTTTAAATAAGTTGATGATGATTGTTGATTTATATATATATAATTTTTTTGAATTTTTTTTTTAGATCTTTTTTTTTTTTGTTGTTGTTGCTATTGTTGTTGCTACTGCTGAAAAGGAAGGATATTTATATATGAAATAAAAAATAAACCAGCCATTTTTTTAAAAAAAGTATTTTTATCCACCTTTTTTAAATTCTTGAAGTACAGGGTAAATAGCTTGAAAAGCTTGATAAATTTCTTCACGAACTTTAGCACCAGTTAAAACAATTTTACCAGAAACAAAGATTAATAATACGATTTTAGGCTTGACCATACGATAAATTAAACCAGGGAATAATTCAGGTTCATAAGAACTGAAATGACCATGGGAATAAGCTAACCCTTCAAGACGAATAGGAAATTTGACATCACAAGAGCCGACAATATTTTGAATTTTAAAATCAGTAAATTTAGCTTGGAAACCCAATTTTTGAATGATACGAGCATACTTTCTTGCAGCTAATTTAGAATCGTCTTCAGATTTGGCACCAGTTACTACCATTTTACCAGAAGCAAAGATTAAAGCAGTAGTTTTAGGGTCACGAATACGCATAATCACAGCTGCAAAACGCTAAAAAAGATAACATAGATAATAACCCCAATATACGTTTATAATCATTTAATAAATGAATTATATATAATATTACTATTAATAATCAATATGTATAAATATGTACCTTTGGATTATATTCAGCATTACGAGCATGAAGTGCAATATTTTTCAAATCCAATCGACAATCTAAATTGACTGTAGCTACAATATTCCTATTATTTTATAATTATTTTTTTTAAAAAAAAAAAAAGAAAGAAAAGAATATAAAAGAATGATTAACAATGACTAGATAATTAATTATATATCGCAAACATTTTTAAAAAAAGATCTCGTAAGTATAAAAAAAAAGTCATGAGTAATAATAATAATAATAATAATAATAAAATAAATAAATAACGAATGACTATTGAGTGGTGGTTTTTTTTTTATTCTTTTTGATATATTTTTTTTTGTGAGTTTGTGTTTGAGTGTACAAGTGTAATGATGATAAATAAATAAATAAATAAATAAAATATATACAAGTGAATCGAGTCGACCGACATAAAATGATCATCCATCCATATAATAATATATACCCATTCCCCTATTTTTTTTTATCCGTAGCAATATGATTTCCTTTTTTTATATATATATCATTATAAGAATCGTAATCATCAGTCAAGTCGTAACCCCATTCGTTATGTAAAGAATAAATAAAAAAGAAATATAAAAGAGATAGCTGAAGGAGTAATAATAAGAGTATAATAATAAATAATAATATGTACATATACAAAAGGGAATCATAAAAACGAAGATCTAAATAAAATAAAAAAGGTGTACTAATATAAGAACTTACTGTAAAGTAGGTGTAATACCAGCAACAGCATAAGGATTCTGATCCCTACTAGGAGTAGGAGCATCCAAAGGAGCTGGTGTTGAAGGTACAGCAAATGGTGTAGCATTATGATGAGGTGTAGGAATAGAAGGTGTAGCCATGGCTGGTGTAGCCATAGCAGGTGTAGCAATATTGAATCCAGACATGTTAAAAGTTAATTAATTATATAAATGAATATATAAAAAAAGAGTATACGTTTAAAAATAAAAAGACAGAGTCAAAAAAGGGAAAAAAAATATAACCACAGGTTATAAAAAAAAAATGATAAAAATGTAAAAAAAAAAAAAAAAAATTTTTAAACGAAAGAAAGACGAAAAAATTGGCTCCCCTTTTATACTTTTTTTTTTTTCAAAACATAGTGGCTTATTTTTTAGGTCGGGATATTACACCATTTTTCAAACAGTCTCCGACCTATCCACCCCCCCCTAATTTATATACTTTTTTGGTTTATCGTATTTCTTTTATTTGATTGGTTAATTGCTCATTATTTAACCTCTAGTTTTTAAAAAGACGGAAAAAATTGGTTTCTTTTTTTTTCTTTTTCTTTCTCTTCCTTTCTTTTTTTTTGTTCGCTTTCGAAAAATAAAAATAAAAAAAAATGAGATCAAATGTATAAAAAAGAGAGACAGACCGAGGTTTTAAAAAAAATATAATTTTTCTTATTTAATAAAACATTTTTCACTATTTCTTTTAAAAAATCACTATTTCTTTTTAACCCTTTTATATATTTATTTATAAAAGAACGAGCTTTTTAAATAATAAGCAGCTCCCTTTTTTATAAGCTATCCTTTCTTTTTTTAAGGGAGTAAAAAAAACTGCGAGAATGACTCATTTAAAGAACCAATCATTTATCAATACGTTCAATATAAAAATTTCCCTTTCTAGTTTAAATCATCATTTAGAGTCGCACATCCAATTAATTATTTATATACATACATAATCCACACGATATTTACTCACGTTATTATTATTTACCTTTTATATTGATTCATCATAACAAATAATAATTTTATTATAATTATAATTATCATTGTATTTCTGAGCTTTTCCAACTATCTACTATTATTTAAAGAGAAGGTTGAAGGACATAAAAGAGGAGATGTTGACTAATGATAATAATAAAGGGCTAATAGAATCATCATCATCAGCAACATTTATCCTAACTTATCCCTATAGAAAATAAAAAGTGAAATGAAAAAATGATAATTAATAGTAAAAGTAATAAATATCTTTTCTATTTCTTTGAATCATTTTATTTTTTAAAAAATAAAAAGTAGGAAGAAAGAAAGAAAAAAAGAAAGAGAGGTTTGAACAAGTATTAAAAAAAAAAAAAAAAGAGAGAGAGAGAAAAAAAAATATCTCCTAAGAATCTATTTAACAAGTGGTGCTATTTTAAATCGTTTTTATAGTGGTGTTCAATTTTTATTTTGTTATTTTTAGGGTTTAAACTCCGAAGATCACATTATTTTTAGGCGTCCTCCCGAATTGTTTGAATTTTTATTATTTTTTATTTCTATTTTTTGTTATATATATACATATATTCTTATCTTTTTTTTTTATATTTTATAAAAGATGGGTGAAGCAATTCAAGCATTATTTATAAGAGAAAGTGAAACAAGACAACAACCTAAACCACATACAGTTTATAAAATTGAAGTTCATGAAGCTGTTCGTAAATGGACAGTTTGGAAACGATATTCTGAGTTTGTCAAACTACATGAGCAACTGTGTGCAGTGTATCCAAATCACCCACCACCTTTTAATTTACCAAAGAAATCTTTGTTTCCTTCAACATTTGGCGATCAGCAAAAGATTGAAGATCGTAAACATGGATTAGAAGATTACATAAGAGGGATATTAAGTTGTCGAGATGATCGCTGGCGTCAAACCGAGATATGGCGATCGTTTTTGTCTATTCCAACGGGGAGACCTTTGGATACCTATACTTCGGAAACTTGGTTGGATGAATACCAAGACATGACTCATTTAGCAAGAGAAACCAAATCTTTAATTAATAAACGCTCGACTCACATTGCAAGAAATGAAATCTCGGCATCTCACAATTGCACTTTACAAGCTAAAAAACTATTAATTACTCTAGCTTCTCGTATTGCCAGTCTAGAGTCAGGCTTGAAATCATTGGCCATTAGTAACGGGGGGCCGGATGGGTCAAGTATGTCAGAAGGGGAATTAAGAAGACGCCAAGATTTATTATCTACTTTGAAAGAAGAAAAGGATACTCTATTGAAATTAGTTAGTAATGGAAGACAAGAACACGATTTATTATATACCAACACTACCACAAATAAGAACAATAAATCATCATCATCATCCAGTTTGATAGAAGAAAAAAATGAACAAGAGGAACAAGAAAAAGCCATTAAAAAAACCAACAACCAACCGCATGATATGAAAGAAACCACACCCATGATGAAAGACCGCAATTTATTATTAGGAGATAAAATTCAGAGGAATAGCACCGGAAGTCGAGCTTTTGGAGCAGCATTTAAACAGCAATTGGCAAAAGAAACCGAAGTAACAAGGGGATTAGATAATGAAGGAATTGTTGGGTATCAGCGTCAATTAATGGAAGATCAAGATCAACAGGTGGAACAATTTAGTGCCATTTTAAACCGTCAAAAACAATTAGGTTATGCTATTGGTGATGAATTGGAAACCCAAAATCAATTATTAGATGAATTGGACAATGATGTTGGAAGAACTCAAACCAAAATGAAGTTTGCAAATAAAAAATTAAATAAAATAAAATAAAGATATATATTTTTTTTTGTGTAATCAATTCTTTCATTTATTTTATTTATTTTTTTAATATTTAAAAAAGTGTGGCTATTTAAGGAAATTTGATGGTTTTTAATATATATTTTATATTTATATATACTCCTTTCAACTTCCCCTTTTATATTTATAATAAAAATGATAGACAGGTAAATCTTTATTATTATCATTATTATTGTTATTATTTACTTTATATACGTATTTATTTTATTTTATATATTCAATTTCTCCTAACCCTTTATTATGAAAAAGAAAAGGGGATTTCGATAAATATGAGTGTTTGGATGGCTTTTAAAAAAAAAAAGGCATTGATTTTCTAAAATTCAAACTCAAAATAATTTCAAAAATTTATTTTTTCTATTTTTCCTTTTCTTTCCTTTTCTTTTCTTTTTAATATTACAACTCAAAAAAAAAAAAGATTATATATATATATATAATTTCTTTTTCTTTCATCACGCGTACGTATTAATTTCAATCCATATTTTATCATTTATATATATATATATATATATCAATTTCTCATTCTCATTCTCTTTCTTTCCTTACTTTTTTATATATTTTTTTAAAAAAATAATATATTCATCCATCCATCTCTATAGACTACTCAATTAATTCATCATATACTCTCTCTTTCTCTTTTCCTCTCTTTCTCTCCCCATCACTTTTTCTCTCTTAATAGTTGGATCGTCAAAAAAAGTAAAAAAAATAAATTAGATAATCATGGATAATAATAATAAAAGTCATATAGCAAATGGATTCGTCATTGGTGTCAGTGAAGATAGAAATAAAAGATGCAGAAGAACTATGGAAGATGCTCATACATTTATTACCGACTATAACAATGTTCCTCGTCAAGGATTTTTTGCTATTTTCGATGGTCATGCCGGTAAAGCTACCGCTGAATGGTGTGGTCAAAACTTTCATACTGTAAGTAGGACAAATTTATTTAATTAAAAAGGAAAAAGGGAACAAAAAAAGTTATTCATCAATAGATTATTGATATTAATTATTTTTATTATTATTATTAATAGGTATTAGCTGATTGTTTAAATACTACTTCTACTGATGAAACCGTTCCAGAAATTTTAAATAAAGCATTTTTAAAAGCAGACGAACAAGTCAATGAAAAAGAAGGCAAGTTTTCTGGTTGTACAGCTATTGTTGCTTATGTTCAAGTTAAGGATGATAAAGTAAGTTTACCTACTTTTAAAAAAAATGAAAAGTGAATTATAAAAAATATATAAATCTATTTATTCGTTTTCTTATTTTTTCCTTCATCTTCATTTTATCATACTATAGCGCTTTTTATATACAGGAAATGTTGGTGATGCTCGCGCTGTACTTTGGTAAATAATAATAATAAAAAAAAAGGAAATATAGAAATATAAAATGGTTATTAATGTCTTTAACCAATTATTACTATATATTTATATTATTTACATATTTTTTCAACAGTCGACAAGGACGTGCTCATCGATTATCTTATGATCATAAAGGATCAGATGCTCAAGAAGCAAAAAGAATTATGGATTTAGGTGGATTTATGATGAACAATCGAGTCAATGGGGTATTAGCTGTAACAAGATCATTGGGCGATAGTGTCATGAAAGAATTCGTGGTTGGTAATCCTTATACGACGGAAACTGAATTAGTGAAGGGGGATGATTTTATTATTTTAGCATGTGATGGTGTAAGTAAATTATATGTATATGAAAAAAAAAGAAAAAGAAAGAAAGAAAAAAGAGGAAAAGAGAAAAAGTATATATATACTGATTTTTTTTTTCACTTTTCTTTTTATAGTTATGGGATGTATGTGATGATCAAACAGCTGTAGACCTTATCAAGGATATAAAAGATCCTCAAGAAGCTAGTAAAAAATTATTAGATCATGCTTTAGCTAATTTCAGTACCGATAATCTTAGTGTCATGGTGGTTCAGTTTACTTAATATATATATTTATACGTAATTAATTATTATTATATATACGCGTTCTCCTTATTTTTTATTATTATTATTATTATTATTATGATGATTACCTTTTATATATTTATTTTACTCGATATATTGCTCGTATGTACAGTTTTATTATTTCTATTTCATTGACTTATCGTTTTTATTTTTTTTCTCTCCTTTCCTTTTTTCTTTTTTTCTTTTTAATTCTTTAACTCCTTTTTTATATTTTTCTATTCTTTTTTCTTTCCTTTTCTGTATTATTATTATATCTTTTTTTTTTTCTTTTTTTTTAAATGAAAAAAAAAAATTATACATAATGAATTAAAATCAAAGCAAAAAAAAAGTAATACACATATATTTAATATATAATATACAAATTAAAATAATAATAATTTAATCTTAATAATAACTACAATAATAATAACCGATTTATATTTTATAATACCAATCAAGTCGATCAAAAAAAAAAAAAAACCACTAATGTAGATTATAGTGTCATTAAATTAATGCTAAAAAAAACGAAGATCTTAAAATTACTGCTTTAAAATTTTTGATAAATATGCGGAGTTGACATAATATACTATTTTAAATTCATTGTTATTGCCAAGACCTTAAAAATAAATAAAGTTTTCATCATTTAAAAAAAAAAAATCTTTGTTATTATTATATCTATAAATATATATTTTTTTAATGGTCATAATTTTATTTATATACACATAGAATGGATTTTTATAATAATAATATAAGATATATAAACATAGAGCTATATTTGTACACATTTGTTTTTGTTGTTGTTATTGTTGTCATTATTTCAAATATATAATAAAAAAAAAATATGTAGTTTTTTATGCACCCGTAAGACTGGCAGCGGCACCACCACCATTAATTTTACTACCAGCAACATTAGCAATACTAGACAAGTGTTGTAAAACATCAGGGCAATCAAAACTAGTAGAACCGGGAATAGTAATAGAAATAGGAATCAAACCAAACTTGACTGTAGGAATTACATCATAATCAATAGTAATTTTTTGTTTAGGAGCACCAAATAAACCACACTTATCAAACAAATCATTAGTAATACTTTGATAAGAAGGGTTAGACATATCCAATGTTAAATCAAATGGAAAAGTAAAATTAGAAGTTTGTTGTTTAGCAATGACGACTTGATCCTTTTCACCGCCACCCAATTGAACATCACGATGCTGAGGATAATAAGCTTTAGCAATAATTTGCTCAAAGGTAATACCTTCTACGTTTGGATTATCAACCGAGACTTGTAATTGGAAGCCCATATGGATTGTTGTGTCAGTTACATTAACACTAGGAGGACTATCTAAACCTGACATATTGACTTTAGGAATTTTAAACAAAGCAGCCAATACACCAACCGCAATCCCTAAAGCTATCAGGATTAATAATAATATACAAGAGCAATATCGAACCCATTTTGGACAACAGGTACAGCAGCCACAGCATAATTTATCCATGCAACTACGTTTTCTCTTTTCTTTTGGAATGGTGTTGGGGTAGTTTTCTTCATCATCCGAATCATATACATGAGCAGTCAAGTTTTTATCAGACATACTTTCTCTTGGATTATGGTAACCTCCCATGATAGGAATTTGATGGTATAAGTTTGGGTCATCAAATGATTTTTTGCTTTCATTATGATAATTATTATAAGGTGAATGGTTATTCATACGGTTATTATTAGTGTGATTGGGATCAAAAGGGCTTGCTGGGTAACCATGAGAAGAAGGTGTATATTGGCTTGGTGGTGGTGTAGCATACCCTTTTAAAGGTTCATTGTTATATTGATGAGGTGGAGGAGGTGGTGGTGGTGATTGGATAGGTGCTGTAGGAGTGTCATAATTAGATTGTGTATTATAATAATTATCTTTTTCGTTATATGTCATGATTATATATTTATTTATTTATATATATATATGTGAGTGTGTGTGTTCGATTATATGTATCTATAAACAAGAAGAGATGGAAAGATTTTTTTTTAAAAAAGAAAAAAAAAAAGGTATATGATTATAAGAAAGAAAGAAAGAAAGAAAAAGAAAATAAAGTAAAAAAAAAAAAAAGGTTTTTTTTAAAAAAACTTCGTTTCGAATTATTTTTTAAGCCCAGAAAACTAAAAATAGATAAGCTCAATTCATAAAAAATAATAAGAAAAATAATAATATAAAAATGTTTTCTTTTTGCTCAGTACGTATAATTCCCGTGAATAATAACCTTTTTCTTTTTTTTTTTCTTTTTTTTATAATTATGATGAGAATGACATGAAAAAATCAGTAGAATCATTTTAATAATGAAATACATTTTAAAATCAATATTTTTCTCTATACTTATTATTTTAAAACTAAGCATAAACTACCGAAGTAAGTAATATTTCGATATATAAAAATAACTCAGGTACAGTTTTCAAACGTTTACTATGTAAATACAGATAGTGTCTTTTTTTTTTTAATGATAAAAATAATAAATTGATTAAAACAGTTGATATCTTTAAATTATTATGTGGATGCTAATTTATTATCAAGTTTTTATATATATATCTATTATATCGAATTCATTTCCTTTTTAAGATCAAGTCTAAATAAATCAAAATAAAGGTGGAAAGCATTTTTTTTTACTCACAGTTTGGTATATAAAGAATGCATAGAAAGTTCAGAAAAAATAAAAATAAAAAGAATAAAACAACATTTACTTGTTATTATTGTTATGTTTAGTTATTTATTTTTAAATAATTTCTCTTTTAACGAAGTAATATACCGTTATATAAACCAGCTGTAATGATAAAATAAAAAAGTTTACGAAAATTTAAATTCATTTCTATTTTTCGATAAAAAAAAAAACAAGTAAATAGATGTAAAATTTTGAAATAAAACACTAAATTATCTTTTTACACTTTACAAATTTTAAAACCGGTTTTATTCATTGAAATTAGTTTGAATAAAAATATAATAAAAGTCTGATATATATATTTTATTATCATTCGATCAATTAGACTAATTTGGAAACCTCTTTCTATAGGTATTTGTTTCGCTTAAATATTTAAACTGGTTTGTACAACATATGCGTTTTATGTATTGAGATTTTTTAGATTCATTTGATTTATTTGTTTATTAATGATGAGGCTTTGTAGTAGATATATGTTTACTTGTTATTTATTCTAACCTATAAAAGTAAAAAGATAAAAAGTAAAGAAAATGGTATGGAGTAAAATACTAACTGAATTATTATTTTAAACCTTTTTTTTGTAGTAGTAAATTATATAGTTACCGTTGCATGAATGAAAAAGATAAACGATGCATACATAATCACATAGGGCTGTTGTTAAGTTATAAATTGATCTAATCCCATCATCAAGTCATGTTTAATATTAAAAAAAAAAAATTGTAAATCTTGATTCGTTTATCGTAATTATATATCTATTGAAACGAATCACTTTTGTTTTCGTATTCAATTTATATATATATATATATATATATTTAAAAAAAAGGTTTAATACATTTTTTTTGAAAGTTATAAAATCGAGTTTTTTTTTTTAAAAAAAGTTTATACATATATATATATATATATATATATATATAATTAATGGTAATCATTAAATAAATGAATAAATGAATAAAAAATAATAATAGTAATAATAATACTAATTGTAATAATAGAGGGAGATAAATAATACTAAAAATAATAAAGAAAGTTGGGGAATATTTTTAAGATGATCAATATGAAATAAAATATAATACTAATAATAATAATAATAATAATAAAAAGAATCAATTTCTCTCTTTTTATATTATTGTATAGATATACTATAGTGCTGGACTTGTTACTGCTGAAGAAGAGGTTGATAAAGTATGAGCAGCTGTTGAGTCATCCTCTGTTCCATGAGTGTTCAAGGCGCGGTATGCATCCAAAATATGAGCCTTTTCTTCGCTCCAATAAACAAACGTACGACGATGAATTAAAGCCCATACATAAGGAACAAAGAATTCGTTTGCATCTTGTTCTTCTTCATATTGAAATTTCAAATCCGGCAATTCGTTCAAGAGCCGCTGGGATGGCCATGTTCTTGTTGCTTGTTCTATTAATGTCAAGACTTCACTGGTGGAAGGGGATTTCAAGTTAGCTTCAGACACTCGAGCATGGAAATAATTAATGACATTATCAATGTTGGTAGTGACGTCCATAAACCGAGATTGTAGTTGGAATGGTATAAAAATGTCACGTTTTAATAATAAAGCGTAAACTAGCTGTGTATTGTATTTTAATCGATGGACCAATATAGAGTTGACGATTTCAAGCATTAACATTAAAAGATCTTCATATACATTAATATCAACTGCCGTGTGTGGCAATTCTCCTGTTTCTTGTTTTTTAGCTAACCATTTTTGATATCGTCGTGCAATCAATTCAAATACCCTAAAGAGATGAGAGGAAAGAAAGAATATATTTATTTAATACACGATAAAAAATGCATGTGCCAAATTAAAAGATGATGGTGATGACTTTTATTTTTTTTATCTTTACCCAGTTAATCGCTGTGCTACATAAGCGTGCATATCAAGCATAGTTCCAGACATATTTGCTAATATTGCCAAACAATTGGTATGAAAATAAATATCCTATTATAGAATAAGGTTTTTATATAAATAAATTCTCTACTTTATACTTTAATTTTTTTTTAAAATACCTTTTGATGTGATAAGTTGAATAATACAGTACGAATTAATACTAAAGTCGTCAAACCACCAAGTGATATTGATTTTAGTAAAGGTCGCTCTGTAAACCATGTTAAATGGTGTACCATCTATGAAATGAATAATTGTAATACTAATGAGTTATAAAAAAAAGAGAGAGAGAGATAGTATCTATATTATATCAAAATAGATTCTATTTCTTACCACTTTTTGAATTGTTTCATTATTAACATCATCTTGACTAAATATCAACAGTATAATCATTAAAATATATACTTGGGAAAAGTTTGTTCTATTTTCAACTGATTCATATATCATTTTAAGAATAGGGATATACTGTTTTCAAATAAATATAAATTATATACGTAAATAAATAAAAATAAAAATAATATACTGAATAGCATCATCAAATAATGTAATTTTATATATATATATATATAACTTACTATAGTCTCTGGATCAGTTCTTGATAATATATATACACGGAAGGATTCATTTTCAACAAGAATTAAATAAAACAGTAACATTCTTTCTTCAATATGTAATGATCTATGAAACATTAAAAATAATTGAATATAAAATATTTTTAACTTATTCATTATAATAATTGATGCTTTTATATTATAAAAAACTTACTGTGATATAACATTGAATAAATCCTTGAATGATATTAAATGTACTTTTGTTTCTTGATTTTCTAAAGTGGATGATATAACTGGGAAATAAACGAATAAATAGAGTAATAGAAATTGAGTAATATGCATATATATATATATATATATATATATATAGTGTGTGTGCGAGAGTGCAAGAGTGCCTAGATGGGTATATATATAAAAACAACTATATTATTATTATAATTATTATTACCATGATGATCTCGTAAACCAGCAATAGCCTTTCTATATTGTTGAGATTGTGTCGATAGTAACAAGATCAATAATAAACTTCTATCGGCAACGGGAAGTGGATCAACATCGGTTCCACTTGCTCTAGGAGCAAAAAAATAATTATATGCACTATAAACAACACTAGAGGATTGTAGAGGTGGTGCCTTGTTTTCTATAATATTATCTAATAGTTTGGCCAATAAAGCATCAGTTCGATTTCTAGCATAATACATAAATTAATAAAAATAATCATTTAATATATTTACATAATATTAATTTATTCTATGTAAATGTAAAGAATATATTGTTATCGTTGTTGTTACTATTATTCATTTCTTTTTTTCTTTTTCTTTTACTTTTACCCAAATTGATTCAGTAATAAATCCAAAAAATAATTTGGTTCTTTTGCATCAGTATGATGTAATTGGGTTGAAAATAAAACAAGTATCGTATTTAATAACTCGACATAAAATTCATATGTAGAGTAATTCGTACTGGATATATATTAAAAAGAAAAAATAATAAAAAGGTATAAATAAACATAATAAAATAGTTGATATATATTTAAAACTAAATAAAATTAAAAAAAAAAAAGAGTACTTACTTTGGATTCATATTAACAATGAGTGTTAATAGTGCATCCATCAACTGTTCCGTCTTTGGTCTTGTGTCTTTTTCAACATTAGGATGAATAGGTAATTTATTTGGATCAAGATCGGCATAAACATTTTTTGTGATGGGACAGGTACCTTAAAATGACAAAAAAGTAAATAAAATAAAATTAATCAATGTACACTTTTTCGGAGGAGTTTTATTTTTACTATTATTATTATCACATACCTTCAAATTGAGCAATGATTTCATCATTAGTCATATTTCCCACAAAATGCTTTGAAAAGACTCGTACTAAAAATAATGCATTATAAGTTGAAGTAGGTACCACTCTAAATATAGGTAATGAATAAATAAATGAAGAATTATATTAATAAAATATAATTAGAATTTCCATCTCTATCTATCTCTCGTAATAAATATTTATATAGGGATTTACAAAGTTTCAGATTCTTGGAAAATTAAGATTTGACTAAGTAAATGTAATGTCAATTTTGTGAAATTTCTTGTTCGTATATTATTGGCTGCTAATTCTATTGATATCCCAACAGTATCCATTTCCAAGTCAAACGCGTCTTGTCTTTTATAATAATAATCGATATCCCCCCGATGAAAATTGATAATAATAAAAGATAAAAAGTATATTTCAATAAACAAGTAAGTATATGCCTATATATTTTATTTTTATTTATTATTATTTAATACTTTTTTTTTTTTTAAAAAATAATAATAATAATAGCAATAGGAACTTACGAAGTATGAGTTGGAATATATTTATTATTATTTAACAAAGAAGACCAAAAAGTAATGTCGTATATATCTAAAATAGTAGCTGAGCAAAAATTCTTTATTGCAATACTTTGTGTAGAGTTAAAACGTTGAGAAGTTTGTTTTAAAGTAGTAGTTGCGGTAGAAGTTGAATATAAATGAGAAGCAGGAGTTGTTGTAGAAGAGCTCGGTATGGATGGTAAAGTAGGTAAAGGTTTATTATTATTATTATTATTTAAGGTAACGGACGAAAAAGAATTATTTAAGTTATCTGGTAATTCAGAAGTATTAGTAATAGAAGATAAATAAGGTGGAGGGGATGAAGGTGAGATTGGAGATGAACTATTGTTTTGATAGAGTGAAGATCTTCTTAATGGTTGTTTGTCGCTTGTTAAAGTCTTGTTAGGCTCGGTCAGCGTGGTGGGCACTGGAGCATTAAAAGGAGGTGAGTTCATGAAGGAATGGATGTATCCACTTTATATATAATTTATTTATGAGCGCTTAAGAATATTGAATAATATATATGTATATATATAAAGACACAATAATAATAATAAAAATAGTTGGAAAGAAGGATAAGAGAGAAAAAAAAACTATTAAAAAAAAATTAGGCTTTAAAATTAAAATTTTAAACCCAGTCATTCAATTTTTTTATCTCCATATTTTTTAAAAATAGATTATATATCTTTATAATCAATAAAATATTATTATCGTTCTTTTTTTTTTTTTTTTTTACATGTTGTGAATAGTATTATTACACTTATTTATAAAGAAATATAAAAATAAAATGAAAATCCAAGTGGCTGGTGGTGCTCAAAAATATCGGAATTTTAAAAATATATATAAAAAAGACGCTTTGATTTTTTAAATTTCTCTCCTTTTCCCTCCCCTTCTACTTTTTATTTTTGTTTTGACTTTTTTTTTTTTATACTTGCTTTAGCTTTTATTATATATCCATTCGTTATTCAAGAGGTTTATTATTTATTTCCATATATATATATAATATAATATAATATAATATAATAGATAAAATGCCAGGTATTAATAATAATAAATAATGAATCATATATAAATAAATAAATAAATAAATAGATTGGATAAATAAATTATTTATGCTTTTAGATGTAAATATATATATATTTTCTTAATCTGTTCATAATCTAGGTAATCACTCAAAGAAACCATCTGATAATAGACGCGATTCATTAAAACAACAAACACAACAACAACAAAGTTATAAAAAGAACTCACAAGGTAAAAAATGAAAAATATATAATAATTGTCTTTTTTTTTATATATATATATCCATCATCCATACTCATCTAAAACATATACATCTTTAATCTTAAAATAATAGGTCGACCAAAAGATACCCACTTTAATGCAAAGCGTCATTCTCACGTTGGATTAAATGGTTTTAATACATCTGAAGTGAGTAACTTTCTTAGTCAACGTAAGTTATATATATATATGAGTAATAAAGAAAAAAGTACTATTTATTTATGCATTAATTAACAATATTTTATCTTTCTTCATTTTTTCCTTTCAAATTAGGTTATTCTGACACTTTTGCAGCATATCATAATAATAGTTTGGATGTTTCAGTACGCCCAGTGAAATATGAAAGTCAAGAAAAGGCATGGGGAAATAAAGGAATGGGAGGATCAGCATGGGGACAAAAAGGTAATAAAATGAGTTATTATTTATAAAGTAATTAGAAGTAGATAGATGTAATTGAATAATTGAATAATAATTATATATATATGTAATATAGGTGGAACAATGGCAAATGGACAAGATTTTTTGTTAGAGTTGATTAATCATTCTAAATAAATGTATATATTATTATTATTATTATTATTATTATTATACTTTAAATAGAGTTGTTTTTTATTCTCCTTTTTTAATCGTATAATCTAGTATTCAAATAATTCTTTTTCTTTTTTAATATATATATATATATGTATACATGTACAAATGTCAAGTATCCCCTGAGGGTTTGATTAAAACTCAGTATGTTATTTAAAAAATGAGTTCAACTTTTGGTATTTAAACAAATTACATAAAGATCGGCGATCTATATAGTAATATGGGAAAATAATAATAAAAAATAGTATTTGTAATTTGTTTTTTGTTTCATACAATTAAGATAAACAATTCTTTTTTTTTTTTTTTGTTGAGAAGATATTCCAATGGGATCATGAGATTTTCCTAAATCATTTTTTTACTATTGAAAAGATACATCAACATATCCATATATTTAAATTTATAAATTATAGTCATTTAAAAAAAAGTTAGAATTTTGTTTTATTTTGATGTTAAATAGACATTTTGTCACTCAATTTTTTAGTGCATGGACCACTTTTCATTATTATTATAGTTATCAGTTTTTTTTAAAAAAAGCAAAAAAAAGGAAACGTGGGTAACGTCCATAAAGAGGATGTTTAAAGATTGTCATAAAAACATAATATAAGGAAATGGTATATCTATTATAAAAAGAACGCCCTATTATTATTATTTCATGTGATGAATTTTATTTTTTATCCAAAAGATTGTTTTTAGTTTAACGTTACACGTTTTTCAAAAAAAACTAAGTCGGAATTTTAAAAAATAAAATTTGGGGAAATGAAATAAAATAGAATTGACCATATTGGTTCTATCATTTTTTCTTCTTTCCTTTCCTTTTCTTTTTATATATTTCATATTCAATATCAATCAAACAAAAACATAAATTAATATAAAATGGATGCTATTAGACAAACTGTAAGACGTCGTATGCCACCTAAAGCAGCTATTAAACTTCTTAGAACTGGTAAGTACACTTATATATTTTAATAATAAAATGAAATATAAATTACATCTCTAAATAGAACTTTTTATATATTGTTATTATTATCTGTTTTTCCCACCATATTAGTTTTTTCACTTCCTGCTCCTGCTGCAAGAGTAAGTTGTTTTTCTTCATTCAGTAATATTCAATAAAAATAATAATAGTAATGATAATGTAAATACTTATTTTCCTTTTCTTTTCCTTTTTTGTCATTTTAGTTATTATTGGATGATATAACAAAACCTAGAAAATCACATCGTTCTTGGTATAAAAAGGTACCATGGAATCAAGAATGGACTGGCTGTTGGATTGGTGAAAATATACAGCATGTTGACGAAAAAGGACTTAGTGATCGTATTGAGAGAGCTGATATTATTATATTTAATGTCCATGGTATGTAAACTATATTTTAATATAAAAAATAATAATAAAAGTATTTTGATTAGTGTAAGGATAAGTTACTGACAACTCTTTTTTTTTTTTTTTTTTCGTTCTTTTTTACTTTTATTTTATTAATTATTTATAGGTGGAGGATTCAGAGTTGGAAAATGTAATGGGAAAAAAATAATAATTATAATATGCATTTAATATATCATCCATCAAAAAAAATATTTATATTTATATCCATTTTATTTATATATATTTTTAGCTACCATGTTTTTGGATACTTACATAAAGTGGATTCGTACTCTTAAGGAAAAATATGGTATTACTGTGTTGATTATGTCTGTTGATTACAGGTAAAATAAGATAAAAAAAAAAATGAAGGGGAGGATAAGTGAAACCATAATTTTTTTTTTTCAAAAAAAAGGAACGTGCAATCATAGGAATGAGTTTCTATTTTATTAAGACATATGAAAAAAAAAGATAGTCTGTGCTTAATTTTTTTTTAATCATGGAAATTATTCTTTTTCTCTATTTCATATTCGGATTTTTAAAAAAATAATATAGAATGGCACCCGAGTACAAATTCCCTAGCCCAGTAGAAGATGTAGTACGAGCCTATGAATGTTTGATTAGAACCCATAAAGTGGATGGATCCAAAATCATTGCTATTGGAGATTCCAATGGATCAGCACTTGTATTGGAAATGCTTTTTATTACCCATGATCCAAGTATGTTTGAAATTGTAACAGACGATCCTGAAGGTCAAGCTGAAACCGGAACACCTGTATTAACAGAATTACCAAGACCTGCTGGTACCGTCTTAATCTCACCTTTAGTAACTGATGAAACCACTTCACCCTCGTGGCAAGAAAATACTAAATATGACTATGTTTCACAACAAACAGCAAAATTGATTAAAAGGGATTATTTCCAAAATATTGATCCTGATTCAAATGAAATCCAATGCATATTAGGTATCATGCGTTTACATACTGGTTTCCAAGCATTTTTCAGTCCTCGAGTTTTATTAATTATTGGAAATAAAGAAGTCTTAAGAGATGACGCTTTGGATCTTGGAGCAAAAGCTGAGCAAGATGGTGTAGATATTGAAATTGTTATGGAAGATTGTGTCCATGACTGGTTTTGTGTACGTGAGGTGGTTAAAGATAAATCTATTTTGGATAGAGCCGATAAAATATTTGCTGATTTTTGTTATCGCTCTGTTATTTTACCTCGCGATGGACCTAATAATAAAGGAAGCGGTAATGGTCTTTATGAAAATATGTCTACTGGTAAACATTCAAGTGATGGATTACATGCTGTTCCTGAAATCGATGAAAATGATGATGATGAATTCCATGAAGCTATGACCGAAAATACTGATTTACAATCAACTTCTTCTGCTACTTCAACTACCGTTTATGAACGTTATGTTTCAAATGATAAAGGAACCAAAACAAAAACATTGACTGTATTTGTATAATCAACAAACAATAACAATAACGATAACAATAGCAAAAAAAAAAAATAGATATTTTTTTTATTCATATAAACAACTTTATTATTACTATTATTACTATTATTATATATTTTTTTCTATTATTTAATTAAGCATTACATATTTATAGTTTTTTCTATTATACTACCTTTTTTATATATTTTTATTTTTCTTATTACGTACCCTCTTCCTGTCATATTATTAATTATATTATTATTACTCTCGTTATTTTCTTTTATACATATTTTTTATATTTGTATTGGTCAAATTATTATAAAAGGAAAAAAAAAGCTGTGCTTCGTGTAATAATAATAATAAAAAATATTTATTTTAAATTTTAAAACACCTCCTTTTTTTTCCTTTTTCTTATTTCTTCTCTACTTTTTATATTATTATTATTATTATTTTTAAATAATATGTATCCTTTTTTACCTTTTACTTTATATCCAACTTCTGATACTTCTTGCCAAACACTTTCACCTACCTTCTCGCCAGACGATCAAGGTTGTAAACTTCTTGATGGATTTGCAATTCTAGTACAAATGGCTTTAGCTTCTTCGGCTTTAGGAGTTCTTTTTTATAAAAGAAGTATAGAGCGTCCTCAAAGACCAGTACAGATATGGTAATAAAAATATAAATAGATAAAAAAATATAATACAATACAATAAACAATCTCTATTTTATAGTAATAATAATATTAATAATAACCTTTTTTATATGTATTCTATACCGTATTACTTTATTTTATATAGGTTATTGGATGTTGGTAAACAGTTTATTGGAGCAGCCGTTATTCATTCGCTCAATTTACTTGTCAGCTACCTAGTTGGTAGACCCAAAAATGGCCCACCTAGCAATTTATGTGTATGGTATATGTTGAATGTCTTTGTTGATTGTACACTTGGGATTTTTATATTATGGTGTTGGTTACGTGGAATACAATGGTTCTTGGGCACAGTTTGTCATATGACATATGTGAAAACTGGAAATTATGGTCCTCCTCCTTTAAAACGTCGTATTGTTCCTTGGATTAAACAGACTTTAATATTTATTACTGCAGAAGGATTAATGAAATTATGTGTTTTTGGTATTTTTAAATTATGTCCTTTCCTTTTTCGATTTGGGGAATGGGCTTTAAGTTGGACCAAGGGCAATTATAGATATCAAGTCTTATTTGTGATGCTTATGTAAAAATTGATAAATAGAAATATGTTTAATGGATAAATAGAAATGAAGCTTAATTAAATGAGTAGATTACTTATATTTATTTTATTTTATTCCATTATTATTATTATTATTGTTATTGTTATTTTTAATATAGATTCCCATTGTTAATGAATGGTATGCAGTTTTGGGTTGTAGACACAATTATTAAAATGACACCAAAGATAAATAATAATTCATTTAACCAAGTAGAAGAAGTAGTAGAGAATGAACAACAATTACCAATTCATAATGACGAACGTACTCCATTATTAAATAACAGCTCCTAGATAAAAAAATCCTGCTTTAATTTATTTTTTACATAGAGATGCATCAATTATAATAAAAAAATAAGCCATATAGCTAGCTGGATTTAAAAATTAAAGTTTTTTGCTGCCACTTTTTTTAAAAAAAAATTGTGAAAGAATTTTTTTCTTCTGTGTCTTTTACTTTATTTTTTTATACGTTTATACATACATATATATTTGTATATAATATAAAATATATTTATTTTATTTTATTGGAAAAAATGTTTTCTATTGCAAGATATCAAGGTGATAATGACGATGATCAACTCGATCAACGTACTTTAGAAACAAAAAAAGAAAGATTAAACAGCTTGTTAAATAAAGTAAATAAAAAAAGAAAGAAATCGTCTGACATACAAGATCAAAAAAATGAGAATGATGTTCAATTAGAAGAGAATAGCACCTTCATTAATGAAAATACAGAGAAAGAAGATACGAACATTGAACCTAAAAATAAAAAAAAGAAGCAAAAGAAAAAGAAAAACGATTCCAGCCAGCCAACAACTACGACTGAAATCAATAACATCAATAGAGAACGATCTTCCAGTATAGATCTATCAACAGATAAAGATTTGCATGCAAAGAAACTATATAACCAAAATAATGATACAATTGAAAATGAAGATATAGATATGAAAGAAAAGAATGATATACAAGATGGCGATAATAATCAACATGAAAAAGAAAAAGATGATAATGGAGAAGAAGAAGAAGAAGAAGAAGATAAAGGTTTAGAGGAATTTCCAGATATTGTAACAAATAACAAACATAGTGAAGAAGATTTACAATTATTAAGAAATATGGGTATCCCTGATTGGTTATTACAACCTACTGTTATATCACCAGATCAAACATGCTCATTATCAGATGTTGGTTTATCATCAAGATTAGTTCAACGATGCGAAGATCTTGGATTATCCTCTTTTTTTGCTGGTAATTTAATAATAGGATTTTTTGATTTTTTGATTTTTTTGAATATCTGACTTCTACGTATATATATATTTATATATATTAATAATTTTTTTTTAAAATATATATATAGTTCAAATGTCTGTCATTCCAGTATTTTTAAGAAGGCAAACTTTATATGATACCCGACGTGCACCTGGAGATTTATGTATTTCAGCACCCACAGGAAGTGGTAAAACTATGGCTTACGTCTTACCTATTGTAGATATATTATCAAAGCGTGTAGTTACTCGGTTACGTGCTTTGATTATTTTACCTACACGTGACCTTGTCATTCAAGTAAAAGAAACATTTGATGCTTTTGTAAAAGGAACAGATTTAAAGGTATAAAAAAAAATGAAAAAAAAAAATTATTATACGCACAACACATAAATAAACAGGTAGAATACAGATTTATGATTAATTATAATGAATATTTGAATATATATATATATGGGATTATATTATAGGTCGGTGTAGCTTTAGGACAGCACTCTTTTGCACATGAACAGTCTACTCTAGTTGGTGAATTGGATGAAAGGTACATAAGAACAAAAACTTATATTATTTAGAAATAATCAATATAGAGTTCATATACAGTATATAAATCTATATTTATATGTATTTTATGAAAAAATAAAATAAAAATAGATATACAGGAGGGAAATCAAAAGTAGATATTTTAATTGCAACACCAGGTCGTTTAATGGACCATATGAAGGATACACCCAATTTTACATTACAGCATCTTCGATTTTTAGTTATTGATGAAGCTGATAGGTTATTAAATCAAAGTTATCAAGATTGGTTAAATCATATTTTACAGGCAACCAAACCTCAAACAAATATGGATAAATCAAAATTGACTTTTAAAACAGATAAATATAAGTAAGTTATTATTACACAATAATATGTATTTTCATTTATTCATTTATCCATGCTTAATTTTTTATTAATATTATTTATTGTTATTATTATTATTATTTTAGTGTTGTTGAATCAGATGGTGTTTCTCCTAGTTTCATGACGTCGTATTTTAATTTACCAAATTCTGATTTGGATTTACCAAAAGCTCCTTGTGTAAGATTATATTTAAAAAAAAAATGTATAATTAGAGATAAATATATACATATTTTTTTTTAGATCAATGCTGATACGTACATATATATTTATTTATTTATATTATAGGTTCAAAAATTATTATTCTCCGCTACGTTAACTAAAAATCCTGGTAAAATAGCTGGTTTACATTTAACAGATCCTGAATACATTTCTGTACAACGACAACAACAACAAGGCGATCAACCCGAGTATACAACACCAGCTGGATTAAAAGAATATATGATGATTTGTACTTCTGATAAAAAACCACTCTTGTTGATTTATTTGATACACCAATTAAAAATCAAATCTGGACTTTGTTTTACTAAATCCGTTGAATCTGCACGTCGACTACAATTATTATTATCAGCTTATGCGAAGCAACAAGATATATCGTTTAATACAGTGGAGTATTCTAGTGATTTAAATGCAACTCAAAGAAAAACAATGTTGAAACAATTTAAAGATGGTCAAATCGATTTGTAAGTTTTGAAAACGATAAAAAAAAAAAGCTGCCATTTAACCTTAATTTTTTTTTTTTTTTTTATTTATATGTATGTTTATAAATATATAAATATATAAATATATTTTGTTATTTTAATTATTATATATATCAATAGAATGATATGTTCTGATTTAATTGGCCGTGGTATTGATTTAGATTGTGTTCAAGTAGTTATAAGTTATGATATACCTTTATTTATGGATAAATACATTCATCGGGTAGGTCGGACAGCTCGTGCCGGTAGAGAAGGAAAAGCATTCACATTGGTAGAAACACAAGAAGCAAGATATTTTAAAGAAATGTTAAAAAAATCGGGTCATTATCAACAAGTAGAGTCATTTAGTGCTGATAAAAATCAATTATCTAGTTTTGAAAAAGGATACCAGCAAGCTTTACAAAGTTTAAGTTAATAAATAATAAACCTTGATAAATGAATCATAACAAGTGTTATTATTTAAATTTTTTTTTATGGTATGGATAAAAAAGGGAAATCAATTTCATACCCCGTTTGATTTTTTTGAAATAAATATGCATGTTCTATTTTTTTTTCAATCTTCTTCTTTCTTCTATTTTTCTTTTTTTTTTTTTTTTTTCTCAGTTCCTTTTTTTTATTATTATTATTTTTTTGTTAAATTAAATGGAGTCAACACCTACTTCATCCGATTCGACAACAACAAGTAATAATCTTTCAAGAGAAGATGGCCCCAACTTACAAACTTCAAATAGTTATGGATCTTTTGAACCATCAACACCACACAATTCAGGATCTTCTCCAACCACCGCCACTCATCCTGGGTTAACTCGTAGACATACTAGTATTGCACATCAATCTTTAACTAATTTAGATAACGACAGTAATAACAATGACGAGGACGATTTGGAAGATGAGGATGAGGATGAAGATGAAGAGGTAGAAAGCCAACAACATATTGATAAAGATGATAGTATTAATCATAACAACAACAATATACATTTACATGATACCAATAAATCCACTAGACGTAGAGTGACTTTAAAAAAACACCACTCTCATACTGATGCTGATCGTAGATCTTTTGATAGTTTAGAACGTGAAATGACTCTAAAAGATAGACAAGACGTAAGTAAATAAAATAATAATAGCAATATTTAATACAAAGATAAAGATAATACATAAAAAAAGATGATTAATACTTTTTAAGGTTAATTTTTCATTTTCTAACTTTAAATTTTTTCTCTCTTTGACTATTCTTTTTTTTTTTTTGAATGATGATATCATCGTTCTATTATTTAGGCAATGAATAAAAGGCATCCTTTCGGGTTACCTATTTGGAAACCAGCTTTATATAAAAAGTCTCGATCTGTTGTACGACGTGCTAATAATGCATTACATTCTTCACCATCCTCTTCGCCTGAATTATTCCTTGATCCTGGTAATATTATGTGGTTACTAGTTTTTGGTTGGTGGCTTTCCATTATTATGTTTGTTTTATCGATTCTAATGATGTTGGTTCCACCAAATGGTCGTTCTTATGGTTTGGTCATGCGGGAACTTTCACTTTACTTATTATGGCCTTTCGGTAGATATGTGGAAAGACATGTTGAAATTACTCCTACACTACTTGATAATTATTCTGGTCAGTCACAAATGAATGATAATGATATTGAAGGGCAACAGCAACAGGATTCAGGCGATGAGGAGCAAGAGAACGATGAAAATACAGGACTATTGAATGGTCGTTCTAAAAAAAATAATGGAAATAAAAGATCTCGATTTTATAAAAACATTATTCAAGGATTTAAACTTGGCCCTGCAGGATGGATTTATTATTTATTGTTTTTTACTATTATAGGTAAGACGAAATCTTATATAAAAGTATAGAGATAAATATATACAGAAATATTTATAAATCATTTGATTTGATTATTTATTTACATATTTTTTTTTTTTAAATATATATTTTTATATAATTATAGCACCTGTTTTATTGTTGGTATCAACCATTTGTTGGCTTTGTGTAATCACAATTCCTATGGCAAAACTTAATTATATTTTAGTGCGTCATTTACGTCGTCATCCTTTAACATTAAGATTTAAATCAAGCCCTTCTAGTCAATCACAATTTGCTCTTACTGGTAAACCTACCATCATTTTATTATGTACTTATCAAGCAGTCGGATTACAATATTATAAATATACTTATGATGGGATCAATATTATTTTTATCAACCTAATTCCCATGATCTTTTTTGTAATATTTTCCGATTTTGTATTAAAACATTATATTCCTGATTCTTTTATCTGTCAACCTACATTTATCTTTATTATGTCCTTGGCTTCCGTCATTCCTTTATCTTATTTTATTGGTATGGGCGTCAGTTCAGTCTCTGCTCAATCATCTATGGGTGTAGCTGCATTTATCAATGCAACCTTTGGTAGTATTATTGAAATCATTTTATACACTGTAGCTTTGATGAGTGGGAAAAGTCGTTTAGTGGAGGGATCGCTTATTGGTAGTTTTTTGGCTGGTGTATTACTTATGCCTGGAATGAGTATGATTAGTAGTAGTGTTAAAAGAAAGGAACAACGTTTCAATGCTAAAAGTGCTGGTAAATAAATTAAAAAATATAAAATATAAAATAAAGGGGATTAAAAAGGAATAAAATAATAATAGTAATAATAGTAATAATAATAAAAGAAAGAAAAAATAAGAAAGATGGGCTAAGTTTTTGGTATATATATATATTCATATAGGTGTTACTTCTACTATGTTAATTATGGCTATTATCGGTTCTTTGACTCCTACTATATTTTATCAAATGTTTGGATCGGTAAAATAAATATATATCATAAAAGAGTTTATTATTATTATTATTGTAAACTTTATCTAATAGATGATATATTCTATTATACTATAGTTTGAACTCAAATGCATGGGCTGCCCTGATAGTGCTTCGAATGGAACTATTGCTTGCTCTCGTTGTTATTATGATCAAATGAATCCTACTATTGATCCCGTATATCAAAATAGTGTAAAGCCTTTGATGTGGTTATGTGCAGCCATTTTACCCTCTGTAAGTAAAAAATATATTTTTTTTTAAAAAAATACATCTACTTAAAAGTATATTGATATTGATATTTTTATTAATTTTTCTTTTTTTCCCATCATATTTAATAGGCATATGTCATTGGTTTGGTATTTAGTTTACATACTCATGTTGAAATGGTATGGAATAGTCCAAAACCGGTACGCGATGAAAATCATGAGTCTTATTATCAAAAATTACTTCCAGGGCACATCATTTCTCATTTGATTCATAGTCATCACCATCAACAAGAGTCTATACCTGAAAATAATACCAAGGTACATAGTGAAAATGGTACGTTAGGAAAGTTACATGTTAAAGAAGTTAAATAAAAAAAAAATAGCAAGTTGGATTATTGCTAATATTAATCATTTATTATTTTTATTATTATTATTATTCTATATAGATGGTACACCACAAAAATCACATCATCAACACCATCATACTAAAGTGGCGAGTAAAGCATCTGTCGACAACAAAGATTTATTACAAAAAAAAAGTCAAGACGAATTCTCTACTAGTTCTGTACCTGGAGGATCTACATCTATTCCAGTACCACCACCATCAGCAGCAGCAACAACAACAGCAGCGGCAGCAGCAGTATCAGCTTTTATTCATGCTAAAGAACCTGAAGAAGAAGAGGAAGAAGAAATGGCCGGTCATGATTCACCTAATTGGGGAAAAGTGAAAAGTTATACTATTTTATGTGCTTGTACAGTTTTATATGCTATTATTGCTGAAATTTTGGTTGATACAGTTGATTTGGTGATGGCTAATTTGGCAGTCGATGAAAAGTTTTTGGGTCTAACTCTATTTGCCTTAGTAAGTGAAACTTTATTTGCCTTGATATATACACATACTCGTTATAATTATAATATAATATTATGAAACACTAATATACATATAATATATATTATTTATTTGTTTATTTAAACCCCTAGGTACCAAATATTACTGAATTTATGAATGCCATCTCATTTGCTTTATACGGAAACATTGTTCTTAGGTAACCTTATTAATAAATGATTAAATAACAAGAGATAAAATATACAATAAAATAAACTAAAAGGTCAATAAATTTAAATAATATATATATATAAATATATTAATCTTAATCTTAAATTAGTATGGAAATTGGATCAGCTTATGCTCTACAGGTCTGTTTAATACAAATACCATCGATGGTCGCAATATCATATTGGTACAACTATGGGAAGGAAGAATTATCTCAATATACTTTTAGGTACACAAAATCAAATCATAAAATCAAAATAGGAAATGAAATGAAAAAAAAAAAAGTTTCTTTTTGTATTATCTTTTTATCTGACTTTTTATTCTTTTTATTTATATTTATTACATACTAAATAATTAATTATAGTTTGGTGTTTCCTCGATGGGATGTAATTACAGTAGTCTTTTCAGTATTTTTATTGACATTTATTTATCAAGAAGGAAAAGCAAATTATTTCAAAGGTTCTATTTTACTTCTTAGTTATATTGTACTTTTGGTAGCTTTCTATTTTATTCCGCCATTCTCTGAAACAAGTATCTTAATTGGTTCACCCTCTACACCTAACTAGATGATTTTATATATAGTTATAATATTTATTTATTTTTATCTTATTTTTTTTTAAAAAAACATACATACGTATTTCTTATATTTTTATATTTTCTTTATTTAAATTGCTATTTTTGATTATATTGCTTTTATTCAGCTATTAAAAACGTTGACAATATATAGTTCTATATTAAAGAGTAAAAGAAAGACAAGAAGTTATATTGATCTGGAAAAAAAAATACAGGGACACTCGCTATTTTAAAAAAAGGAATATTAGAGATATTCGGGATTTTAATCTTTTTTTTTTCCTTTTAAATTTTTTTTGGCTATTTTTTTTTTTTTTTTTTTTCGACCTTTTCTTTTCTTTCCTTTTTCTTTTATATCTATATAATTTTTTTTTTTTTTAAATTAAACCATTAGAACGCGTTTCATTAGATTCCTTTTTTCTTTTATATTATACATAATACCAACTATACATTTATTACCTTTTAATATATAAAATCTGTAACTTCCATGGCAGTACCACTACATAAAAAAAAGCAATTTGAAGTGCCTTCTAAAACCTTGGGCGACCATCTCTTACAACACGAATTAGGTAAAAAAAAAAAAAAAAAAAAAAAAAAAATAGTGATAAAAATAAAAAAGGAGGAGGGGGGAAGAGGAGGATCAAAGAGTCTCAGATAGATGTTTGACATTATTATAAAAAAAAAATAGGAAAAGAAGGAGAAAGGGTGAATGGAAGAACTAATATATAAACAAAACATAAATAACACTATATAGAATAACAACAAAACAACAGTTACTCATATATATTTTTTCATCTACTTTTTCATTTTTCAAATCTCTCTCTATTGGTTTATTTTTTACTATATCTAGAAATTACTGGGACCATAACAAGTACTGTGTTATTAGGGTATATTCTTGAAGTACCACTTGCAGAAAAATGTATATTTATATCCCATGGGGTTGGAAGAGATACCTTTGGAAAAGGTATCAATGATATCTACTTTGTTACGTTTTGGATTATTGCTTTTACCTTTTTAAGAGCTGCTATCATGGCTTATTTTTATCACCCTTTAGCTAAAGTTTTGGGTGTGTCTCCTTTATCTAAACGTCAACGATTTGCTGAACAAGGTTTCATGTTTACTTATTATTCTTTCTTTTGGTTGCTTGGCATGGTAAGATAATGATATTATATGTAGTTTAAAGAAAAAAGAAAGGGAAAGAGAGAGAGAGAATGGGAAGTCTTTTATTTTTATTAAATAAAATAAAAAGAAATGCTTGATAATGAATAGGTGTATAAATAATATTAATAATTGTTTCATTACGATTACCGTTATTATTTATTACAAAAAAAAAAAAAAAAAAAAAAAAATGGGGACAAAAAAAAAGGTATCTATCAGGGGAAAAATAAAGGGTACACAGATTAACTAAAAAATAAAACGTTTTGTTTTTATTATTATTTATTTATTTATTAGTATATCATGTATAATGGCCCTCATTGGTTTAATACAAAGCATTATTGGATTGATTACCCTCATATTTACATAAATCGAATTACAAAGTATTATTATTTAATGCAAATGGCTTTTTGGTTCCATCAATTATATACGATTCATATTGAAAAACGTCGTAAAGACCATTTCGCTATGGTATCTCACCATTTCATCACAATCCTTTTATTAACTGGAAGTTATTATACAAACTTTACTAGAATTGGTAATGCTGTGTTATGCTGTATGGATTTAGCAGATGTCTTTTTATCAGTAAGTATATATAATAAAAGTAATAAGGCTAATACATATCATCATTCTATAGCAAAATGCTGACTCTACTGCATATTATTATATTAGTTGGCAAAAATGTTAAAATATATTGGCTTTACAACTCTTTGTGATATTACTTTTGGTTTATTTGCGTTGACTTGGCCAATTACTAGACATATCTTCTTTTCAATTATTATATGGTCAACCGCCGTCGATCCAGCAAAATATATGGATAGAGCTTGGGATCCTGAAAATGGCAAGTTCCTCAGTCCTCCTGTACAGTGTATTTATATTGGATTATTTTTACTTCTTAATTCACTTATGGTTTATTGGTTCATTATGATTGTCAGAGTAATTGTTGCAGTTGTAAAAGGGAATAATGCTGAAGATACTCGAAGTGATGATGAAGATGATGAACAATTACAAACGTAAGTTAATATAAAAGATTATTATTATTTTGACAACAAAATTAATAACAGTGGTAATAATAATAATGATACAACTTTGATTACACTTGATCGACATGCATACATATAAAAAAATTAAACTTGCTTTTTCTTTTTCCTTTTTCTTTTTGCATAGTGATAAACAAAAAAAGCAGTAATATATATATATATATATATATAAATCCGATCATTTTTATTTTCAAAGAGAAAACAACAACAACAACACACACAAAAAAAAAAAAAAAAAGAGATAATATGTGGTAGAAATTATCTATTTTCTTTGATACAATTTACATACCTTTTTTTATATATAAATAATTGCTTGTGTATATTTTCTTTATATTTTTATTATTTTTTATTTTTATTATATTTGTTATTATTCTTTCTTTCTTTCTTTTTTTCCTCTTCCTCTTTATTCTCTCTTATTCACTTATTTTTATCCTTATTTATTTCTATTTTATTTTTTTCTCTTTTCTCTTTTCTCTTTTTATATATATATTTATATAGTAAAATACGTGTTATTTTGTCATTCATTTGATAAAATAAAATGTAAACTTTTTTTTTTATTTTTTTTTTTAGGGTTTGAACCCCTCCTTATTTGTTATTATGATGTATTTATTTGTTTTTATTTATATGCACAAAACTCCAAATTTGTTTAAAATAAAAGATTGAACCATAATAATAATAATAAAAATGAAAAAAATAAACAGAAATAGAAAGTTGTACAAAAAACATGATAATTGCTTACAAAACCTTTTTTTTTCTTTATTTTTTCCATCACTTCTGTAAAAAATGATATTCTAGAGTGTTTCTTATTATTATTTTATTTTAGAGTTATACATATGTACACTTAAATAGTTTGATTTCGTTTCATTTAATAATTAAGAAAAATGTATACATTTTTTTTTTAAATAAAATAATAACCTAAACTTTAAAAGATTGATACTTGGGCTTATTTTTTTTTTAATCCAAGTAAACGTTTGGGCTCATTTTTTTTTTTTTCTATTTTTAATCTTTTTCCTTTATTTTTATTTCCTTTCTGTTTTTAAATCCATCAATGTCTTATGATTTAATGTTATTATACCTCTTGCTATCAGAGTTTATATTTTAGTAAACCTGTCAATTTACATTGTAAAATTATTTAGCACATATATATACATATATAAGTATATATGAAGATATATATTTCTCATTATTTATTCTTAATAAGATATATGATATTTTTTTTTTTTTTTTTTGATGGATAGAGAGCTGGTATTAAAGTGGTTGCTTTAATAAAGAGAGGTATTTTATTTTAACCGAGTTATTCTTTCGTTTCTTTTTGTTACTAATCTAATTTTGATAATTTAGTCTAACAAAGTACCCTATTGGAGTAAAAAAAAACAACCAGCAACAATTTAGAATTTAATGTAATTTTTTTTTATCTATATTTTTGTTTTTGTTTTTGTTTTTTAAAATATATACTTGTATAGAATTAATCACGATATAATAATGAAAAGGCAAACCTTTTTATGCTTTATGTTACCTATTATATCAATACCAAAGATAGCCACATTAATATTACCAGTATGTTTTATGATTCTGAGAGAATATATATTAATTCTTATAGTGGTCTCCGCCATAAATGGGCAGAGTAAATCTTGAATAAAAAAAAAAAAGCCAACATCTAGAGTAAAAAATGACTACTATCTTAAATAAGCATACTATTATCAGGAATAAATAACTAATCAATAATTATAAAAGAGCGCAATAAGGAACAAAGAACCCAGCCTTTTTGTAAAGACATCTAAGAGTGAGTAATCATAAAAAATCAGCTAGGAATTTTGGATAAATCTATTTTATCATTTCAAACAATATATACATTTATAGGCTAGTTTATATAACAAAAAATATATTTATATAATATTGCTAAAATAATATTTAGCATAAAAAGGTAAAACTTCTGCTAGCCAAAAATTAAAGAAGCGACACTAGAGATAGTAAAATAACTAAAAAACTAAAATCTATTTTATAGTTCAAATATATAAAAATATACAACGTACTATTACAATATATACATATGTCTATATATATATATATAATATAAGAATAGTAATAGTAATATTCATTACGAAGCAGATTTTAGTATAAAAATAATTTTTTAAAAGTAATAAAGAACAGGAAAAAAAAAAAAAAATTGACTTTTGTAAAAAAAATTAAAACTCTGCTCATTTTTATTTAATACAAAAAAATTATGTTTTATTATTTTAAGAATTCATATAAAAAATAAAAAATAAATAAAACTATAAACTGAAATTATAAACAAATATTTATATATATATATATATATATATATCAGAAGAAAAAGGAAATATTAACTAAATATATTATTTTTATCCCAATTTAACCAACCCAAGTGCGTTTTGAATGATCAATGTGATGATGAGTGTAAATTGGTTGATGATCTAACATATTTTCAGCTGGCTGTTCACTAAATATGTTTTTCCATTTAGGGGAGGATGAGGAGGATTCATTATCAGAAGATTCAGAGGACGATGAGGAAGAGGATGAGGGTTCTTTATAAAGATTTTTTGGATATTCTTTTTGATATGGATATTCTTTTTCTTTTTGATATTTTTTCGTATCATCTTCCACTTTATTAGATGCATCTTCATTAATGTCACCTTTAGGTCTTGTATGAATAGCTGATGATCTTACAGTTTCTTTAGTTTCTTCATATTTATCAGAGGCATTCGATGATAAACCACTCCATTTTTCTTTAACGGTTTCTGTAGCATCGGAAGCGCGTTGGTAGTAATAGTCCTTTGTGCCAGCAACTTGATTTGTAGCTTGGTTCCATTGTTCTTTGACAGGATCAATGACATTCTCACGAATGGTTTCATTGGCATTAGTAGCTAATTGATGTAAATAGTCCTTGGTACCTTCAGCTTGTTCTTTTTTATTTTCCCATTCTTTACTGGCAGTATCCACGCCTTCTTGAACCTTTTCGGAAGCATTTGTAGCTTGTTGATGTAAATAATCTTTTGTACCTTCAACTTCTTGTTTAGCCATTCCAGCACCATCTTGAGCCTTTTCAGAGGCATTGGTTGCCTGTCGTTGTACATAATCTTTAGCTTCTTCAGCTTGATCGGCAGCTTCTTTCTTTGTTCCAGTCCATTGGCGTTTAGCATATTCAATACCATCGTGTACTTTTTCGGTAACAGTTGCTGCTTGATGTTGTAAATAATCTTTCACACCTTCAGCTTGATGAGCAGCATCCTTTTTAGTGCCTTCCCAATCCTTTTTAGCAGTATCAACACCTTCTTCGACTTTTTCAGAAGCATCTGAAGCTCGTCGTTGTAAGTAATCCTTAGCACCTTCAGCTTGATTAGCAGCTTCTTTCTTGGTATTGTTCCACTCTTTTCTGGTAGCATCAGCACCATCAGTAGCTTGTTGCTGTAAATAATCTTTAGCACCTTTGGCTTGTTGTTTAGCAGATTCAGCTCCTTCTTGGGCTTTCTTGGAAGCATTAACTGCATGTTGGTGAGCATAATCCCACTGTTCTTTAGCAGGATCCAAGACATCTTCTTGTACTTTTCCGTAAACATCTTTTTTAACTTCATCTACTTTTTCTTGAGCATTGCTTGAAAGTTGATCTACATTACGTTTAGCGTTATGTAAAGTTTCATTGGCTTGATCTGTAGCATTATCCCATGCTTATTAAAGAAAAGTAAAAAATAAAAAATAAAAATTAATTCCATGTTCATTTTTTTTTTTTTTTTTTTTTTAAAAAAAAATAGAGTTTAAAAATCTTTATTTACTTTGTTCGGCTTTTTCTTTTGCTTGATAATAGGTATCTTGAGCCTTTTCTTTAACACCATCTACAGTTGATTCCACAGTTTCTTTGGCTTGATTCCAAGTATCTTGAGCGTATTTAACTTGTTCATCTTTTTTTTTTGAAAGGTAGTCCAATTCCTCTTGAGATTGATCTTTAATATCTTGAGCAGTTTGATGGATGGTGTCTTTGGCTTGTTGGCTTTGATTATTAACATTTTTCTTTAATTGATCCCATTTTTCTTGGGCATCCTTTTTTAATTCATTTGGTAAATTACTGATGGACTCGCTTAGAGGTTCTTTAGAAAGTTGATCTTTTACATCGACAGGTCCATCTTTGGTTTGTATATTTGCTGCACCGCCTTGGCCACCAATATTAGCTGCTCCTTTACCTTGATGTTGTTCTTCAACATGGCGTGGTCTTACTTCGTCTTTTATATCTTGCGCAGTTTCTTTCACTTTTTCAGTGGTAGTAGGAGGAGGAACGTCTAAATAATAAAAATTAAATCAAAATGCATAAAATAAATATATATTACAAGTGTTTTATTATATATGCTATAATTATTAATACATACTTTTATGATTTTTGATATATACAATGGCGCTTCCAATAGCTATTCCACCAACAATAATAGGTGCTAAATTATTTGATCTAGGTTTTTGAGTACTATAAGAGCGAAGAATTGCTTGTTGACGTATCGTATTATTTCTAATACTTGTCTTGAGTGCTGAATTAAATAATCGACTAGTCATATTGTATTTGTTGTGTTTATTAATTAAAATAAAAAAGAGAAAAGATAAATAAAATAAATAGACTATAACTTATTTCATATTTTATATATCATATTTGAACAAGGGTATTTTTTTTTTCCTTACATAAAGAAACAAAAAATGTTAAACAAAAAGAAAATAGAAAGATAGTTGAAAGAAAAAAAAAATTTAGTCTAAAATCAAATTTTAAATTCAGAAAAAAAACCACACTAAAAATTTATTTACAAGTTATAATAATAAAATTTATACTAAAGTATATTATAAAAAATGATAAATATATATTTAATACATATCATATTATATCATATCATATTATATCATACTATATTATATCATATTATATTAGGTTATATATATGAATGTTTAAATAGTATACATTATAAAGAATCATTATCAGAAAGTGAACCTTTTCTTTGCCAACCCATGAATCTACTAAGAGGTGTTTGAGGTACTTCAAAAAAGGAATAACCTAAAAAAAAAACGCAATAATGTTAATAAATCAAGATTTAAAGCGATGATCCCATAAGCATTTATAAGTCAGTGATACATTGTTATCTATTTTCATGTGTTCATATTTTATGCTTCATATATCTAATTTGTATATATATTTATTTACCTTGGCCAGCAATAAGAATATCTAAAATAGGATTTAAAAGTTTTTCATAATCCACACCATGGTCATTTAATTCAGGATTATCTTTAATCCAAGTTACCATGTCTAATATACCCCATTGTTTCATATCTTCTTTAGTGAAAAGACAAGGAAAAAAAGATAATAAAGGACCATAAATATCAGGACGAGTAATAGGTGAATCAATATAATCATTAAATAAATAATAAATGGGGTATTTTTGTTCCACGTCTGCTCTATAATTAAGGCATGCATTTAATAATTTTTGACGTTCTATTGGAGAGGTGGATAAAGAGGTAGACGAGGCTTCCTTATGTTTTAATAAAATATCTGCAAGGGGAGAGGATGGGTTGACTGGCATGGCTGCCGATACCGCTTGATTGATGGGAATATCACCAAACACTTCTAAAACCACAGCATCCATTACTTCTTTTTGTGTTTGTGGATCTAAATCATCCATAGTAGTTGCCATTATATCATTATTATTATTGCTAGTTGATGACGATAATAATTTTTTATTGATACGTGCATCCAATGATATTAATTTTGCAAAATTTAATCTTAAACTGCTGAATGTATTGATGCCACCTAAAGTTGTAATGACTTTGTTTGCTTGTTTTGTTAAATCTGATAATTGATTTGGTGATACTAAAAGATATTTATTCAATGATTTACGAAAAGCCATTTGTTTTTTTGTTTGATGGGTTTGATACCGAGGGGTAGAAGATAATGCACCAAATTGAAGATATTGTCTATTTTTAACAGCTTCCCATTGTAAAGGTCTGACGACATTATTTAATGGTAAATGAGGTGATGATGATGGTGTTGATTTTCCAAATAATTGTTGATTTTTATTAAATAATAAATCACCCCATTTCTTTTTTTGGTTTAATTTTTCAATTTGGGCTTTCAATCGTTGCTGTTGTACATGGGATTCATCATAAAGGGTTATATTTTCAGGGAATGTTTGTGCATCGACAATAACCACATCTGATATTTTATTTTTAATTTCAATTGCTGATTCGTCCATTCCCCATCCATGGCCTTCTAATCTTTCAATAATATTGATGCTGTATTCTTTAGATATGGCTTTTAAATCAAATAAGCTTGACCATGCTATTTCTGTCCATTCATTTAAGGTTGTACAAATTGAATCATCAGTGTTTGTAGTTGCTGCTGTTGTAATAGGTGATATTTCATTTGCCGCTACTTTACAGTATTTTTCCCTTATGAGTTCTTTATCATTGTGTTCGGTATATTGTTGTGATAATTCATTAAAAGGTTTCCATGGTAGTGATTTTCCTAACCTTAATTTTGGTACTATAACTGTTCTATCCATTTCCATACCAAGTCTTAATGCATTTCTGAACGCTTCATGCTGATCAGTAAATTCACTAAAGTTGTGTGTATATATAAAAGTGGTAAGTGAATATTAAATACACACACATACACATACATATTTATATATTTTTCCTTTCTTCTTCTTTTTTATTATTATTATTATTATTACTTTTAAATATCTTATATCTTACCCATGAGGAAACCAAGATAAATATTTAGTACCTTGATGAGGCTTAAGTGAGTGAGGCTTTGCAACTTTTTCATTTTGAAAGCTTGGCAGTATAGAAAGTATAAATATAAAAAAAAATATAATCAAGATATAATAAATGAAACGAGATAAGCGTGTCATATTATAATATATGTGGTTTTGGTATTAACAATAAATGAAAGAAGAGAAAAAGAAATGAAAAAGAAAAAAGGAAAAATAGCTTATATATATAATGTTGTCAGAAATAAAAAAAAGAAAAAAAGAGTGAAAGAGAATCGAAGCGAGAAAAATTAGGGAGTTTAAATTAATTTTAAAAAAAATAGCCAGTGAATTTTTTTATTAGTGTTAAATTTTGTTTCCCCTTTTTCTTTTTCTATTTAAGCTTATTTTTTTTTTTTTTTAATATTACTACGTATATATGTTATTTAATTTAGTATAATAATAATTGAGTGGATTTATTTCTAAAACTGTACAATAAAAAATATGATAAATATATAAAAATAAGGTAAATAAAATTATATATATAAAAGAAAAAAAAATACCATTCCTCAAACATTAATAATAAAAATAATAATATACAAAATAAAAATAAAATAAAGGATATCTAAACTATTAAATATATATTAAAAACTCTTTTTTTTCCTTTTATCTTTTTTTTTTTATCCCCTTCTTCTAATTTAGTTTTCGTCGGGTAAGTAAGTGGATTCAAGAATAATACCAGTTACACGATAAGGATCAATATTGGAAGCAGGACGACGATCTTCGAGGTAACCTTTACCTTCTTTACCAACATGGCGAGGGATACGAATAGAAGCACCACGGTTAGCAACGCCATAACTAAAATCATTGATATGACCAGTTTCATGACGACCTGTTAAACGTTGATCATTATCTTCACCATAAACTTCAATATGTTCAAAATGACGTTTAGACATTTTATTAATAGCCTTTTCAATTTCAGCTAAACCACCTTCTTCACGCATGGCTTTAGTAGAGAAATTTGTATGACAACCAGCACCATTCCAATCACCTTTAATAGGCTTAGGGTGAATAGATACAATGATGCCAAAGTCTTCAGCTACACGATCTAAAATATAACGAGAAATCCATAATTCATCTCCCATAGCAATACCTTCACATGGACCCACTTGGTATTCAAATTGACCAGGAGCTACTTCAGCATTAACACCAGAAATGTTGACACCTGCATATAAACAAGCACGATAATGGGCTTCGACGATATCACGACCAAAGATCTTACCAGCACCTACACCACAATAATATTTACCTTGGGGTTCAGGGAAACCATGTTTGGGCCAGCCATAAGGTTTGTTGGTTTCAGGATCAAAGAACATATATTCTTGTTCAATACCAAACCAAGGTTCAGCATCAGCATGAGCATCCATGATTTGTTTACAAGCATGACGGTAGTTGGTTTTATGTGGGGTACCATCAGGGTTATAAGTAGCACAGAGAACTATTTTATTATCTCCTTTTCGGAAAGGGTCATTGTAAAGAGCAACAGGTTGGATTAAAACATCAGAATCATGACCTTCAGCTTGACCAGTAGAGGAACCATCATAGTTCCATTCAGGTAATTCACTAGCAGACTTGGGAACGAAGTTAACAGTACGTGTTTTGGAACGAACGTTATTCATACCATCAATCCATACATATTCAACTTGAACTTTACCGTGTTGTTCAAGAGAGAGGTATTTGTCTAAAATAGAGTTATTAGAAAGAACAGACATTGTTTATATATATATAAATAGAGGGATTTGAATTAAAAAAATTATAATACAAGTGGAAAAAGAAATGAAAAAAATAAAATAAAAATGATCCTTTTTCTGCTTTTTTATATTTATACTCCATATTTTTTTTTTTTTATGTAATGCTTTTGATTCGTTTAATTTGCTTATCAGTACCATATATAAAAAATATATAAAATAAAACTCAAATCACTTTTCCACTAAATCCCTTATCATATGTGTTACTTACTCTATTTAGCGTCATCTTTTCTTCTTTACTTGTGAGTGGAGGAGATCGGAAAAGTGTATTTAAATTTTCAACAAATATATCTATTCTCCGCTCTATTTTTTTTTTTTTTTTTAAATGATCATATCTAATATAATAATAACAATAAAATAAAATAATTAGGAATTGGAAGGATTACAAGTAAAGCACCTTTATTATAGCAATTCTTAATTCTGTTTTATTTTATTTGTATTTTATATTATTTTTTTTAAAAAAAAACTGAGAGGATAAATTATATAAAAATATAACTTGTAAAATAGAATACCCCCAAAAAAATAACTATATTGATAATATCGTATCTTAACTCACCTTAACCTGTAAACTCTTTTTGATCGGGATGGTCAATAAATATGATTGGTGGAGATACCGATAATAACTTATTATCACACTCTTCTTACTTATATTTTAAGTAAATCTTTAGATAATAGTAATGAGATCATCAATTTAATGACCTTTTAACTAAACTTTTTTTATAATCATTTTATCAGGAACAAAGAAAAGATCAAATCACATTGATATTTTTTCTAAAAAAAAAAAACCTATTACGTATGTAGACATTTTATTTTATTTTATACTATATAGTATTATTATGAATTCATATTTAAAATTAAATAAAGAATCATATGTCTATTGTATAAAATGCGGAGATATCAAGTGTACATATAAAAAAATATATTTTTTCAAATATAGTCAATTACAAATTAAAGTTTGAGGGCGCTCTGAGTTTCATATGTTTAATGGTTTTTTTTATTTGTAAAAAAAGAATATCTATTAAGCATTATATAATACTTAATCAAAAGAAAGGATTATAAAAAATAAAAAACGGACAGATAAGTGTAAAAGGTGCCATTTTAAAAAGCAAATATATATGTTCGTTTATTATAAACTTATAAACGTTGTTCTCTAGCTTAGGATCTTAAAATGATTTTATTATTAAGAGTTTATGCTTAAAAAGGGATATCTTTTTTTTAATATTCCCGGTTCTCACATGTTTGTATGAAATAATAAATCTATATTAATATTTATTAATATATAATAATAACAATAGTAATAATAATAAAATAATGAAATTGTAAAATAATAAATAGTAATAAAATAATAAAAATAAAGGGGTATTATTAAATAGAGTATAGATGTTATAAAAAAGTTAAAGTTTAAAATAAATTATAAAAAAAGTTTAACCTATGTACATTATTATTATTAAAATTATCAATTATAGATTATCAACATTATCGCCATCTTCAAAAAAAAAAAAAAAAAAGATATATCACTTCCAAATTATCATTATCTTATCAAATAGATAAATTTAGACTTCCTTTTTTTTTCTTATTTTTTTCTTTTTTGGTTATAGTTTTTTTTTGTGTTTGTTTTTATTACGCTTTCTTGATCTTTTTCTTATGTAACAGCCTGTGGAATAATCATTATCTATAGTAGAGCTTTTATCTTCAGATTCATCATCAACATCGATGTCAGTATCTTCTATATCATCAAAATTCTCATCTGCATTATCTTGATGATAAAGATACTCATTGACTATACTAATTGGTAGATCATAAAGCTCAGGCATCCAATCTAAAGGTCGATCTGCTAAACACATTTTTTCCATAATCATAATATTAGCATGTTCATCTATATATATATATTTATATATATATATTTATATTTATATATTTATAGGTAATATCATATTAAATTAGTAAATAAATAATTTTAATAATAAATATTTATATTCTTTCCACTTTTTATTTCTACCTCTATTCCTATTTCTTTTTTACGTACCTGTAATACAATCATATGAGTCAAATGGTGGAGTATTCATTAAATTAATAATCATAAATGAGAAAAAAATAAACCAAACTAAAGTCATTAACCAGATAGGAATAGCAAGGGCCCAATATCTATAATATATACATATATATATATTAATTTATTATATAAGGTTTCGTTTATTTGTTTATTAAATTCTATTTTATTTTTTGGTACTGACATATTCTAATATATTACCTATTTGGATAATAAGTGATTCCCAATTCATGTAGTACTTGATCAGGTACATATGCCCAAATAATATAAAGTCCTAGAATGTATTATATTTTATAAATGAAATAGTATAATATGAGAATACATACATACATACATATATATGTGTGAGATTACACTATACCATTATATTTATTATTATTTATCACTATTTTTTCTTCATCGCCTAATCTTCTCTCCTTTTCCGTTTCTATTTTTTAAAGCTTACCAAAAACCACAAACGAAGCAAGATACATAACAAAACCATAATATTCATAAATGGGCGTTTTATTTGTAATTGCCACTGGTGGTGCACGCTCAACAGGTGTAGGTAATGCCGGAACTCTATATATACAATTAAAATTAAGTTAAAAAAATTAAGTATATCAATGTTTATAAAAAAAATGATAATAGTAATATGAAGATCGATTTTTATTTTTATTTGTTTATTTTATTTTTAGTAGATATATTTACTCTGAAAATGATCTTGGTCTATGTCCTTTTTGAAACTCTGTTGTTGAATTATTATTTGTTTTATTATTACTTTTAATAGGTATTATCCGTTCTTGATCTTGTTGTAATTTGGTCTTGGCATATTTTTTAGACAAAAAACTACTAAAAGAGTTTCTTCTACCCTTCCTATTAATATATATAAATATATATATATTAAGTTTATTAATGTTAGTTTATGTATAACTCATATTTTTATGACCTTTATTATTATTAATAAAACAAAAACTATGTATTTTTTGTTATTTAATTTAATCTTACACGCGTTTAAGTATAGGTTTATTATCAGTTTCTGGTGAAGAGACTGTATTGGTAATAGTAGCTTTTGCCGATGTGTTGACCGTTAATAACTCATTATTTTGCATAGCTCTATTTAATTGATGTTTTGAAGGGTTATAGCTGTTACGAGTCATGGCTGGTAAAGATACTTCAGATAATGACATACTTATTGGTGAATTTACCATTTCCTCTGTTTCTAATAAATGTTCATCTTCTTCTTCATTAACTTTATCAAGCGTTGTTGCTATCGAAGATAGCCGCATATTATATTTATTTGTATGTTTAGAATCAAGTTTATCATCCTTATTAGACATGAATAAACAGAAGACAAAGGAGAAGAATATCAAAGGAATAATTTTTTAAAAAAAAGATTTGGGATTTTAAAAAATTGGGCGGAAAATTAATTTAATTTATTTTTTTTTATGAATGATCAAGATCTACTAATATTGCTTTCTTTTTTTTCTTTTGCATATTCAATAATTCTTTTGAGTGCTAATAACCAACTGCTACATTCATCGTATTTTGTTGTTACTAAATTCATTTGTATGTTTTGAGCTTCTTCATATCTTCCACTGTCATAAGCTATAATAGATATAAAGTGATATAATAATACATAAATATAAATACATGTTAGTTTACATCCACACAAGTAAATATATATACTAAAAAATAAAATAAAAATATATGCAAAGCAGATAAATTTATATATATATATATATATATATATATATATTACCATCAACAAGTTCAAGCAAAGATTGTATAACCGATTCTGATACTTCACGATTATTTAATTGATCAAAAAGGTAACCCAGTCTCTTATCTACATCATCCCAAAACTTCTTTTGTGACCCCTATGAATAAATATAGATAATTATATACAAATATACAATTAGTATACAACTATACATTTCTATTCCTTATTCGCTATCTTTTCTCTTTCCTTTTTTTCTTAATTTATTATTCGTATATATATCTTTAATAACAATAATAATAAAAACTTCTTACTTCTAATTTTTGGCGTGAATGTGGTATTGAATAATACAATATATGGTATATAGGTAAATGCTCGGCTTTTATATTTGACCTGTCGCCTTTTGCTAAATTAAAATAAAACAATATAACATAATTAATAACCAAACGAACATATTGTACTCTATTTCTATTTTTATTATTTTTTAAATCATAAACTTACAATAACGTCGCTTTTCTTGGAATTGTTCTCTTGGTGATGATTTTTGAATTTTATTTGTTTGAAACCTTGGTGATGATCGTTGGAAAATTGGCGATATATCTTCTTTTTGATCATCATTATTATTAGTTAAATTACTTTCATTTGAAGGTAAGTGTGCTGCTGAAGTAGTTTCATCATACGAATTTTGTTTTTGAGGAGAAGTAATAGTATTTTGATGGTATCGTTGTTGTTGATATATATTGGTTTGTGGTAGTTGTAAAGGTGACGTTTGTAATGATGACTCCCTAGATGAATCATTTATATGTTGCTGTTGCTGTTGCTGTTGCTGTTGCTGTTGCTGTTGCTGTTGCTGTTGCTGTTGCTGTTGTGGAACCGATGGCCTCTGCTTTACACCCAATCCGCGAACTTGTTGCGCTGTTGGAGGACCTGCTGGTGGAGTATTAGGTAAGTGTGAATAATGTTTATGTTTCTTTTCATCAAAATAACCAGTATTATCCATATCATTATTGATATACGTTTCAGACGCAAAGGTTAAAGGAGTAGTATCTTGATAGGATTGATCATCAGTATGTGATTGGGATTGTTTATCCATATTGTCTTGTTGAATTTCTACTTTAGATTGTATACCCAGTGTAAACGAATCAAAAAAGGTTTTATTATTATTATATCGTTGCTGATATTCGTGTGGTACATTATTTGTATCATCAAAAAATGGAATATCACGTGCTGTCATGAAAAGAGATTCATCAATTTTTCTTGTATCTACTGTATGATTATCTTCGTTAGGTGATGTATAAAAATTTTCGCGAGTTTTAAGTGCATCAATAGAAGGTTGATGATTTAAATGATGAAGATGTTGTTGTTGTTGTAAAATGTGATATTGTTGGTTATATAATTGTTGCTCTCGTTGTTCTCGTTGCTGTGGTGGTAGTGGTGGCGGCAGTTGTTGTTGGTTAGGATAAGGGTGATATTGTTGATGTTGTGGTTGTTGAGGTAGTTGATTTTGATATTGTAGTGGATATTGAGGAGAAAACGAATCTTTAACAATTATCTGATAATGAGGTTCAAATGGGAATATAGGCTCTTTTTGTAACACAATGGCATTTTGTTGATCTGAAGCATAATATATTCGGTGATGAATAACTGACATACGGTGATTGCATCTTTGACGAAAACTATCAGGAATAAGACTAAGATATTTGAACGCTGTATCCAAGAGACCATTTACGGCTAAAAATTCAGCATATTCACAATACTTTTCATAAAGTAAATCCATCCAATTACTGTCTTTTAACGATAATCCTGAAATAGTACCAGAAATACCACCGTCTGTATTGTGTTCACGTATTATAGAATTAGTAGATCCAATGGCTGAAAGAAAAACTGTCACTTTTTCCATAAATTCTTGTAATCTACTAGTATATGATTTATAATTATTAGTATTATTATTATTTTGCTGTTGTTGAGCTTGATAATAATAATCGTTATTGTTGACTTCTGAAACCCATATGGGTAATACACGTTCCAATTTTCCGGCAGCTAGGTAGCAAATAACAGCTTGATGAATTAATTGTTGAGGATCGGGTAAATTCACAAGTGCAATGTTTTTTTCAAGTAATGGTGCTGCCGCAGTTTCCAAACGGTTACCTAATGTTTCACATAGTACAGAGAATTCATCAGAAGGAGCAAAAGTACAAAGTGTTGCTAATACTAATTTCCAATCGTCCACATGACTATTTTGAACAAAGCTCATTAAATCTTGCCGTACAATATTATCCAACAGTTGCATATAAGGTATTTTTGTTCTTTTTTCTAAATATAATCTTCTTGTACTTGCAAATAAGTCAGGTCCACCGCTGATAGCTAATAATAATGCATCTGACATACGTGTTTCATCTTCTAAACATAATGATACTGCCAAATCAAAATTTCCAACTGCAACAGCTTGCGTAATTTTTTTATCTCGCGTAGCACTCTCTACTGCTGTTGTTATTACGTTATGGTTATTTGTATTTATTATATCAGCTGAAGCAAAAAAATCATTTGCTGGTTTAGGTAATTGCATATCCACTGATCGAAAAATGCCTGATAATGTTGGTGCTTGATCGATTGTATTGTTGTTATTATTATTATCATTATTATTATTATTTTGAAGTTGTTGTTGGTAATGAAGGTGGTTCGTATTATATTCAAATGTATTCTGTTGTTGCAGTGGTGGTGGTGGTGGTGGTGGTGGTGGTGGTGGTAGTGATGGTGATATAGTTGCCGTATTTGTTGTAAAATTTGGTAAATGAATTTCTTCTTTGTTCAATCCCATGTGATGAATCAACTGCTCCCTGGCATTTTCAGCAAAAAGTATTTTTAATATATGCCAGTGGTTGGTTTTATCTGTGCTGTATAATTGAGACTGTTTATCCACAAAATCCAAAAGCATCTGATGATCAATTTTTGCATATTCTAATGTTGAGGACCTTTGAGATATATTTTTATCACTTAATGTTACTATTTTGATTTTAGGTGTTACATTTTCGTTTGAACGTGTATTTTTAAGTTGGTTCATGTTGACAGCTGATTGACTAGTGTTGTTGAACAAAATTAATTTGCCACCAAAGCCAAAAGTAGCACCAATAGGACGTTTTAGCCATTTTGGAGGCTGTCTTGATAAATTTTGCTGTTGCTCTTCTGTAATTATATGAGGTTTATATATTGTAGGTGATTTATGATCATTTTGAATAGACCAAACATTAATCTATAAAAAGAATATAATTGAGCATATGTAAATAAATAAAAACATCACATGTTGGTTATTGTTTATTTACTTTTTTTATTTATTTATTTTATTAAAAATTATTAAGTTTTTTAAATGATAATTACCTCACCATTAATTGAAGAGGAAGCTAACCAATTTGGATTTCTAGGGCAAAAGTCAATTTGATATGGCCAGGGATCAGTATCTGAAATGGTATCCACAAGAGTCCCTGTTTGAGGATTCCAACTTAAAATTCTACCATCTCTACTTGCAGAAACTAATAATTCACTATCCTGACGACACCATGATAAATCTACAACACCTTTTGTATGTTCTTGAAAAATCTTTTCAAATGTTTGAGCTTTACGAAGATCCCATAACATGACAGCTGGATGACTATCATCTGTTGACCCTGTAGCAATTTGAGTTGCCTAAAGTCATTATATATATATATATGTATATATTAAAAAAAATAATAAATAAATAATAATAATAGTAGTTAATTACCATACTCTATTCTTTTTTATAATCAGGTTTCATATTTAATAAATATATATATATATATTTATCGATTTACATTATCTGGATGCCAAGCGATTGATGATAAATAATTATTGCTTAATAAATTCATAACTTCTTTCTTAGTTCTTAGATCCAGTATTCCTATACGACCGCTTGAAAAAGAAGTAGCTAAAATATAAGGTACCTGAGAATTCCATGCTACATCCGTAAGATTTTCATTATAGGCCATTGTATGTGCGCCAGGTGTATATGGTTTTTCTGGGCTATTGATTAAGTCCCATATTAATATCTAAAAATGCGAAATAATAATAATAATAATAATAGAAAAAGAAAAGAAAAAAAAAGTATATATATATATATATAAATACAAGCCCTTATTTATTTCGTGGGGTATCTTTAAAATTTATTATTATCCTTGATATAATGCCTTGGCTAATGTTTAATATTGCATATATATTACCTCGTTATCATTGCCAGCTGTAACAAGTAAATTGGATTGATGTACATTAAATTCCATATGAAATATTGATCTCGTGTGAGCCGAAGGATGTTGTGAGAGAAATGCATCATTGATATTACTAAGCCAAATAGGGTGGTATATATAAAGAATAGAATAATATTAATATAAAAAAGATTCTTGATATGTTTATTTCTATTTAATACAATGATTACCATTTATCTTGGTTAGCAATGATATATGGGTCCCATATTTCTAAAATACCAGTTTGTGTACCAGCAGCTATAATACCTAATGGTCTTGCAGTTTGACTTTTCCCCCAAGCGAGTGCTGTAAATCTAAGTCATGTTCAAAAAAAAAGGAAAGATAAAATAGAAAAGTAAGAAAATAAAAAAAAATAAAAAAAAACACGAGCTTATATTAACATTACTATTATTATTTTAAATAAATAAAAAGTTATTATTACCTAGATGGTGAATGAACTTTTCCTATTGAATTTTGTATCGTACCTGAATTATCAGTATTTAAACGAAATAGTTCTAAATAAGAACTTCTCTCTATAGTGGATCCAGTCGCAATGATAGGTGTTGTAGGGCACCAAGTAAAAGTTGTATTTGGTATGTTTTGTGGCGCCATTATATTCTAGGCATACATTTATATATAATAAGGGTATATAATAGATATATATATATATATATATTTATATATAATTTGTGGAGAAAAAAAAATGAAAAAGAAGTAAAAAAAAAAAGAAATCTTTTTTTTAAAAAGAAGGGTCATTGTGATCACAAAAATGGTATTCCGGTGAACTTTATTTTTTTTTTTACAATAAAAACTATACACATATTTTATTTGTTTTTTATATGTACATGTATAAAATATAAACATACTACAACTAAATATATTTTTTATTTGTTTATATATATATATATATATATATATCTATATATATAGATACTAATGTTTTAATTATATGCTATATGCTATGTTAAAAAAAATAAAAATGATAAAAAGAAAAGCTATTTTTAAAAAAATTAAAAAGTTAATGTTTTTTAATACAGGTTTTTAATATTTCAAAATCTTTATCGTCAAAAGTAGATTGATTATCAAAACAGACAGCTTTTTTTCTTAATTCATCGCATAAGCTATCTATATTGTGATCGGGACATACTTTTTCCACAACTTGTTTTACTTCACCACAGGTTTTTCCTTCTTTTTTTGCTTGATGAATGGCTTCCAATAATTTAGCTTTACAAGGTGTTAAATCAGGATCACGATAATATTCTTTATCACTATTACAATCATGGTTATTCTTATTATTGTTACTATTATTGTTGTTATTATTAATGCTGGTGTTATTTATGTTATTTAAAAACATGCTAGTATTATTACGATTATGATTATGATAATGAGAATGAATATTATTGTTATTGTTATTTATATTGATGTAGTTGTTGTTGTTGTTGTTACTGTTATTGTTGTTGTTTGTGGTGGTATATATATTATGTGTATTATAAAAAGGTTGTTGTTCATCATAAGGTGTTTCTGTACTTAATTGAGATTGATTCAAACCATATCGATCAGCATCTAAACCAAATAGTGGAGGTATTGCATTTTCATTTTGATATAACCAATCATCCGAAGATACTGGGTTACGATAGTTTGTAAATGTAAAATCTGTTTTTCCGTGGAATAAATCATTTGTATTATTATTTGCTGATGAAAACGATTCTTGATTTTGATTTGTTAATTCATTGTTGTTGTTGTTATTTGGTACAGAAATTAATGAATCATAATAACCATTATTGAAAATACTGCTAGTAAATAAATCATTATTATTATTGTTGCTGTTGTTGTTGTTAATATTATTATTTTCATTCATGGTGTTATCATCTTGAATAATTGGATTAGTTTCAAATGTATCAAAAGGTGGAATTTCATGTTCACTTACCGGGCTGTTATTATCAATACTGATTTCTGATAAGTTGTCATTTTCCGAATGATCTGATAATAAATGATCACTAAAACTTGCAATACTAAGATCATCGTCATCATGATGAGATAAGGTGGTAGTCCCTGTAGAGAGTGGCGGTGAATTTAGAGATTGTATTGTATCAATATTATATTTATAGTCATGTGAAACATCATCTTCTTCTATTACTTCTTCATCTTCATCATTTAGTGAAAGTGGTGTTGATTGCTGTTGAGTATTATTATTTAGAGTATAATCAGATGTTATAGCAGGTCGGTTTGTTTTTTCCCGTAATTTTTGAAGTTCTTTTTTTAGTGCTGCATTTTCTAATTCCAAATCAGTGACTCGACTATTTTTTTCTTCTTCCAGTTCTTGAATTCTTTTCTGTAATTCTTCAACAAATTTTTCTTTACGTTCTCGAAAAGCTCGCTGGGCTGCTCTATTTTGTGCTTTACGTTTTGATTTTGGATCACCTTTTAGTTCCTAAAATAGTAAAACAGTAATAAAAAATTAGAGTAAAAAAAATATTAGTGAATTGAGTAGAAAGTTTTTTTTTTTCTTCTTTTCCTTTTTTTTCTCACCTCTTCCATTGCTTTTTCTATTGGTTTCCTGCCGGGTCTTTTCGTTTTAGGCACTAATAAATATAGATATTATAATTAGTATTAAAATATATGTCCATAAATAATAAAGCTTTATTTTATAAATACCTTTTACTCTACTGATCTTTTTTTTAATGGTGGCAGCTAATTAAGTAAGTAAGTAAAATAAATATATATATATATATATATTATTAGTATTGTAAAATATACAAAGCCATATAGAGATAAGGATTTTTTTAGTTATCTTTACCTCGCTTTCTAGAAGATTTTGTTTTTGTAGTATAATCGGAAAAATTGTTATCTTGCGAGTCATCATCGCTTAAACTATCAAAGTATTGACCTGCTGTTGACATTATTATAATAAACTGTTATTTTATGGTTTTTAAAAAAAAAATTAAAGTGGAAAGAAAACTAAAAATTAAAAACTTCAAAAATGAATGCAAAGTAAAAAAAAAAATTAAAACCCAGGAGGAGTTTTAAATATGTATTAATAATCGTTCTAGACAATAAAAAAAGGATAAATGTTTAATATTTACCATTGTAATAAGTTTACATAAATATTATATAAAATTCTTTATTCTATTTGATATAAAATTTAATTTAATGATTTTTTCTCAATTTATAGTTTGGTGATAAACAGATTAACCAACCATACTTCTCTTACGTCCACGTAATCTTACTAAAAGGAAAAAAAAAAAAGAAGAAAAAAATAGTTGAGTTTCAATATAAAATGGGTTATTTTAATACTATTTTTTTAAAGTTTTTTTTCTTATTTGTTTTTCTTTTTCCATTCTGTTTAGCATAATATATACCTTCTTCTAATTTTTGTAGTATGGGTTTAGATTGTTTATAATGTAATTTATAACTTTTTAATATATTAGCAAACTATATATAAAAAGAAAAAAATCACTCATTAGAAAGAAATTAAAATAAAATTCCATTCTTTTAAATTTATACATATCTATACATACATTTATATGTATGTATATATGTATATATTTATCTAATTTACCAATTGTTCAGTACCAGGGTGTGTACTTGAAAAGGCCCTTTCTAACACATATAAATCTACAGCTTTATCTTCAGGCATTGTTGATCCATAACTTAAACCAAAATCAATAATTACCTAAAATAGTTAATGTATATTCATTAGTTCAACACATTTTATTATATATAGTAATGTATCATATATCCATAATAATATATGAATATTTGCACCCTTTACCAAGGAACCGTTTTCTCTAATCATCAAATTAGAAGTTGTAAGATCGCCATGAATAACATCAATACTGTGCATTTTTCCTAGTGCCATACCAATTTTATCAGCCAATATATCTATTTAAATGAATAGTTCAAATGATATACCCATCCACAAAAAAAAGATAAAATAGTTATTAAAAATAATCTTTTTACTTATTTTTTTTTTTTGAAAAATGAAGATAATATATGATGCTTATTTATACCAAGATTTAAATCTTTATATTGATTATGTTCGTTTTCTAATAATTGTTGTTTAACTGTTGAACCAATAATATTTTCCATATAAATAGTAGCTTTATTTATGTCAACATTATAAACTGTAGGTGTATCTAAACCTGCTTTAAGACATCGATACAAACTTCTTGCTTCTTGTACTACACGTCGTGATGTTAATTGAGTATCTAAATCAGGATGACGATATGTCTTTTTGAATCGCTCTTTAGCTATACAACCTTCTGGTAGAGTTAAATAATTTGGTAAATGATAGACGCGCTATTAATTATATGAAATTATATAAAAAAAGAAAAGTACATAATAATAATCAGTTTTATAAAAATATAAATATAAAATTGTTTCTATAATTTATTTATTCATTCTTTTCGATAAAAAAAATAAAATCCATAAAATAATATTTAGTTTTTATTCTGTACTTACAGCTTCAGCACCTTGTTTAATACAAATTTGATCAACCATTAAAATAAAAAATATGTAGAAGAAAAAAATAATAAAATTGTAGATACAAAAAAAACGGTAGAAAAAAATATTTTTTAAAAAATAAATTTAAACCCAGATGCCATTTTAAAAAAAAATATTTACAGTTTTTTGAATTTATTAAACATTCAGATTTATCGAATTTTAATAATATAAAACTACAAGTATATGATGAAATACCATTATAGTATTATATATATATTTATATAAATTAATTTATAACTCTTCATTGTCATCTTCATCATCGTCCAGATAGTCTACCATATTTTCGTCTTCATCATTATTATGTACCTCTCCTTCTTCTTGTTCTTCATCGTCATCGATTTCATAAATATCATATTCATCACCATTGTTCTCAGTATGATGATCATTACTACTAATGTCTTCTTCTTCTTCTTCTTGCTCTAATTCTTCACCTTCATCTTCATTTTCTACTTCATCTTCATCATCATCATCTAAAGAAATTGGATCATTTTCATTACCAGCACCAAAAGTAGTACTTCCCATTTTTTCATAATAACCTTCATAAGATCTTTCTTGTTGCATGATTTCTTGGTTCATTTTTTTACCATCAAAATCTTCAGTGTCTTCTTCATCTTGACCGCTAAAGTATTCTAACCGATCGTCATCATAACCAAGTTCGTCAGTTTCTGTATATTCTACATAATCATCGTCTCCACTATCATCAGCTTGAGCTATAAAATCTTCATCCAATTCATCTTCACGATCAATAGGCTTTGGGTTAACAAGCTCATGACCTTGTGAATCAACAACAGGATCTTCTTCGATATAGTCGTGTTTCATGTAATCATGTGTTACCGCTGGATTATATATTTCTGTTTGTCTATATTTATACATAAAAATATAAAAAAATAAAAAAATAAAAAATAAATATATAATATACATTCATTCACAAACATGTATACACATAAATAAATGTGCCCTGTCAACTATATTATTTAACATACCTATCCAATAATTCTAAAGTGGCAGCATTTAAAAACCCAAGGATACTATGACGATTTGTGATAAATGTTTCATAGGTGCTTCGTAAAGTATACATATAATCATCCTTTTTACGCCCAAGCACGTTAATGACCCCATGATCGTTCATTAAAGAAGTGACTTGAAATGATAAATCTCTGCCATCAACAAATGTAGACTCCAATCGAATAACACCGTCTTCAGACTCTGTTATTTTATAACCAAGAAGTGTTTCCACTTTTTCCATAAAATCACTAATCTTCTTTTCAAATACTTCAGTTAATCGAATAATACGTTTGTCTTTTTTATCATTGTCTTTCTTAAGTGTATCTACTTCTTGTTTCACATTAATTAAAGTTTCCATAGGAATAAATGGTGTACTATTACTATTGTTATCAGATTCCAGTTGTATATGCTCCATATTATTGTCTACACTTAATCGCCGTTTTTTATTAATTTCGTTTGCATTTCCATTATCATTAGATGAGTGGTATTTTTCTAATTGTTTTAATAATGCTTCATTTTCTTTTTGTAGTTGTTCTAATCGTTGTTTTCGAATTCCATACTCAATAGATGCGGGGTTATTTTTTAACATTAAAATACGAACACCTCTATGTTCATCATCATCATCTCGAATATCATACATTGGCTCATCAGTATTTACTGTTGATGATTCGTTCTTTTGCTGGTTAGTAATAGCTGATTGTAATGTGTTATTTTTATCCATCTCATGTCGTTGAATGAATTCATTTAATTGCTGTATTTGTTCTTTACTAATATTAATAGCTTTCTGCAGAGTCTTAACCTCACTTTGTAATATTTTTTTATCTATAAAGTGGATATAAATAAATAACAATAGCAATAAGTAAGGTACATTAATGGTGTTTGTACTGTTATTTATATAATTATTTTGATTATAATCTTACCTTCTACCCATAAAAATTTTTCTTTTGATAATTCGGCTAAAAATTCAACAATAGATTTTCCAGAGGCAAGTTCATTATAAGGGCCATTAGATACTGAAAAATCTGATGAGAGTTGAGTTTGTGGTTGTGATTGGATGAGCTCTTTACCAGCATTATCAAGTCGATGTTCAAGTTCTTTCAATAATCCTTGTAATTCATTTAAACGTTGGGATTTTAGTTCATCATAACTTCCTTCCATATAATCCTTTTCTTCAATGTCATATAATTTCTAAGTAGATAAAAACATTTATGTAAAGCATTTATTAAAAGTATTCTAAAATGAAGCCTTATATTTTTAAAAAGAAAAAATATTACCAACTGATTTTCTAACATATCTACATGTTTTCTAAGAATTGCTTTATCTTGATCCAAAATTTTCATTTTCATTTTATCTGAGCGATGTATACGGTCCTTTTCTAAAATTTCTTTTTTGATCTCATTCAACTAATAAAAAAAAACACATACATATATATATATATATATAATACAAATGTTTAATTTAACTGATTTGTATAGGAATATATATCTATGTGTGCACTTATATTTTTTCTTACATGATCTTCCAATTTAACAACCAATTTATTTTTATTTTCCAATTCATTTTTGAGTAATTTGACTTCTTCAGATGCCATTCTCGAAACTTCGCGGTCCTTTGATAGGTTATAAACAATACCTTTAGGTGTTTCAAATTCCAACCCATCATTACTTTCAAGATATCCAGCCCTAAGTTAGAAAAGAAAAGGAAAGATATACATAATAAATGTATTTAATATATACAGCCCTTTATTACTATTATTATTATAAATACTATTTCACCCATTTTTATTTTATTTTTATTTTTTTACCATTCCAACTTTTCTTGTCTTAAACGAGTATTTTCTAAATCCAATCTTAAATTATCGGCCTTTAACTGTTCCATTTCTTGTACTCTTGATTCCAAACTGTACTTTTCTTCTCTTAACATTTCTACATTATGATACATTTCCTTGTAGTGTTTTAATTCATTTTTGAGTTTAATGTTTTCAATTTCTATCTTTCGGGTATCGTCTTGGACTATTCATTATTATTATCATTTAAAAAAACATAGTAAAATGTTATTAGTACATTTTATTTTATATATTATATTTGTATATATGCCATATATGTTTTTACGTTTAATTTGTTGATCAAATGCATTAATAGCCTCCATATCATACTTAATGTCATTTAACTCTCTTAATCTGTTTTCTGCATCATTCCATTTGTTTGTTAAATTGTATTCACGCTGAAGACTTTCCGATATACTTTTTTGCTGTTCTTCGACCTGGATTATAAATAAATAAATACATATAAAATGAATGATGTTGTATATATATACATATATTATTTTAGGTCACTTTTTTAGAATTCATCTTTGTTTATCATTATTATTGTGAAAAAAATACCTGTTGTTTTAACATATTTATCGTTGTTTCCAATTGTTGTATTTGACTAGACCATTCAGTTTCTTTATTTTGTAACATTAAATGTGCCTTTTCACGCTCTCGTTTTTCTGATATTAAGTCACTTGATAATCTAGCATTCTGTGATTCACTTTCTTCTAATTTTAACCGTAATCGTTGCTATAATATAGGGAAAAAAAATAACGATTAGAATTTTGATATTAAAGAAATAAGGATATAAGTGTGTATGAACTTTATTCTTCGATATATTACAACAACGCTAGTGTGTTCTGTTTTTATCATGGTCAAAGACTTCGCTGCATCTTCTGCTTTTTTATAGTGATATAATGCTTTTGCTTCTGCATCCTAATGTTTTTTAAAAAAGAAAAAAAAGATTATAATTAATATTTGGGTATTTACTGTTTTATATTATAGTATTTTTTTTCTTATTTTTTTTTTTTATTTTTTTTTTCAAACAAAATTATTTACCGTTTTCTTTTTAGTCAAATCATCAATAATATCATCGTAATCAGAATATTTTATTTTGTGTTGTATTTCCAATGCGTTAATATTAGCTTTAGCATCATTATAAGCACGTTCTAACTTTAAGGCTACAGCTTTATATCGTCGAAGTTCATCTAGAAATGAAATAAAAAAAATATAAGCATAAATAATAATGTACAAATATATATATAATCATCCTATTCTCCAATCTTATCTGTTTTAATATAATAATTGATTTTAAATTACCATTGACTTTATTATTTTTTTCGATAAGGGTTTGATCATAAGGTTTAATATAAGATTTAGAAATAGATTCGCGTGTTATTATAGGAGTACGACGCTAAAAAGAAATAAAAAATAAACAAATGTGTATGATATTAATATAAATCTAATTCAGAACGTTGTTAAAAAAAATAAAAATAAAATCAATAATTTAAATTTATTATTTACCACTTCATCATTTTGCTGTTCCATTCTAAGTATATATGCTTTAAAAAATAAAAAAAAAATAGACGAAAAAAAATGGAAAATAGAAAATAATTTTATGGAAATGTATTTTTTAAAAAACGGACTTTAAAATAGTGACTCTATGATAAATTTATTAACTTTTAACGCATACTATTATTCTATTGATTATTTATATTAAACTATACTATAAAAAAACATGAAAACTGAAATGTAAAAATTCAAGCGAGATAATCATTTTTAGCTCTATCCTAAATCAGCTATAAAATCAAATATATATATATGAATATATTATACGTATTATTTTTATAACACTTTTTCAATTTCATTTTCATTATTGTTATTATAAATATATATATATATATATGTATATAGAAAATAATCAGATCTTCCAACAGCATGCCTATAAGTAACAAGGTAAGGTTGGTCCAGGCATGAGTCGTCATCCCTCCGATTCTTTATTTCTAAAAAAAAGGAGCATGATCGTATCAAGGACCGGAAGTATCATCATATATTCTTCCAAAAGGAAGGATATTAACTAAAGATTTACTAATGTTTCAAAACAAGTTTTGAAAGATAACCAAGCTCCGGTTTAATGTACACTTGTGGGTTTATAATTTTTTTTCAATACTATTTTCATTTTTTTTATAAAAATTGATTAATATGTAATAAATATTATATTTCTAAAATAAAAAAATATATATTTTTATTGTTATTAAATGTATAATCATATTTTAAAATAGATAATATATAGATAAATATAATATAAAGAATGTTTAAAAGAAGAAAATATATGTATAAATTTAAAGGGCGACGATACCATACGTTAATAAAGTAACAAGTAATAAAATAGAAGAAGTTGTAGGTGAAGTTAATACTGGGGCCATATTTTTATTATTAGGGCTATTAGATTGTAAATTGCCTTCCATAGTTGCAGGGATAGAAGCACAGGTATCAAGATCATTACGTTTTGGAGTTTGCTGAGCAGCATAGCCATTGAAATCACAAGCTGTCTTAGCATGTTTATCTTTAGCATATAAATTATATAGATAACTAAGTTTGTCTTCAGGAGAACAAAAAGCAAATTTACCATACGATCCATTACTATTACTAATATCATTGCAAGGGACCAATCCGCACATTGTATCCAATTGATTACCCAATGTTGAATTAGATGATGATTGCTGAATTGCACTTGATACTGCACAGCTTAAATTTTCTCTCATACAAGAACAAGCACCTTCTGAAGGAGTAGGAGGCAAATCATTGGTTGCTTTCCAAGTTTCTTTTACGGAAGGACAATTGACATTGGATGGAGGAGAAGGATTATAATCATCCATTTTCACGCCTTGAGGTTTCACATTTTTTAAAACTTGTTGTAAATTAGTATAATCTTGTAAAGGTTGGGCGGCGCTACCAGAGATTCTGACTAAACCGTATTCATTATTTTCTTGTGTCCATTCATAAGCAACACCACCGGACCAAACAGACGTCATATCAGAACTATAAAGAGCTTCTACCTCAGTAAAAGGGCGAGGGCGAACAAGATTACAACCGTACTCTGATAAAAATACAGGTCTACCGAAGTTTTCCAGTTCTTTTGTACGATCCTTATAACCTGATTTTTCAAAACTTGAATTGCCACACCATTCATACAAGTTAAGGCCGTAAAAATCGGCTTTGGCTTCTTCGCTATCTCCACAAATAAAATAATCCTTAATATCATCTCTAATAAACTCATCATCATTACTTGCATAGCCAACGGGGATAGCACGAGCACCAGTTTTACGTAAAAATGTCTTCATGTCACGAATAGCGGCTTTCACAAACATGGAAGCTTCTGTATTGGTTTTATCATTTGTTACTTCATTACCAGCAATAAACCCAAATACGTGAGGATACTTTGCAAATGCAGCCACGGTATTTCTATAAGCATTATATAACTGTACATCATATTCAGGATGTTTACGATTGATCGAATATTTAGGTGTAGCAATATCCAATAATAAGTATAATCCTGCGTCTTCAAAGGCTTTCATACAAGCTTCATGATCTTTAGCTGGATCTATTTCATATACTCTGACTACGTTAATCCCTAAATCTTTCATCAACTGAGCATCTCTTGTACAGGAAGTAGTATCGGCTAATGGATCTCTATTCTTTTCATCTGACCTGGGTTGATAAGCGACACTATATTAATAAAAATTGGTTTTAATAGTAAAATAAAATAAAAGAGAGAAAAAAAAAAAAGTTAGAAATTCAATTTTATAAAGAACCTTCGGACTTTTAACTACCGCCTTTACCCTTTTATAAAAAATTGTTCCTTGGTAACAGAGTCAAAAAATTTCTGACCCTTAATCTCAATAGGATTTAAGCATGACACAATAGAAGAAAACCATATAAAGGATAAAGGTACTAATAATGTGTACATTTTATATATTTATATATAAATAATATATATATATAGATAGATAGATAAATTTATAATGAAAAAAAAAAAAAGATAATGAAAAAGAAAACGAAAAGAAAGAGAAAACAATGACATTTTAAATGAAGTCTATTTATCTGTTTACATTTATTATGATACTAATATGAATATTAATATATATATTTTCATATTTATCATATTTTGGCTATTATCAGGGGAAAACAAAAATAAATAGAAATATGTCTATTTTTTGATAATCAGCAGTTTTTATTGATGAGGAATGTGAGTATTTATATTTAAAATATGATGCTATACATGAAAATGAATCGATATGGTTAAACTAGTATAAATTTGTTTAACACAACACATATTTGATTTTTCTTTTTTTGTTTTCCTCTATTTTTCTTTTTTTTTTTATTATTTAGGTTAAAAATAATTACAATGATATTGAGAATGAATTATTTTGTCTGTTAGTAAAAATATAAACAGGAGAAAGTTTGATTCGTTTCTTTATATAAAGACGTCCCTTAATTTTTCTTTTTATTAGATTTCATACTTTGATATTTGAATAGTATAGTACGATATATATATATGGTTAAATGTTTGTGATGAAAAAATAAAAAGGAAAGAGTTGGGACAGAATTTTTTTAAAAAATCATAATAGTGGTCATCGGAGTAAAATATGATTTCATGCGATAATTTTTTTAATACGCAACAATAAAAATTATTTACGTATAAGTATACAATTCTTAAAATAACTTGGGTTCCCGTGATCACATCAAATATACATGTTATTGTTCATTAGGGACACCTTTTGATTTTTCCAATTATTTTTTTTATTAAATGACCTTATCTATTTAATCATTGAAGTCATAAATCTAAAAAGAGAAAATTATAAAAGAAGAAAAGAAGGTAAAAGTAGTGCTACACATACACAAATATACAAAAGATAAATAAAAACAAATAAAATTAAAATTAAAATATGTGTGATAGTTTGCAAAATCTTTATTTTTTAATATTTATATGATTTATAAAAAAAATACAATAATAATAATAATAATAATAATAATAATAATAATAGCAATAATAATAGTATATAAAAAAATAATCATAACCATAATCATAATTATAATCATTACAATAATAATTAAAAAAAGCTTAAAAATTTCGTCATCGAATTACCTAGCTTAAATGTGATGTATGAATTTTTTTTTATAAAAAGCTTTAAAAGATCATCTTACTATTTCGACATTTCTCTTTCATTTTCTTTTTTCTCTTTATATATAAATCTATAATATAATATAATATTTGCTTTTTATATTATTATATGTAAAATAAAAATAAAACAATGGTGATATATAATAACAAACAAAACACTCACCGACCAACAAAATCATCATTAACCATAGTAATTAAAGTTGGCACATCATCTATTTGTGATGAAAAAACCCATCATCCATTACTTGGCAACCTCTCAAGAATTGTTGAAACCATTATCAAACTAAAAGAAAATAACCATAGAGTTATCTTAGTGACTAGCGCTGCTGTTGGTACTGGATTAAGAAGATTAAACTTACAGGAAAGACCAACTAGACAATCTCTCGTTCAAGTAAAATGGAACAATAATAAAAGAAGAAAAAAAAGAATATATTTGTATATTTAATAATTATTATTTTTTGTGTATGTAGGCAATTGCCGCTGTCGGTCAAGGTCGTTTGATGAGTTTATACGATGATTTATTTGGTAGATTTAATCAAATTATAGCACAAGTTTTACTAACCAAAAAAGATTTAGCCAATGTAATAAAACTATATATAATTTTATAATACAATATATACATATACTAATCATCATTTTTTAAAATAAAAAATAGAGAGCCCAATACTTGAATGCTGTCAATTGTCTTGAAGAATTATTAGATTTGGATGTTATACCCATTGTTAACGAAAATGATACGATTTCCTTTTCAGTAATATATTACATATATATTTATTATTATTATTATTATTATTATTATTCTTATATTTCTTCTTTTTTTTTTTCTATATATTCAGGAAATCAAATTTGGTGATAACGATACTTTGTCGGCTATTACCGCATCCATGATAAAAGCTGACTATTTATTTTTAATGACGGATGTTGATTGTTTATATACTGATAATCCACGTACCAACCCTAATGCAAAGCCTATTACTGTATGCGAAGATATTCCTTCCCTTCGCCAAGATATTAATGTTAATTCAGGCGGTAGTAAATTAGGTACTGGTGGCTTTAAAACCAAAATAACAGCTGCTGAGTTAGCTACGGCTGCTGGTGTCACAACAATTATCTCTCATGGGGCAAAACCTGAATCCATTTTACGTATTGTTACAGATGACCAACCTATTCCTCTTTATACTAAATTTGTTCCACAGCGTTATCCCTTGATGGACCACAAATGGTGGATCCTCCATGCTCTTCATACTTCTGGTACTTTATTCATAAATAGTATTGATGCAAAGAATCTTCTTAGTGTTGATTTTGTATCGAATGATTCTTCTTCTTATGGCGATCATACTGATAAAAAAAATATGTCATCATCATCTTCTATGCTGATGTCTACAAATGATCAATCAATATCTTTAAATGATCAATATCAATTTGTCATTAGTCAAGGTATTTCAAATAACTCTTTATTCTTGCCATCTATTGTGAAGACTTCTGGATATTTTCTTGAAGGTCAAGCCGTTCGTGTTGTAGCAGAACACCAAGATGAGAATGGTCATCATCACTCAGTTCCCATTGCTAAAGGTATTGTCAACTATTCCAGTGCTGAAATTAATAGAATCATCCATGCTAGAGAAATAAATAAAGCAGAGTCATTAGGGTATAAGGATTCAAATTGCATAATTCATAAAGATAATATGGCCATATCTATATAATACTTTTTTTTCCCTCTCTTTCCCTTCTTTCTATATTTATCCTCCTCCTCCTCCTTTTTTTTTTTCACTTATACATTTCGTCTACATTTAATATCCTTAAATAAATAATATCAATAAATATTATTTTAAAACTGTAGATGTTTATAAACGAAAATTAGCATAGTTTAGAATAAATAAATATATAAATAAAATGAATTATAAAATAAAAATGAATTAATGAAGGGTGTAGGGCATTTTATTTTATTTTTTAAATATGTAATTATTATTGTGTTTATATAGGTGTAGTAGTAGTAATAAGTGTATGTAATAAGTAAATAAGTGTATATATATACAAGCTAATGTGTTTTATATTCTTAGTGGTAATCTAACAATAGTCAAACCCATGATTTTTTTGTCCTTCTAATTTATGATCCGTGCTTTGTTCAAGAGTACCATCCATTTCCAAATAAGGATCTGTGGGTGTAAAAGATGATGTAACATTAGATACATGTGAAGATGAATTGACATTCGCATGGTAATGTAAAGCATTGGTTGTAGCTGAAGGCGATTGAGATGGAGGTAATGATATATATATTGGAGGTGTAGTGCTACTTTCTTGTTGCTGTTGTTGTTGCTGCTGACGATGAGATGAAGAAATAATTGACGACGGTATTGTAGGTGTTGTAATAGTTGTAGAAGGTGATGTGGCAGTAGTTGAATGTATTAACCTAGATTGCCAATGGGAAGAGGTTGGAACAGAATGTGATGGTGATACATGATAGTTAGTATATCCGATATTGACTTGTGATGACATGAGCGAGCTTGTTGGAGATAATTGCGATTGTGAGATTGCTAAATCTGTAGATGTCATGGGAGAAGTTGCTGTGTTACGTTGATCTTGATTTGATTGATAATGCTGTTGCTGATGGTGATGATGTGAACCTTGGGTATTGTTACTATTCAATGTAACAGGTATAGGTTGCAAACCAATTAATGTTGGTGTATATAAAAAATCTGAAAAAGGTAAATCAGATGCTGTCATGATACTAAGTGAATTAGCTTTATGAATATCAAACGGTGAGGTCCCTGTTTGTATGTCGACTACTGCATTTTGATTAGAAGTATAAAATGAATTAAAATAAGCATTACTATCATGAGTAGGTTCAGTTCTATATTCTGATAATAATATTGGTTGTTGAGATACACTCGATGATGAGGAGGGTGATGGTGATGTTATATCAAAAGATGATGTATTAATAGAAGATGCGGTAGTTAATGATTTTGTTTTTCTTGATTTTAATGGTGGAGATCCCATAAATGGTTTTGTAATGGCCATATTTGATGTTGAAGCTGTTGTTAATAAAGGTGGAGATGGTAGTGGTGAAGATGGCGATGAATGAGAAGTGGTATTTAATGTTATTGTTGATGGTGGCGGTGATAGTTCATGTTTCATATGTTCTCTTTTAGTACTTTTTCTTTGATCAATATTTAAATTTAATTCTTTATTGAAAAATTCCAAAAACATTTGCTGAATCCGTTTGACTAGCCCAATAACATGTTTGTGATGAGATACGGGTGAATGTGCCAACATACGAGCCATATTTGATAAATTAAGTTTTGCTGATTCCTTTTCACTTTCAGTTGCATTTATTAATATCGTTCCGTAAATGATCAAAACAATCATAAAAGTTTCCAAAGAAAAATGACACCATCTTTGTTCCAATTGCACCCAACAAGATAATAACTCCACAATGGTTTCCGCGCTACGAACACATAATTCTTTAGAAAGAACGTCAATTGCTGAAGGAGATTCGTTATTATCACAAGCACGAGAGAAAAATAATCCATACAATTGACACATTTGAAAGTTGTATTCAAAGTTAAGTTTTATACAAGCTTGTTCTTTAAAACTTTTACTTTTCCAGTTCTTTTTATAAGCATCACCAGATTTGTATTTAAAATAACTAGGCAACTGCTGATACCATTCTTTTAATTCTTTATCTAATGCCGAAATAGTAGAAAGTAAAGGTTTTTCCTGTGCTGTTTTAAAAATGATATCACGATATATACGGGTAATACGAAATCGATGAATCATAAATTCCACACGCCAACGTACTTCACCAGTTTCATGAGGCATCACCGTAGGAAATCCAACCGTAACTGTATTATGAGGAGGTAAAGAAAAAGGTTTATCAGAGTGTACTGTACAAAGTGTTTCCAAAAAATTGAGCACTCCATAATATCTTCTATTTCTTTCTTGATCTATTTCACTAAAGTTATTTGGTAATTCACAATGGATTTTAAGATCCAAGCACATTCTATTTGCCAAACCAAGATACATATAAGCCTCAGACTCTGCATGGCTGCTTGGATCACCAAGAGTATAAATGTACATCATTAATAAGCTATGCATTGTGTCTATATTAGAATCTAAAAATCGATCTCTGAGGAGCATTTTGGCATTATTGAAAAAAGATTCACCGACTTGGTTAGGATCTTGTCCAGGAAATAAATTATGATAAATTGCGCCATGGCGAGCCGTCCAAGCAAAAATAATACTTTCCAGCATTTCATCTAACTCACCTTTTTTATATCTATCCAAAATGGAACCATGTAATTCGGGGCTTGGAAGGCATAAAAAACATTCTGTATAAATATCCATCATAGTATCCAAAGTTGATTTAGGCAATTTAGTATCCTTTTTCATGCTATTATTCGATGCTGATGTTGAAGATTCCCATGAACTATAAAGTGGAAATACTTTTAATCCAGTTTTCCATAATGGTTTCTTTTTTAATAACGCTGTACGACGAACTGTTGTTGTTGATGAAGTATCAGGTATAGTAGAACCACTTGATGATACAGATTGATTTGAGCCTTCATTATCGCTTGTTATTGTATCCATTAAAGGGTCATTAATTTCAAGCTGAGACATACCAGTTAGCAATAAATCATATAAATCATGTATTGAGATGATATTTGTATCTATACGCAATCCATTTGGTGTTAAAGATAAATTCCATCTAGAGTTTGCTGCATTTAATAAACCTTGCAATATCTTATTATCATCGCTTCCAAGTTCGGTAAGTTGTTTACTTGACATATCATTAGTTGCTTCACTATTTGTTGGTAGCATCATTTCATTATTATCCTGTTCCATTTTTGATTCTAATGATCGAATTTTTTGTTGTAAAAAGTCTACTGTTTCATTCATTTTTACAAGGCTGAATAGATCTACTTGTGTTGATGATCCAATATATGAACAAGATACTATATGGTGTTATTAAAAATAACGAAAATGGTATAAAAATAAGACTTTAAATTTGATATAATATATTTATAAGTATTTATCTCGTTACAATTTATTTACCCTTTGCTTGTTCACACCTTTTACAAATAGGATGAGAAAAATCGCACTTAACTTTACAATAAATAATGAATAAATAAATAAATAAATAAATAAATAAAATAGTACTGAATGATTAACCCTGTGATCTATATCATTTTCTTAAAGACTAAAACTAAAATATAATACCTTTTTTTGATCTGTAGAAAAAAGGAAAATGATTATGAAATTAGTGTCAGTCTTATTTACTATTTATAATAATGAAATGCAGATAAAAATACATATTAATTTATTCATACCTACAACGTTCACAAGCAAGTGTCATACGAATCTTTTTTGAACCAGATGTAGATAGATTTGACTTTTTATCATTTTTAGGGGACATAATATTATTTAAATAAATCCACTAAATGGACAACTGAGAGTTTTATGTATTTTATTGTATACTTTTTTTTTACAAAGAAATAATTTTATGACGATATATATATAATAAATAATAAACTATGTTTAAATAAATGAATGGGGGGATGAAATATATACAAAAAGATGATATGCTGAATGAATATTTTTTTTTAAAAGAAAAGAAAAAGAAAAAAAGAGAAAATTATAATTGTAAAATAAATTTTTAAAATAATGCGGAGGTTAAATTTTTGATTGATCAAAAATCATAAGATTACATTAATAAAAGTAATTTTTTGATGAAATTGCTCTTTATCTTGAGGAAACGAGGTATTTAATAAACCAGTTTTTTCTATAATATCCTCGTCCATTTCTTCTAAATCTTCATTATCTATACTTGATTGATAGTCATCATAATCATAATCATCATCTTCTTCTTCTTCATCATCGTCTTCATATTCTTGCTGATCTAATTCACCAAGGCAATCGTCTAACCACTGTTCTTCCTTTTCTTTTTCTTGTAAAGTTTTCTTCATCATGTTTGTTATCAATACATATTTACGAATAGGTAAATCGGTTGGTGTATCATAATATTGAGCAAGCTTAGCTTGTGATATTAAAAATAAATAATCCGTCATTGTAATATTATACTTTTCGTTTATCAATTTGTAGACTGTGTATAATTAATTTTTAAATAAGTAAAATAAAAGAAAGAAAGAAAGAAAGGAAAGGAAAAGAAAGGGTTATTTAAAACAAAAAAAAAATAAGAATTAAAAAAACAATAACAAAACGAAAATGCTTTTATCAAATAGTGACGATAAATGTGTTAGCAAGGGATTTGTTTATGAAAAATAAAATAAAAAGAGTGAGAAAAGTAAAAAAGAAAAGGAGAACACTGCGGATATAATACTGCGTCTAAAAAATATTAATATTTCCAAAAGATAAGTCTATGCAATTAATCACTGCGGATGAACAATTTTTTTTTATCTCATATTGACATTATATGATGTGTAATTGTACCATCATTAGAGTGTTATCAACCAATCACAATCAATCATGCAAACAAACAAGCCATGAGAAAAGATAGGCTAATGGTTTCCGGAACATTATTCTATTCACTCTTTTTATTTATTTATTTATTTATTTTAATACGTATTATTGTTATTACTTTGCCAATTATGTTAAAACTCGGGTAACTTCATGTTTACCATACTAAATCAATTTTGATAGGTACACGACTTATATAAAATACTACTATTATATCGAAACACATAGCAACCAACAATGGATTATACTATTTTGTTTAATTATGAGCATAGCAACCAATAGCAATAAAGCCAATAAAACCTTATATAATATTTTATTAATTGAAATTAAATATTTAGCCTTTACTAACTCTTTTTCATTTTTAACATTGAATGGTGTTTTCATGCAAAATATTTTGGTTTTTTTTGCCATTTCTTTCGCGTCGTTGATTTTTTCGCTTTTGGCTCAAAAACGTTTTCAATTTACTATTTGTGATGTTATAAAGATAAAAAAAAATTAAAAATTAAAAATGAGATAAATAAAACCAGCTTTTCTACCGTTTATATAACTCTATACATATTTATTATCATTATCCCACCTTATAAATGGTACTACCATATAAAATCGCTTGGAACCTTGTTTGACATAACTAACATTAGCATTTTGATGTGAATCGATCGCTTTAAAAGTAGGAAGTTCGTCTAACGGTATCCATGCAATTTGCTAAATAACAATAATGATGAAAAATTGGTGAATATATTTATATATATATATATAATATAAATACTAGACGATGGGACAAACTTACACTGATTTCCTTACGTGTCTGAGGTGTAAATTGGGTATCTTCAGGCACACCAATGATAATATATAAACGAATACGTTGTTCTTTCATTGTGATTTCAATATATTCATTCTTGCGTAATAAAGGTGCAATATTATATCCAGTTTCTTCTAATACCTATTTATTTAATTTTTTATTTTAAAAAAAGATCACTTAGTATTTATTAACCATATAATATCATTCATTTTATTAAACTCTTTTCTCTCTTTTTTCTTTCTTCACTTACTTCTCTTACAGCACAATTATCGTTTTCTTCATTTTGATTAATTTTACCCTTTGGAAACCCCCAACCAGCCTTAGAACTCCATCCTTTTACCAGTAAGCACTTATCCATCGTTGCGTTTAATATTATTGCTCCACATACAGGTACCCGAAGTCGGTATGTCATAAAATCAGTATATGCTTTATCATGTTCATGAGCCCACTGCGATAGTAAAGGGCATTGCTTGAATAGTATTTACGAATAAAATTTATGAATAAAAATAAGATAAAAGAGTGAAGTTAAGGATTAATATTTACATACCGCTGTGATTGTTGTTATTGTTGTTATTGTTGTTATTTAAAAAAAAAAAAAAAAAAAACATTTAATATCTATATTTTAAATAAATAGTAATTATAAATATAAATAATATATAAATATATATATAATAAAGATTAAAAAAGGATATTTTTAGATGAGAAGGTCTTGAGTTGAAAAGATGGTAAATCTGGTCGTATTTCCCGAATAAAATCTTCGTAAAACCAATGTGCTTGTTCTACTTGAAAACATATACGCTCTACTTTAACAAGTTCAACATCTGGTACATTAATGATAAATCGGCTTTTTATTGTGTCATATTGTTTATAGTATAAGGAGAGTGATAATATATATATATATATATATATATATATTTATATGGGTAATAATATGTAAAGTAAAAGAAGAAAAGAGGGTTGGTCGATAAGACTAATACAAAAAAATCTTTCTTTTTAAAAAAAAGCTTTTTATATAAATTTTGTTTACGTTGCTAAATCGTCTAATATATCTTCGAATGATAAACTTGCTAAAACTTTTACCGGATTCATTATAGATGATTATATAAAATATAAATTTAATAAAATAATAAAATAAACCTATATACTTTTATAAAAAAAAAAAGAGAGAAAAAAAGGGAGGGCAAAAAAAAATTTACATTTAAAATTTTCTTCCTCTGAAATTTAAACTCAAATCTCAAAAAAAAACATGGCTGTAACATCATATAATTTATCATGGTAATTAATTGCATTCTTTAGCTAAAACACATTTACTTTTCAAAAAAAAAGTCTTTTGTGGTTATCACTATTTTACTATTTTGTATTTATATTGATTTTATACCAAGGAAAAATATCTTTGTATCTTTTACTTGTTCATTATAAAAATGAGTCTATATATTGAAGATAATTATGCTATGTACTGATTTGTCACAATTTTAATTAATTTATAAACTAAGAATATAAATAAATATTTGACTTGAAATTTAGTTTTTAAATGAATTAGTAAATATTAAATACTATTCTATGACTATTAGCCCATATACAGAAAACGATCAGGATTTTACCTATTAATATTTGAAACTAATTGCCTTGTTATCTATTGAAACAAAGTACTTAGCATGTATATAATGCCATTAATTTAATTAATCAATATCCATAATAATATTATAAAATCTTGTCAACATATATATAATCTCAGTCTTATTGTTCTATCAAACTGATACAATTTCAATTCAATTGATTTATCGGCTATGGGTGTGAGTGTATAGCCATAAAATGCCTGATATACGTATATTTATTGAAATTATTTAACCTATTCCCAGACTATAATTTTTAAAATAATATTCTTAAAAAGGAAATATAGAAAAAATGAAAACTCCGGCTTTTTTTAACTAGTTTTTTTGGACCAGGAACTTTTTAACTTTCTTTTTATTATTTTTTTATTTGACAGCTTACATATATTCAAAATGTATGTATATATTAGACGATTAGCTTTTCAAGGAATTAGAAATTTTTCTACTAAAAGTAAAGTTATTATTTATTATATATTTATGATTTTATATTTAAATAATTAATAATTATTCTTATTTTATTTATTTTTTATTTTTATTTATTATTTATTTATTTATTTATTTATTATTTAGCTTCAATCCTTCCAAACACACGTATTGTACCAACGCTTGAAAAGAAACTTGATCAATTAATTGAACGACATGATTCTATACTTAATCAATTAAGTAACAATCAGCTCAATCCTTCAGAAATGGCAACAGCATCTAAAACACTTTCAGATTTAGCCACAACCAAAAGTTTGTATGACGATTGGAAAAAGACAACCAATGATCTAAATGATTTGCATGATCTATTATCTACTCAAGATCAAGAAGAAGATATGTTGGAACTTGCAAAAGAAGAATTTGATGATATAATGGCTCGTATTAATGCTATTGAAAAAGACTTGATTGCTGAGCTAGCTCCTAAAGATGCTGCCGATGATGCTAGTGCTATTCTTGAAATTAGAGCTGGTACAGGCGGTGATGAAGCTTCGCTTTTTTCCAACGATGTAGCTCGTATGTATGAAAGATTCTCTCAATTACAAAAATGGAAATGGGAAATATTATCGAAATCGGAAGATGTTGCCGGAAAGGGATTAAAAGTATTTGTTATATTTTTATTTTTAATACAACATATCCATGATAGCTAATTACAAGAAAAGTAATATTTATATTTAACTGATTTATCTATATTTTTACTATTATTTTATTTTATTTTATTTTATAGGATATTACGGTTAATATCTCTGGGAGAAATGTGTTTGGTACATTAAAATATGAATCTGGTGTTCATCGGTAATAGTAGCTTTTTAGCATCAAAAAAGTTATATACAGCATATTCATTTTTATTGTAGTCATAGCTAATCCATTTTTATAATATTTATAATATATACATTTCCATATAATATTAATAGAGTACAACGAGTGCCAGCTACTGAATCACAAGGTCGAATCCACACATCTACTATTACCGTTGCTATGCTACCTCAACCAACTGAAGTAAGCTATTATTTTACTTTTTATTTTTATTTATTTAGTGAAATGAAAAATATTTAGCATTAATTCACGACTCAAACATTATGTCTGATACTATTTATTATTATTATAACTAGGTGGATATACAAATTAAAGAATCTGATCTTAAAATTGATCTCTATCGAGCATCTGGTGCTGGTGGGCAACATGTAAATACAACTGATAGTGCTGTTAGAATGACACATATACCAACTGGGGTGGTTGTAGCTATGCAGGATGAAAGATCTCAACACAAAGTAATATAAAATATGATGTGATATATATATATATATATATATATATATATATAAATGTACATCACTCATTAACTATTTTTTAAATGCTATTAATTTTTATAAATAATTAGAATAAAGCCAAGGCATTAAAGGTTATACGTGCAAAAGTTTATGAATTAGAACGTGAAAAAACGCAATCAGCTAGGCGAGATTCTAGAAATAAACAAATAGGCACAGGCGATCGATCCGAAAAAATTAGAACATATAACTTTCCTCAGGTAAACAAGTATACATCTATATTATGTATTTCAAGTGTTTATTTTTAACTCTCTTATTATCATTATTCTTTTTGTTCTTTTAATTTAGAACCGAGTAACAGATCATAGAATCAACTTAACACTGTACGAATTGGAACAAATTTTATCTGGTGAAGGATTAATGAATGTTATTGAACCATTAAAAGAATATAGTTTAGCACAATCACTTTTAGAAGATTAATATCATTTTAAGAGCATGTATATATTTGAAATAAAAATAAAAAGCGGACTTTAAATAGGATGTTGCATGATGGATCAAACGAGAGTTAGAGTTGTTATTTTCAACCATAAGAACGTTAATAATATAGAACAAGCTTTTAAAAATAAGATAAAATGAAATAAAAAGGGATAAAGGAGAAGATAACAATTATCTAAAACAATTTACCAATGTTAATGCATTGATGAAATAAAATAAAATTGCATGAAACTATTAGCTGACCATAGTATAATGTTTATATACATGGATGTATTTAGTATAAAAATATGCGCCTTTAGGTTTTTACATATTATAAACTTTTTTTTTATTTAATTATATACTTGTATATATAGTGTTATTTTATTAATAATTATTAAAGTATTTAATTATTATAGTTCATTCTTATTAATCATCATTTATAAAATCAAATAGGGTCATCAAATAACAATTTATAATGAATTAATTTGATTTTTTAATATTCTTTGAAGTAAAACAAATGAACTTAAATTTTTATTTTGGTAGATTTAAACCCCGGATTTTTTCATATGAAATTCTATTATTTATTTTCCTTTCTTTTTTCAATTTCGATCTTTTTTCTTTTCAATTCTTTTTTTATGTTTTTATTACTTCACTATACGTTTCATAACTAAAGTAATTTTTTTTAAAAATATTAATAAATCATAAAGTAGTGTATACATATATAATTCTTTTTTGTTTTAATATATTTTTAATACAGTATTTATTTCTTTTATTAAAAAGCTTACTCTCTCTCCTTTATATATATATATATATATATATATATATATATATATAACCATAGTTTATCATAGCCATTTACTTATATTTTGTATTGGAATTGCATTCTTTTATACTTTAGAATAACTAAAATAATACCATTATGGAAACTCATTTTGACGAAGGTTTTGCTTCTTCGTCATCAATAGAAGATGCCCAAACGAAGGATATTATAAGGCGACGACGTGCACAATCCTTGCATAGAAAAAAACCAACCTTGTCAACTTCGCAGTTTTCAACTAATTTCGTACAAACATTTCCTGTTGATACATTAAAAATGGCACCTATTGAACGTATTTTATGGCTAGTCTCTTTTTTATGGTCTATTTATCAGCTTACAAAAGTATCAGAAATATCTTTAGATAATAAGGCTTTATTAGGTAAGATTTTTTTTCCCTTCTCTAAAATAAAATCAGAATAGGCAAAAGGAGGTTTATATATAAGTTTTAAGGATGAATGGAATTTAATATTATATTATATTATATTATATATATCTGTAGTATGGACAATCATTTTAATAACTGGATTAAGCACGTGTCATACTTTTTCTCGTACCAGAAAATCAAAAAGTAATACAGTCTCCGAAAAATCATCAACAGATTCATCAGACGATTCTTCTACTATATCACCAACATCCTCAACATCAATGAAATTAGAAGATAATACGATATCACCTAACAACAATATCACTACGCAACGAAAGATTAGAATTGAGGATACATCATCTGCCATTTTTCCTACTAACCGGATTTTCGGTGCTAGCCGTGCTGCGTTTAGGTAAATACTAATAGGAATATATATACAAGTAATAAGAGGTTTGGAATTATGTACATTATGAGAAAGGTAATTAAATTAATATATTATACTTATGAAAATTGAATTAGGGCTGATGCAGATGATGGATTACTTTGTGGAGTGTTACTTATGCCAATGGTTGGATGCGCTCAATTAATTAATACAATAACTAAATATAATAAAGACCCATTACAAATTGGTAATAATTAGTAGTGTTGATAAAAGCGAAGCTTGTAAATTGAAAAAAATTAATCATGGAGGAAGTTAATGAGATGCTAACGATTTTTTTTTTCTTTTATTATTAATACTGGATTAGAATTAACTCAGGCAAAGCTAGAATTAATTTTATTGATGAGCTTAATCTTTATTATTTTGGTTACAGTAAGCAACTTTTCACAGCCTGTTAAACGCATCATACGTAAACGTGGATTATTTGTGTCAAGTATACTTGTTTCTGGAATTTTTACGTTTTTAATAACACGACTCACTTACTTAACACCAACTCTTGGAAAAACCCCAATTATTATAACGTTTATATCTGTCACCACTTTTCAATGGTCATTGTATTTATGCGTTGTAGCACTTAAAAGATGCTTTACTTTGGGTGAAATGTGTGTTATTTCTGAAAGCACAGCAGTAGTGATCCATAAAGCGTTGGAATTAATATTTGCAACAGTAAGTCATCAACTATAAAAAAATAAGAAATCAAAAAAGGAAAGAGTGAAGGAAATATGATATAGAAATGAGTAAATAAAAAATGAGTTATACAATATTTAGTAAACCAACCTCTTATTTAGTTCTTTAGTAATAAAGTACCAAATTATATTAATGTAGAAGGAGTAGACGATATCACTGTATTAATACTCTCTGTTGTTATTGGAATCATTTTTATTGGAATTGTGTCTTATCCTTTACTTCGACGGTCTCGTTTACTTGCTCAAAAGCCATATTGGAGAACTTCAACATCGACAGATACTATTTCTGATATACAGCGCCGTAAAATTATTTTTTCAGTTTCTTTCTACTGTTTAACTGGAGCCATCATTATGTTTATGATCAGCCCATTATGCCATGTTATGCTAAAAAAGAATCCATTTTTTTGGTAATGATTAAAAGATGATAAATAATTATATATAAACCTATTTGCTTTTTATTTATATTTTACTAATATCAATTATGTTTTTTACTTAATTCTTTATTTTTTTAAAATATAGGGTTCTTGACTTTTTATTCTCTTCACCAATAAGATTATTTTTATGTATGTACTGGGCAGTTGCGATAGGTATTACAGTTATCATATGGGTTTTGATGTTAGATATACCAATGAATGATGAACAACAGCAACAAGCTTTCTTTAATACACCAAGTCATATTAAAACAAAAAAATTAACGAATGCATTAAATAAAAGACGAAAACTATTTCATGGATTGGCTGTGGTAATGTTTGTACCAGGTGTATTATTTGCTGTAAGTGATAAATGCTCATACATATATACATATTAAAATAATACAATAAATCACAGTGTATATCACAAAATCATGCAAAAAAAAATAAAAAATAAAATAAAACCTATTAAACATCCTAATTTATTTTATTTTATTTTATTTTATTTAAACAGAGATCATTCCTTCAACTTGCTTTTGGCGTTGCTTTAGGTGCATTCATTTATTTGGAATATTTACGTTATTTTGCTTTATGGCCCTATGGAAAAAATTTGCATACCTTTTTAACAGAATTTATCGATAATCGTGACCTTGGCCCTGTTATTCTTAGTCATATTTATTTATTAGTTGGCTGTGCTGTACCTGTTTGGTTAGGAAGGTAATCTATATGATTAAATTCATTAATTAATTATTTAAAAGGATTGAAGTTATAATAAGTATTCATTTTTTCTATTATATTTATTATTGCTGATTATAAAATAAATAGTTCAAATACACTTGCCAGTCTTACAGGGATTTTAGCACTGGGCTTTGGTGATTCGGCGGTAATCATTATTACTTTTTTTCTTCTTTTACTATTATTATAATATACTAATTCTATATAATTTTTTTGTTTTTTATATAATGTTTATGTAGGCATCACTTGTTGGAAAAAAATTTGGAAAGTATAAGTGGCCTGGAACCAAAAAAACAGTGGAAGGAACATTAGCATTTATAATAACAGTATTTATTGGTTCAATCATCATCATGTATTGTTCATCTGTACTAAGGGTAAACGATGTTGTGACGTTTATAGCGTCGGCTGGCCGACGAGAATGGTTAAGATACTTTTATGTTGTAACAATGACTGGTAAGTAAAGCAATGATCAATAGCGTTTTTTTTTGTAAAAAAAAAAATATCAGGTATATATGAATATCAACATATTTTTTACTTTTTTATAGGACTTTTGGAAGCCTTTTCATCACAAAATGATAATATCATTATACCATTTTATATGTATGCACTTGTTGTTTTATGTCAAGATTCTAATTAACTTTTAATCATATTAATTATTACACCTTTTAATATTTTTTTGCATCCAATTTTATATAATAAATACCTCACATGACTATTAAACTCACATGAAATTCTTTGACTAAAAAATGCTTTTTTTATAAATTTAATTAAAGTTTATTCCTCTTCTACCTACAATTATTATGCACACTTATACCAATTGTTATTATTATTCATTAATATTAAAATACAATAGAAAAATAGCACTTTAAATAAAAATTTTTATATAAAACTTAAATAAAGACTGAATATATATATATATATATTATTTTAAACCAAATATATTTAAATAGAGCATATACTAAATTTAACTCATTATAAGTCCAAACATTTATATAGGATAGCAAAAAGGTGTACAAAAATTTATGGCTCCGGGCATTTAATTTTTTTAAACGGGTGATCATTTTTTTTCCGTTTATTCTCTTTCTTTCTCCTCTATTCATTTTTAATTATAAATTTATTTTATTCTTTTTATAATATTAATATATGTATAAATACATACTTATATACTTTTAAATATATTTTTTATTTTATACCTTGTAATAAATTTATTAATTAAATCTGGATGCAATCACATCACTATAATGAATTGGATCATTGGAGAAACACTTCGCAACGACCACAACCCTCAAGATCTCTAAACAGGTCACCCGTTCCTTCTTCGTCACACCACTCTTCCCAACCTATAACGGCAACAAACATTGAAAGTGTTTCGTCACCTTCAGATCCTAATCTAAAATCTACTTTCATTGATAGAAATGGAGGTTGGTTGGAATCTAATCCAATACAGCTATCACCTTCTCAATCTTCAACCTCTAATCCACCACCTATACCTAAATATAATGATAACATTGGTATGTTTTAATAAATAGTTATATTTCATAAACATATTTATGTATACATTACGAATATATAAACTAGTAATTTTATTTTCTAACAATATTTTCCCCCTTCTCTTCTTTTTCTTTTTTATTCTCTTTTCTTTATATAGATTCTACCAAAGGGGATGTATTAAATGCTATATCAAATGAAGATATTCTTAAACTTACAAAATTAACAAACGAGTTACCTGATATATCAAGAAAAAATAACCTAATACAAAAAGAATATAGACGTCAGCTACCAAATTCATGTAATGAATAACAATAACATATAAATATATATATATATATATTTTAAAAAAACACATTAAAAATAGTAAAACCAAATTAGTATTTTTATGATCTAATATTTTATATATATGTTTATCATTTTGAAATAATAGTTGCGGAGAATGATATTAGATCAGCTTTGGATCATACTCTTGAATCTCAGTCAATAAATTCCAATGATTCACGAATCAGCGATAGTGGACTTGCAGAATTATTAAACCAAGATTTTATGAAACCAACACCGTCAAACACTGAATATTCGAGATTAACTAATACACCATCATATAATCCATCCTCTATATCACTTGAAACAGAAGATAGTCAATATTCAATACAGAGTAATAGCAACAATTATAATAACCATAATAATAATATAAACCAAGCTGAAAAAATATTACAAAAATCAAACAGTAGACTTTACCATCCATTATCTATCACTACTATACCACAACAAAATAATAACAATAATTATGATTTTAACAATAATAACACAATAGAATCGCCACCTCTTACTTCCAATTCTGATAAGAGACGTTCATGGTATAAATCATTAATAAAACGTGATAAAAAAAAGAAATCTAAATCAAGTGTCAACATCGCAGGGCTAAATAATAATGACAATGATGACGAAAATTGTGATGATTATAATACAAGAGCTGCTAGTATGGATTCCTATAATAGATATAATATTGATGATTCTTCCCAACTTCCTTCTGATATTCAAATAACTACATCTTCATCAACACCAAAAAAGTTCCTTTCTAACCCTATGTCCATTAAAAAACATTTACGAATAGGCTCAACACATCGACGATCAACTTCGGTTTTAGCTAATACTGTACCATATAACAACATAACAAATAATAATAGCAATAATAATAACAGTAATAGTAATAAAAATAAATATATCAACAATAATACTATCCATCAAAGATCTGAAAGATATGGAATTGAACAAATTAATAATAAAGCAACAGATTATAATGATAATGAACTTCAATCACAACTTCATGGAAGACGCCATTCTTTTGATAACTTTAGAGAACTTAACCTACAAAAAGAAACCCCCAAATTGCCAAACCTTGATACAGAAAATGATAATATAAATGATAATAATTATGAAGAAAATAAATTAAAAAGCCAATCTAATATTATTCCAAGCTCAACTGATATCAACAATGATACGAATATTTTTATACGCTCACGTAACATATCTAATAATACCATTCCTAATATCAACTCTCATATCGACCATCTCAACTCTGATACAAATATGAGTGCCATTCACACTAAAACCACTGTTCCTTTATTAACTAATACAAATGAATTTACAGTTTCACCTGAAATTATGACTTCGCCTCACACCATTCATACTATGAACTCCTCAGATATACATTTTGCTACTAAATTAAATCCAGATGAAAATAAATCTCTGAATATACATAGCCCTTTGCACTTACATCAGTACGACCATTTAGATAAAGAGCATCAGGGTACATTTAATAATAATAGTAATAATAATAATAATACAACTCAATTGAATACGCAGAATCAAACACAGGAACTCTCGCCTTCACAACAATCACAGAGTAATTTTAGTGATAAAGAAATAGATGATGATGATGATAATTTTCAAATTATTTCTGGGCCAAAACTAAATCAGCACAATGTACCTATAGAACAACAGCAACAACAACAACAGAAACGATTACAGAAAACACCAATAAAAGTTTTATATTTTGATTATCAATCATTACCACGAGATGATAAAAACGGATATCCAACTAATGTGAAAGGGTTCATCAAATCATTGGTTGATAATAACTATGGCACGATTACTGAACGTAGAATTAAATATAATTGGAACATTGATAAAATCGACAGTAGATATAACGATGAAGATGAAGATATTGTTGTTGATAGAAAGGAAGAAGATGAAGAAGAAAATGTTAGCCATCATATCTTAACTGAAAAGGACGATAAATATGAAAATAATAATGACTTAGACGATGGTGATGTTGAAACTAGTAGTGATGACTCTTCTTCATTAGACGCTTCAAATGTAATTATTGGTGATATTTGTACTGTATTAAGTAAAGATTTCCAGAATATTAAATCAAGAAAACGTGAAATAGGTAAATATTGAAGAAAAAAAAGTTGAAAAGAATGATTATATATATATTAATTACTACTATTAATATCATTATTATTTATCAACTTATTTATTTATCTAATTAATAGCTGAAATACATTTATCCCAAGAAGATGATGTTGGTTTTACTAAGCTTATACAATTACCAGACGAAGTCAATCACGAAAAAGGTAAAATTATTAATTAATTAAATAATATATAATATATGAAAACAATTTCATATTGTTGAACTTAATTTAAATCAAATATCAATATTTATAATAACCATAGGACGACTTTTAAATCTATATGTATCATTTTTTGGACCAAATAACGATAATGATGAACTGTAAGTGGAACTTTCCTTTTCTTTCATTTTTTTTTAAAAAAAATGACAAAAGTAAATCGGATAGTTATTCATATACTATAATATATGTAATATTTAATATAGATCTATACAAAATGATACAGCAAAAAACTTATGTAAAATAGTAAATGATAAACTTGAATCACTTGATCCTTTTATCGATGAAGCAAAAGTAAGCAGCAAGTTATAAACAAAAAATATTAAAGTGTGAGTGTATTATGTTTATATATACTAACTTAGATTTATTTTTCTTTCTTTTGATTAAAAAAATAATATAAAAAAATTACAAATAGACATTTTTAGCAGATCGTGCACAACAATACCATACCTTTATTCCAGTAGACGACCCAAATAACAATGTAATAAACAGAAGAGGCTCTTTAGTAAACTCGGAGCATGAAGACCATACAATTATTGATGGCCAATTAATATCACCTCGTAAAAATTCACTAAGCACAAATAGTAGTGGTGGTGGTAGCAGCATACCTACTTCAGATGGAATAACTATTAATAAAAAAGTAAGCATCTCTATACCCGAAGTTATGATGACGCCTTTACCTACAACTTCATCGTCATTACTTCTACAAAACCCAGTAAAAAATCAACAAGATAACCCACCACCCTTATTACATTCAAATTCATCTTCTTTATGGAGTAATTTTCCGTATAAAGAATACAATGCCTATGAATATCGACAAGAACAATTAAATGATGCTGTATTGGATTTACAACGTGGTATAGATGAATTTAAAAGGTCATTACAAGATACTGAAAGAATGGTTCGTGCTGTACAAATTGATATGAATGATACCAAAGTTAAAATGGATACCTATCTTAAGGATGTACCTGAAACTCATTATTCTGAAGTATGTCAATTTGAAATTCCAAAAAAAAAAAAAAAAAAAGTCATAATAATAGTAAAAATAATTTATATTTATATTTCTCTTTTGTTTCTTTTTTTTATTTTTATCTAATAGCTAAAACGATTAGAAGTGAGCATAGAATCAATCTTGGCAAATCGAGCTAAAAGTCGTAGCATGGAACTATTTTACTTATTATTGACATTTTTGTTAACTTGTAAGAAAAAAAATACAATATATTATATATAAAGATTCATTTAATAATCGATTATATTATTATTATTATTATTATTTATTTATTTATTTATTTATTTTTTAAATAGGTTTTGCATTTTTATTATGGGCTGTCATCTGTGCATTTAAAATAGGACAAACAGCCATTTCATTCCCTAAAAAGATGATCATTTCATTTAATGAATATATGGAAGAACGTAATAAGATTGTTAAACAAGCTGGTATGCGATCAGTAGCCAAAGGTGTTGATAGACCGCGTTCCTACTCATCAGATTCTTTAAATTCTTTCAAATATTCTCCAAACGAAATATTAAGGCCATCCCACTCCTCATCTACAAGTAACTTTAGCCGTCGACCATCAAGAGTTGTACCTTAATTTTTAATTATTTTATAATGACTACTATTGTTATTTTTTAGTTTATTATTACATGTATAATATTTAATTACAATACCTATTCTTTACTCTTATATTTATTTAAACTTAATATTTATTATTCCAATAATTATCATTGACATTAAATTAATATATATATATATTTATTTGATTTTCTATGCTTTTAACTGGAATATATTACAAATATAATCTACGTACTTCTTTTTTGTTGCCACACTTCTATAATTTTTGGTATAATAATATATTAGCTCGTCTCTAATTTTTTTTAAAAAAAGATACCAAGAATAATAGATGAACCAAAAATCATAAAAGACTAATTAGAAATTATAAAGACCAAGCAAGAATATTAAAAAGAATTAACTAGATATCAAATAGAGAATAATCAAAAGTCATAGAGGACTATCACCAGAAAAAAATATTAAAAAACAAACACCAATAATTATAAAAATAACCGAGAAGAATCACAAAAGATAACTTTCAGAAATTATAATAGATCAACCAAAAATAATATACAAACTTATTTCGGTAATTCCAATAAAATATATTTATAACTTATTTTCAGTAAATAATATATATGTATGTCAAAAATAAATACGTAACTACAAAAAAAATTCACTAGAAAGAGCATAATAACTATAAAATCAAATAAATCTAATTTATCATTTCAAAAATATATATATATATAAATCAGCTAATTACACTACAATATACTCATGCATTCATATAAAATAATAGTAGCAATAATAGCTGCCATAAAAAATGACTTTCTGTATAAAAAGCATAATTAACTTGAAAAAAAAAAAAAAAAAGCAAAAGGGAGCGCAAAAAATATCTTTTTTGAATTTTCTATTGAAAAAAAAAAATAAAACTATTCAATTTTTTCTTTTCACTTCTTGATTTATTTAGCTCCTTATTTAATAATAGTTTTGTCATTTTATTTAAGCTGCTAGTTTTATAATGAAGTATATAAATTTAGACAAAAAAAAAAAAAAATAACGCGAAAGCATAGGGTGATATTCAATTTCCGGCCGTTTTTTTTAATAGTCTTGCTAAATTTATCATTTTTTACTTCTCTTTCTTTTTTTAAAAATAAAATAAATACGCACCTTTTAAATCTTACCAATATATACCTTATAAATTAATCTTATAGAATGGCTGATGAAGGAGCTTCCAACAGTAAGTTTTGATAAAAAAAAAAAATATAATAATAATAATAATAATAATAATAATAATAATTATAAAAGGGATGAAGTAGTAACATGTAGAAAAAAAAGGGCGAAGCAATATAATAAAAGCACAACTATTATTTCATTGTCTTAATTAATATTATATTACTTCTTTTTATTTAGACGAACGTTTATTAGCTGCTTGCAGAAACGATCAAGAAGAAGTTTTAGAAGAAATTTTAGAAAGTGAAAACTACGATATTCATTTTACTGATGGTGCCGGAAATACTGCTGCTCATCTTGCGTAAGTAAATATATATATATATATATAAATAGTACTAATAATAATTAGAAAAATAAAAGGATAAGAATATAACAATAATAAGAATAATAAGAATAGGAATACCATTGAATAATAATTTCAATGTGAAAGAATAAAACTCAAAAAACCATTTATTTAATTTTTATATAACTATGAACTAAATATATATAGAGCTAAATATGGATCTTTGGGGTGTCTCGAATATTTAGTTAATTTAGACGATATTGATTTAAATATAAAAAACCTTTTAGAAGGAAATACTCCATTACATTATGCAGTTGAATATCAAAATAAAGATGAAGAACTTTCTTATTCTATGGTTGATATTTTATTGCAAGGCGGCTCGGATGTCAAGTAAGCTATATATGCTATACCTATATATATAAGTATACATTATAGAAAAACAAGTAATGGCATGGGAAGATGAACTGACTATTTTATTTTATTTTACCTCCTTTATGGGTTATTATTATAGGATTGAAAATCGTAATAAAATGACACCTGCTATGTTAGTCAACCCTAATAATGATGAACTTAAAAAATTATTAACTCAAGCTAGTGCAGCCTATGAAGTGGTAAATATTATCAAAAAAAAAAAAAACAGTTAACCAATATATATGTAAATAGGAACATATTTATATTTAGTGATTATATGTATATATTGTATATTTTTATAATTAATAGGATGATGCGGATATTGCTAACGATGATGAATACGGATCTGATGATGATCAACCTAGCGATTAATTTAGAAAGTTTTTATATATAAATACTTATATTCACTTGGATGATATTTTTGGAATAAACTATACATTGACACGGATGGGTTATATATATTTAATATATCTGGTATATTTTTTTCAGTTTTTTCGGCCATTTTTATTAATACCATTTTTTTACAGGATATATATATATATTAATATTAAAAGAAGGAAAAAAAGATAGGTGGACAATATATATTAAAAAGAAACAAAAAAAAGTGGGGAAAGCTTTTTTTTTTAAATCCAATCAAATAGTATCACATCCTATCCTCACCTATATTCGAAGTTTACAACTTTATACCATGTGTTCTTACCACTACCTGATTTGGAGTTAAAATAATAAATAAAACATTGGTTCTGATTTGCTTTTTTTACTATATTATTAATTATACGTATTTTTCGTTCTATCCTGGTTCTTTTTTTACTTTAATGAGTAAAAATATTGATTTAAAGAAAAAATGAAGATAAAAAAAGACTCGGGTAAAAGAAAACAAATCCACTTTTTCTTTCTTTTTTTTCTTTCTTTCTCTACCCATGTAGCCTTTATTTTAAAACTAAATTAATTATAATACTTTATAATAAAACGCTAATAAATAAATATATGTAATATTTATAAATAAATATAGTTATTTTTATTTTTTTTTCAAAAAATAAAAGATGTTTGATCAATAAAATTACCCACCTCATTCTCTATTACTTTTTTAAAGTATACGCGGACTATAAAACCGAAAGAGCAAGAGATGAAACTTTATATTCTATCTCCTCCCCCCAAAAAACAATTTTAAAGTCAACTATAAATTCTCACTAACTCCCCCTAAAAAAAAGGTAGGATAACCAAAGGCAGGAAAGTAAAAAGTCAAAAGAGTATTTAAGGTACGCTTAAAGAAGTAGAAAAAATAAAGAAGTATTTTACTATGGATCAAGAAATGTCTACTTTTTGCATAAAACTATGCTTTTTTCTATGCTTTTTTATCATTTTCTCATCCCCTTTACTTCGGAAAAATGAAATAAGATAGTATTCTCGTCGGAAAAAGTAGTAATGACCCATTTTTTTTTGTCAAATGCTGAGATGAAGCCCTTTGCTATCCTCAGACCAGTAGAAAAAAAAAAAAAAATAACAACAATATATAAAATTATATTATATATTGAACTATTAATGAAAAGTATTTTTTTTTTATATTCCACATGACGTATAAGGAATCGTTTTATATAAAAAGGAGTTTCTTTTTTTCTTTTAATAATTCTTCTTTCTTTCTCTTTCTTTTTCTTTTTCTTTATCCATATATAAAAAAAAATCAAACTTGCACTAACTTTTTTATACCCTATTTAGCTTAAATATAAATTTGTACCTCATCAATCACTCTATACACTCTTAATCTATTATTTATTAATTATTTACAAATTACCACTCTATATTATTTTCATATTTTATTTTATATTATTTTTATAAACAATGGCAATTCATCAATCAAGTCATAATGCTTTTATTCAAGATGACATCCTACCTCAACCCGTCATGCTTTCACGCTCTGATGCTATTTTACCTTTTTCTAATTTAAGTCCTCCCTCCTCTGTTGCTTCTGATGAATTAGACACTCCTAAGAAACAAGAAAAAAGAAAGTGGGATAGTACCTTTGACCATTACTCTATGTCAAATATTCAAAAAATATCAAAACAAGGTAAGTTCATTTTTAAAGTATTAATATAAAAGCGAATAAATATACATAAGACCGTTCTTTTTTAATCACTTCTCTTTTCTTTCTTACTCACTTTATATAAATATATTATTATTATTATTATTATTAATTTATAGATCAACTTATGGATGATTCTAGTCAAGGTAAGTTTATTGTTATTACTATTTTTATTGATACGTGAATAATAAGAATAAAAGAGATTATTAGAATAATGATGGTTATAACTTACTAATATATACTTTTATATTTTTATTTCTTTGTGATCATTTTTTATAGAAAGCGAAGATGAACATTCTATTTCAAGTACTAAAAAACCTGGTCGTAAACCATTAGCTGATGAAGAATTTTCTGATGTAAGTTTAAACAGTATAGTAACCTTTTTTTTAAAAAAAAAAAAAATGAATAGAAAAGTAATATAATGGTTATTAAAGATATATATACTCTATTTTTTTTTAAAAAAAAATAGGATGATGATCCTAAAGTAAAACGAAAAGCACAAAACCGTGCAGCTCAACGTGCCTTTCGCGAAAGAAAGGAACGTTATGTAAAAGAATTAGAAGGGAAATTAAAAATGGTTCAAGATGCTCATACCTTGGCTACTAATCAATTATATCAAGAAAATCAACACTTGAAATCTATTATCTATCGTTTAGAAGCTGAAAACATGACTTTAAAAAGCATTCATATTCAACAAGGTACATTATCTGGTAAACCTTTACATGAATGGGTTGATTTTTTATTTCAACAACAACAACAACAACAGTCACCTTCATCCTCAACTTCTATTCAACAGCAATATCCTTTTTCTATATTGAATTCATCTACTCCTTCTTCTATGATGGTTGGTCCATTACCTACGCTTCATGATAATTTATTAGGCCACTCTTTATTTTCTTCTTTGTCTTCTTTGGCCAATCCTCATTTGTCTTTTTCTTCTTCTTCTTCTCCCAATATTATCCAACAACAGCATTCTAACGAAAATGATAACAGTAATAGTCATTCCAATTCAACTATAATGAATCAAAATAACCCATGTTTAAAAAAATCATCATCATCATCAACAACAACCACACAACATAAAGTAGAATATACTTTTTCTATTAGTACACCAGATACTTTAAGATCACGTCAAAAAAATTCAAAATCATCATCATCACCATCATCTTCATCTTCCAATTCTTCTACTTCTAATTTAAATTCCAAACCACCACAATCACCTGTAGAATTAGTTCGATTATATCCTAATGAACCTACAGCTACTACTAACAATCCACCTATTCATTTAAAAAATAATGATCATGAATCACCTAAATCTCCTACACCATCTATATCAAGCCATTCATCAGCATCTTCTATTATTTCTACACCCATTACCATGGCTTGTCAAACATTCTGTGATAAATTACAAGAAGTATGCTCTAATTCCTTTGATCATTTATTATCAGAGCCATTATTTGATCTTGCTACTGGTAGCTTAAATGAATCCATTTTAATAACGAATGATCATGATGTTAATAATAATAATAATAATAATAGTAAAAACGATAATGAGAATGACATGGATATATCATCTTCTTCATCCACAGCATTATCATCATCCTCTGAGAAAAAATATTTATCAAGTCAAGAAATATGGAATAAATTAAGTCAACATTCTCAATTTCGTCAATATTCCATTGATCAATTATTAAAAATGGTAAAATCTTTAGCAAAATGTACTCCAATGGGTCCAGTTTTAACTGAACAAGATATTCATTTCATTATGGATAAAATGAACCAAGGCATTCTTTAAATATCATCTTATTTCATTTAATTTTATACATTATTATTCTTATTATAATTCTCTAATACTTTTATGCATCATCCATTATATTTTTTTTAAAAAAAAATAATTCAACTTGTTTATATTTTATTTTTTATCCCATTATGTTTTATTTTTTGTTTATTATGTTATTTTTTTCTTATTTTTTTTATTACATATGAATACACTCCATACTTTATATTTTATGCTATCACATTTTTTTTTAAAAAAAAATTATATATTTATATATAAACCTCCAAACTTGTATAAATAAAAATATCGTTTATTTAAAAAAGAAAAAAAAAATTATGCTTTTTCAATGTTGATCTTTTCCCTTTTATTTCTACCTTTTTTTTTTTTATTGTTTATTGTTATAATACCTACGTTATTGTCCTTTTACCTTTGGTCTTTTTTTTTTTTTTTCTTACTAAACTATCTTGAAAACGCAAATATAATCGGAGAAGAATTAAAGTTTAACCTAAGACGAAAAAACAAGATGAAGTGTAACGTAGGGGCAGGATAGTAAACCGACTCTTTCATTTTGATAGGATACAATTTTTTTTTGGAAGAAAAATTAAATTATTTATGTACTTATAAAATCATCTTGTGAGTAAAGTTTCCTTTTTGGTTTGGTATTTATATATACATATATAATTTTGGTGTGCTTCTAAAAAAACTTTTAACCCCCACTGGATTCCCGCTTATCGTTCTATAATAGATATATATAAAATGAAAATAAATAAATAAATAAATAAAAAACAGGATAAGATAAGTAAAACGGTTATCATATTTCATTCATTCTAATTCTAATTATTAATATATATATATATATGATTACATTAAAATAAAGATTAGAAAAAGAGTAACAAATGATTACAGCATAATTTTTTTTATCATTAATAGAAAACTTATTATCTTTATTAAATTATATATATATATATATATATTTATATATATATATATATGTATAAATTTATACATATATTAAATAATATCCATTTACAAATATTTCGTAACAAGTTTTTTTTTTTTTGAATGGAGTTAAAAAAATTTTTCTCGATCTTTTATTATTTAGGTTATAATTGCTTCGATTTGTTATTATTATTATTAGAAATTTTTGGATACTTACATAAGTTCTTGTCATCCAATTGTAGCCATATACTGTCAACCAAATCGATATAATAAGTTGAAACATTTATCCATGATACTATATATATATATATATAATTGACTGCTGGAATCCTTCAATAATGAATATATATATTAATAATGTCAAATTGAATTTAATACTTGATTGTATGCATATGTATATTGAAAATAGCTAAATCGATAAATATATGGTATAAAGAATAAAGTTGAATCAAGTTTTTTAGTTGATTCTCGGATTTAAGCGGGTATAGCTGTTTAGTCTGACCTAAAAAACCATTTTTATTCCCACACTCTACTCAGCCTTTTGTAATAGGTTGATTTTTTGAATATGTTTTGTCAAATAAAATAGGACTAGCCCACATTCTTTGCATGAAATCCATAATTGATTTTTGGTTTTTAATTGTAAATTGTCGATAATTTATCTATTTCGTCTGATGTGCATATGTTGTTTAGATTTTTAATAACCTTTCTATATGGTATAAAAATTATCGTCAAAAATACTATATCATTTTTTGTATTCAAAAGATGCACAGCTGAGTTGGTTATATAAAAACATGGATGTAATTATTGTTGTGATAAGTTAAATGAATTAAGACATAGGTAGATATTCTAAATTATTATACCAATGGGCTTTACTTATTTTGATATAAATATATGATTTACTCTAAGGTAATTTTTTTGAAATAATTACAACATAGACACTTTTTTTATATTCTTGATTTAGATTAAAAATATAATAAGGAATAAGGAATATAAATGAATACATCTATGATCTAATAAGATATAACTTTTTTTTTTATTTTTTTTTTAATGTATATTTCTATATGAATGATAAATTATCATTATTCATCTTTGGAATTGTTAATAGTAATAGTATTATATTGACGGATTCATAAGGTTAATTTATATTGATTTAGCTGAAAATGTTATTTAGTTAAAAAAAAAAAGTATCAAAGAGAAGAAAACTTTTCTACCAAAAGTAAAAAAAAAATTGGGTACTGCTATTTTAATCTTTTTATAAAAACATCATTTTTGATTTTTTTAATTTTTCTCTTGCTCTATCATTTTACTTTTTTTTTTTTTTCAAATTACTTATTTATAATCAAGTCATTTCTCTTATAATAAATATTATATTTGTTAATCAAGTAAATATGTATGCTGTAGTATTTCAAACTGATATATATATATATATATATATATATATATATATATGTGTGTGTGTGTGTGTGTGTATGTGTATGTGTTTGTGTACGTTTGTTTGAATTAAAAAAGAAGATATACTAGTTTTATTACTATATAGTATTTACAGCGCACCAGCAACTTATGATTCTAAATTATTAGCTGTAAAAATTACATTAATTTCCAAGTGAAAAAAAGATATGTAAATTTTAATAATAATAATAATAATAATAATAATAATACAATTATTATTTTATTAAATTTTCTTATAATAGAGTTTCTTATATAGGTATATTTATCCATTTGAAAATTATTTGATGTAAAATACTAAAATATTGAAATATGTGATTACAAAGTAAAATACTCTAAAGAAAAATCACTCAACCCTTTAGAATAGGAGTATATGGTAACCCAGACTGATGGATTTATATAATAATTGTTTGCGTACACTTTTTGTATTAGTTGATTGTAACTTTGTTATAAATAAAGATACAAATTAAATTTATTGATTTTTTTTTTTTGAATAATATTATAATTATTGTAAATAATTTCTCCAACTATTAATTTCCTTTTTTAGTCAAACCAGTCAACTTAGTAATGCAGAGAGTATAATTTTTATTATTTATTATAGCATCTTCTGGAAGAGTTATTATTAACTATTTAAAACTAGAAGAAAATGATAAAAATAAAGGAAGAGTGGTTTTTTCTTTTCAACTATGAATCGTATTGTAGTGAATTAAATATTTTCGTTACAAGTTGTATAATTGTATGATTGGATAATAAAGTAGACAATAAAACTAATCATAATTGTCAAGACTGTAACTTATTGCTTTTGTATTTAATAATTCTCTCGCTATTAAAAAAATAATGATATTCAACATGTAGAGGGCAATACAAATCAGTTTATTAATTAGTGAAATAACCATTATCATTACCAATATACAACAAAGCCTTTTAAAATTTTAACTTAAAAAAATTCAATTTAATTATAATTCATTCAAGTACAAGTAAACTCAAGTATGAGTAAAAAGATGACAAAAAGTATTATTGATGTTTTTTATTATTGCTATTCAAAGCTATATCCGTGTTTGGTACAACAAGATGATTTGTCTACACAGAAGAGAGAGTGAAGTATCTACTATTAGATTGTATGGTTCCGCTGATTTTAAATGTTTTCCTCTCAGATCAGCTATCGAAATAGAAAATTCCATTAATAGGATGGTAGCTGTCTATGCGACAATAGGGTGCGAAAAAGAGTTAACGAAAATTAATCCTGGTATATCATTTTGTGAAAAAAAACCTAGTAATTCAGTGATATTTATGGATTCCTAACTATTTTATAGTATCAATTTGTTTTTAAACGATATCTATTTTTTATATTTTTTATTAATAATAATCATAATAAGAATGACGATGATGTTTATTTAAAAAAGGTGATTTATTTTAAATGAATAAACGGTTATGCATTAAAATAATCATATGAAAACAAAAAAAAAAAGAAAAGAAAAAAAGAAAGAAAAACGTGGAAATAATAATGGTAATAGTACATCAAATGGGCTTTATAAGGATAAATAATTATTCAGGACCTCGGTAGAGAAAAAAAAAGATAAATAAACCGGAGTTATTCGTAACACCTTTTATTTTCGATCATTTTACGTACATTCTTTTTTATTATTATTATAAAAAATGATCATCTTTTTTTTATAGATAGATAAATAGATAAATAGCAATTCATATGTAGATGGTTTTTTTTTTTTTTTTTTTACTTGATTTCCCATGGCGTGGATATTAAAAAATGATACGATCAAAAGTATTATGATCAATTATGTAATAAAAATAAGGGAACCTGTTTGTTTCATATTGATTGGCTATTAAAAATTTATATGTAAAGAAACTTCAGAATATAAATATATACATATATATTGAGTTCGAATTCACTTATTTTTATACTCACTATATTTTTTTTTCTTTTTTCTTTTCTCATTTTATTACCATGACAATATAATATAAAAAAAAAATTTTAATAATATAAATGTATAAATAATAATAAGTGAAATGTAATTTATAATAATATTAATAGTTTATATCTATCATATATTATTTAATTCTCATCATTATAAAAAAATATCAATAAAAAAGGTGGGGAATTCAAACTCAGAGTATGCTTTTTTTCTTAAAAAAGTAAAACTAATTAGAATTAATAGATGAAAAAGAATATTACCCCACTAAAAAAAACACGGGGAATTTGAAAACAATGACTAAACCAATAATAGTTTATTTTATTTATATAAATTTTATTTCATGTTTAAATACATATAATATACGTAATCACTATAGTAATATATATATATATACATATGAATATGTATATGTCAAGAAGGGCTGTTATGATCATCTTGATCAGAGAATAAGGGGTACGTTAGCAAAAACTAAGAGTATTAATCCTCTTTTTTATTGACAGGATATCATCTTTTTTAAAAAAACTTTAATAAAAACTCTATCGAATAAACAAAAAAAAAATGATTATGAAATCATTTTTGGCCCTTTGGGAAAAAATAAAAATAAAAATTGGTTTAAAACGATAATATTATATAAAAAAAAGAGGGAACCCTGAAAAAAAATTTCCTTTTTCAATAAAGGACCCTTCTTATATGGTAAGATTATTTTTTCAATATCCGCCTTCTTGTAATTTTTATATAAAAATCCCTTTTTTTTCACTCCCTTTCTTTCTTTCTTTTTTTATTTTTTTAAAAAATCAATTACTTTTATCTTTTTTTCTTTTTTATAATTCTTTTCATTCCTATTCTTAAATAAAAATAATGACAAGTCTAAAAACGCTTTACGTTTCACCTTTAGTACAAATTGTATTATTGGGTTTTATTTGCTTATGTTGTCCTGTAAGTCATTTTTTTCATTTTTTCTATTATTTTGAAAGGTTACCAACTAATTATTTATTATTATTTATATAATATAGGGTTTCTTTAACGCTATTTCTGCCTTGTAAGTGATTATCATTACTATAAATCTTTTTTTTTTATAATACTAATTTTTTTTTATTACTGTTTATTTATATAGAGGAGCAGGTGGTGGATTAAGTGAAAATATTACCATCATTAGTACAACTAATGGTGTCTTATATGCCTGTTTTACATTCCTTGGTCTTTTTGCTGGGTCTATTTGTAATAAATTAGGTGTCAAATTAACATTAGCCATTGGTTCTATTGGGTATGCCGTCTATGTGTCGTCCCTTTGGGTTTATGATACAAAACAAGTAGGCCCATATGTGATTGTATCTGGTGCTATTTTGGGTTGTTGTGCTTCATTGTTTTGGGCTGCCCAAGGTGCTATCATGATGTCTTATCCTAAAGAAAATGAAAAGGGTAAATTTGTTGGTATTTTTTGGGCCTTATTTAATTCAGGTGGTGTTTTAGGTGCATTGATTGCTTTGTTGATGAATTTAAATAGTTCTGCTGGTGTATCTACTGGTACCTATACTGCATTTGTGATTGTGATGTTGATTGGTGTAGTCATGACATGTTTATTAGCTTCTCCTTCTAGTGTAAGACGATCAGATGGAACCATGGTAGAAGTTTCTAAAGCATCCACTTGGCAACATGAATTAAAAGCCATGGTACATGTATGGGGTGAATGGAGAATGGTTGCTTTGATTCCTGCTTTCTTGGCATCTAATTGGTTTTATGCTTACCAATTCCATTTAAATGCTGTTTATTTTGATGCTGCTACTCGTCCTTTAAATTCTTTAATGTATTGGGGTTTCCAAATCTTGGCCTCTATTTTGATTGGGTGTTTATTGGATTATACTGGTATGAAACGTCGTACTAGAGGTCTTGTTGGTCTTGTAGTCATGTATGTTTTCATGATGGCTGTATGGGTATGTGGTTTTATTTTCCAAAGAACATTTTCAAATGATTTTGCTTCCCCTATTCATTGGACTGATCCTAACTTTGGTGCTCCATTTGCTCTCTTCCTCTTTTATGGTTTTTCAGATGCTTTATATCAATCTTATTTATACTGGTTGATGGGTGCTATGTCAAACGACCCTGCTTTATTGGCTAGATATGCTGCTTTCTATAAGGCAATCCAATCTGCTGGTGCTGCTGCATCATACGGAATTGATGCTTCTGGTGTGCCTTTAATATGGCAATGTGTAGTATGTTGGGTTCTCGTTGCAATTGCCCTTCCTGGAATCTTTTTAGTAGCAAACAAAGTTACTGATACAAATCTTGTTGAAACTGATCCTTCAATTGATACAAAGTTGGATTATAAAACCAAAGAAGTTGAAGCTGCTTAAAAAAAAAAAAACAAAAAAAAAATATATCCTAATATATATATATATGTTTTCATCCTCTCTATTTTTATTCTTTTTATAACATTTATTATTATTATTATTTATTATCTTATATCATTGTAAATATCTATTTTTTTTACTTCTTTTTTCTGTACTAGTCATCAATTACTATTAATTACTACTTTTCTAAATATCTATATATCACCTCATTTTTTTATATTAATAAATAAAAGAACTGTTTTTTGATAAATAATATTCATTACCATATTTGAAAGTTGTTTTACTGTTGCTATTTTTTTATATATTCGCTTGTCATTTAATTTTTATAGTTGTTATTTATAATTTTTTTATAAAAATAGTATGACGAATGTACAGAGTGTGCGATGATCCTAATTATATTTGCAAAATAATAAAAATAAAAAATAAAAATGATATGCGCAAGTGTTATTAAATATATATTATATTTATTATATTTGTACATAAATATATGTATATATATAGGTAAAAGTGTGAGTGTAGGAGGTTGAATATGTATATATAAATATGAGAAAAAGAGTGAGCAATAATATATATATATATATATATATATATATATATATTTATAAATGTAAATATGACCGAAAGGTAGGTAAAGTGCGAAAGGAATGGTTTTTAATTATAAATATATATGTATATACAATATAAATATATAAATATGTAAAGCATTAAGGGAAAAGAATATATATATATATATATATATATATATATATATTTGTAAGATCAGAGAAAGAGTGAAAAGAAAGGTAAAAAGGGAATAGATAGGTTAAAGTGGTGTTTATATCTAAGGCACCTTTTGGTTTCTATTTTTAGTGAGTAATACGTTGTCGTTTGTTATTATTATTATTATTATTATTAAGTTGTTTTCTTAATTCTTGTATAGTTAATTCGTATTCGTTTTCTTTTGACTGATATTGTTCTAGTTGATGTTTTAATTCAGCTAGTTCTTGATTTAAAGAACGAATATGTTCCACAGCTCTATTTAATACCTTTGACTTATTTTTTTCTTCTCCAGGGATAACACTTGCAAGATTAGCCATAGCTGAATTAATAGCTTCTCTTCGTTTTCTTTCTACTTTTTTATGATTTTCTTTTCTTTGTTCATGCCATTCAGAGGTGCCAGGTGTTGGACGTGTTGAGGATTGTCCTTCTTCTGATTCTTCTGATTCTTCTTCCTTTTCTTCTACCACTTTTACATTATCTTTTACGGGCTGTTGTTGTTCTTGTTTTGATTGTTGTTGTAAAGTTTCATTATTTTTGGCGCTAATGGCTATAGCTGATTCCTTTTTGATACTATTTTATTATTATTTTTTTTAAAAAAAAGAAAATCGTGAGAGGAAGTAAAAAAAATTATCTTTTTTATACAATTTCTTTTTTATTACTGAGTTTTAAATTACCTGTCAGAAGAAATATTCATGTTATCACTTAGATCAGGCATAGTATATATATATGTATAAGTGTAGTAGTAATTATAAAGTAAATGAAAAAAAAAAGAAGTAAAAATGAAGAGGAAGGAAAAAAAGAGTTTTTTTAAAAAATAATAGTGACGGGAAGGAGTGAAAAGGGAGAGAAAAAAAAATAATCCTTACAGGAAACACGTGATATTTGAATCACATGCTTTTATAATGATTGGTTTAAGAGTTCAATTGGTAACACAAAAGACTCATCCTTTACACTATCAATGATAAAAAATTATATATATATAATATATTTATTAACTTAATAAAATATACGAAAATAAAAAGTGACGAATAAAATAAAAAGTGAAAAAGAAAAATTAAATAATAATAGGAGTGGTACTTTGTTCAATAATTATAATAATAAATAATAATAATAAAAATAATGCTTAATAAAAAAAATACTTATTATAATATATATATATATATATATATTTAATGACCATGATTATATATTTTTACAATTCCATCAGCACCACCGCTTACCATCCATGGATAAGAAGGATGGTATTGAACATCCAAAACACCTTCATCGCCCTTTTTTCTATGAGCTGAGAATTCTTGTATACAAGTCTTTGTCATGGCTAAATCCCATAATCTTATAGACGAGTCATGCCCTCCAGATACAAACGACATACCGCTTGGATCCATATCTAAACACGTTACTGCATCTAAATGTCCTGACATACTAAATGTCGATTTACCACTATTTGTATCATAAAATTTAATATATCGATCTTCATGCCCTGATATAACTAATGGTGTTGTAGGATGGGATACTATTTTATTGATTTGTGTTCTACAAGTATTATCTAATAAAAAAATAAGCATATATAAGTTAAAAATATAAATAGATGTGTACAAATCTATTTATCTTTCTTTTTATTTTCCAATATAATTTATATATATTACCATATGTTTCATCACTTCCAGTAAAAGTTAATATTAATTTCCCAGTTTCAATATCGAATAATCGTATTTTTGCATTGTTATAAGATACAATCAATTTACTTGGATCTGTACGACAAAAATCTACACAGGTAGGTGATACTATATATAGATTGGTAGACAAGGAAAAGTAAAATAAAATAAAACGAGAAAAGATAGTCAGTATTTTATATTTTATTTTATTTTATTTTATTATTTTATTATATTTTTACTTCTATTATTCGATTGAACATTGATATCATGATTGTCTTCAAATTCACCATCATAATCCCAAGACCGTTTTAATAATTGATCACTTCCTTCAGTATCCCACACTTTAATTTTCCCATCCGCAGCAGCCGAAGCCAATAAACTTGAATTGGGTGATAATTTGAAATCCCATATAGCATCAGTATGCCCAATAAATGTGGTAATGTATAAAGAAGGATCTACAGGTGAAAAAGGACCATTTTGTTCGGTAGGTAAACGCCATACTCGTATGGTTGAATCCAAACTAGAAGAATAAACTCTTTTTTGTTCCGAAGAGATGGCTAGATGGGTAATAATATTATGATGACCACGATAAGTTGTCATAGCATCTAAATCTTCATGCGGCCTTTTCATAATATATGTATATTTAATAAAAAATTTTAAAGATATAAATAAAAAAATTAGAAATGATTCATTCCATATATATACACTAAGTATATCGTTTTTATATATATTTATTACTTTTTAACGGTTTGCTTATCACCTAAAGCACCTTGTAATTTAATAATTTTAATAGTACCATCATCAGATCCAGATGCTACTAATAGTTCATCAGGGTGAAAAGCAACACTACGTACTGAATCTAAATGTCCTTTAAATACCATTTTTGTTTTCCACAGTTTTGTTGTATGTTCATTAGTGGATGGTGTCTTTAAAAAAGAAGAAAAATAATGGTAATGATAAGTTTTGTTGTTATTCTCATTTTACTGTATATTTAATAAGTTTTTATAATTACTCTATTTACACCTTATTTATTTTTCTTTTTTTTTCTTTTTTTTTACCTTCGTAGAAGAGTCGTTTGTACCAAAATTTAAGTCAAGTTCTTGTGGATCAGGTGATGCAGATCTAGTATTATTATTTTTGCCTATCAAATTAATATATACAAGTTAGTTATTTATTAGTTTTACGTGGAAATAAATAAAAATAATAAAATAAAACAATCTTATTTTTTTATTTTTATTTTTTTCAAAAAGGCTATGCTTACGTTTCATTGATTTATTAGCATTTTTCATCATTTTTTGAACCTTTTCATCTGATAAATTATAAGTTTCTTGCATTTTTTTTGTCTAGTATAATATATATTTTAAAAAAATAATATAAATATAGATATATATTAATATATATGGCATTTAGTCTAATATATGTATGTGTATTTCTATTTCTATTTTATGTCAACTCACCAGTTTATCATTATCATCTTCATTTAATGCAAGAGTTGTATCTTCTTGTTGTTGTTTCATATTTGGAGAAGTTGAAGAGAGCATTAAATTACCATCTTTTGTTTCTATATCAATAACATTATCTAACATAGCAATTTCATCTACATTGTTTGTTAAAGAATCAATAGGTGTGACTGAATTTGATAGAGGTTGTTGTTTTTCAATAGAGTTGATAGAATGATTATTTTCATTTTCCTTATTATTAATATTATTATCTAATCCTGGCTGTTTCAATGTATTAGATGATGATAAAGTAGGTGAATCTGTACGATTTGTATTATTAGTATTATTACGGTATTGAAATTTATTATTATTATTATTATTATTATTATTATTATTAGTGTTGTTATTAGCTGACTTCATGAATTGATTTTGATTCGTGATATTATTAGGCGATGTGGGTGATAATGAAGAAGAAGAAGGTATACGATTCACTTGGTGGTGATGCTGATTCCTTGGTGAATTAGTTAAAGGATATGCCAATGGAAGTTTACTTGGTAATGAAGTTAAATAATTAATTTCTTGTAAACATCTATATAAATGTATAAGATTAGGGACATAATAGTATTATTTTAGCTTTTTAGTTTACAGAATTTAATAATAGTATCCATTTTGTTTATTATTATTATTGCCATTATTTAATAATGATAATGTTCATTTTGTTTTCTTACGTTTTTAATGCTTGTCTTCCTTTTTCACGATTTTTAATACTATTCACAGAATCAACAGTCGAAGTAGGTAAAGGTGAAACTGGTGTTTTTTGTGTTGTTGCTATTTTTTTTTTATTTCATATATATAAAAATAGATATATCGTGATTAAAGTTATGTCTTTGTTTATTTATTATTTCCTTTTTTTATATATCACAGTTGTTTACATATATCAGGTAGATCAACTTGCACTTTATCATCATATACATTTGAAGGTTTCATATCAAGATATCGTTTTCTAAATCACCCCATAATAGTAATAATAACAATATCATAACAACGGATTTAAATTTATATAACTTATTTAATAGTTATTTTATGTCTGCATTTTTAACATGTAATCATCTTTATTTTTACCTTTCTTGCCTTAGAGCATATTCCAACATTTTAACTCTTTTTATTAAATCAACTTTTAAATTTTCAATCCCTCGTCTTTCACCTTCCAGTAAAGCAATATGAGCCTATATATATTAATTAATTAATTATGTAGATATATTCCTTATTATTATTATTATTATTATTATTATTATTATTATTATTATTATTATTATTATTATTATTATTATTATTATTATTATTATTATTATTATTATAAAAAAAATACCTTTAGTTCAGCTCGTTCAATAGTCCATTCATTGCGTTCGCGTTCAAAGCGTCTCCATTCAGCTTGTAAAAAATGTAAAACACCCGGTAAACTATAGTCAATGTTAGTTGCTTCACCTAGCATTATAGATTATTATTGCTATTAGCGAATGATGATTTAAACCGGATAAAAAAAAGAAAAAAAGAGAGGGGGGAAGGTAATAGAACAAGAGTTGTAGATAAGAGAGTGAAGAGAGAAAGAGTATTTTTTAAAAAAAAAGAATAAATAGGTATTTAAATAATGATAAAGAAAAAAAAGTAAAAGAAGAGAAGAGGTGAATAAATAAATAATAATAATAAAACGTGAGTATATATATATTATAGTTGACTCCTTATTATTATTATTATTATTATTATTATTATTATTATTATTATTGTATTCTTTCAATATGAAAATGGTACTGCTCAAGTTGTATATTTTTTATTATTTTTATATTCGTTTTTTTCCTTTACCTTTTTATTTTTATATATATATATATATATCTTTAATTAAAGGCAATAAAATAAGCTAAAATAAATATTAAATGTACAAATGAATAAACTATAAATTATATATATATATCGAATACTAGTATTTATTTATAAAAGGGGGAAAATAAAGGGTATCAAAAAAAATAATAATGGTCAAGAGATAAAAAAAAAGGGAAAAATGAAAAAGGTTAAAAAAGTCGTTTTAAATTATTTAAAAGACCGCTTTTTTTCTTAGTGTATATGCCTTCAAGAATCAAAATAAACAAGCAAAATTAATAATAATAATATTATTATTGTTATTGTTATTATATTGCTGTATTCAAATTTATTATACATATGTATATGCAAATATATATAAATATAAATATATTTATATATATATTTTCGATTTTAATAACAGTAGTAATAATAAAAAAAAAGAAAAAGTGTATCTCACTCCAAAAGCCATATTTAAAAATATATAAACTATATGGTTGACCATGATTGGTTAAATCTTTTTTAAATCTCCTTCCTTTTTTTTAAATTTTAAAAAAATAATAAAATTTACTTTTTTTTTTCTTTCTCTTTTATTTTTTTAAACTATTACTTTTTCATCTTCTTTTTAACTTAATAGATATATATTATAATATAAAAAATGGGTTCTCCTGGGTTCTTAACTTCTCCTATGTTTAACGTAGTATTCATGATTGTTTCTATGCAACTTGGTAAAAAGATTGATTGGGAAGATCCTCTTACTTTAACTTATGCTCGTATCATTTATTATAGCGCTCAAGTACTTGTTGTTCTTATGGCTTTTGGTTTAATGCAATTAGTAAATAAGAAAAATGGTAAAATAACCTAAATAATAAAAAATAAAATAAAATAAACAATAGAGATGGAGACAAAAAGTGAAAAAAAGTGGGAGGAATATAAAAAAGATAGCAAAAGTGAGAATAGCAAAAAGATGGTTAATAATAATAATAACAACGATAACAACAATAACAATAATAATAAAAGGGATAGAATAAAAGAGAGACCGCTTTATTTATGTATTATTTCATTTATATAGATACTACTGAATTAAAGTATACTGAAACCAAACCTGGTGCTAACCAAGGCCAAGAAGTCGTTACTACTGTAAAAGATTACGATGTAGCTCAAGTCAAGCAATTTATTCAATCCACTTTAACCTCTGTTGCTATGATCTCTTTGATGCATTGGCAATTCAAGTTTACTCAACCTTTATTCCTTCAATCCATTTTACCTTTTAAAAACTTATTGGCTAATAAGATTGCTTTGATTTATTTATGGGGTGATAAACCTGAAGGCTCTTTACAACGTCCTTTCCAAGCTGAAAATCCTTTTGCTGCTTTGATGGGTGGTGCTGGAGCTTCTACTGAACCTGCTCCTGCTGTCGATGATGGTCATCAAAAGAAGGATTAAATTAAAAATATATATTAAAAAAAATGGAAATAAAAAAAAAAGTGTGTTTAGAAGAAAATAAAAAATAATATAGTGGATCATAGTATTCATCATTATATAGCTAATATTACTACTTGAATTGTACATAAATATATAAAATCACCTATTTTTTTCCTTTTATCTATTTATATAATTATTATCATCGCCATTATTACTCTTACATTTTATTATTATTATTATTTTGAATAAAATAAAATAAAATAAAATAAAAAAGCAATATAATATTTAAACCAATGATATTCGAACATTAAACAGTTTGACAATATATTTTTTAAAATTCAGTTTATCAATGTTATATATATTTCCAAGATGTTCCATCTCCTTCCAATTTGATCATCACCATCAAAGGCTTTATCTGATCAAGAATAAATATCCTGCCTATTTTGGATGAGAAATAGCCATTTTATAAAAATAAAATAAAAAAATAGATTGTATGGAAGTAAGAATCTAATTTTTTTTTAAAAAATAAAATAATACGTTTAGAAATACTTTGCTATATCTTTCCCTCTCTTTTTTTCTTTTTAACTATATATGTTGAACATAATCTTATGTGATGAAGGTCATCATATTTTTTTTATATAGCAATATTTTATTATATAAGCTTTTACCAAGATTTTAACCAATTCATATAAAAATATCTGACTATATACAATGAAAAAAATTATAAATTTAGAGCCGCCATTTTTTTATGCAGTGATCATATTTTACTTATTTAATTTTTTTTATTAAGCCGTTTTGTTCCAATACTTTTTGCCTAGTTCACATGTTGTATTTTTTTGTTATATATAAATAAATCGTTAATATTTATATATTTTATATAAAAAAATAATTGGTTTTCTTTTAAAAAATAAAATTCTAAAAAAGAAACAATCCAGTGATATTATATCATATTTGTTTTCCATACGTATGTATTTTATTTTAAGTCCCGTATTTTATGTACTAAATGTGTAATCTGAATCATTCAATTGTTCTAAAATAAATAATGATTTGTCAATTTTTTTTTTTTTAAAAAAACACCAACAATAATAAAACATATATTTTTTAATTATCAAAATGACCAATAATAATTAAATTATATATGAAATTCGTTTCAGATAGATTTTTCTGTCAAAATAAAATAAAATAGTTGTAGTAGTAGTATGATTCCTCGAGAAAATAAGATATTATTAGAATTTTTTTTAGCAAGCATTTTTTTAAGCTATTAGTCCTTACGATTTATGATTATATATATATATATATATACAGAACATATCCTTTATTATAATCATACTAATTATATAAAAAAGTTGAAGTTGAATCTGTTAATGAAATCATAAGCATATGATTGGATAACCCCTGAGTATCAATTCTTTGATAATTGATACTCCGGGTTCATTTTTTTTATATATAAACGAGAAAATTTTTTTTTTTGCCCTTTTGTTTTTTTTCTTCTTTATCTTAAAAAATCATTAATATATATAAAAATGTCTGCCGCTGGTGCCGCTAAAAAAACTTTCTGGTCTATCTGGTATAAACATGAAATTATTCCCATCTATGTAACTGTTGGTGGTGCTTGTAAGTTTTTTCAAATCAAAATAAACAATGGAAATAAATAAAGTTTTTACTAAACAGAAAAAAAAAAATATTCCATTTTTAGGTGGTCTTGCTGGTTGGTATTTAACTAGATTAGCTCGGTAAGTAGTTATAAATAAAAAAAATCATCCCACTTTTTTTTAAAAAAAATGAAATATGTGGAGATGATGATGATGATCATTTTAATATTAAAAAAGTTTAAAGTGTTTTATTAATTTTAATATAACTCACATCATCGTTTTCTTTCTTTTATTTAGTGGACCCGAAGTTGTTTGGGATCGTACCAACAATCCCTTCCCTTGGCAAAACATTGACCAAGATACTCAAGTCAAGTTAATGACTGTTAACCAAAAGGTAAAAAAAATAAAAACTAGTTATATATATTGAAAAGACTTTTTTAACTAATTCATTATTCTTTTTATTAATATTGTTTCTTCAATATGAAATAGTTCGACAAGACGTAAGTCACAAAAATATTTATTTTTAAAAAAAATACATCGGGAAGTGAAGGGATCCTTGTCTAAAACTTTATTTTTATTTTATATATTATAGTTACTCTCGTGATCGTCTTTAAATGATTTGAATATTCTTATCCATTTTTTTTATAATTATCTATACCGTCATATAATCGCCAACATTATGTATCTCTTTGTTTTCAGTATTACTATTATCATCTACACATCAATGCCGCCCTTTATTTTAAAAAACTAATATACTTAAAAAAATATCTAGATATATTTAGAAGTCATTAATAGATATGTTTTTGTTTTTATATTGAATAAATATAATATAGTATATATATAAATATATAAATATAAATATAAATAATATAAGTAAATTAATAATAATACTAGTAATATGTAAAAGTAAGATCAGGTGTAAATATATATTTTTTTTTTAAAAAAAAAGATAAGAATAGCAATAATGATAATGATAATGATATATATATATATAATACATAAAAATAAAATAAAATAAAAAGGCAAATGGGTAATATATAAACAGATATATGTATGAAAAGAACTATTAAATAGGATAGAATATATATAGGAGCTATTTTTTTTATCATTTTACTGGTGAAGTCGGGGGAGATGGTAATTCTGATAACAGGTCATCAATTTGTTGTTGTTGTTGTTGTTGAGGAATGATAGGTGACGGCTTAGTTGTGGTAATCATACCTTCTACAAAATGGCGAACGTCTTGATCCTTATCTGTTGCTAATTTTTTGACGGTATCATATAAATCTTGATAATGCAATTGTTGATCAAGTACCAAAACTATATAAACAAATAAACAAACAATATAAACAAACAAATATAAACAAATAGTAGGATGATCATTTTTTTGTTTAAAAAAAGTATGTTTATTTATTATTTTTATTATTACCTTTATAGTATAAAGCACCTAAACATTTTGATACAGCTATTCGAACATTTGTAACAGGATCATTAGCCAAAGGAAGGATTTTTGGTAATAAATATTTAATAAACTCTTCATAAGGCAATCCATTAGTTAGCATATTATAACAAGCATTCGAAAATCTACATATTAAATTAAAAAAATAAAAAAAATAAAAAGTGATTAGTAAAATGATAAATAAAATTATAGATATATTATAATTACACTTGTCGTTGGCGATAATTTGAAGATGGTAATATAAATGTAGTCAATTCTTTAGTAAGATGAGTCATCCAAGCTTCAAAATTAGAAGCATCATGTTTAAAATGTTGAACAATAATAGAAAACTATATATATATATATATATATATTAAAAGTAAGAGAAAAAAGTGAATTAGAAAAGTTGTCATCTTTACATATATATTACATTATAATATACTATATCTTTTGTATTATGTATTCATTTTAACGTACCACTTGAGTTGATGTTTCACGGATACTAGCGATTTCATCTTGACAACCACTGATAACTAAAGGTAAAATATGATCCAATATTTGATCCAATGTAGTAGTTAAAGGAACAATTGAAGCCAATTGAGAGACTAAAATACCACGTAGAGTACGATTTGTTACTACACTTTCCCAAATTTCAGTCAGTACGGGTAAGTATTCCAATCTTTTTTCTACACCAAGGATACTTAAAAAATCGGCCAAGTGTTCCAAGATTCCTCTTTTGATTTCGTCTACATCCAAGACATAAAGGGCAAAGATGTGTATCAAATCTCGTTCCGTTCGATTAGGGCCAATGATACGTGCTATGACATGTAGTGAGTGAGCAAAGCTGGATCGTACTTTGATTTGATGATCTTTAGCTAATTTCATATATTTTTCTTTAAAATGAGTATCCCAGTAACCGACACCAGCTGTTAATACTACAGCAGGAAAATTATATGCACATAATAAAGAACATTGGTTTTCTATAGATTCTTGTGTTGGTTGATGACTGGAATTATCTCCAAGTGATAAAAAGAATTTTATAATAGGTTCAGGCACCTATATATATATATATATATTAAAAAAAAAAAAACAAGAGTAAAGAAGGTGAATAAGTATACTATAAATATGTTTATTATATAAATTATTTATGAATTTACATTTCCAGGTTGTCCAGTTATTTCCCAATCATCGGGTAAGAACTTAGCAATTACTTCACCAATTATTTCAGCCAAAGTAAATCGTACGTTATAATCAGCATCTTTCATAAATAATGCAACACTATCAACAGCAAGTCGACTTTTTTCTTCATAAGGTAAAAGTTCACATAATATGGGTAGAGTTAAAATGGTTGCATTTCGTACATGTGAAGTAGCATCACGTGCAAATAAATAATACAGTGGTACCTAATAAATATAAATATAAATATGAAAAAAATAACAATTATACAAATTTATCAATATTTATACTTTTGTATATTAATCTATTATTATTATTATTATTATTATTATTATTTACCAGTCTTTCTATTATTGTATTGGGATGAATGTAGTGTGCAATACTTCCAAGAGCAATAGCAGCTTCTCGACGTACATAAAATAAAGCATCATTAGAAAGGTCTTCAATAATTGGTAAGCATGTTTTTTCACATCGAAGAGGTCCGACATACTGTACTAGTGCAGAAATTAACTATTTTTTTTAAATGTATATATATATATATATATATATATATATATATATATAACGATAAAAGATTATAGGAGTAAATAACATAACATGACATATATATATATATATATATGAATAGTAATAAAAAAAGAAAAGAAGTAATTACAGATAAACATGCCACTTTAGATAGATGAATTTCACCAAGATCAATAGATTGAAGAGAGTCATCACCATCATCATCGTTATTTTGTTGAGAAGAGATAGGAACAAATCTGTATAATTTAGAATGCCGTTTTCGTTTTCCTTTAATAATATAATATAATTCCAAGATAATGCCTTGAACGATTTCTTGATCTAATAAAGATATACAGTATTGCTGGTGATGATCACCAGCGTCTTCATCTTCATCATTGTCTTCATCGTCATTTTCTGCTGAGGCTAATATAGAACTGGCAATAGAGATTGTGCTTTGTAAAGCTAATGAAGAAATAACTGTCTTTTGATCTAATAATAATTCAATCAATGCAAAACTAAACACTTGAGATGGTATAGTGGCTACGGGTGCTGCTGCTTCTAAATCTATAGTGGATAACGATGAACCATTTGTAGAGATAGATGATGAACTAGTGTTTTGATTATTTGGCGATAGGGGTTGGTCTGCCATTCCATCTATTGTATTATTTATTATTGTTGATGTCGTATATTTTGAAATGGAAGGTGGTGCATACTAAATAGAATTAATGATGATAAAAATAATAATAGTTGATGATATATTAGTTTTTTCATTCAACCTTTCATTTTTTTATCGTTATTGTATTTTAATATTATATTACCGTAAAAAAATGTAAAATGATTTGATCTATATCATTTGCCAACATTTCACGAACAGCTTCATCACGGTCAGCAGAGACTTTATGGAAAATAGGCAGTACATATTGAATAGCATCTTCGATATTAATATCTTTCAAAGTTGGCAATAATTCTCTTACAACCATCATTCTAATAATATATATGGTAGTAAAAAGATGGCATTAATTAGTTATACTTTATTACTTTTATTCTCACACTCACGCTCTTTTTTATTTCTTTTCAACATTTTATTTCGTTTTATTCCCTTTAATTACCTGTGATTTAAAGAACTACTTGCACTATAGGACTGCAATCTTTCTAAAGTTGTGCCTCGGCTATTAGATTCATAATAATCAAATGTATCCCAAGTATCTATTAAATGATATATATATAAATATAATATACTTAAGTACTTACAATAAAAATATCTATACTGTATATAATTTCTTTCATTTATATTCTTCTCTTACTATGTAGAGAGTTTGCTAAATTATAATAGGAAGCTATATTTTGTGGTTGTGAGTTCCAATCCATAAAGTCGTTACTACTATTACTATGTTGGTTATTATTATCAGGTGAAGAAGTTTCTTTTATGGTGCTTTCTATTTCTGCTTCTGGAGGTATTTCAATAACAATGTTTTGAGCATCGTCAATAAATATATCATTCCAATCTTGAGGTGGATTACCAAGTGTACTAGAAGGAGGTTCAATAACCAAGTCTAAACCCAGTTAAAAAAAGGAACATTTTTTTTTTAGCATAAGGTGGTAAAGCTTATCTTATTTTGCTTTTTTTAAAAAAAGAAACTTTGATCTTAATAAAAAGCTGTTTACCTAACATAGTATTATAAGTAATTTTAAATATATAAATAAAATACTATTTTGTTATAATAGTGGCAGTAGTAGTAGAGGTAGCAGTAGTGGTGGTAATTGTAGCAATAATAATTGAATGTAAATGTATTTTTAAGTACACTGAATTAAGACTCCTATTAAATGAAGGAAATAAAAATGATATATAGTATACAAAGATAAATAATATAATAACGGTAAAATACAAAAGAAAGAACTAGAATTTATATATATATATAATACAGTTATTCAAACATTGGCAATTATAAAAAAAAAAAAGAGAAAGGAAAAAAAAGAGTATAAAAAAAATATTTTAAATTTTAAGTCTGAATATGAAAAATGATTTGTTTGATCATGTGATAGATAGTTTAAATATTTTAAAAAGCCCACCAATTTTAAAAAAGGAAAAAATAAGTATATATATAACCAGCATATCATTATGATAATCATTATTTTAGTCGATCTATTTCTTTAATAATAATAATAATAAGTCATCATCTTATTATTTTTTTTATACTACATATATTCTCATTGCCGAGAGAAGTGACCAAGCAAAATACAAGGTGTTACTTGTCTGTGAAACATTACGCTTTGACCTTTTTGTTCTTTTCTTTCTCTTCTAGAGGTCTTTTACGTTTTTTTATTTTTAAAAAAGAAGTAAAATCTGTTTTTTATTATTATTACTATCATCATATTCAAAAAACTGCATTGTTTCATTTTAGTAATATATATTATATAGTATAACTTATATGTATATATATATATATATATATATATATATTATATTATATTATTTTATATTATTATAATTATATTTTCGTTTAATTAAAAAATAATAACATAATTTATTAAAAGAAATAATGGATGTTACACTCGACCAAATAACAATTAAAAAAAAAGGTTGATTTAATTTTGTACAATATATATTATTTTTATTTATTTTAAAAATTAGGTATATATATAAATTCATTAAAACTGAAAATGTGGACAAAATCATCAAAAGTATCAAGTAACTCTAGATTAAACAAATTAAACCTCCGCTACTTTTTCTATAATCGAGGAGCGAAAATTTTTTAGAAAAAGACGCGTTCGAATTTTTTTTTCTTTTCTTCGTAATTTTTTTTATAGATATATATCTGCAATATAAACGTATACTTATATATATATATATATATATACATATTTGGAGTCATGAAAATAAGCAAATGTTTAACAATAGAATTAAAAATACGCCAATAAATTTGGATGAAGATTCTGTTTCAGAAGACCTTGATCTTGAACGTATTAATTATATTGCTAATTTACCACTCGATGAAGTATCAAAGGCTTGTAAACTCTCTTGTATAGAAAATAATACATTTAATTACGATAAAAATACCAATGAGTTTGAACAGTCTTCTTTTATAGATGGTAAATATATATAAAAAAAATTATATTTATTAATAAACTAAAATCTAAAAATTGTTTATAATTGGAAAGATTATTAATATATATATATATACATTCCTAATAGAAAATCATAAGGATTTATATAATCACTCTCATCTAAATTCACAAACTAAAAATACTACTTCTATAGAAACGACTGCAACAAATGTTTCTGAACCACCCAAGCCACCACCAACATCACCTCTTTATAATAGAAGTTTAAGAACAAGAAGAGCTATTCAATTACAACCTTTCACTATGGAACATAAAATGTATTGGAATACATTTGGAAGATACGTTCGTGATGGATCAAAACCAACTGGCTCTAAACAATTAATATCAGATATATCTAAATCAAAAGGAAAAGGAAAAGGAAAAGGAAAAAGGAAACATCAACAACAAGGTGATTCATCTTTTAATAATATACAGTCTACTTCCTTTTCATTTGATGACCAATATAATCACGATTATTCTTCCGATTCATCTTATAATGATGTCAATGGTACAATGGACGTAAGTGATAATGATGATAGTATCATTAATACGGAAAGCGATGAAGACAATAGAAGCTATAGAATCAAACATAAAAGTGTTTACATGGACGACGATAACGATGATACAGATATTGAAGATATTTTAAATGGAATAACAAAATCAGTTGATGCAAAACAAAAATCGGCTTTATCTGAAGCAAGAAAAAAAAATAAATCAAATTATAAAAGTAATAAAAAGGAAAAAAGGACTGTAACGGTGCCAATCAAGTTTGAAGATGATGGCGATGATACAGATATTGAAGATATTTTAAATATTAGAGAAAAATCACCTATTAGAGATATAAATAACAACCTTGAAAATAATAATGTAAATAATACCAATAGCATCAATAACATCGATTCAATTAATATTAATCATGAGAAGTTAAATGGATATGGTGATGACGACGAAGATGATGATGATAATATTGTACATATAAGCAAACGAAGACGACTAATTATGGAATCTGACAGTGATGATTGTGACATTGATGGAGATCAAGGTAAAGCTCATGACCAAGAAAGCCAGAATGTACATAAAAAAGGTGCTACACATGATGTGTTTGATTTTTCTCAATTTGGACAGCCAAGCAACCAGTTATATATTCCAAATCGACATATACATAATAAAAATCTCGTCACTTATAAACCTTCTCAAAGTAAATGGTACAGTAAGCAAAAACAGAAAGCAAAGGATAGAATGAAAAATAAAGAGGGTAAAGTAGATGATATATTTGAATTCCCTTCGGAAGACATTTTAGAAATTGGCAATGACAGCGATAACAATAAATCAAATACACCAAAACGCACTATGAATAACAATCTTGTTACAACAAACCCATCAGCGTTTTTGTCACCCTCTACCACTATCACTGCTTCTTCAATACGTCCACAACACATTCATCATACAAATCAAAACGATGATTTTATAATTCAAGAAGATAATGAACATGCTGAAAGAAGACGAAATGTTACACTAAAGGAATTACGAAAGACAAAAAAAGCATTAAAAGGGATTCTACCTTTATCTTTCACTAAAGTATTTAAACAAGAATTAGACGAAGAGGAATCTAGTCAAAGTAAAAGAAGCTATGGCACAAACTCAAAAAGAACTCCTTTCCGTATATCCCATGACAATGATAATGATGATAGTTATGCGAATAATGTAATCAGAAACAATTCCAGTAATATGCATCCAAAATCAAATAAAGTGTTCGATGATTTTGCAGATTTTTATGATGATGATGATAATAATAATAGCAACAACAGTAGTAATATAATTGGGGTTAACGATGGTAGTCATTATAATAATAGTAATAGTTATGACCTATTTGATATTGGAGATAGTGATGGAACATCTACTGTCAATAAAACTAATTCTAATAACATACCATCTATGAATACACTATTACAAGCACAAACTAGAAGAGAAAATATATCAGATATTAGGACGAATAGTGATTATCACCATCATCATCTAGGTGCTGATGATATTATAATTACGGCTACTCAAAAGGAATATTTATCCTCAACAAGTGATATAAAAGTACCCACTTTACCTACTGGTTCCATTTTTGCAGATAATTTGCGCTATTTCAGCAATAATAAATATAGTATGTTTGAAGATGGACCTACTCAGTTTCTATCGGAATACGAAATGCTATATGGAAAAAGTTTTACACCTAACAATTATACAGTCAAGTCGTCGCTTGTAATAACTCTATTTTATCAAGCATTTCAATCATTTTATATTATATGGACAAATGGGGATAATGATAATAATCATGAAAATACATCTATCCCAAATCAATATAGTTTGCCAAAAACAAAAATGATAAACGACTTTATATTGTTTTTACAATTTGCCACAAAGTGCTTAATTGGTTATGACAACAATATGGATAATGATGGTAATCATAATATATATAAAATGGATGATAAGAGAAAGGAAATTCTTTATTTCATGTGCAAAGAAATGGATATCTTTTTGTCTAGATTATTTATAATCGTACTTTGGAATGATAATATTAAAGCCAACACATATGAAAGGATAACAGAACAAAAAAACATAAATCAGAAACAACAGTGTTTGTTATTGGTGGTGCTTCTTTTCAGATTGGAATGGGCATTTCAATTGAATAAATTAAATACAACGACTGGGTTCGATGATTATAAAGCCTTTTCTACTTTATCACTAAGAACAGCTATACAAGGTTTACTATGGCATTTGTTTAGTATGGGTCCCTCAGTTTCATCTATTAAACCACCTTCTTCCTCCTCAATAATACATGTTGTAAATCCTATGGTAATTGAGGTTTGGATTCATTTGTTAAATATTGTCAAGAAAGAAAAATTGGAAACATTAATGTGGTCTACTTTACAAATGTATGTTATCTTGTCTTTTCCTTTGAATAAAGGAAAAAATAATCCTTCTGTAAAAGATATGCTATTACTTGGTGAAAAATCTAGTTTAATATGGTTTTGGCTATTGACTATTTTAACTTTAATAAGATTAGAAAGGTAATTAGAAACTAAACTAAATCAAATAAAAAAAAAATATGAAATAAAAAAAAATATAGAAAAACTGAATATTATCTTTTGTTTTATTTTTCATTATTTTTACTTTTTAAAAAAAAATGATAGGGATTCAAATGGAATTTATATTTTAAAAGGTCCTGAAAATAATCCAAAATTACAATCTTGGAACGTTATCCACCCAATACTAAATGAATATAGAATAAATCGACCTAACTTTACACACTTAAATCAGTATCAGCTCCTTCATGTTTTAAAAACTATCCGATATAATTTTTATCAATGCCATTTTTTAATTAGCCAATACAACTGGCCATGGGATAACAAACTAATTGAATTATTATTTACATTGATCGAATGGCAATCGTTACAGCTTTATACAGGTGACGACCATACATCATCATATACTCACTTTTTAAATATAAAAACCGATACAGCTTCTGGTTATTTTCCTTCTTTTTTAATCAATTACAATGGACATATACCTGATGATACCGTCAAAGCAGTTGATAGTTGCGGAATTATATTTTTAAAAATAATATCATTTGGCTTATCACGGCATGTATCTTATATTATCAATCATTCAGCAACTCTCACATTGAGTGAAAATGAAAAGGCACTTGAGCAATTAAAGCAATATATCTCCCGTATGTCTTCGTCTTATTCCATTGTGGTAGCAGCATCGAATACATCTACTTCAGAATTTTTACATCAAATGTTTTCGTACAATCGTCAACGTTTTCTTGATCCTAATTATGAAGACCCATTCATTTCCTTTGCATTTCATTATACCATTAATATTATCATTTTACATTGCATTTGTAGATTAAATATTCATGATCTGATTCATTCTGTGACAGAAAGAAGTATCACTATTCAATCCAAAGTACATACAGAAACAGCTTGGGCATCAGATATAAAAAATGTAGCATTAAATATTTATCATAAAATTAAAAAATATTGGAAAATTCACTCTTAAATCGTCAATCGCTTTTGTAGAAATATGATATAAAAATAAAATAATGTATTTGAAAAAGTTTGCTTAATAATAATACATAAAGATTTTTTTTTTGATTTTTTTGTGTACCCTTTCACTTTTTTTCAAGTTAATTATATTTTTTTATACGTACTGAACGATAGCCTTTTACTACAATTATTATTATTAATGTTATATATAAATATATGTATACGCATAGTGTAATATAATAATCTAATTTATATATATTTTTTTTTTAAATTAATAAAATATATTTTATTTGGTCTCACATATACTTGCTATTGTTTCTAGCAGTTTTTTTTTTTTTTTTTTATTTAAAAAAAAAAGTGTGCTGTTAAAAATACTTGATGGTAATTTTTATTATTGAAATAAAATAGAAAACCCAGTTTTTCAAGGTAATGTAATTTTTTTAAACTCTTTCACTCCTTTTGAGCAACTTTTATTTTATAATAATTTATACTTTTTCGTAATTTTTATTTATTTACTATTTAATTTTTTAAATGATAAACTTTTTTGTCATTACGCATAATTTTTATATTATAAAACCAAGAGTTTTCAGTTATTATTTTAGAATAGCAAACTTTAAAAAAATATCTATAATGGTTTTTTTTAAACTAGGAAATTTTGATCTTAAAGATTGTTCTCTTCAAACCTATTTTTGCAATTGTAAACACTTTTCTTCTTCTTTTATAATAAAGGGTTAAATTTTAATGTATATACATAATGCACGTAAATTTATAATTCATTTTGAAGATTACAGAAATTAAAAACTTATTTTACTAGCTTTTTTTTTTTTTTAAAAAAAAAAATGACCTTTTTTATTTTATTTTATATTTTGTTTAAAAATAATGATGTTTTATGTTTAATTATTTTGTACGTAATGTAAAAAGTATTTTTTTGTGCGTATATTTTTTTCTTTTTTCAAAAATAATTAAATGACATTCATAGTGGATAATGGAATGATATAAGATGATAATGATAAATGATAAGTATGTTTTTTTATGTAGATGATTTAGGAGTATTAGAATGATCAGTAATATGTACATTAAGAGAATCATCTGAATCATAAGCTTCTTCTTCTGAGTTTGTTATGCTCTTTTCGTTATTTATTATTTCATCTGCTTCTTCGTGCGTTGTATTCGATGCTGATGTTAAAAGAGTTACTGTACTGGGTGGCATTTTACTTGTTGATAGACTTACAGAATTATTAACAACATTCCCAACAGTATCTTCATAATTTTCAGGAATAATTAAAAATGATAATGCCTATACAAATGAATAAGAATTAATATATATTTAATAATCATTATTTTCAATGTATATATATATTAATCCTTATTTTTTATATTTTAATTAATTTTATTACCAACTTCCATATTTCATGCCTTTCCGAATTAGGTGCAGTTATTTTTAAATCACGTTTAGATGTTTTAATCAATAAACTAAATGGACATTCATTAGAGTTTTCATGATTTGGTATAGATGATACACTTTCGATAAAAGCTAGTTATTTATAATAAAATAATAATAAAAATTAAAACTTAGCTTTTTTATGGTCATTATCTTTTTTTTTCTATCGCCACCACCATTTCTCACTCTCTCTTTTTTCATTGCCATTTTTTCCTATTATAATCATCGTTATTTGTATTTAAGTTTGGTCATGAAATTACCACTTTTCGCTTTCACTTCTTTAGATTCAGCACCAGGTTCTACAGTATTCCAATAAAGGGTTCTTGCAAAGGGGTGAAGCCAAAAGAAACGTTTGTGTTTATTTTCAGAAATACCATTGCCAACATGGCGTCTTGTATATTTCCACATCCATTCACCAATCATGGTTTGAGTAATAGCAGATACTAAATCATTACTTAATTGTAACTTTTCATCAGTAGAATAAGGAAAAGAGTTGCCTGATCTATCATGCATACTAGATGCTATAGATACAAAAGATTGTATGGAAGGTTGCTTTGATAACGTATCTTGATTAGAGGACGTCATTGGACGTTTGTATGTGTAAGTTGATTTTTCTGTAATACGAACATTTCCAAAAGATTCTGCAGCGGATAAAGGACTCAAGTGTTGAGCAGCATCCACTGAATTGGTTTTTTTAAGTGGTGAAGTGGAAGCCATATATGATTTTCTAGAGTCTGTATCCATTTCTGTTGTATTCGTTGAAGATGATGCTGTGGTTGTAGTTCTTGGTCTTGATGCTCTACGTAAAGAAGAGCTTGAAACAGAAGGGCGTATATTCCGACTACCTTTTGATGGTGTAGATAATGATGGTTGAAGTTTGGAAAAACCAGAAAATAACCCAAGTCGTGAGGGAGGAGATGTTGAAGTTTGGGTATTAGTGGAAGATGTTGATGTTGAAGGTTGTGGAATTGGTGATAAATTTTTAGTTGAAGCTCGATGTTGAAGAGCACGTTGGGCAAGTTTGCTGGTTTGTACAATTGCTTGATTATCTTGTGATGAAATTGAGGTTTTAGCTCTAGATGATTGTAATTGCGATGGTGAATGAAGTGGTGGTTGTGTTTGATCTTTTGCTTCAGGTGCTTCTTTCAATGAATTATTTGTGTTATTCTTATTATCACTTTCTTTATCTTTCAATTGTTTTAATGATATGATTGAATGTCTTTTCTGCACAACTTTACTTAATCTTTCTCTTTCCTTTTTCAATGCTTCATCAACACGTAACTTGGTTAACATTTCAGCTTCAGATTTTGAAATAAAATCAGCTTCAGATTGTCTTCGTTTATTAGCAGCTTCAAGTCTTTCTTTTGCTAAAGCATCAGCAACTGCCATCTTGATCAAGGCGTTAGCTTCTTCACGTGATATCATATCATGAGTAGCGGTCATAGAATCAAGATCGTATTCTTCCACCATAGTTGTTCTGTCAGTATAAATATTATTACTGCTGTTTTTATCGCTGCTTTCTTTATGATGTTCATATCCTTCTATTTTCTGAATACCTGTTTGTTCAATTTCAATTGGTTTATCATGTTGATTAATTGTAAGAATAGTTTGAGGCACTTCAACTAATTTAGCAACTTTTTGTCCAGGATTTTCTTGTTCTGCAGCTATTGATTTACTGTTTTCATTTTGAATGTCATATTGCTTAATAGGTTTTTGACTAACCTCTTGCTTTACATCACCTTGTTGAATAGTAACTTGTTGAATAGTATTAGAATCATCTTTTTGTTGATTATTTTCTTGTTGAGTATATTCATGTTGGATAATATCTTCTTGATCAACTTTTTGTTTCATCTCAGTTTGTTGAATAGCTTCCTGTTCGATAATTTCTTTTTGAATAACAACTTGTTTTATAGCTTCTTGATTTTCAGTTTGATTAGTATCAGCCTGATGAATCACTTCTTGTTCAACAGCTCTCCGCTGATTATTTTCATTTTGGGTAACAACTTGTTTAGTAATTTCTTGATTATCCTTTCGGTTCATCTCAACTTGTTGGATAAGAGTAATTTCTTGTTTAGGGTCATTTTCCTGTTGTGTAGTAATGTTTTCAAATTCATTTGTTTCAAGTTGTTGATTAAGCTCTTGATGATTTTCATTATCTTGTACTGACTGGTGATGTAGTTCATTGTTTTCTTCATCAAAATGTTCGACCATTTTTTGAGTATCTTGTGTAGTTTCAGTAATATTTTGTTCATTTTCCTCAACTTGATACATTTGTTGATCAACAATTTTCTTTTCACCATGCACACCAATATTAGAACATTCCGCTTGACTTGATTCATTTGTTAAATGAGACAATAGTTCTTTTGTTGTTGTTTTTGCATTTACTATTTCATCTGCCAATGATTTAACAGTAGCAGTATCTTTATTTTCCATTTGTTCATCCTCCACAATATGATGACCGCTATTTTCATGGATATGATTTTGATGCTCTTCTGTCAACTCTTTATATACAATACTATTATTTTTAGTAATATCTGTTGATGCTGATGGTAGTGGTAGTGTAGTTGCCCCTGTTGTTGATAATGGTGATGAGAGTAGCTGTTCTTTGGGTTTAATACTTTTAATTTCAGAGTCAGAGATGGTTGGTGCATTTTCACCACTTGTAATTTCTGATCTAGTTGTTTGATCTTGTTGCTTAATAGTATTTGCTATTAATATATTGGTTTCGTTAAAAGCTGTTGTGGGACTACCTACTGTGTCATCCTGAGCTATTTTTTTATTTATAACTGATGAATCATCATCATTATGTTGTTGAATAGTAAAAGGTTCTTGGGAGTGCGCTGAGGTGTGGTATTGTCCCATATTCGATATTTTGCCACGTTGTTGATCAACGGAGATTTTAGTTATAGGTGACACATGGCTTGATGTATCGTGATTTGACGTGGTTGAGGTTTCCGCATGAATATTATTACTATTTTTGATAGATTGGTCAGCGTCCATGGTGTCAACATTTTGTGTAATAATAATAGAAGATGTAGGGGTAGATAGATTTGCTGTTGATCCAATATTATATTGTATTTCAGGTAATATTTCGGTATGAAGTTGTTGCTGTTGTTGTTTTTGATCTTGATCAAGAATTTTAGAATTTAGAATTTGAGGTTTATTATCTATCATGGTCCAAACATTTTCAGTATTAATACCTTTATCAAAAGTTTGAGGTTTTTGCATAGAATCATTTAATTCACTAGAAAGAGATTTAAAAGAAGATCCCATAAAGCCACCCATTTGTAACTCCATACCCAAACTTTGTCCAGAGAGTTCGAGCGATAATGGATTTCCGCCGCCAAGATAATCATCATCCATAGATCCATCTTGGCTTGACACATCGTCTTCATCAGATGAATTATTTGAATCACTTGCAGCAGGCTCATCTCTATTTTCTATATGAATTTCTTCTTCTTCAATACAATTTTCATCTAAACGTTGACTGCTGTTTTCTGAGTTGGGTGATTTTAATAATGATATCTTTGATGATTTTTTTCTTATGCCAACACGTTTACGAGATGATGTGGTAGCCGCAGTGGAAGTATTAGACTTACTAGATGTCTTTTTCTTTGATGAGCGGTTATTACTGTTCCTTTGTTCAATATCCTTTTGTAATTGCTCCACTTGTTCTTGAGTATCAGCTAACATTTTTTTAAATTCCATTTTTTCTAATTTTTCTTTGTGTAAGTTTGATCTTAATATAGATATTGTTCTATGTGCATGACTAAGAGATTGTTTTAAAGTATCTACTTCAAGAGCCCAATGTTGTAACTTTGATGCTGAATTTGAATTAGTTGAATCGTTTGCCCCTTGCTGATCATTCACATCTTTTATTGAATCAAAAGTTGTATCATCCTTTGATAATTCCAAAAGAGCATTGTTATTGCTGAATTGATGCTGTTGATTAACATTGTTATCTACTGTGGATTTGATGGCCAACTTTGCTCTTTGAATCTTGAATTCAGTATTCAAATCATTCATTGTTTTCTTCAATTGTTCAATTTCGCGATGTAGGTTACCATTGTTACGCCGCAATACCTGTTGCTCATGATCATATCTAGCTTTCATGGCTTCCATTGTAGATTTTGTTTTTTCATCCTGTGCCTTAAAAATTTCAATTTGTTCGGCAGAATTACGTAACTGTTTTAAAACCTTTGTATGTTCAACATTGAGTTTACCAATAGTTTGATTTAAATCTGTTAATTTTTCTTGTAATTCCTGATTTGTTACTTCCAGGTTCCAATTTTCTTCTTTAAGTTTTTCTAATAAATTAAAAAATAAAAGCACACCAGAAATTAATAATTAATCAGCCTATATTTAATTGAATTCTTCCTTAATTATCATTATTTAATATTGTTTTATATTTCTATGTATTACCTTCAATTTCATCTTTTTGTTTTAAATGTTTTTGGATCGATATATTTTCTTTATTAATATCGGCTTGGCTGATTTCCAATTCTTTTATGATCTGATCTTTTTCTAGAAGACATGATTGTAATTTTCTAACTTCAGATATTAAACCTTGAGTTATATCAGTTGCAAGCACCATTTGACTACGGCGTAAACTATCCGAGGATGAAGAAGATGTTGACGATGAAGAATTGTTAATATCTTGAGATTGAACTGTATCAGTTCCAGTCTAAAAATAAAAAAAAAGGGGTGGTAAAAAGAAAAAGAAAAAGTAGTTGTCGAGGAAGAATAAAAACAAAAAAGAGATTTGTGAGTATTTCTGTATAAGTTTAAGTTTATATATATAAATAATATGGAATATATAAAATAGTTTATTCTTTATGTTTTACAATATTAAATAAATAATAAATATTTAAATGTTACATACGTTTTTCATAGGTACATCTTGACGTTTAAACATTCTTTTTTTTATTTTAATTTATAAACTCTAATAATATAAAAAAATAAAATAAAAAGGAAAAAGTATCTTAACAAGAATTTTCTTATTGATATTATTATCTTTATAACTATACTATAACTACTATATACTTACTTTCATAAAACATTAATAGATAAAGGAAAGGAAAGGAAGGTAAAAGGGGGTAAAAAAAAAAGATTATTTTTCTTTAAAAAAAAGAAAAGTAAAGGAAGAAAGTTGTTCGAAAAAAAAAAAATAACCTTTTTTTTTGCCTTTTTAATTTTTTTAAATTCCACCAGCAATATCGACCCATATATGGAAGTTTATTGCATGCCAAATTGATATCGCTCATCGTTTACTCTCTTTAGTCTTGGATATTTTTAGCACCTTGATAAATAGCAAGTGATTTTTTTTTAATATTAAATTAATAAAGATAACGAAATGATGTAGTAACGAAATAATAATAACACAATGAATTAAAATAAAAGTAATATAGAAATTATTTGAGTGTGCTTCTAAAAAAAAAAGAGAATGTATTAATATAATTGAGTACAATGGTTAAATTCATTGGTTTATATATTGATGTTAAATGTTATGTATATATATTATATTTATACAAACATACTGTGTGCAAATATTTCATATATATATATATATATTTGATGTTTTTATATATTTTTCTTTAAATTACATAATATTATATCGTATATGCCATTGTATCATATTTTTAATAATATATACTTTTTTTTTTATCATAAACTCTTTCTTTTTTTATGTTGTATAACCAATTAAAATTGAAACAAATATAGTAATTTGATTTTTTTTTTTTTTAGAAAAAAAAAAAAAAGATAATCTATACTGTTTTTATTCATCTAATTTTTAAGTTATTTTATTTTATTTTATTTATATATATCTACAAAACTGTTTCATTGTTTCTAATAGCAACGCTGACAGATCTCAAATGATTTTTCACATCTTGAATAGGAACTTCACGGCGATGGAAGATACCAGCGGCCAAAGCAGCTTCCACATTAGTTTTTTCAAAGACTTCTTCAAAATGATTGACATTACCAGCCCCACTAGAAGCAATAACAGGAATTTTCACAGCATTCTTCACATCATTAATTAATTCAAGTTCATAACCAGAGTTAGTTCCATCTCGATCCATACAATTTAATAAGATTTCCCCAGCACCAAGAGCTTCACAAGCTGTCACTAATTGATGTACATCTAAATCACGACCTTCACGACCTCCTTTAACAGTACATTGATACCAACAATAGTGTTCGCCATTAGGACCTGGTTGATTGAGTTTTACTACATGATGATTGGTTTCACTAGGATCTTTAACATAAACACGGCGAGGATCGACAGAGATTACTACAGCTTGGGCACCATATGCTTTTGCGATTGTTTCAATAGCAGTTTTACCATCTTTTCTTTTCCCATCAGCGTAATATTTTTCAGCAGCATAAACAGCATCACTTCCAATAGATACTTTATCAGCACCAGATCTAAAATATTCCCCAGCCACTTCAAAGGCAGGATGAACAGTTCCATCAGGGTCCACAACATCACGAATGCCACCACCAATAGTTAAAGGCACAAATACGGTTTCAGAGGTACGTTTCAATACTTCGAGCATAGGTAAGTCACCTAAAGGACAATTACGGAAACTGGTAATATTTAAAAATGTCACTTCGTCTGCACCTTCTTCAAAGTACCTTTTAGCTAAATCTACAGGTTTACCCAAATTGCGAACGTCATTTCCCTCTTCTGTCTTTTCACGTACATCATATTGGTCCCCCTTTGTCACAACTAAATCCCCATTATCATTGGTACGCACATCCAAACAAGCAATGATTCGTTTTGTAAAATGGTCCTTTGTTACCAAGTTGGCATCCAATATATTTGTAATAGATTCTTCATTCACAACACCAGTACCAGTTAAAAATGATTTCAATACTCTTAAACCAGCATAACCACTTTTTTCGGGGTGAAATTGTGTTGCAAAAATATTCCCCTTTTGTACAGAACTTACAAATATTTCATCGCCATATTTAGTTGTTGTTAAAGCCCACTCTTTTAATTTATCATTATCATAAGGTACTGCAAAAGAATGGACAAAATAATAAACTGATTCATCGTTGATATTGAAACTGACATCTTGAGTTTGTTGATTGGATTGTTTTAAAACTTGTGCTTTGTTCCATCCCATATGAGGCACAGCCTTGGTATCACTATTAAAAAGACTGACTTTGCCCGGAATCACTCCTAAACCCGGTAAATCGCTTTCGTCTGATCCTTCAAATAATGATTGCATGCCAACACAGATACCCATAAATGGTTTTCCAGAAGCAAGGTATTGTTTTAATGGCTCTGCATAGCCTTTCTTATGAAGTGCTTCCATAGCATGTCCAAAAGCACCAACACCAGGAAAGATAAGTTTCTATATATATTTACAAATATATATAAATGTATATAAATATGTTATAGATAATAGATAAAATGAATATTAATAAGATTAAAATGTATATATTATAAAAAGAATATTAAAATAAAGTGACATAAATAGTTATATTCAAACTTACTTCAGCTTTTAAAATGTCAGAAGGTTCATTTACAAACTGAATATCATAGCCTAAATGATTCACAGCATTCACCAAACTACGAACGTTACCAGCTCCATAATCAAGCATATATAATCCTTTCATTTTTTATAAGTATATATAATGTGAGGAAGTAAAGATTAGGTAAAAATAAATTAATATGAAGTTAAAAAAAATAAAAAGAAAAAAAAAGATTTTGACAATTGTTTTTTTTTTTTAGGTTTAAATGAGTCAGAAAATGGAATTTTTTTAAAATCAGCTACGAAATTAATTTTAAGGTTTAAGATATAATCTTTCTCTTTTTATTGTTAATATTTAGAGCCAGCATCACATTTTCAAATTATAAATATAACATGAATTAACTTATGACTCAGGTACGTACATTATATATATAATTATTTTTAAAAAATAATCTTGAATACTGTAAAACATAAAATAAGATTGATACATAAAAAAATATGTACGATTGTGTTATTTTTTTGTTCAAGGATAGATAGAAAATAAGAGGAAGAATTAATATTTATTTTCTATTAAATAGTGCAAAAATAAAATAAAATAAAATAAAATAAAATAGAATAAAATAAAATAGAATAAAAAAATAAAAATATTAGTTGAATAATTGATTAATTTGATTAAGAAGCAAAGGATCAATATTGTTAAAGGGTCCATTTTGTTGTGATTCAATCTCTGTAAGAGTTTGTTTCATTAATGCCAGTAAATCTGTTGTATATACAGGATCACTATATGTTAACTATAAAAAAATTAAGATGATATTAATCATTTGTTGCATTCTTTTTTTCTTTTATTATATTAAAACTGCGTATACATATGTTATATGTACCTTTGATTTTCTGTCTTTTTCGGGTGATTGTTCTAGTTGATTGATATCGTCTTCTAAATCTGCTTCACTATATAGTACACTATTGATAATTGAAAATCAATATATTTATTTAAAAAAGTTAAAAAGAAAAAATAATGTTTAAATATATTATTATTACTATTAATATTATTATTATTATTATTATTATTATTATTATTATTATTATTATTATTATTATTATTATTATTATTATTATTATTATTATTATTATTATTACCTTTCTCCATCAGATTCTTTGACTTCCAACCCTACATCACTCCAAATAGCCATTAAAGCTGGCAATCTTTTCATAATGGATGGATTGTTCGTTCTAAGCATATAAGTAAACCCTAAGCAAGTTAATTTTCTTTGGCGAGGATGACCAATATTGTCAAACTATTGTACAAAAATAACAAAATAACAAATCAATATATTGTATCTATATGAATATGTATGCGTGCTCCTTTCGCTTACCTTATCCATCCATTTGTCAATTACTTCACCAAAAAAGTCATTAGAACCAGGATTAATAGTTTGTCCGGCGGATTGTATAAAATTGATAGCTGTATTAGCATCATGAATAGCAAGTCTAGCGAATAAACTCATATAAGACATACTTGCATAGGCATATAGCTATTGAAATAATTAATTAAAAAAAACAAAAGAAAAATAAAAGAGTCAATATCTATTGTTTTTATATGAATTTACATATATATATTACCTTGTCAGATAAAAAGACTTCTAAAATACTATTTAATAATCCTGATTGGAATAATGGTTCGCCGTAGAGTGGCATGGGTGCTGACCGAAGAACTAACTCTATAGTATTTGATATGTTGGATGCTACATCGGACCTTGAATTGGATATAAATGACACCAAATGAGTAAAAAGTGACAAACCGCAGCTCTGAAAATTGATAAAAAAAAGATGATGCGTCATATTAAGATGAAAAAATAAAAAATAGCATTACTAGGTTGCTGTCATGATATTTGTTTAATTATTTTCTATCGTATTTACCTGTACTACTACTTGAGGATCTAATAATATGTAACTTTCGATAATCCATAAAACCTTTTTCACATTTTCTGTATCATAATCCAGTAACCCAACTGCTTCAGGTAATAGTTCTACCAATTCATTTGTTAAGCCATTTGCACATTGAAGCAAAGTCCACCATAAATCTAATGCTTCTTCTAAAAGATATACATGTGCTTCCTGTAAATTAATAATAAAATAAATAGATAAATAAAAAGTTACAGTACAACAGATTAGTATTATTGCTTTTGTTTTTATAATTATATATTTTATATTTGTAAAATAAAAAAAAGCAATATTACTTACATTATTTCTATTAACACTATAAGCTATCATCGGTAAAAATAGAGGATAAAGTTGGTTTGATTGCTCTTTTACGATCTATGTACAAAAATTGTATATTGTCAAAATACCACTCATAAAATAGCTATATAAATATAATATTATTAAAAATATATGTAATACCATTGCAACTTTGTTAAAGGTTACTACTAATGCTGATTGGAAAAGAGGTTCATTTTGAGCACGGTTCCATAATGGAGTAAGCAATTCAACAATATTGGATGCATAAGGAGCAACCTAAAAAAATCAAAATAAAGAGATCAAATTAAATATATATTTAGTAATTAGTGTTCAAATAGCCATTAAAATATCGACTTACGTGTTCACCAGCTCTATCCATAATAGTATTCAAGTCACTAATAAGTTTCATAACAGTATCAGATTCGTCAACTTCATTGATCAATGGCAAAAGTAAGTCCATAGCCGTCCCCAAGTAAGGTAAAAGAATTGAAATATCAAAGTCCCAATCGTCAATAGCCAATTTTAAACTATGAGCAGCCGATAATCTTACAACTAAATCTTCTTCTTTTACCATAAGTTGTAATAAAATTTCATAAATGGCTATTCTACAATCAGCGCTAATGCTTTCAGTTACCCATCGACCTAATAACCATGCGATTCTACGACGAAGAATTTTGTAACTATATAGAGCATGTTTTTTTTAAAGAACAAAATAAAGTACGAAGGTCAATAGATACTCACAGTAATAATTAAATGCAATGCTGATTATTATTATTATTATTATATATATATATATATATATATTAATGTACCTTAAGTCCTTATTCTTTATTTCATTCACCAATTTATTTATTACAAAAACTTCAAAATCCAATCTACCATATAAAGAATGGACACCAAGCCCAACAGCGTTGTAGATAGAGTCCTTAAATAATAATCCTTGAAAGTCTTGAGCATCTAACGAGAAAAAATAAAAAAAATAAAAAAAATAAAAAAAATAATTAGTGAATAAATATTAACCATTGATATGTTAATATTTACAAATCAATTTAAATTACCTGGTCGTTCCAACAAATTCAAAATAATTGGTGTAAGTTGGTCACGATACTGAGCCAGTAAGCTGATAAAAATGGCTTCTGCGCAGGGCTAATATTAATAATAATACTAAATTAATCCACACATTATAAACTAGTGTCTTATATATGTGTATGCTTACCCTTAATTCAAATTCCCAGTTTTCCGCATCAACAGAATTAGCCCAGCCTTCAGGATCATTTTCCCATTGCTCTAAATCGGATGGAGTTAATAGCATGTACTTTGATACCATTACTTCAGCACACGAATGAACAAAATCACTCGTTATAAAGTTTTCGCAAATTATTTGACGTGCTTGAATAGCTAATTCCTTCTCTTCAGTAGTTACAGCCAAATTTTCGGAGTCTAAAAACGAATTCGGTTTTAGCATAATTTTTCTTTATGTTTTATCTCGAATTATTATTAGTAGTATTTCAACTATTATATATGTATTACCAGGTGTAGAAGTATCATAAGCATTATTTTTTATTGTTCCCTTTACAAGTTGCATTCCTTGTAAAATAATTTTTTGGTAAATTTCAGTATTTCCTAAATGATTAAAATGAAGATGGAAATATAATCCAATTAATACGTACCTTCATTACATTATTACTTTTAATGCTATTGCTATTGTGTAAAACAATTTTCTAAATTACCTTCATCAAGTTGTTTGGATGCAATAGTACTTTGATCTATAACAATGCCCCAGTAATATAATAATATTTCGATCCACCGAGGGCATAAAGCAACAGATACAGGGTGTGTTTGTTGTAAACTTAAATACATTGATCCGTATTTATCAATAACGGTTTCAATAGATTCTTTTAATGCTTCGGTATTTTGATTAGAAGGTAGCGTGTGTGTGATACCTAAAGATATATAAATCAAAAAAAAAAAAAAAAAAAAAAAAGTTATTTTAAATGGGAATCGGTTAACATGTTTAATATGTACTGTAATTTATAATCATACGAACTATTAATATAATTTACCTATCCTATATTCGACATATTTTTTCAAATGTTGATAACTGATATCGAGATACGACTATAAAATAAAAAATAAGTAACTTAATCATCTTATCCATTTTTTACTTTTTTTTTCATTTATTTTTTTATCTATTATATTTTACCTTTGTTTCATCAAATTTATGCACATCACGTATTCCACTAACCATTAAAACTCCTAAACACCTAATACAAAGGGTGACTACTTCTAAACTATTTATATCTGCCATTTGATGTTGCTCCAAACTTGTTAAAGATTGATTCACATATATCATATAGACATTTGCAATTACTTGGAAAGTACGAGGTGCTAACTCGGCAAACTGTCGTCTTCCTGATGCTAATACACGACTACTAAGTTCATTTAATACCTCATATAAAGTTTCCAAACATCGATGATGAATAAGTGCTGCGCCTTCGTTATTGGTGGATGATTCTATACCGTGAAGTAATGATTCAATTAAATCAGGCCTAATGTTAACAATAATATATATATGAGATAAGGTTTTATAGTTTGATATGACATATAATAAACTAATATAAAATATACTTACCATTGTAATGGAAAATCTATACGAGCAATACGAGCAATTATAATGGTATTTTGTGCCGAGAGCTAATAGTAATTAAATCAAACAAGAAGTGATAAAATAAATATACATTAGATATTTAATTATAACCTATTTTATTAATTTTTTTGATATTTAAATATATTTTACCAGTTTACTTGGTTCATTCATAAATTGAAGTAGTCTATTACGAATTTCAATTTTTTCTTCAGCACTAATGGGGCTATCAAATATATATATATATATATATATATATATATATATATGAACATAAATATTTAAAAGAAAGTTAGTAATATAAAACACGTCAAATATAAAACTATATATATATATATATATATTCTTACTTTTTAGCTGTTCTTCTCCAAAATCGTTCGATACCATTTTTTAAATAAATGCCGCTTAAAAATCTAACGTTGTGATCAATTGTTGTATCATAAAATATATTCTAGAATTATAAAAAAAGAAAAGAAAAGAAAAAAGAGATTTATATATATACCAATTAATATAGAGTTTGTAAACTATATATATATATAATTCTTATTTGTTCTTTTACTTGTAAAGTAGCAAAAAAACTTGGAGCTATTTCCCATTGTTTTAAAAGTTCTTCAGCTTGTTTTATTCTATTAACGTCTTGTGAAGCTGCTTCAGTTAAAACCGCCAGAAGTTGAGATCTAGGATCTGACATGGTATTTTTTTTTAAAAAAAATAATGGATAGAAAAGAATAGAAATTTTTGTGCCTTGATGGAAAAAAAATTATATTTTTAATATTTTTAAATACCGATTAATCAAAAATTTTACAAAACAGCATTTTATGTTTTATTTAGTTAATGATTTTATGTAAAATGAGACATGGAATTTAAATACTTGATATTATATACTTGAAAAATTATAAGAAAGGCGAAAGACTTTTTTTTTTTTAATTTTATCAATACATTTTTTTTTTATATAAAAAATAGATATTTATGTATAATGAATCATTTAAGAATTAATGGTAGTTTAAATATATATATATAATAGGAATGATTTTTTAAGTTGTATGAGATAATTGCATTAATATATTGATATTTTTCTTCTTTTTTAAGCATCACTTCTTAACATCAAATTTCGGATTGTGCGTTTTCTACCTTCACCTGTTATTTTAATATCACCTTGTGATTCTAAAGATTTTATAGCTTCATCAAATGCTCGATTTTCAACGGCCTATTAGTTAATATTAAAACCGATAGATCAGTATGATGAATTTTTATTTCTTTGCTTGTTTCTTTTTTTAAAATAAATAAATAAAATAAAATAAAAGCCTTACCACACTACTCTGAGAATTAAGATCATTGAATAATTTAGTATAAGATACTTGTGATTGTTCTTGATTAGTTATGAGTGTTCGTAGTTCTCGTATTAAATCTTCTTGAAGGTGTCTTTCATGTGAAGCTGTACCCATTAAAATCAAATCCATATCAATACGACCAGTTTTAGGGTCAGTGGCATAATCCTTGATAGCTTCACGAAGTAATCTAGAAGCTTCATTAACATCTTGTACTTCAACATCAGGTGATAATCTAATTATAAATAAAAAGCATTTATATAAGCATTGTCGTTTATCAATTTCTAGTTGTTTTAAACAAATATATATGTATATATTACCTCATACGGGCATGTGCTTCTGCCATACGAATCATGGATTCTAACTGTCTAGTTGTTGCAGTCACACGTCTTTCACGACCGCCATGTTCTTGTCCTTGTTTACGTAATTCCACATATAAATCTACTAATCTTCTACCAGCATCATTACTAAGTTTGGGCTGAATTGTTTGGCGTGCATAATTGATGTATTTTGTTAATAATTCAACGGGCTATATATATAAAAAACGAGCAATAAAAAATAAAAATAAAATGAGTATAAAATATTATAAAATAATATATATATATATATATGCATCACCACTTACAATAATATCAGTTCCTACAGTCAATGGTACATCTTCCATATAAAGAGATACCAAATGTTTAGCTAAACGACGATCAGCATCTTCATCAACTCGATCCAGTATTAGGTATAACAAATCAAATCTATATATCATAGCATTAAAAATTATTTAAAAAATATTATTTATTCATTAATGCTCTCTCTTGCAATATATATATGCTATTTCATATTTTTTACGTCTTATATTTATTTTACCTAGATAATAATGGTGGGGGTAAATCCAAATTACCAGGAACAGATAAATTTTTATTCCAACGTGAACCAATAGGATTTGCGCAAGCACAAATGGAAGTTCTTGCATTTAATGTAGTGATAATACCAGCCTTAGCCACGGAAATTGTTTGTTGTTCCTATATTTAGACATAAAAATATAAAAATGAAAAATACATGTTTATAAATTTCTTAAAAATTTCGAAAATAAAAATCTATCTTGATCTTACCATAACTTCATGCAACACGGACCTTGTAGTATCAGACATTTTATCAAATTCATCAATACAGCAGACACCACCATCACTTAAAACAAGAGCACCGCTATATAACAAGAAAAAATTAAAAATAGTATTAATCACAAAATATAAATTATGCCATGAGGAATATACATAAAATGTAAATATATTCAAATTACGATACCTTTCAAGAACTAATTGGCGAGAATCAGGATCACGAGTAATATATGCTGTAAGCCCAACCGCAGATGAACCTTTACCAGAAGTATATACTCCACGAGGGGAGATTTTATGTACATATTGAAGCAATTGTGATTTACTAGTACCTGGATCACCAACAAGAAGAACATTGATTTCGCCTCTAATTTATAGTTATAAATATAAAAAAAAAAAAAAAATTCAGTATATAATTAATAAACAAGTGTTTTGCTTAAACATGTATAATAACCATTGTTACCTAAATCTCGGAGAACCTGATTTACTAAATTCTTTATGAGCACCACCAAAGAGTTGTAATAAAATACCTTTCTTCACATCGTCTAATTCAAAAATACTTGGGGCTGATAAAAAAAAAATAATACCAACAATTTTAGTACAAAGCACATTAGTCAAGATTCATTTCTATTAATATAAATATGTAATATTATGCTTTACCTAAAGAGTGTGAGAGTATATTGTATAAATCAGGTTTCTTTGATAAATTTGTAATGACATCTTCATCGTTTGTTGTAAAAACTTCAATTTCATCTGATTCATCGTATCTAAAATATATAAATAAATATTTCCACATATAATTATTAGAAACTTACCATAATCTTAATTCATCTTTCGATTCTTATCATCGTTATTATTATTATTATTTTATGAGATAATTACAGCTCTTTAGTCAATCCGTTTTGAAGATATTTATCCACTTGCATACGTTTTTTATTGGTACGTTTAATATGAACAACATCAAGATACGTGCGAAATAAGGATCGAATAGTGCGTTGACGAGGATTAACACGTACAGGAACTCCACGGAATATACCAGTAATTTCCAATCTATGTTATTATTTTTTTAAAAGAAATAAAGAAATAAAAAGTACAGCGATAAGTTTCCATGACCATATTAAATAAAGTACTTTTTTACTTATACAACTGTGTTTTTCATTTTTCATTTTTTTATAAAACCATTACCTATCACCAGGTTTTGCTACATCTACCAATTCGTCATACATACACAATGTTACGTTTTGTGGAGTTTGGCCATCAGGTACAGCATCTATTTAAAAAAGCAAAAGAAAGTTATAAAGAAAAAATATTACTAATGTTATAAATTTATTATATCTATAATTTTTATTTTACAAGATGATGTATCAATTATTTACCTGGGGTTTCTTGTAATCTTGCTACCTGTTTATCAGCAAAAGTGCATCGATTATGAATTAATGACATGGAATTCATAGCACTACAACGTTCATGAGGACAGCGAGTTGGTTCTACAATTTTTCCACGATCTACATGTACTGCCATTGTATGTTCACAAACCAAGCAACGGAAGAAAGCTTCTTTCATGTCAGGAATAATTGGAGAAGCACGGATTAAAATACCTTTAATTGTAATGAGTTGATCAACATCTAAGTTAAAATAATAATTTAAAATGTGTTAATAATTTTTTTTAATACTTTTATAAATTATGGGGTACTTTTTATTTTTTTATATACAATGTATCAACTATGCATTACTTTGAGGATCTAAATCACGCATATTAACAGCTTCAGGTAGGTTGAATGGACGAATCTATAATCATTAAGAATATTATTTGCATTGATTTCCTTTTTTTTGACCTTTAAATATAATTATATACACAAACATCCATAAACCCTTATATTAAGTAACTGTTTATGCTGATTTTTTTTTACCTTGAGTTGTTGGCCATTTAAGTTTGCATCTTCGAAAATTCCCATATAAAAATTTGTAATAGTATGATCCATTAATGGAATGATTTCTTGAGGATATTTAATTAATTGATCGTAAAGTTTGTGGGTATCAGGATAAGCCATCAAATTTCTGCAATCCAAATTGACACCAATAGATCCAGATTCACGGATCTTAATATATATATATATATATATATATAAATTATGAGCACAAGTGGTTACGATAATCATTTATATATATAAACTCTTTTCATTATAAACTTACATGATTTAGTAATAAAGGATAAAATGGACGATCATCACCATCATTAATAGGTTCATTTAATTTTCTTTTTCTATGAGATAAAGTAAAGTTGTTTAAAAAATTTCTAAAAGAAGTCATTGATTCTTGGATATTAACGGTCGTACCCCAAATAAGACGTACTGATAAAGAAGGATCTGATTCTTGAGTATCTAAAACAGAGGATAAACGTTGTTGTTGCTGTTGTCGTAATGGATCAGGTGAATCAGCACCTAAAGGTGTAGCAGCAATATGAGTATTTAAATGAGGTGTTCTAACATAAGTTGTACGTGGTGTTGCAGTTGATCCAAATACATTAGATCGTAAAGGAGTGGATGGATAGGCTAAAGGTGAGGTTGCATTTAATAAATCATAGTTAGAATATAAAGGTGAAGAGATTTCGCCTCGACCATAAGGTGTTCTTCCTTGAGGTGTGCCTGGCGTTCTAGCAGAATTGTACACATCGCCCAAATGAGAAGATAATAATAAATTTCTTGGTGTCTGAGCAATAGGTGTTCCCGGATCAGAATCAAGATTGAATGGTGTGTTTGGTGCTTGGCTCATTTTTTTTATTAATTAAAAAAAAAATAAAAAAAAAAAAAAATAATAATAATATTAGTATTAAAAAAAAAAGCAAGAGGAAAAAAGAAGGAAAACAAAGCAACACGAAAAAAATGTTTTAAGCGCGTGCGTTTTAAATTCAGAAGAAAAAAGTGACGTCCGACAAGATTTTTAATTTTCGGACGGAGTTTTCATTATAAAATAAATTTGATTATTATTTTCTTACCTCTCTTTTGCTTAATTTTTTTTTTTTTTATATATTATTTCATTTTACTAAATTATTCTAAACATATTATATGAGTTTAACAAAAGCAGATATTAATAAACAAGGATGGGAAGATTCTGTAAATATCATTAAAATAAAATAGTTTATTTATTATTATAGAAATGATTAATTTTTATCGATCTATGTTATTTACTTTTCTTTTATTATTATTAATTTTATTATATAGGAATTTCCTATCGTTTGCGAAACATGTTTAGGTGAAAATCCATATGTACGTATGTCAAAGCAACCATTTGGAAAAGAATGCAAGACTTGTAATAGACCCTTTACTGTATTTCGGTGGTTACCAGGTGCTAATATGCGTTATAAGAAAACTGAAATTTGCCAAAATTGTGCCAAGTTAAAAAACGTTTGTCAAACTTGTATTTTGGATTTACAATATGGTAATAAAATAAAATTCTTGCAGAAGCTAAGCTTTTTTTACATCATCTTAAAAAAGTATTATTATGAAAATAAATTGTATATGATTATTAATATTATTATTTACAACATAGGTCTTCCTGTACAAGTAAGGGATACTGCGCTTGGTATTACATCAGATGCTCCTACTACTGACATCAATCGACAATATCATGCACAAAATATGGCTAATAAAGTAAACAACCACCTATGAAATAATATAATATAAAGTAAATCGAGAGAAAAAAAGAAGGCATATTACTGATCAGTAACAATTGTTATTATTATTTTTAATCTATACTAATAGTTAGAAGATGAGGTTGATCCTTATAGCAATTCTCAAACATCTGCCAGTAGTAGAGAAATACTCAAAAAGTTATCAAGAAGTGAACCTTATTATAAAAGAAATCGATCACATATATGTTCCTTTTTTGTACGTGGTGAATGTAACCGTGGTGCTTCTTGTCCTTATAGGTAAATATATATAAATAAACATACATATTTAGAGATTATATAATTTTGATTAATATATATATAATTATATAATTATATAGACATGAAATTCCTGAAGAAAATAAAGAATTAGCCAAACAAAATATCAAAGACCGTTATCTTGGGGTTAATGATCCTGTAGCAAAGAAAATATTAAATCGTACCCAACATATGCGTCCATCTTTAGCCCCTCCTGAAGATAAATCAGTGGTAATTTTTTTAAAAAAAAATTATATAATATGCATACTTGCTAATTTTTTCCCTTGGTAAACGATATATGTATTAGTATTAATATTATTGTTTATTTTTCATAGACTACTCTCTTTATAACTGGTGTTGAGCCTCAGATTACTCAAGATCATATAAAGTAAATACTAGAAATACAATATAACTATCATTTAAATTAGACTGTTTAATGATTAATACTGATATAATATATTTATTTTATTTTGTTTATATATATATAATAGAGGCTTTTTTTATGCTTTTGGAGAAATCAAATCTATTATTGTTGTACGCAAATCAAAATGTGCCTTTGTCAACTTCATTACTCGGGCATCAGCAGAACTCGCAGCCGAAAAAATTGCAAATGTAGGATTAACATTATTGGATATACCATTAAAAGTAACATGGGGAAAACCAAGACCTAAAGGACCAAGAGCACCACAACCAACAGACACTACCATACCTCCTCCACCATCTCTTAATGCATCTGAAAATAGTATAAAATATCCAAGTCAAGATCCAACCGCTCAAGGTACATCATCCTTGGGTTCAAATCCTAGTTTTTCATCATAACTATTCATTATAATATCATAAATATTCATATAATTATTAAAACTTTAAAGAACGAAAAAAAAAAAGGGAAAAAGGAAAAGGGAAAAAAAACTTTAACTTATATATATATATATGTTTTTAATTTTTTTACCATTGCATTTACTTGTGTACATTCTTGAAAAAATAATAATAAATTGTATATCTTTACAATTACATATAAATTATAGTTTTAGAGCAATCAGTAAATAAATATTTATTTTATAAAAAAATCAAGTATACATATTATCTTGAAGCTATATAATCGCTTTACATGTATTAAATTAAAATTAAGGAAACAAACTTTTATAGTGCCAAACAAATGCAAAGTTTAAATTCATAGAAAATGAAAAGTAAAATAATATTAATGAACTTTTGATACTTTATAATTAGTGTTGTTGTTAACATGATCAATTTGAATATATAAAAAAATCATTAGTGATTTAGTAATTCGTACATATATTGAACAGGTAAAAAATAAGATCAAGACTGCTTAAAATAAAAAATTACCATGATCACAAATATATATACATATAGATAATTTTTATACATGGTATAAATTAGTGCTTACATTTGATCTAGTAAAAATACTAATATACATAGATTTATTAAGTATAAAACTGGTATAATAAAAAAAAACATTAACTTTTTTCGAAAAATAAATAAACGCGTTTAAAACTGAATATATATCCAAGATCTTTCGTGATATGAATGAATTTTCCATTTAATTACTTTTTATAAATATTAAAACATAAATAATGTATTAAATATATTGAATCGGCTGCTGATTGCTTTTCATGTTAATTCTAGTTATAAGTATTTTTAATAATTATAAAAAATTATGCAAATATATAAATTTTAAAAAATAAAAAAAAAAATGTCGGCATTTTAATTTATTTTTATTCTTTATAAAAAATTAACCTTCAAGCTTTAATATCTCCCTCCTACTTTTTTACAGCAAATCCCTAAGGTAATAATTTTTATAAAATATATAAAATATAAAATACATAGATAATGGATAAATACCACTATATACGAACACGACATTAATTGGATGGATGAATGGAAGAATGGATGGATGGATGGGCTGATAGAATTTTTAAATGCACTTTGAAAGACGATAAATACATAGATAAATACATAGATTAGTTTTTATTTTATTTATTGAATTCAATGGATAATACAACTCAGCAACTGATAAAAAATAATAAAAAAGAGAATAAATAAGGACTACTTGAACTATACATACACAATACAGTTTAAACTAAATAGGGATCATCTATTTTTATACATATATAGAGTTCAGCATGGGTGCTTATAAATATCTTGAAGAATTACAAAAGAAGAAACAATCTGACGTTCTCCGTTTCTTACTCCGTGTTCGTTGTTGGGAATACAGGTAAAAAAAAGTTGAAGATAAAAATAACAATATTAATAAAAAGAAAAATAAGGAACAAATGTTAAATGTATATAAAAGATTAAATTTCCATATATAGATATGATATACTCATCTTTTATTTTTTTAAAAAAAAATGATTTTATATTATTTTAACTTTATAGACAATTAAATGTAATTCACCGTGCTTCTCGTCCTAGCCGTCCCGATAAAGCTCGTCGTCTCGGTTACAAGGCCAAGCAAGGTTTCGTTATCTACCGTATCCGCGTCCGTCGTGGTGGTCGTAAGAGACCTGTTCCTAAGGGTGCTACTTATGGTAAACCCGTCAACGAAGGTGTTAGTCAACTTAAATATCAACGCTCTCTTCAATCCACCGCCGAAGAACGTGTTGGTCGTAAATGTGCTAACCTCCGTGTTCTCAACTCTTACTGGATTAACCAAGATGCTACCTACAAATACTTTGAAGTTATCCTTGTTGATCCTTCTCACAAAGCTATCCGTCGTGATCCTCGTATCAACTGGATCGTTAATGCTGTTCACAAACGTCGTGAAGCTCGTGGTCTCACTGCTATCGGTAAGAAATCTCGTGGTAAAGGTAAAGGACACAAATTCTCAAAGACCAAGGGAGCTGGTCAACACTCCAACTGGAAGAGACGCAACACCCTTTCTCTCCCTCGTTATCGTTAAAGAAAAATTTTTGGAAGATAAAATTAAATTTGTCACTGGCCTTTTTTTTTCTTTTATCAATGGTTATTTATTATTTTAATTATTTAATAAAAAAACTACACCTTTGTCAACAATAATAACAAAAAAAAGAGTGAATACTTATAAAATAATTATAAATTTGAAGGAAAAAAAGAGTAACCATAAATGATTGTTGACGTGATTTATTTTTTTTTAAAAAAATGAAAGTGGATCTACACTAAAAAAAGATACTATACACGCATAATTTTTAAGTTGAAGGAAAATTATTAGGGATCAAAATTAATTTTAGTTTAATGTTTATTTTTTTTAAAAAAAAAAAAAAAAAATGGGTCTATAAATAAAGAGATTATACATGGTTTTTTTAGATTGTTTTTTATTAAAAAGGATTTTTGCTTAAAAAAAGTGGGTCATAAATAACTAAATAAAAAAAAAGTGAATAGTCTTTAATAACTTTAATTTTAATTGTAATTTTAAAAAGAGAATGATGGATTATTTATTATTAATATTATATAACACATTGTTTTATTTACATTATAATATAGTTCATAAATATATGGAGAAAAAGCTAATTTACATATAGAAGAAAAAAATACATCTAATTAAGATCCACATCCTTCATCCATTTCTCGCTCCTCTTCTTTCGTTAGCCGAGATAATGCAGCTTTAGCCATGATATCTCTTCGTAGTTCTCTATCTGCTTCTATATTTTGTGTAGATTGTGATCCTCCTAATCTAAATGCACCTGCTTCCCAAGTAATAGCTGGGTTTTCGCTTTCTTCATCTTCATCATCAATAGGTTGGTAGTAAGATGCACCTGTACTTAATTGATGTCCATCCCTTGCACTCCAATCCAAATTTACTACATCTTTATTTAATTGTCTGTTTAATTTATGAAAATTATCATCGTGATCACTCCATACCTATTTTAATTTTTTAAGAAAATAAAAAAAAATGGGATATATATTTTTTTATTATTAATATGTGTCCTATCCCTTTTTATTTTATATTGTATTATATCTGCGTATGTGTTTTTATTATTTTATATCTGTTTTTTTATTTTATTTTATTTTATTTTTACTTACATTATGAGTTAATTCATGTAGTAATACCTTTCTTATAGAATCATAAGATCGAAAGCCAGATAAATCATCTGTTCTAAGTCTTAAAGCAATCAACTGTCCATTGTTACGATTGTAACCAAGGATAGTTCTTTCGAAGGGAGATAATTCAATCAATTGTCCTACTGACCATTTATAATGCGCCATAATTCCTTTTATACCACGATCATCAACAAGCCTTTGTAATATTCCACGAGCTTTATCTTGTTGATGAAATTCAGGCAAAACAGAGATTTGATGGAACGTATACTTTATATCTTGCTGTGTCATATTCTTTTTATAAGGTTTGACTTTTTTTTTATTTAAAGTAGATTGTACTTGTTTTTGTATGGTGATTTTTTGATCGAGTTGCTGTATGGTTTTAATTTGGTCATAAGAAGTTCCCATCATCATGAGTTTGGCTTCAGGTGATAAACCTATTGAAGATAACGTCGCATTATTATCTTGTAGCATTTTGCCTTTCCATAAAAGCTTTTGACATTCAGTAGTAATAGCTGTTTCTTTTGATAGCCACTCTTTTAATTCTCCAACTGTTGAATTTATTGACCAGTTGTTCAAAGAATATACTTTCCCTTTAAATGATACCTTAAAGTTGATTTCACTCATTGTTATAACTTACTATTTTATTAATTAATATTAAAATTATGATTGATTTAAGTATATATTGATAAATTTATACTTTTTATTTACTTTATAAAATTAATAATTAAAAATAAAAGAAAAAGGAGGATAAATAAATAATTAAAAAAAGCAGATAAATAAATGCGAAAGAAAGAAAAAGAAGATAGAAGAAAAAAAATGATGACAAATTTTACTTATTTGAAATGCAAAAAATTTAGGTACAAATTCTTTTAAAACCCGTCCATCGAATAGTAAAAAGACTTTTATAGTAATAAAACATCAGCATTGACTTTTTTATACCAATAAAATAAAATAATCATTCACATCTCTTAAAACTTAACCTTTTCCTTTTTATTATTATAATTACTTTCATATGTAATAATATTTATTTTTTATACATAAAAAATAACATAATAAATGGCGATTACCATATGAAACATATACTAAAATTAAATTATTTTTGACTAAATTTTTATCAGTTTTATTAAATGAATAAAAAATGATGCATTTTAAACAAATATTATACTATTATGCTATGGCATACAATTACATGTAAGCAAAATAGTATTTAGCATAAAGTATATGTCTTCAACGTAAAAATATAGTTGAAAAAAAAAGGATGAGAATGAAAAAATAAAAACTTGAAAATTAATTTTTTGGCCTATATAAATTTTAATAATTCTGGTTATAATTTGGAAGTACCTTATTAAAATAATTATATTATTATATTTAGGGTATTAGTGGATCAATTTTCTTTTTGAAATGAAATCTAAGAAATGTATTGAGGGGAGGGGGAAATAAAAATGTATAGATTTCTTTTTATAAATTTTAAAAAATCTACATTGTTCGTGCCTAGTGAAAGCTTATTATGTAATGTCATATATAGGTTAAAAAAAAAAGCAATTAACATTATGTAGATTTATTAAAAAAATCTTCATATTTATGTAACATTTTAAGCGATTCTTTTTAAAAAAATTATTTTAATATATTTATATACACAGAGTATAATTTATATTAGTAAGATTATTCCTTTAATAAATATTATTTTCAATTTTTTGATATAAATGTCAGTCATTTGATTTGATTTATTTTATTTTTTAAAAAGTATAATTAAATCAAGTGAACTTTTAATGTTAATATTTGGAAAGGTGTTAAGGTGAGATGATAATGATTATCTTGTTGATTTATGAATTGATTTGTATCATCTTCTAATACATTGGAAATCATTATTTTTTCAATGTCGAGAGAACTGTTGGGTATAGAATAAAAAATAAAATATAACCATTAGGATTAAAATTGGTCCTATATACATGTGTATACATGTGTGTACATATTTGTACACTTTATGAAATAAAATAATTATATGATTACCTGGTAAGAATAACGTTTGATTTGCCGCCATAAGCTTCATAGATACGAAGAATAACTGATTTTCCTTTATTTTTATCATCCTCCCCAAGTTTTACAGTATCAATAATAACTCTTCCAGCTGGTTCTATAGTAAATAATGATGGTAATACTATTTCTGTTTTATCTAGTTGATTTGTTTGACTAAAAAAGTATAAAAATGAAACAAAAAATAAGATTACTTAAGTATATCGTTTCGATAACCATTTTAATTATAACAATAGTAATATATATGTTTACCGAACAGAGAGAGGGACATTAAATTCTAGAGCTTTCGATACAACATCGGATGAAGTAAAGTCACCTTTGTGAGGGTATATAGCATACTTGAATTTATGTTGTCCTAAAAAAATAGCAAAAAAAATAAATACAATGTATTGTGAGAATGATTATAATAAGATGCTCCGTATTATATTATATAATTGTTATTATTGTTATTCTTTCAAAAAGGGTTAGTATTTAATTACCCATATCAGCATGGTCATCCGGGTTCTTTGGTGACCTTAAGAGAGACAATCTTTGTGATTTTCCATGCGTTGCATAACCATATTTACAATTATTCAATAAAGCGATTCCATAGTTAGCATCAGATAAGTCAGCAAATTTATGCCCACACACCTAATAATAACAAGAATAGCATGTATAAATATATGTCAAATGAATAAGAGAGTTTTTTTTTTCAGCAATTTTTTTATTTTGATCCTTTTTTTAAATTTTACCTCAAATCTAGCAGAATCAAGAGTTGTATTGAAGTGAGTTGGTCTTTTTATAGCACCATATTGAATATCATAAGTAGCCTAGAAAAAAAAAATTAGTTATTTATAATTTATCAAAGCATATGATATTAATAAGTAAGTATATAGTAGTGATAATAAGATAATTTTTAAGTAATCCACTTACAAAATCTGAAATAATATCCCAATTGAATTCAACTTTCTATAATATATAAATGAGTTAAAAAGACAAAAATAAAATAAAAAAAACAACATCAACCTTTTCATATATTATTATTTATGAATATAGTATTAATACAGTCTATTCAATATATTACCAAAAATTGGTGATCTTCTCTCCATTCTACAGCATTCTCAAATTCAATGTATGACCCAGTACTTGTAAGACCGATGGTTTGTTCTATCCAGCTTTTGTGGGATATCTTCTGATGAAATTTAAGTTTGGCATGTAGTGGACCATCAGATACAATCTACAACAAATAAAGTAAAAGATTAAAAATAAAATAATAATGAATAAGTTATAGATTACTTATTAAAATTTAATATTAGGTAATATAATAAAATATTACTTTTAAATTTTTGTTACTATTCAAGGTTTTAAATTTTTGTAAATGATATATTTCAACCTAAATATAAATAAAAAGAAAAATAAACATATATAAACATAAAGTAGATGTTGGTATATTGTTTAGTAGTAATTTGTAACAATATAAACTTTACATCCCAAGCATCCCAGTATATAGGTCTAAAATGACATAATAAAAAAAATAATAAAAGTAGATACAATTAGTATCGATTATTACAAATAAATGGTAAAAAAAATAATCGCATACAATAGGTTACTTACACATCCTCATATAGTTGTAAAACGTTTCCTTTAGTACCATGGTCAACCAAGTTTCCTCTATTAAAAAAAATAGAAAAAAGAAAAAGTAAAGGGTTAATTAGTTATGTTTTCCAAAGTAATACATATATACGCTTCTACCTATCAGAATGTTTATCAAATAATTTTAAAAGGTTCCCATTAGATTCAAAAACGGCTTTTAAATTGTTATTTTCTAATACAAATTCACCAGTATCAAGTTGATAAGCTAAAAAATAAAATAAAATAAAAAAAGCAGGTGATATATTTTGTGAATATATGCGAATATTAAATAACAACAACAATAACAACAATAATAATATATATATATATTCTTACCTCTAGCTCCATCTTCATATTTTACAGGTAAAATATTTTTACCCAAAATACCGATAGCTCCAAAACCAGGTACGTTTTCAACTAAAATAATAATGATAGCAATAATAAAATAATAAATTAGGATTTTCTTCATATAATTAATATTTTAATTATAACTTACCAAAAACAAGTTTATGTCCATCTTCTTCTTGTTGATCCACCCATTGTGTATCTTTTCCAGGAACTGAAACAATGCATGACCTTGACCAAGGTAAAGTGTTGAATACGATAAGGCCTATTTAATATGTATGATAAAGCAATATGTCAGACTTTTTTCCTTAAAAATTAATATATATTTTAATGAATTTATATATGATATAACACTTACCTTCTTCAGGGCTATCAGTTATATCCTTTTTATTATTAGAGATTATATAATCTTGTGCTTCACGTCGTAATTTCAATGTCTCATATATAACTTCCCTATGAAACTAATATTTTAATTAGCTAATTTTAGCCATCTATTCGGTATCCCTCACTCTTTTTTTATTATATGCATATTATTATACTAAATTATATTTTTTATTATAATGACTTACCTTGTGAACATCTACATAAGCAAGTCCAATAGCAGATCCAGGTATACAGTCGTGGAACTGATTTAAACAAATAAGTTTCCAAAGTCGATTGATATCAGATTGTGGATAATTAAACTCTTTTTCCTTTTTGGTAAATAAACGGGCATACGTTGCTAAGAGTTCCAAATCTCTAATTAATACTTCACATTGTCGATTACCAAGTTTTACTAGTGCTTGTGTTGTATAGGTACCTCTATGGAATTCCAAATACTAATGAAGAAATAAAAATATTTGATTTTTAATATTTTTACTCTTATATTTATTTACGTCATAGAATTTAATCTATTTTTTTTTCTTTTCATATATATTTATATCCTTTTACCAGTTCACCCCTATATGATTGTAGTTTTTTACTATTTTTTTCTATCGATTTGAAGAAGTCATCCACCCTACCAGGTTTGCATGAAGGTAACCCATCCTTAATAATAATATAATAATTAAAGAAAGAGAAAGCGAATGGATAAAACATGAACACGATGAGCCTTTTTTTTAATTTTTTTTTTTTTTTTTTTGTTTTTTAAATAAATAAAATATAATCGTTCACTTACAACGTTTTTCACGCGTTTCAATCGTTCAAGCATTTCTGGTGTTGCGCCTCCTATTTATAATATATATATATATTACATCGATGCTTAATTGTAATTTACTTGTGTTATTTATTTATGTATTTGATATGTACCTCCTCCATCACCATGTCTAAAAATTTAATATTTTTAAAAAATAAATAGATAGTTATATTATTATGGTTAATTTAATGATTGTATGTAAAATAATATAATATTACCCAAAAGCTAATAGACTTTGATTTGAATATTCAATATCATGATGGTTTTTTTCGCTACAAGTTTTAAATGATTAATAATTTAAATGGGATTAAATGAAGTATAATTTTAAAATATATATAAGTAAAAAGGAAAAAAAAAATTAAAATACAAATGTCTTTAATTACCATTTATGAAGCTCAGATGGTGTTATTTCAGCGCCGTATCTATATTTATTTAAAAAATATAAAATAAAATATGATATAAATAATAGTAGTAATGATACCATTAATGTGAGTATAAATTTACGTCTATTAAATATATTATAGTTGTATTAATTTTTGCATCTTACGTATCTGCGGGTGTGAGGTGGGTTAAAACTGAGGAACCATCAATACCAGTCCAGAAAAAGGTTGTTAAGGGAAACTTGTTTATGTTATTCCATGATAATTTTTGAGTAAAAAAATAATCACACCCAGATTGTTTCAACACTTGAGGTAGCTGTTTTTATATTTTTTGAAAAAAATAAAATAAAGGTTTGTTAATATATCCATTAGTAAAAAATTATACAAACCTGTACACCACCTTTAACCTTTTCTTTCTTTTTTTTTAAAAAAAATAAAAATAAACTGTTTACGTACTTGGCCAGAATATCCTAAATTTAATATTAAAATAAACAATTGGTAAAACTGAATATCGAAACTATTTATCAATATTATTATGATGATGCTATTTTTGAATGTATTCTCTATATTATTTTATTTTATTCGTTTTACCAAAAGAATCTGGTAACCAGAATACTTTAGTTCTTTTTCCAAAATGTTGTTTGTAAAATCGTTGGCCAAGTAACATTTGACGACATAAGCTCTCACCACTTGGCATGTTGGTATCTATATAACCATTTCGAATAAAGATGATTTTGGTATAAAAGTAATCAATATATCATTTTTATTTTATTTCACCTTATTTCATTATTTTTAACTTTATGCTTTTTATATCTATTTACCATGTTCTACCCAGCTCTATAAACAAATAATTAAATAAATAGATAGATATACATGTTAATAAATTATAAAAACCATAGTGCTATAGATGCATAGGAAAAATATTAAACTTACACCACCAATTATTTCCCACTTTCCAGATTTTTCTTTTTTCTTAATTTTATCAAATAAACTAGGATATAATTGTTTGAGCCATTCATATTGTTGAACCTATTATAAAATTGAATAATAATAATAAAAAGAATTAATATTAACATTAATAATAATAGTGATATAAATTAATGTATTTTTTTATACTAAATTACTTGTGATCCGGTAAAAATAAAATCTGGATACCTTTCCATGAGATCCAATTGACTAGACCAAGATCGAGCTATTTTTCTTTTTGTTTCATCAAAGGGCCATAGCCAAGCGGTATCTATTAAAACCAAATATTCAAAAATTTTATATATAAATATATTTATTAATAAGATTAAGATATGTATTTTTATTTGATTCTGACTATTATATATATATTTACCTATATGACAATTTCCTATAGCAGTAATCTGATGTTGCCCTGTTCCGCCTTTATCTGAGAGAAAATCTTTTGTTATTTTTAAACAATGATCAATTGATTTAGAATCATGAGAAAAATGATTTATCACTTCATTCGCCACGGCCAAAGCTGTCCTTGCACGTACTGATTCATTGAAAATATCATATGCTATTCCTTTAATAATTCTACAATACGATAATATATATGTACATTATAGCTCGTTATTTAAATATTATATCCATTTATTTATTTTTTTAAAAAAACTTTTACTTTAATTAACTCATTACTTACGTTAAATCATGGTATAAGGCCTGTACTTGGTAATCAGGAACAACAAGATCTGCTTTTTGAATAGTAAAGTACTTGTTGGGATCAGGAACCATTGTATCACCTTTTCCAACACCAAACATCCCATTGCAAGCATTTTCAATAAAAAATGAGAAAGTTTGCCCCGATTTTGCATTTTGAGTCAAGATAAAATCATGTCTAGATTGATCCGCTATGTTTTTTTTTTTTTTTTTTTTTTAAAAAAAAAAAAATTGGATAATAAATAAATAAATAATTAATAATAATCCGTATTAATATAAGCATACTAATATATAATTAAAATGATAAAAAACAAGAATAAAAACAGATTAATAAAAGCTTACTCCCTCCAGTTAATCCTTGAAGTGGTTCACCATGGCTTGACCAGACGAGACCTTCGCAACCCATATCCCATTGAAAAACAATGGGGTGGTTGGCTAAATTATAAGTAATAGATATATCGACTTTGATCCAATGTGTACTCCAACTTGGCCCGGCTTTAAATTCATTGGCTTGAATTGGTGTAAACTTATGGCTAATTGCTTCCTAAATAGATATATATATATAAATCAGATAATATATATTAGCCATTATGAAGTCCGAAGATCGGGTTTTATGCTTTTTATTTTTGCATGAAACACTAATTGATAAATCTAAAGTCCTTTTTTTTCATTACCTTAAAGGGTACACGCTAAAATAAATAAACAAATATAAAGTAAATAAATGACTCGTTTTGTATTCAATAATAGTAATAATAATAATAATAATAATAATAATAATAATAATGGCAATATATATATGTATCTAATTTTATGAAATAAATAAAAGTATATTTATGATAAAAAAAAACTTTTACCTTTAAATGTGGCACGCTATAAACACTTAGTTTTACATATGGTTCACCGGAGTAACGTAGTTTCCATAAACGAGAATAAATTCCCATCCTATAAAATTGACCATTGGAAGCTAAAAAGTTATTTATTCTATTATGTGTAATATCATTAGGTACACGTGGTGTTTTATCCAGAAGTGGTTTCAAATCCATAATAAAATAAATTAAATCAAGCTTTGAATTGATTTAATTTAAGCAAAAGAAAAAATAAAAATGTATGCGAGGGGTGAGAGAAAAGAAAAAGGGTAGCAATATAAAAAAATATTATTTAAAAGCGAAAAGAAAGAAAGAAAAAAAATAAGATTAAATAAAATAATTGGGGAAAATAAAGAATTTAAAAAAAATCCCAGATTTGGTCAGGCGGTAGAAATTTTTTTTTCATTCCCTCTCTTTCGCTTTTACTTTTTTTTTTTTTGTTTGAAATAAAATACCATTATTTAATACTTATTTATATGTCATTTAACTTGTGTAGTACCTGGCATATTATTGGTCCTTTTTCGGTTCCTCTTCGTGAGTATGAATTAGGAGTCGATCCATTGGAACCATATGGTAAAATAGTGGTACTATTTTATATTATATAGCAGCTGTTTCACTCTTATTTGAATAACCCTTTATTAAAATATCGCTTTTAATTTTATTATATTTAACTTTTTTCTTTTAGGTGGATTCTCGAGTTTAAAGTATTCAAAGTCTAGCCGATTTCCTTCTGAATTAACAAACGATGGACAAGTGGGTTGGTTAACTATGAAAGCATCTAAAGATAATACTGTTGGCCCAATACTATTCCCGAATACTATGTAAAATAAAGATATACGTATATATATATATATATATTATTATTATTATTATTATTATGTCTATATATAACTAACTATTACTACTATTTTTAATTTTATTTTTAGATGGGAACAAGAGAATGGCAATTCAGTAGAACAATATCAAGCATGGGCAAGAGGTACTTTAAAAGTAACCGAGAAAAGCAGCATATTAATACAAATTCATGGCGTGACAACATTTTTTATCAACCAACAGCGTTATTCTGGGGATTATTATAATCACAAAACCACTTCACACTTTGTGGAAATAGATAAAGGGACTCATACATTAGATGTTCGATTAATACATGGAATGAAATCAATACCGGTAGATAGAGATAAAGAAAAACGACCGTCCTGTCAATTTTCAATTACAATACAACCACTGGAATCGAATATTACAATGGATCATCACCAATTGAAGCATCATCATCACTATCAGCTGAATACAGAATTACTTGGTCGAGAGATGATTAAACATACTCTAATGCCTTCCTTTATATTGGACCATGGCTTTGCTGGAAATTTAGGGTCTATCACTATACAAAATTTAACACCGGATATACTTCGAGTAGCATCTATACGTTTAGTTATTCAAGCATATCACCAAACAGCAGATGTGATTACGATAATGGTACATGTATATATGTCAAAAGAAAATAAAAAAATAAAAAATAAAAAATTTGCCAAGATAAAAATAGAAAAAAGAGAGTTGCAAATCTCATTATCATTTATATATTTTAATAGAGACCAACATGTTTAGTGCAACGATCTAATCATATTACTTTAGTAAAAGGTCAACAGCGTCAAATTGGGTTTAATTTTGATTTAAGGAATGTTCACAACCCAACTTTTTTACAAGCGGAAAACATAAAAGTGAAAATTATTGTATCCATTGCCTCCTCTGTAACCACATTTAATTTGGTAGATGAGATATCAATGAATTCGATTAATTGGGATGAGTCATCTATATTTAGATATACATTTTTGGATTATGATAAATCAGTTCAGTATGGTAGGTACATTTATATTTAAATGCATGAATAAAAAATAAAAAGAAAATAAAAGGTAAAATGAAAAAAGGAACTAAAGGAAGACATATTAAGCAAAACATTATTTGTACTTTTTTTTTAAATAGCTATGGCAAAAAGACCTACCATTCTGGACGATGATGTAAATAAACCAATTATTCTAGCTTTACACAGTGTTGATATTAAATCACCTTCTTGGGCAGATTGTAACTCACAAAAATCTATATGGATTATTTTTGCAACCGGTAGAATAACATGGTAAAATGAATAAATAAATAGATAATTAAAAAATAATGCAACAATGACGATAAACCAATTTAATCAATTGTTTTGGATCATGATTTTATTAGTGAAAATGATTGGCAGTGTAGAAGTGTAAAGAATGCTTTTTCTGCAGTGGATGAACTTGCCAACGTGTTGGAATTACTATTTCAAGGGTCCGATTTTAAACCTCCTGTTGATGATTCTGATTGGATAGTTGGTAATGATAATAAACAATAACAATAAATAAAAAGATTATGTGTCTTGAATTATTAAACAATATTATTTATATATATATTTATTATTACATTTTATTATAGTTGAAAAACGAGGATCATTTTCTATTGGCAACACAAAAAAGTTAATATATATTGGTACGTGTATAATAATAAAGGATTATATAAAATATTTGACTATAATTATTTTTAAAACGTAGAAGGCTAACTATCACTTATTAATAGGTTACAACAATAGTGGACAAGGCGTTTGGTATTTATTAACTCATTATCCTGATAGAGCCATTGGTGGTAATTAAAAAATAATACAAATAAATAAATCAAATATCAGCCTATCAAAATAAAAAATTGACATTTCTCTGTTTTTTTAAAAAAAATAGCAATAGATATTGGCGGATATAAAAATTATCAAAATTCTAATTTCAGTTACAACTCACTTTGCTATATCGATCCACTTTTATATGGAGTATGTAACAACATAATAAAAATATATAAATGATAGTGATTAATTGATATTTTAATATGTATCATTTAAATACGATTTGTATATTATTATTTTTTAAAAAAACATAGACAATGGAAATGGCATACACAGATTTTAACATTGGTTTTCATCTTCCAAATATGGTATATATATAATAAAGTGTCATGGTAATAATCTTTCATTAATTTAACGATAATATGCGGATTTTTTTAGGTTGGTGTCCCTATTTTAGCAAAGTATAAACCAAATGCTCATAATAATTCTTCTATGCAATCACGGAACTATGCTCGCCTATTAAATGAATATTATAAAAACGCCAACTTAATCAAGTAAATTAAATAAAAAAAAAAAAGCAAATAGCAAATACATATAAATAATAATTATTAAAGCTAATTTTAATTGCTATAATACTTTTGTTATATTTAATTTATTCTAGACTTTCGTTGGATGATCCTATTCAGAATTATAATTGGAATTCCATTTTCAATAATGATGATGTTAATAACTACATTACAACTTTAGTAAATAACTCAAAGCAACTATCAAATAAAAAAGAAAAATTCAGTATTGTAACGACGAATCCTGCAACGATTGGGCAAATACAAGGCATACAAATAGAGCAACTTCATATTCCATTTAGGTAAAATAATAATAATAATAACAATAAATAAACATGTAAACAAAGGCAACAATAGCAAGCAATACAAAATAATTATATATTTATTTTATTATATTTTTTATTAAATAGAAAAAGTCAATTGGATGGTTACACAATAGACGATAATACCATTATATTAACATCAAAAAATATTTCAGCACTTTCAATAGTTAATAGAAAAGAGACAATAATTATAATAGATGGCACACGTGTTCAACGTCACTGTTCGGATTCTTCTATTTTATTAGTTAATTATGGTGATGGTTGGATGGTAATAAATAATATAATATATAATATAAAATATACAAAAACATGGTTTATTATATATATATATAGTTTAAAAAAAACACTAAGTAATATATACTCTTTTATATTTTATGTTTTTAGGTTGAAAAAGGAAAATGGCCACCAAGGTTAGAACGTAGTAGATTAACTTATGGACCTATTCACAGAATGTATGAATCATCCAAACCAATATTAATAATTATTCCAAGTAAAAATAGAATTACATCATCTGCATCCTCAGCATCCACAGTGTACAACATCTATCAACATATAGCATTGCAATTGGCACATGATTGGCATCATTATGGAACAGGCGATACGATCATCGTCTCAGATGACCACCCATTAGTCAGTTATGAAGAAATAGATCTCGATGATAATACAGAACCATATTTCCGAATTTATCTTGGCGTTGGTGACGATAATCATGCTTTAAATCAATTACTAAAAAATGAAAGTTCTGTAGATATCAACTTAGAATCTAGTTCAATATCAGTAGGTAATAAAAAATTCACTACTCCAGGATCAGGTAATATATTAACATATATGTTCATTTTTTTTTTTTTTTTTCGTTTTCCTTTAACGTACCTATTTATTTTTATATTTCAATTATTTAATTTTTTTTCATGTATATATAGGAATTATCTTTATGTGTCCTGGCAACAATTTAAATGAAATAGCCGTAGTTTTATTGGGGTTGGACTTGAATGGGTTAAAAACATGTAGTTATCTTTTTCCGAAGCGTACGGATCATTTATTGCCTGAATGGAGTAAGTGAGCTTTTTTAAATTATTAATCACCAAAATAATATGTTTATAATATATAATGATATTAATAATATATATCTGTTGTTTAATTTAAATAGTGGTAGTAAATTCCTTGACAAATTGGCAAACTTTAGGCGGGATTCTTTCTGCAGGGTAAGTTTTTTTTTCAAAAAAAAAAAAAAAAAGAAAATCGACAAAATTAAAGTAGATCTCCAGACTTAAAAAACAACTCGTGTAACTAATCCTTATTTTGATATATTTTTATTTACATTTTAAAAGGTTTTTCAATAATAGATGGAAGGCATACGGATATTAATATTTATACATACATATTTATTTGTACACTTTAATAATTAAACCTATACATTTTTGCTATTTTTGTATATTTAATATAGTTTAATAAAAACAATAACAACATAAAATATAAATCATTTACTCAGGTGTTCAATTTTTCAAGAAAGTTACACATAATTTTTTTATATTTATGGGGATAAAAAAAAAAGATTTTTTTTAATTTTTTTCTCTATCATTTTTTTTTTCCTTTCTTTCTTTCAAAAAATATGGCCTCACCTCCAATTAAAAAAACAGAACCAATTTCTATACTTAAAGTACACTTACTTTTTTAATTATATTATATATATAATAAAATATATAAGTTGGTTTTATTATATATTAAACTATAAATATATTTATATATATATATATATATTAAATGATTTATTTATAGGCTCCACCACCGCTATCACCATTAAACTATGCTAACACTTCCGCTATGGTTCGAAATGAACCAATTATACTTAGTGATGATGAAGACGAAGATCCTAGAAATATGATATCTGACGAAGATGAAGATCCTGCTTTAATACCTTCTGAAAAAACTTTAGAATTATTGCAAACTGAAAAAGTATGCCATTCTGGTTATTTATTGAAAAAAGGTGAAAAACGTCGTGTAAGTTTTTAAAATAGAATAAAATAAAAGAATAATATTATTATTATTATCGAGTGTATATTTATGTATCCTATATTACTATTATTATTATTTTCTTTATTACTTAGACTTGGAAAAAAAGATGGTTTGTTTTACGTACAACTAAGCTGGCCATGTATAAAGACAAAAAGGTAAAAATATGAGTACTTAAATATATAAATATAAATATATTGGAAAAGATCAAAAATAAAATAATAATAATAAAAAAAAAATAAGGAAATCTATATTTTAATATGATTATTTATGGTTCGTTTCACAGGAATATAAGCTCCTACGCATCATAGATTTACACGATATACTTTCAGTTATTCAAGTGACATCCAAAAATAAATATAGATATGTATTTGCCATTTATACACCAAAAAGAACTTATTATGTACAAGCAGAGGATCAGTTGACAATGAAAGATTGGCTAGAAGCTATTGAACAAGCTAAAGGGGAATTAAAACTATACGATGCTAATGACAATCCTAATGTAGTTGGACAGCAACTACAAGAGCAAGATATTTCAAGGGATATTGTCCATTCTTATAAATCAACAGCTAGTAATCTCTCTAATTCAACATCTAATAACGCCACTACAAGCTATTCACAACAAAGACGTCCTTCAGGCAGTAGTAGTAGTAGTGGTATTTTAGCTGATACTCGACGACCATCAAATGGATTAATGCATGCTTCTTCCTCACCTTCTACAGCCTTTTCATCTAATAATAATAATATCCAGCCTACATCTTCTTCTAATAATATGAAATCGGATAAAACATCAAAAAATCTACGAATCAATGTTTCACCTATTGATTTACCAAAACCACAAGTAACCTTTTCTTCTACTCCTATCCATGATGATTCAGCCAACCCTATTTATCCAGTTTCACCTACCTTTGATCAGTATCAAGCCCACACGAACGAAGGAATTGCAAGTTCGGACGATGATGAAGAATATAGTGCTGCTAATAGTATCATTGATATAAAAAAAGAGGAAGATCGTAATAGAGTATTGGTTGAAGGTTATTTACTAAAATTAGGAAGAAATAAAGTAAGTCATTTAAATATATATACATGTTACTAAAAGAAAAAAAAAAAAATATCAATATGCTCATTATTAATTTAATTATATTTATTTATTTATTATTATCTATATTAGGGTTGGCAAAAAAGATGGTTTGTCTTACGAACTGATACTTTAGCTTATTATGAAAATGATAAGGTAATATAAGGTTTATTTATATTCATTTACTTATTTTATTTTATTTTTTTAAAAAAAAAATACACTCATATAAATATATACGGATATTGATGTATATATACATTTAAAATTTATTCACATAGGAATATTCACCACATCGTATTATTCCATTAAGTCATATTAAGAATTCTTTACAAATTGAACCAATGAGTAAAAATAAGCAATATTGTTTTAAAATCAGCATTCCAAAACGTCAATATGTATTATGCGCAAGTACTGAAAACGATATGAAATCATGGTTAAATGCCCTCAATATTGCAGTAAAACAATTAAACAATAATGAAACATCTACCAATCTATCATCATCATCATCACCACAAGCACAAACATCTATATCACCTAGTGATAAATCAACAAAACCAAATCATCATCACTCACGCTTTCCTCACCTTCCACACCCTCATTTACCTCATCTTCACCATCAGCAACAACAACAACAGCAGCAGCAGCAAGCATTACGATTAGAACAAATACCAGAAATGGAACGTAGTACATCCCAAATGGCCAGGAAGCTTTCTTTAGATTCTTTTGAAAACGTGAGTCATATATCTGGTGTAAGTGGTGCTGGTGCAGTTGGCGGAGCAGGTGGAGCTTTAGGAAGACGATGATTTTGCATACACTGTCATTCATTTTTTTATTTTTTATTTATTTTATTTTATATATCTAAAAAAATTACATTTATTTCATTATAACAATTATAACTAATGCACCAAATATATAAATTACACCCTTTTTTTTCATTATCCTTTACCTTATTTTGATCAACCACTTTTTAATATAATAATACTTTAATATAATAATTTTTAATAAATAAGATACTTTATATATATATATATATATATATATATATATATATTATTAATGATTAAATTACTAATGATAAATATAATAGTTTAAAAATGATTAATGAAAAATGAAGAAATAATAATAGTACTAATAATGAGTATTTACATATATACAAAGCTTTTTTTCTATTTTAATCCATAATATATTCTGTATCAGTAATCGTAAATCTTTTTGTGTTATATCGTATACTGGATTGAATACATATATTTAACATTGGACCAGAACTAATTCCATTTCCACACAATGAATTTAATCTCGTTTGTAACATTTCTTGCACTTGTATATTCTTTTTAATACTAATAAAATGTATAATAATAATAAATAATTGAAAGTTAATAAAAGAAAAATTAAAACATGATTTTTTTATATTATTTTTAAAGGTTACTTACTCTACTACCGGAATGTCCGGAAAAATTGAATTCTATTAAAAAAAAAGAAAGAACGAAGGAAAAAAGAAGATAAACAAAAAAGAATTATAGAAAAAAAAAATCAGTATAATAAAACTAGCTGAAGAATCGGTACTAATTATATATATATATATAGTATTACGTTGGGTGCTCCATAAGCTGAGACAAGAATGAGGTCGTTATTATTATCTTTAATTTTTAATAGACACCTATAGACAGGTGTCAGTTTATTTTTATGGCAGAATCTACAACAAGAGGAAGTGTAATTGGTTCTAACGAAAGAAGAATAAATAAAAAAAGGCAGTTATAATATAAATCTATATATGTATATTATTAAACTAAATGTTGACCTTGTATTTATTTAATTTACTTACGATACTTCACACTGATTACAGTATTTCACAAGCATATCAACAATGTTTTTTGGTTTATAATCAATTACAGATACACGTAAATAATATTTTTGGTCCTTAATTGATAATAAAATTTATAATTAATAAATATATATTCTAAATATATATATGTATGTATAATAATTATAACTACATATTGATAATTCACTTACTGTTTCACTGTTGATAACATTATCAATAAAAGACCATTGTTCAGGGTTACTATTTAATTCTATAAAAAAAAGGAAATATATACATATAATATCAGCTAATGTAAATAATATATTTGACTGCATATATATATATATATATATATTAAAGAAATGGAACTTACTAGCATAAATTTTATGTGGGGCTCGTTTGATTAACTTTTGTTTACTTAAATCAATCACTTCGTCATTACCGTCATTGTCATTATCAGGGTATTTTCGTTTATGGTTTGATTCAAATTGATTTTGGTGGCTATTTTTAATAATATATTCCATTAATTTGTATCCAATTTATGCATTATTTATTTATTTATATAAATAATAGACTTACATTTTCAATTCTTTAACTAAATCATCTTGGTCATTTAGTTTTTTAATTTTGATTCTTTTAGATAAGGAGTTTCTATCGCCACGTACAGCCAATTCTAAACTTCCATTTCTACTTGTTTTACAATAAGCATTTTCAATTAATAAGTAATCTCCAAGTGATAAATCTGGGCATCCAGTAGCATGTTCATCGTATAAAGTACATTGTATAATATAATCCTTGTCTAGGTTAGTTTTAAATTTTGTATTTACATAACTTTGCGGTGTTTTTGTTTTTGTATAATCGGTTATTATTATTACAATCATAGGGAAATTTGTAGTGTAAGAGTTGTTGGTATAACCTAGAAACTATAAATATATTGACAAAATATAAAAATAGAAATAGAAATAAATAGATAAAATTATTTTTGCTAGAAAATAAATAATAAGCACATATATATGCATGTATTAACCAAGTATCTGATTTACCTGGCCGACAAAATCAACATATGTATTTTCTTTTAATCCTTCAGCTTTCGTTAATTTTTTATTACTTTCAATACGTATTACATCCTGTTGTATATTGAGGGAATATTTATTAGAATAATACTGTAGGATTTTTATCATTACTAAATCCCTCTCTTCAATAATATAATTTATATCGTTTGAATATCGTGGTTCGTAATTTTCTCGGTCGAAAATAATCCATTTTGAATCTAGCGTTGATGTTAAGTTTCGAAATTTTTTACTAACCTAGGTATAATAGTATTTTTAAGAGTAATAATAGTAATAATAACATGTAATAAATAAATATATATTATTGAAATATTTTTTATATAATCCAATATTATATAGTATACTTATATGCGTATTACTCTCATTTGTGTGCATAAAAATATATCGCCAATTTGAGTAACCATAGGTAAACTAGTTTCTTTTTTGTGAAATATGTTCATTTTGACAATTGATATTTTACTATCGAAGGATGGTTCGACAAGAATTAAATTCAATAAAAAGGCTGAACAAGTAAAATATAAATTTGAGCATTAGAAGAATATGGAGAAGAAAAAAGAAAAATATTAGTTTCATATTCAATAAAATATATATTTTACACGAAATCACAATTATTTATGTTTACATCCTTCTCCATTTTTTGTCCTCTTTGGTGGACTATAACTCTGAATGACACCTCCAAAAAATGGTACAATGGTGTGTTCTTTATTTAATAATGTTTTGAATTCATGAACACCTATTGACTAAAATATATTACACCAGTTTTTTTATATATAATAAAAAAAAGTTAGATTGCTCTTTATATTAAATGCTTTTAATTTTTTTATATTATTATTTCACTACCATTTATCCATACTTTTAATTCTTCTTTAATATCTTCGGTTTTAAGATCATCTATTACCATATTTTTGAAATATGATATTAATTTAAACTTTTGGAAAAAAAAAAAAAAAAAAAAAAAAAAAAAAAGTAGCCCAAAATTAAAAATAAGAAAGATTGCGCGGAATAAAAAAAAAAAAAAAACAATTAGAAAGCGAGTGTAAATAGCATAATTTTTTACTAGAATTTGGTTGAATTACATGTTACATTTATAGCATCGTTCTTCCTTGAGGAGCTTTTCTTTTTTTCTTTTTTTTTTTTGTTGTTATAGTGTTATTTAAATATGATCAGTTTAAATTTTTATTTTTATTCAAACTAGTATTCATAATATAGTTATGTCAATTTATATTTTAACATTTTAATAATAAAAATATGTCAAATTACAAAATAGCAATGTACTCTCAACACTTAAAAGATTTTATTATTATGATTATGATTATTCTAGTAACATTTTCAAAAGGAGGTCCAGAAATTTTAAAATTTGGATTTAAATGTATTCATTCACTGAAGTTATCCACATTGAACTTATAATGAACATTTTATCATAAATTGTTTGTTTTGAAAGATGGAGAAAACAATAAAAGAATAAACGATAATTATTTCATATTGTACTCTGGAAATGCCATTTTCTTATTTTAAAGGTCGAACAATTATAAATATATATTTTAAAACATATCTTTTGTTTCATTCTTTATTATATATTAATTAAGCTATCCTACAAACAGTCATATATATATATATATATTTATATGTATTCAATATGAAACTGTATTTAATTTAGATATATTTCAGTATCAGTAACAACATAACTTGATTGACCATGATGCTCAAAAGCCATAACACATAAATCGAAAACAGGTCGCATATTATTTTCATCAAGTTTACATAACTCCTCTAGTCTTTTATAAATATCTTGGCTAATTTGTTTATTTTCATTCAAACTATGATATCAATATATATAAACACATATATATTTATATATATGTACATTAGTTTTTAAAATCGACCCATTTTAATAATTTTAACTATATAACAACTTACTTTAACACAGGAATATTATGAAAGAGCAAATTATCTTCCGTTGCAGCTGCACCCACCGCTAGTTTATTACCACTATCGTCCGTAAAAAGGAACATGCATCTATACGCTGGAATTAAGTTTTTGTTTTGACATAGATCACAACGTTCAGTAGTACCTTCAAAACTTTGATCGCATGGCTGACAGAACTTCCTGTACATTTCAGTTATATTTTTTGGTTTATAATCTACAAAACTACCATGTAAAAAATACTTTTTTTCCTAAAAATAATCAAAAGCATCATAACTATCAAGATTAAATAACCATCTATAGTATACTCTCATTTATTAAACTTATCTGTATACATGCACATAGCTATATATTTACCCTTTCACCATTAACCAACTCACTGATGGTAGAATATTTTGGTGGCGTTTGCTTGCATTCTAGAATAATAAAAAATAAAATAAGTAAAATATTAACTAAGAACATGCAAGTGGGCACACATATATCACTTACTAGCATAAACGGAATAAGCTTTTGGTGCTTTTGGATTTTGAGTTATATGATTATTATCTGGGTATCGCTTTTTTTTTATCTCTTGAGTTAAATGGCTATCACTTTTTTCTGAAATTCGCTTGTTTCTTGTTTCGTATAAATACTTCTGACTATCCAAAAGGAAAAGAAAAAAAAGAAAAAGGTTAATAAATATAAATATGCACATATACATATATGTATGAATAAATGTATAATACGTTGTGTATACTTTTTACCTTTTTAAATCTTTCAGCAAAGGATTATCTTCTTTTAAAACATGTATTCTAGGTATTTTAGGTGCCCTAGATCTATCATCGTTAGTTCTTAATCCACGGATAGCTAGCTCCAAACTTTTGATTTGACTTAATTTACATTGACCATTACTAATACAGATATAATCACCAAACGATAATTCAGGGCAGCCATCGGCATTTTCATCCCATAGAGTACATTGTAAGATATAATCACTTTCTATTGAATAATCCTTATTCTTCTCCATCGTTTTAATTGGTAAACTGTTTTTAGTGTAATCAGTTAAAAAAAGGTTTGTTTTTGACATGGGCTGTCCAATAATAGGTAAATAGGAAACTACTTGACCAACAAAATTAACATAGGCACCAATTTTCATATCCTCTGTCTTTGTGTATAATCTCTTTATGTTACCATAAGATGGTAAGACCGAGTTGGCTTCCAAATTTTTAATCCATTGATTATAAAATTTAACAATTTGTAAATGTTTAGAGTTAAATTTTAATCCTGTATTATTTTGTGATGATTTGAGGGTTGTGGTGTCTTTCTTAAAAATTATCCATTTTGATTGCTCTGTTGTTAATATACTTTTATAATTAGAATCTAACTTTGTTAATATATACGTGTATATACATATATGCCAAAAAAATAAAAAAATGAAATCAAAAATTACTTAGTATTTTATGTAAGTAAAAAATAATGTAATATAGACAATACTAAAAATAGAATAAAACAGTTGGAAAATCTACCTTCACATTGGAAACTATAATAACTTCATTTTTTTCTTCAAAGCTTGGTAACCCTTCTTTTGAATCATCGAAAATATTCAAGCGTGTATATTTTCGATCACCATTTTTATCAGGATACATAACTGAAACAGACTGCATATATCCTATAAAATGAAGAATAAACTACTCTTAATGCAAAATGGTTCTTTCAAAATTTCATTCCTCTTCTTCTTAATATTATTTATGAATAATATACCTTGACTATTATTCAATGAGCCTTTTGGTTTATTACAATTAACAACCACTCCACAAAATTCTTTTAGAGTTGTTTTACCGTGCGAAGGTATGAAGGACTATTTGATAAAAAAAAAAATAAGAACAAAATAGATTTATTTAGTATTTTATCATATTATTTTTTATTATCACTATTAAAATTATTAAGAATTAAACCCACTTCTACGTCGTTAATAATATCCATTATTAATATGCTATATATATGTAAATTTATTTATAAGGATAATAAAAAAAATATAAGCAAAAAAAAAAATTGTAAATTTAAAAAATTGTAAGGCAAGAGGTGTTTAAAAAAAATATAATTTTTAAAATTTTGGCCTGTTTTTTTTTCGTTCACTTTCACTTTTATTTTTCTATTATTATTTACTTTATTATATTGTTATATACAATGTCCAAATTTGTTGAATTTAAACAAAAGGCTGAAATAGCGATCACAAATATTATGCAATCCATGGCTGAAAATAATCAAGCCAGAGAAAATCATTCATTCATAACAACACAAATAGATCAACATATTACACCAATAAGTGGACCAAATGGAATTTCGGAATTTGCTATTGTGGAAGAAAAACCTGATTGGAGAAAGAACGCTTTAGAATTTGTTCTTCGACGAAATTTATTATCTATTGTGGTAAATCCATTTTATGTTTTTTATAGATTTACAAAAAAAATACCAATACTATAATACAGCTTTAATATAAACTCATTATATATTTCACCTTTATTATGGCATGGTGAACAACTTTTCTATTTCTTTCTTTTAATAAAGGAAAACATACCTGAAGAAGATCCTGAAAGATTTAATAGATTATTCAACCTATTAGATGTTATCCTTACTTCATCGGAAAAAGGTAAATATATATAAATATAGATAAAACTACAGATAAATAGGATCAAGATGGGCTAATGACTTTTTAACGTTTTATTTTATTCTATTTTACTTTGTTTTAGATTATGTGGAACAAATTATCCCTTTAACCTTCATAGAAGAACTTTTAGATGTACATACAATATCAAGCTGTGAACGATTATTTGAATACGTTGAAAAGAGAAAAAACCGTTTAATTGTGGTATGCTTTCGAACAACACTAATATCGAGAATTTTATGCATATAAAATACTATTCACTAATACATTATTTATCGTATTTACTGTTTTTATTAATATCATTAATTCATTAAATTTTTTAGGATATGATTCCTGGGCGTGGAAAAGCATTAGTACTATTAAGATTTTGTAATGAAATGTTAAGAAGACTATCTAAAGAAACAAATACTGTATTTTGTGGTCGAATCTTAATGTTTCTTGCAAACTCCTTCCCTCTTGGTGAAAGATCAGGTATTTACTATTTTACATAAATGAAAATAGTAATAATAAAACGAGTAAAATAATCAATGCTCATCTCCTTTTCTTTCTCTTTTTTAACAAAGGCGTGAATTTACGCGGTGATTATAATCCCGAAACAATTCATTATGATAGTGATGAAGTAGTTGATGCTGATGAAACTATGAGTGGTAATAATAATTTAAAAATAAAGTAAAATGTGAAAAAGAAATACATTACACGTAATATTTGGTATATTTTATTTAATATCTAATGTTAAATATATATGTATATGTATATATATATATATATATATATTCTTTTTAGATGAACAAAAAGCTTTCTATAAATTGTTTTGGGCTACTCGTAAATATTTCTCTGATCCTCCATCCATCTTTCAAGGTGAAAATTTTGCCGATCTTCAAAAGGTATATAAATATACAAGCATTTAAACTTACAAATAAAGAAGCTTAGATATTTGCTGTTCGATTAATTGATTGTACATATATATATATGGCTATAATAATCATTAGGGAGCACAAGTCATTTTTGAAAAATTCCAAGAAATTACAAAACATGAAGAAACTATTGCTGGTGCAAAATCAACTGAAACTGCAGGATTCAAAAGAAAAGCAGAAGTTATGGATACAGATGATGATAGAATGGCTAGGCAAATATTAAATGAAATCAACAACGATTATCGTTTTCCTCGTTTACTAACTAGTCGAAAATTATTAGAATTAGAGGTAATCATATTCATATAAATATAAACTTAAATATAAATACATCATGAAAATTATCAAATTTAATAAAAATATATATATTTCATTTTATTACTTTTTATTTTTTTTGATAATAGATCGAAGATGTTAGGTTTAGACGAAACGTTATATTACAATTTTTAATTTTATTCCAATATCTATCTGGATTTTCTCATGATGAAAAGGAGCGCACTCGGAATCTCTTATCAGCTCGTGGAGCTAATAAACAATCTTTAATTCAGCCTGCATATACAGTAACAGATGAGCAAGTAAATATAATAATAATAATAATAATAATAATAATAATAATAATAATAATATGGATATAAAAATGATAAAAATGTTAAATACCTTTTTTACTTTTACTTTTTTAGATGGCTTGGGTCAAAGAAATGGAAACAAATTTGACAAATTTATTGCGACTCATGAAACCTCATGGTACTCTATACACTGAAATTGTAATGGTTGTTCTTAAACATGAACGTAACTGGGTAAGACTTAAATGCAAGCTAAGCTATGTAATGTATATATTCACAAACATTTTATTAACATATTCTCAAAAATATGTTTTATAAAATATATATTTATTAGATAATATGGAAAGCATCTGGATGCCCAGTTTTCGAAAAACCACCATTTGATTCAGCAGTACTAAAAGATTTTAAAGTTAAGCGAATGAAAGTTTTAAAAGTAAGTTATAATTAGTAGGCAAATATTCATAAACGAATAAATATATAAAAAAAGAATTAGGTTGGTTTATATTTAATGTATATTTGGTATTTATATATTTGAACCTAATACTAGAATCCACCAACGCCATATCGTTATACTTATGGTAATATAGAAATGACCAACATGTATGCAAAGCCAAAGGAATCACTCAGCATTATTATGAAGTAATATTAATGATACAAACAATAATTATAATTATGATATGATGTAGAATATTCTTTATAATATAAATTTGATTATCGTTCTTATGTTTCTATTTCTCTCTTTTTTTTTTAAAAAAAAAAAAAAGCTCTCGAAAGGAAATGCCAACACCAGTTACAATCATCGAAAATGCATTAAAAGTTTTAGAAAAGGAAAAAAGCGCTTCAGTAGAAGAACGGTTTCATATAGCCAACGGTGCCTTATTTCAAGCAACACGTATTTTATTTAGATCACATGCTTCTTTAATACCTAAAGTATATCATACAAAAAAAACCTTCTTTAACGCGATGTATAAAGATGAATCAATCGATCAAGACGAAGCCATGGATGAAGACGATGGAGAAAGCATAGAAAAAGGTGCTATAGAGGAAAAATCACCAACAAAGGATATATCGTCATCATCCCCAATATCTGAAATAATTAATGAAAAGCGAGTAGAAACGGAAATTAAAGTATTAGAGGAATGTAGACGATTTTTAATGGAAGATGGCATTATATAAATAAAATAGGTCAATATTGATTATAACATATATATAATAAAAAGTTATTTTTTTTAATAAATATCCCACAACTTCAATCTTTTAAATTTACGAATTTTTATTGGATAATAATTTTTGAATAAAAAAATGTGTGTTGGGTAATGAGTAACGGGGGTTATGAAAAATAAACAAAGCAAATAAATATTTACATAACCTATTCCTCATTGTTTTTGTACAAGATTGAACTCATTTTTATGATATAAAGAGTAATTTTTCAATATCTCACTATTTATTTATTATTTTCATTTACATGTTATTATTAAAAAGAAGATACTTTCTTTTCTTTAAAGAAAAGAAAGGTGGACAAAAAATTGGGGTTAGCTTCATTTATGTCTTGCAGCCACGGAAATCTTTAGTAAAAGGCGAAAGATTTATACGTGAAATGATCACAAGACAGAAGCAACGAGGAAAAAAAGTGAAAGAAAAGCAAAGATTGATGTCCTTTTTATAGTTTTTTGAAAAAAAGTCGGTGTTTAAACGGATGTGACGATTTTCATTCAGTACGAATTTAGATTGGTTTTTTTAACTCCCTCCTTTTTTTTGAATTTTTTTTTTATCATATACATTGCTTTAATATGGATATCAAATTTAGATCATTGAGTAAACAAGCTGCTGATTGTCAACGATATATTCAACGACTTAATAATATTGATTCTATTAGTCTTCAAGAAGAAATAGCTAGTTTAATTAGAAATGAAATAAGACGTTTAGAAAAGGATATTGAAGTAAAATAAAATAAAATAAAACATACACTTTTTTTAAACATAAACACATTGTGTAATACAATAAAAACTAAATAATACATCTATACTGTATATATAATGTATTAGAATGTTAAAATACTTGCAGATGAAGAAGATCGTCAGTCAACTCGAAATCAAATACTAAATAGATTGGGAGAATATGAAACTCAGTGCATCCAGTAAGATTTTTCTTTTTTTTTCCTTTTTTAAAAACTCTATCATTATTACTATTATTTATCAGCGTTTAAATGTTAAACAAATATTTTTAGGTTACAAAATACGGCAAGACAAGCTATTTTAAAATCTAAACAACGTGTTACTGAAAAAGAACAAGAAAATCGAAAAGCGCTTTTTGGAAACCGAAATAACGAAGGCAACTTTACAGAACAATATGAATTATTAAAAAGAAATTCAAAAGGGTAAATTAAAATATTCGGATGAAATATATCTCCGCTTTATTTATTATTATTTTTATCTAATTATTTTTTATCAATTTTTAAATATATATTTATAGAAATAATGAGTCTTTACTACGTGCTACTTCAAATGTAACTGATGCCTTAAGAAGGACAAGTACTCTGATGCAACAAGAATTGGAAAAAAGCACTTATTCTGCAAATACTTTAGGTAAATAATATCTAAATAAAACAAAATAAAATTATTGTGGGGTAATAATTTAAAAGAAATGATATTGTTACATTTAAATACATGTGAATATATAAAAAAACTATGAAATAAGAAAACATATTGATTTATTTTTTTGGCATGGAATCTGTCTCCCCCTCCACTATCCTCACTCAATATCACCCCCCAAAAAAAAGAAAAAAAGAAAAAAAAAAGATCATAACATTTTTTTAACTTTGTTTATAATAATAATAATATTATTATTATTATTATATATAGCCGACTCTTCTAAGACTTTATCGGCGACTTTATCTGAATATGAAAATCTTGGATCTTTATTGACTCTTTCTAAGCGAATGATTACTCATCTAGAAACCTCAGATTGGATAGATCGAATAATATTATTTTTTGGGATCACTGTTTTTTGCTTAGTTGTTTTATATATTATTAAAAAACGAACCTGGGATGTTGGGGTATCATGGATAAACTGGATATCTTCTTTTAATAATAATAAAAAAGCAATAATATCATCATCATCATTAATACCTTCATCAACATCTTCAACTACTATGTCTTCATCAACAACAACCGCTAAAATCATATCGGCAGCAACAAACTCAATAATAAACAATGTAATATTAGTAGACCCAACGGCTACCTCTCCTTCAGCTGTAATTCACACATGGTCTGATGAATTGTGATACTAAATATTTTATTTATCTAATCTAAACCATTTTATTGGTTAATATATCATTTAACCGGGGCGGGAAATAAAAAAAATTAAAAACTTTTTTACCTTGTTTTTTTTACCTTGTTTATTTTTCTTTCTTCTCTCTCTCTTTCATTTTTTTTTTTTTTTCTTACATTATTTAAATAACACCCCCTCCTCTTTTTATTTATTTTCATTAATTAATAAAAAATATACATCATGGAAGTAGCTTTAATGCAAGCAAAGAAATCTTGCCCTTTTATTCATGTTGCTACTACTTCAACTTTAAAACGTCTTTCTTCTAATGTTTCTTCTGGTAATGGCTTGATACGTAAAGCTCAACAATGCCCTGTTATGAGTCAAGCTATGGGTCAACAAACTCGTACTTTAACTACAACTTCTTCTCTTGCTCAATCACCTTCTAAAGTTGTTAAAGCTGAAGGTAAATCTATAAAAAAAATATAATATTATTTAATATTTTTTAAGAAAAATAAATAGTCATAAGAAAACGCCAAATAAACTCTATATGGAAAAAACAACAGAGTGTGAGAAAAAATCATAATTAAAGTATTTTTTTGTTTTTTTTTTTTTTTCCTTATGATGATTAGTAAAAACTCAACCTATTGAAAACACCATCTCTAATCCAGTTACACATAACAGCAAATCAAAGCATTTTGATTACGAAGCCTTCTATCAACATGAATTAGAAAAAAAACATAAAGATAAAAGTTATCGTTACTTTAATAATATCAATCGTCTTGCTCAAAAATTCCCTCGTGCTCATACTGCTCGTGTCGAAGATGAAGTCACTGTTTGGTGTGCTAATGATTATTTGGGTATGGGTCGTAATCCTGTTTTAACTGAAACTATGAAGTATGCATATAATTAAAAAGAAGCCATACATATATTTTATTTATATAATTTATAGTTATAAATATATATTCATTGTTCTTATTCCTTTTTTTAAAAAAATTAGACGTACTTTAGATCGTTATGGTGCTGGTGCTGGTGGAACACGTAATATTGCTGGTAATGCTGACCTTCATCTTCGTCTTGAATCTGAATTAGCTGATTTACATCATAAAGAAGGTGCTTTAGTCTTTTCTTCCTGTTACGTTGCTAACGACGCTACTTTAGCTACTGTTGCTGGTAAATTACCTGGATGTGTTATTTTCTCTGATGCTTTAAACCACGCTTCCATGATTCAAGGTGTTCGTCACTCTGGTGCTCAAAAGAAAATTTTCCGTCATAATGACATGGCTCATTTAGAAGAATTATTACAATCTGTTGATCCTAGCGTTCCTAAAATCATTGCCTTTGAATCTGTTTATTCCATGTGTGGATCCATTGGTCCTATTCGTGAAATTGTGGATTTAGCCAAAAAATATGGTGCTATTACTTTCTTAGATGAAGTTCATGCTGTTGGTATGTATGGACCAAGAGGTGCTGGTGTTGCTGAACATTTAGATTATGATTTGAATGCTGCTCAACCTACCATGGGCAATGGAAGTGTATTAGACGAAATTGATATTATTACTGGGACACTTGGTAAAGCTTATGGTGTCGTAGGTGGTTATATTGCCGGATCAGCTTTATTTGTTGATATGGTCCGTTCTTATGCCCCTGGTTTTATCTTCACTACTTCTTTACCTCCAGCCGTAGTTTCTGGTGCCCTTGAATCCGTTAAATATTTAAAGCAATCTTCTGGTGAACGTGAAATGCAACAAATCAATACCCGTGATGTGAAATCTCGCCTTTCTGATATTGGTATTCCTGTTATCCCTAATCCTTCTCATATTGTCCCTGTTTTATTAGGTGATGCTGCTGCTGCTAAATTAGCTTCTGACGAATTATTGTCTGAACATGGTATTTATGTTCAAAGTATTAATTATCCCACTGTTCCTCGTGGTGAAGAACGCCTCCGTATTACTCCTACTCCTGGTCATAATGCTAACATGATTGACCATCTCGTTGATTCTTTGGAAACCATCTGGAATCGTTATGATTTCAAACGTGTTAATGACTGGGTTGCTGAAGGTGGTTGTGCTGGTGTAGGTGTTCAAAATGCTGTTCCTCCTTCTCCTATGTGGACTGATAAACAACTTGGTTTAGATAAAGTTACTGAAGAAAAGGCCATTCGTACTGGTACTTCTGTTGTTTAAATATTATATAAAAAAAAACAACTACTACAATAACTTGACCAAGTCAGTATATCTTTTTATTTTTTTTAAGCGTTTTTTTATTTTATTTTATATCGTTTTTGATTATCTATTTTTAATAAATACAATAAACTTTTGATTTTTAAATATATTTTATATCATAAAATTATATATTTCCCAAAAAAACTACTTTTATCCAGTATCTCATTCAATTATAAAATGAAAACAGAATACAGAATGAACATGTACAAAATAAAATTGATAATGTAAAAAAATAATTGAACAGTGATGCCTTAATTTTTTTATAAGGCTCTTTGATTTTTCCAACCAATTCTTTTATACTAAAATCGTTGCTTTATGGTAAGCATTATATTTATTAAAAAAATATATGCATGGCTGTTCGTAATATAATGAACCGAAACATATATATAATTAATAAAATAAATTTTTTAGACTTATAAATATTATTCAATATGAAAACCCTTCTTGCTCGTAGTAGGTATCCTTTTTTATTCAGTATAACCGTACACATTTTATTATTTGAAGTAGTGTTCTTTTTTTATATATGTTGATGCTTCTTTTTACTTGATGTAATGGGTTTTTATCATTCTTAATAACCTCACATAACTTATCCTAATGCTTTTTAGTATTTTATAGAGATGATCTTTTGGGGTTTTGTTTTTTTTTTTTTTTTTTTTTCAAAAAATAATATCAAAGTAACAAAATGAACATACCAACATAAAAAAAATATTTACAATAAAAAAGAGAACTAGTGAGATCAATTATGCAAATCTATCTATATTGCTGATTATAACGCAATCTAACTTATAATCAACTTACACCAAAGTGGCATTTTTATTTTTACTTTAATTTTTTCTTCTGTTGATCGAATATATTTAATTAAAATAAAAGCGCGTACGTGCGTGGATCATCTGATACCGTAAATCTTCAAACAATTTGGCTTTTATAGTTTATCCGTATGATGATTGGCAGTGTTCTGAAGTTATAGTAATAGCATAAATTTTATTTGATCTAGATCTTTCCTGGTTTGGATTCTTTTGGTGTATCTTTTATACTGGGATAATTTAAATTGAACTTTAAATGAAATAAAATAACATATAATACTAGAAAAAAAAAGGAAAATATATATATATATATATATATATATATATATATATTTAATTCAAGTAATACATAAAATAAAATTAAAATATGGTCAAAAATAATTGAAAATATACATGTTATAATGCTCTTTTTATTATTTATAAAGCTTTCTAAAAATATTTCACCTATTTAAGTTGAGTAATTTACATATTAAATTTTTTTCATCACCATTAGTTTTATTTTTTTAAAAATTTATCATAACTATAGTCATTATTCTACATCCATTAATTCGTCTTTATTTTCTTTTTCTTTTTCCGCCTCTGTACTAAGTTCATAATATGCATTAGGATGTTCTATAGGATCGATTTTTTCATGCTGAGGATGCGTGATTTCAAAGTATTTTGTACAAGCCAATTGATAATGCTGTCCTTGAACCAAGTCTAACACTTCTTTTACATGTTGTGGTGGTATTTTATCTTTATATAATCTTGTTTCTAAACTACTACGTGTGGAATGTTTAAAAGGACATCCATGATATTCTCCTGTTGAAGGGCCGCTACCACGGATAATTGTTGCACAACTAACATATAGATAAAATGAAAGAAATAACAATAATATTAAATATCCATTCTGATTACTATCAAATCCTATATATATATATATGTATGTATGTATGTATACATATATGTATATATTTACTTATAGGCTGCATAACTAGTTCGTCTCCCTTCAAGACCATAACTATGTCGAATGTTGTAAGCATATTCTTTTTGAAATTTATCATCTGTTACATTTGCAAAGGCTGTTCTCCAAAAAACAAGAGCTTCTTGAACAGATAAACCAATAGCCTAAAGGTTTAATATTATTATTTAAAAAAAAAAAGAATGACAGAGAAAGAATGAGAGAAGCCATTGATTAATCTTGTATTGGTATAATAGATGTAGTTGAAAAAAGTACAATATTTGAATTTAACCTCTTACCTTTAAGAATAGACCATATTGTAAACGACCTGTATGTTTTATGTGTTTATCACGATGAAGAGCATCATTTAATGTTCTCATACAAAGAGGTGCGTGCTTATCTACCATCTAAATGAAAGGAAAGAAAAGAAAAGAGAAAAAGAAATCAATCATAAATAAAAGGAACTAAATTATTGGTTATCTATTCATTTCTATTCATAATTTTTAATAGAAATATAAAAATATGAGATAAAATAAAATGAATTATATTTACCGATGACACATTAGAAGCATTCAAACTTTCATTAACATCCGTTGATCCTGCGTATATTTTTCCTGAGTTTTGTTTTTCTACATTTAATAAAATAGGCTTTAAACGATCATCTTCTTCTAATCTTGGTAATAATCTTGCCGTGGCCTAATTATTTTTTTTTTTAAAAAAAAAAAAGGTAAGATATTAAGTTAGTATCAATTCTTATCATCTATTTTATTTAATTATACATTTGCTCGATCCTTTTTTCATAATACCTCTAATGTATTTGATAAGGAATATTTAAATTCATCCATTACAAGACTAAGTTGATGACTGATTGGAACGTACGCTTTTCCTTTAGATACATAAACTGCTCGCCGACGGACAAGATCTAATACTTTTTCAAAATTGACCTATTATTTTTTTAAAATATAACCAATTACATGTATATATTAGTATATGCATACATATTTACAAATATATACTTTTATCTATTATAGCTATCATTCATTTTACTTCAAAATAAGTTTCATTATCTACATAGTTAACGATAGCGTCTTTATTTTTTAATCCAAATGGAGCACATGATTCCAATTCTTTATGTATCTGTTGTTTTTTAGTATCGTCAATCTAAAATAATCAGCACCATCATATTAAAAACAAAAAGAAAAAATATGAATACAATATTAACATTCTATATAATCTACAATTTAACTGATTTTTCTGCTTTTTCTCTCTCTTTTTTCTTATTAATTAATATAGTTATTACAATTTTCCAGCTTAAATTCGAAGATTCCAAAAACCGTTTCCTATCTTCTGACATTTCTTGTTCATATCGAAACCTACAATATATTTAAAAAAATAGTGTAAAAGGATTTATATGTGAATTAACATATATTGTATAAATATAAATGTATATATGATGATAATGATAACGTTGATGTTCACAATATATTTTTTACTTGAATAAAGCACATTCTTGTCTTAAAAACCATTCTCTTAATTCATCACTTCTACAATAGGCTAATCGTAACACAAAATGACTGATGTGATCTTTTCGCCGTTCCTCTAGTAAATTTTCTTTTGCTAAATTGGATTTCATAGGCAGATATTTATCAAGAGCTGTTATTACTGTTTTTTTATATTCTTCTTCATTTAAATTACGAAGATTAGCTGTTTCAATTGTTTTAAGAACTATATTTACATATAATTATTGCATAATAAAAAGAGAAAAGAAAAGATAAATATTAAGTATATTTACATTTACATTGTTATTTTTATATATACATTTATATTATTGAACATGATAAAATAAAAAATTATTCGATAACATCATTAAACAATCAAAATAATTTATATATATATATATATTACCTTGAAGACGATCAAGGGCAAATATTTCAAATTCTTCTATGGTGATTTCAGATGGTGGCGGTTTATGATAAAAGTTTAATCGAAAAGGATATTCTGAATCAGCTATTGGATTACGATGATCAAATCGATTTTTTTGTCGATTAGAAGCTGTTGTAAATCTGTTTTCGCCTTTCTTTCGTGATTTGAACATGATATTATATTAATTTTATATATATTATTATTATTATATTTAAAAAATAAGAATAAAAAAAAGTGTGGAGAAAGAATAAAAAAAATTGTTTTTTATTCGCGATTTTTATTAAATTTTTTTTCGTGTTGAATGGCCGACTGACCCGAAAAATAAATCATTTTTAAAGTTTCTTTTTTTTACATGAATTTTTTCCTCTATATATAAATATAATGTGTACAATATAATAATAATAAGTGATAATAATAAAACAAAGCCATCATCTCCTCTTTTTTTTATTAATATTTTTTTATTGTTAATACTATTATTATTATATTATTATTATAATTATAATTATTATTTTTAACCACTAATTTTTTTAATTTGGCCCAACTTATTTTTCATCTGCTCATATTCGTTTTCACTACAAGCATATTTTAATTTGAAATCAATCAAAGTAGATTCGATTTCAGCCAAATGGTCTTCCAACTGAGCATTTCTTTCTACTAATTGATTATTTTCTTGAGCCAAACGATCAAATTCATCTTGTTTTTCATTTTCCATTTTTTGTTTTGTTTTCTGAATCAACTGTTCCAACTGAGCGATACTATGCTGTAATTGTTCATTTTCATCGCTGACACTAGCGCGTTCCATTTTTGATGCAATCACTTTTATTGCCAATTCTTCATGTTCCTTTTCTAATGCTTTATAAGATTTTTCTAATTTTCTTGCCCTTTGAGTTAATTCATGATTTTCTTGTCGTAAATGGTCTTCTTTACTTTGAATCTTGGCATTACGAGAGGCTTTTACAAAATGCTGTTTACTCAATTTGGCTAATTCTCGTGGTGATATAGAAAATTCGTAGGTGTCTTTAACAAAGGAAGATGCATCATTCTATTTTTTTTAAAATATATATAAAATAAAAAGAATTACGTAGAATAAATAAATAAATGAGTACAGTTAATATTCTTATATTTTATTCTTCTTTTTTTATTGTTGAAATATTATATTTACTTTTTTTCGTATTTTATTTTTATTTTTATTTTATTATGTATTATTATTACCTTGTAAACATCAAAAATTTCACTCCCTAAAAATGCCAATAATCCTTCGAATTCCAAACTAAGAATAGTAGGTTGATTCTTTTTCATTAAAGCCAAACCAACATTCAAAACAATGGCTGAACCGTCAGCAAATACCATATCAATTACACGAAATACCAAATCCAAAGGGCATCGATAAGCAAATAAGGTCATGAACCATTGGCTAGCGTACATGGTGGAATGAATTTTCTGAGCTTCCAAATGACGGTAGATTTGTGGGAGGTGGATTCGGAGTAATTCGTCAAATTGATATAAACGTTCATGTAATAGTTCCATGTTAGGCGTAAAATGACCTCGTAATCCATACTCTATCATTAAGTTTATTAATACACAAAAGGCGGCTTCATCTGGCATCTAGAATAAATATTAATAATAATAAAAAGGATCAAAAAAATAACATTATAATTGTTGTTTATAAAAAAGTATATAAAATTGACATTATTTTTTTTTAAAAAAAAAAAAATAGAATAAAATAAAATCCATATATATCACATAAAAATTACATTTAATAATAAACAGCCAACGACAAAAGGTAATCCTTGACAATATCCAACTTCAGGATCAAATAAACTATATGCTTTAATCACATTAAATAACATTTCTTGACCATCTCCATCACGATGTTTAAAAAAGGGTTGATTTGGAAACGCTCTTGGTATATCTCGACGAATAATTTTTTCTTGAGGACTTGTTCTTTTTAATAATTCTCTATATTCTAATTCTACTGCTTCACTATTGTGCCTTGATTTTGAAAAGATTTGCCATAGCATACCACGAAGTGAATTAGGTATTCCAAGACTTATATGTTCTCTTAATATATCACGTTTATGCTGCTTAATCGTATCAAAATCGTTAATAACGGTTGCCCAGAATTCTAATTGGTGAAATTAAAAGTAAAGTATATAAAAATATATAATAAAATAAATAAATTACAAAAGTGAAAAAATAAGCTTAATTATTTTATCTAAATGTTATCATTTAATCATAATGATGGCAATCATTATGATTCTTTTTTTTAGTTTATTTTTATTTTTATTTACCCCAATCATAATTATCAGTTGAATTTTCTTTTAAATGCGCTAGGTTTTGGGAAGTTTCTTCTTTGAGAACGATTTGAGTAGTTGAATCTTCCATACTTGACTGCTTTCCATTTTTACGAAGTGATTGAGTCAACTTATCATAAAAGCTATTTTTTATTCCATTTGTTATAGTAGCAGTATTATAAGCAGAGGAAGATGACGATGATGGTGGTGAAAAAGAATCTACTGACGATGAAAGTGAATTTCTTGTATGGAAACCAGATATTCTTTTTGATTGACGGTTTGTATATATATTAGATGGCTTTTCTATAGGTGATTTATCGGAGTTGGCTTGTTTCTGCCGCATGATGGTGGAACAAAACTTGTCGGGGATGGTATTAAGGTTGCACATGTCATTTTTATATGGATGTTCATTATTATTATTATTATTTACATTATTTTTATTGTCTTCATCATCATGAATTAAGTTAGTAAAAGGTTGTGGTGATATTAAAGTCATAGCACGTTGTCGTCTAGAAGGTTTTATAACTGGTGAATTTATTTTTGATGTTGCTGATGGAAAAGCTTGATGAGATACAGTCATTGAACGTTGACGTCTTTGTTGTTGTAAAGAATTGGGTAAAGGGGACAATTGTTCCTGTAATAATGGTAAAGTATTATTATTATTATTTTTGTTGTTGTTGTTGTCATTGTTGTTGTTATTGTGAGTAATTATTGGTGGCGGTAAGCTTTGTCTTTGTTCAGAAATGATATCTTCAGAATCTAAAGAAGAAACGGATAAATGACTATGTTTAATAGTAGTAGGTGTAGTAATAGCGGTATCAATATCAGTATCATCATCGTCTTCACTTGAAAAAGGGTATTGTCTTGTTTTATTATTATTCTTATTATCTAAAATAAATAAACAATTAAATAAATAAATAATAATTTCATTAATATTGACGTGTTTTATATTATATATTATTTTTAGTAACTTTTTTTATTTCCTTTTCCTTATACCATGTTACTATTATTATTATTTTCCTTTTCTTTACCTGTTTTTATATTATTATCTTCGTTTTCAGAATCCATACTTGTATCATCTTCATATTCATCGTCAGTTTTTACTTGTATTTTAAATCCAAAGTGATCAGTATATTCAGGGTCGTGAGGATTTTGTAACACTTCTTCAACAACATTCAAGTCATAAGCATAAAACGCATATTCTTCTTTGGTATGATTTGCTTTTTCTTGATTAATAGATTCAAATGATGTTTGTGAAGCGGGTATTTCCATACTAATGGTATATATTTTAAAAAAATAAATAAGGAAGAGAGATAAAGAAGGAAAAAAAAAAAAATGTTTTAAATTTTTAAGGAGCAAAATAGAGAAAAAAAAGTTCGGAGTAGTAAAAAAAAATCGAGGAAACAAGTTTTTATATTCTTATAATTATGGTTGAAAACCAAGGAGAAATATATAACCAAAAGTTTATTAAATAAATATATATAGAAAATAAAAACATATATAAAAAAATCATATATATTAAAAATATGATTAAATGCATTGATAAACTATTTATACCAAGGATTATCAGGAGGTTCATTCGTTTCAGTAGCAATAGCCGTTGTTGTTGTTATTGTTGTTGATGTTGTTTCATTGGTACCATCTCGTATATCATAGTATTTCCACAATCCACAATCTATACAACTGCTATCCTCTTCTTTACATTCAGGCAATGGGAATTCTTTTGGTTTTTTTAATATATTTTCAATTACATCTTTGATACGATGGGTACGAATATCCACCCTCCATCCATTATCATTAACAGTATCCCAGGTACAAATCTAAAATAAAATTATATACACACACACATATATATATATATATATATATATATATATTTAATATTATTGTATGTACGTATTATACTTTTTTTTTTTCTTCCCCCTTTCTTTTCTTTTATAAATTCCTTCAAGTTTTTTCTATTTTATTTTTTTTATTTTTACCTTGCCAGTATGACATCTGCTTTCCATAGCAAAACCTCCATACCTAAATATATGTTTATATGTATAATTATTGTTTAATCATCTTTCTTTCTTTTTTTTACATATTGTTATTATTATCTTTATAATATACTATATCATTTATCATTACCAACATGAACTAGAAGGTCCAGTACAAAGTCCAACAAATATTGGGTCTCCTGTGTGACCGATTTGCCATAATGGCATTGAAGGAACATAAGGTAAATGTAATCTAGATGAAGCAAGTTGATCACCAGGTGCTTCGAAAGTAACTGTTGGTATACCAAACGTTTGTCCAACCAATGATGCTAAAGCTCCTCCTAATGAATGCCCAGTTAACCAAATAGTTGCATTTTTATATCTATTAGCCAAATCAAGATAAATTTCCTTAAAAATAAAAAGAATCATTCAAAAATGAAAAAATATAAACGATCAATTGACTGTAATTTTTATATATGTATGCATGTATACAATATGTATGTATATATTTATTACCAGTGCATGGTCGTAATAAAGTTCCGCATTAGCTATACTCTTTTCTAAACATTTACTTTCACACAAATATTCATTTCCCTGATAACAATCACATACAGGTGTCCATGACCTACTAATTCGTGCACAACAACAAGAAAATAGCATATTGTCCTTTGACAAAAAAAAAAAAAAAAATGGTGTATATTAATTTTAAGTTATCATTATAATTATTATGTAGATCTATCAGAGTTAGTATATTTACATTGATTTTATCATTTTCTCCAGTAGGGCCACCTGTCCATAATCCAGCGCTTGTTCCTTTGTAACTTATTACCAATAAACTATTATCTTCATTTCCAAATACATGACCTCGTATACCATCTGATTTCCATCCAAATGAACTATTCTATATATATACAAAAGATAAAGAGTGGAATGTGAATGGGTGATACAAATAAACAAAATCTATAATAATAAAAAATAAAACCAAAAAAAAAGAAAAGTAGCCTACCAAATTCCAAGGTTCCCCAATATCTAACCAATCCGTAGTATTATCTACATCAGAATAAGCATTATTTGTCATGATAGCCAATGAAAGTAAAGAAGGACGATAAGTGATATTTGGTACAAGACCCCAAACAGGTTCCATATAAATATCTTTATTCAAAGGACTGATATCATTTAGAGATTTCCAGCGTATTTTTCTAGGTTGGTAAGAAAAAGCGGTTTTATTACTATTACTATTAGATAAGACGGAAGTTGCCTGTTGTATTAAATAATTCTTGGCATGAGGTGTAACTCGGTGGTATTGATGAAGAGTAGATGAAATATGCAAAGGTTCTTGTTGTGTTTGGATAGTATCAGTTATGTCTAAACGTCTAAATAACCGTGGTATGGGTCCATTCACTGAGGCATGATGATATATACTTTTTAGTCGAAAGGTTTGATCTAGCTTTACGTTATCTTCTTTGGTATGAAAAGGTGTTTGATACTGCGCTTGAAGTCCAACTGTTAACGTTAAAAAAAGTACTGTAAAATAAAAAACTTTCATGAATATATATATTATTGTTCTTATTTTTTAAAAAAAACAAAAAAAAAAAAGTTATAAACGAATGGCAATAAATATCAATGATATAGGTATAAAATGGAAGTAATTAATAAAAAAGAGATAATAAAAAAGAAAAATTCGCTTTTATAATCATTGGTTAAAAAATGAATCCGAAAAAAGTCATGTGCTCAAATCGGCATATGAAAAAAATATCTTTGGTGAATATTGTTTATGCCAATTTTTCTGCCTATTTTGGTATAAATAAAGTACCAGATATTATATTCTTACGAAATACATAAACTGATCTTTTTTATTTATTATTACATAGATAGATATAACATATTTTTAAAAGATTTGATATTCCTGATTATTTAATATTTCTTAATCTAACATATATATAAATGTATGCATTTGCGTAAGGTATTTTTTAATACTTTTAATACACTTATATTTATACATGTAAGAACATAAAGAGCTAAAGAAATATACAAACATATTTGAATAATTTCACGCCATTATTTTTTAATTTCAATAATCTATTAATATATGGTACATTTCTTTTAATTTTTTATTTAATTTTATTTTAGATTGTTTTTAAACTTATTCAAAGAAGTCGTCCACTTCTTCATCTTTATTGTCATCTTCACCCTTTTCTACTTTAGAATCTTTGGTATTACTATTACTATTACTATAATCATCATCCACAAGAACAGGTTTTGCATCTTCAATTATACCTTCTTTAATAAGTCGTTGTCGATATAATTGTCTATATTCATTTCTTAATTCATCAAAATTGTTTCCATTTGCCATTGCTTGTTTTATTTTTTCTTTTACTTCGTTCATGACTGTTTGAGATTTTCTTGATTCATCTGTACTTGTTGAAGGGAACACTGATACATAAGGTAAAGTTTTTGGGTAATGCTATAAAATAATTATAAATAGGTATGTATATAAATAAAAATAAAATCAGAAACCATTATATATAAATAAAAGATGTCATATTGATAAAAAAAAAATAGGTATATATATATATATATATATATATATACTTACCAAAATATAGTTCTCCAATACCAATAAATCCTGTAATTTTTCGTCTATTTGCTTTTTAAGATTTTCATCCGTTTCATTTTCTAATCTTTTTCTCTCTTTTTTAATCTTTCTTTTTATTTTCTGGTGCTCTATATATATATATATATATATATATGAATGAATAAGTTAATCCTTTTCCATTTTATTATTATTTTTTAGTATATATGTATGCACATATGTATATATGTTTACCAAAGTGTATGATCTTGTGATATTTTTTTGAAAGTTCTCTTTCCCTTTCATCGATTTTCTTTTCTCCATGTAAATATTGTAACTGTATTAACTTTCGTTCTGATTCAATTTTAGCCTTTGGATTTAAATCTTTCTATATAATAGATCAACAATAATAAAATAATAACTATTAGGAACGATCTTGAAAAAAAATATATGAATATAATTGTATATTTATTTATTTTATAATTATTACCCTTGCTAAACTTCTTTTTAAATCTCTAATACGTTTATTTATTTTTGAACTAGTTTCTGGTAATGGTGTTTTATTGCCATTATTTTTATTATTTTTAAAAGAATGGGTTACTTTAGGCATATTGTATAGTTTTCTTTTCAAAAAAAAAAAAAAAAAAAAAATTGAAAGAGAGGGTAGAAAAAAAACTGACTTTTAAAAAAATTACATTTCTATGAAAATTTAAAAAAGCCACTTTATGCAAAAATATTCAAGTTACACATTAGATCATAAAAAAATTTAGTAGAATGTGGAAAAAACGAAATATATATATGTATGTATTCATATAGATAGGCCATATTATTATTTTATATATACAATTTAAATTTATTTATATATTATATTTTTATCCTATCGATAAAGTAATGATTTTTATTTTTAACTTAAATTCTGTATCCGAAATTAAATTGTTGCTTTTGATTTATAATACAGAGTGACACGTTTCTTTAAGATAGCAAAAGTGACACGTTTATTTAAAGTGGAAGAAGATGTATTTATAATACAAAGTGACAGTTTAAATTTGAATGGAAATAATATTATATAATGTATTTTATACCGATTAATAAAAAAACAAATATGATTTTTAAAATGGAAAAGAAGTACGTAATACAATAGATTAATTTTGATATATAAAATATTAAATAATTACTATAGTAATATTAAAGTGGATTATGTTATCATTATTCAAACCCTTTATTGATTTTATATAAAAGTAGAAAACAATATTTTTACTTCTTTTATATAAAAGGGTTATTTCCCTTTTTTTTTTTCTGATCTGAATATTTTAAAATTCCGTATTATTAATCCATACAGGACAGTCAATTCCAAAAAAAGTTAGACCGGGAAAAAGTTTAAAGCGGCTCATATTATTAATGAAAAAATGGTGTCAACAATTAATAATCTTAGTTTTCCATTTTCAAAAAGTATATAAAATGGTGCCTATTTGAGTTTTCTTTTCTTTTTATCTCACTATTCTTATAGAACAATAAAAACAAACCTCTTCTCTTACTTTTACTTTTACTTTTACTCTTATTCATATTCTCATTTATTTTATTAACAATGGTCTCTTTACCTCCTGTTACTCGTAATACTACTATTGCTCCTGGTACAATTGTTGGAGAAGCTAAAAACTCTCTTCTTTTCACTCCTATTACTACTAAGGTGAAATAAATAAATATATATATATTAGATATAATAGACATAAAACATGGTAGAATTTTTTGAATATTAACATATATATCATTACTTTTTATTTTATTTTTTTATAGTCTGTTACAGCTCACAATAAAATAGTTGTTGCACCTATGTGTATGTATAGTTCAGAAGATGGTGCTTTAAACACTTTCCATATTCTTCATTATGGATCTTTTGCCTTAAAAGGTGCTGGTACCATTTTTATTGAAGCTACTGGTGTAGAAGCTCGTGGTAGAATTAGCCCTAACGACTCTGGTTTATGGGACGATAGTCAAATTGCTCCCTTAAAAGCTGTTGTTGATGTAATCAAAAGTCAAGGTAATTAAAAATAATTATTATATAGAATTGAATATATATATATATTAAAGAAATTGAGACAGATCAAAAAATTAGAATATTATTTATTTATATTTATATCTATATTTTTTTTTTTAAAAAAAAATAGGCACTGTTGCTGGTATTCAACTTGCTCATGCTGGTAGAAAAGCAAGCATGGGATCACCATTCAAAGGTTATAAATTGGTTCCTGAAGAAGAAGGTGGATGGCCAAATGACGTAGTTGGTGCTTCAGCTATTCCCTTCGATGAACACCATGCTCAACCTCGTGCTTTAACCATAGAAGAAATGCAAGATATCAAACAAAAATGGGTTGATGCTACCATTCGTGCCGATAAAGCTGGTATCGATGTTTTACAAATCCATTCTGCTCATGGTAATGTATTCAATTCCAATATATATATATGCCGACATTTTATTTTAAAAAAAAAAAGACATTTATTAACTAAAACTGTTTTTTTTTTCTATTTATTTTATAGGTTATTTATTACACAATTTCTTATCTGGAAACTCCAATCAACGTACTGATCAATATGGTGGTTCTCTTGAAAATCGTCTTCGTTATCCTCTTGAAATTGTAAAAGCCGTTCGTGATGCTTGGCCAAAGGAAAAACCTTTATGGGTCCGATTCTCTAGTTCAGATCATAAGAATATCGAACCTTTCTCCAAGGATGAAAATGGTTGGGATATCTATAGTGCTATTGAATATGCCAAAGAACTTAAGAAACTTGGTGTTGATGTTATTGATTGTTCTACTGGTGGTAATTTACCAAACATTAAGGTAAAATAAAATAAAAAAAATAAAAAATAAAAATAGAATATAAAAATCAGCAAACTCATTTCTTTTTTTTAATTTTTTTTTCTAAAGTATCCTGCTGGTGTCATGTGGCAAGTACCTTTTTCTGAAATTGTTAAACGTGAAGTTGGTATCGCAACTGGTGCTGTTGGGATCATTACTAAAGGTTCTCAAGGTGAATCTATTTTAGAAACAAATCGCGCTGATTTCATTTGCATTGGTAGAGAGTTTTTAAGAGATTCAGGTTTTGTATTACACGCTGCAGGTGAACTCGGAATCAAAGTCAAATACCCTAATCAATACGAACGTGGCTATAGAGAAGTTTATAAACCTACCAACAATAAGTTGTAATTTTATTTATTTATTTATTTTGCATTCTACATATCGCATTTTTTTTATCAAAAAAAAAAAAAAAACATTTTTAATTATATATTTAGAATAAACATAACATCTTAGACTGCTAAAACGTTTTCTACATGTAAAATATATATATTAATATCAATATAATGATAGTGTACCATTAATTCCTTTTTTGGATTTTTTTAAGACTTTTTACATATATTTCAAATAAAGAGATTTGTATGTTTAAAAGTTATTGATGATATGTAAAAAAAATATCGATTTAAAAAAAAAGGGGATTAGTTACATAAAAATGAATAAGAACAGGATTCATGTACCTAGTTTTAAAAGAATTGTAAAACTTGCGATTTTTTTAAGCATAATATATTAACTTTATAAAATAAAAACTACAAAAAAACATTTTTTCATGAATAAAACTCTGATTTTTTATTTATCTATTTTTTCTCATCATTTTCTTTTTATCTCTCCTTTCTTTTCATTTCGAAATTTGTTTTTCTTTTATTCATACTATTAAATATTATATTAAAATAATAAAAAACGAAATATTTATTAAATAATAATAAAAAATATGTCATTAATGAAAATCAAACTGTGACCCATTTAACTATCATTAAAATGGTAATATGTAGTAGAAATAAAAAATTAAAAAATAGGGTAATATGCTTGTATAACAGAATACAACACAATTAAAATCAGTCGTACCTAGATAAAATTAACTACAAAAACCGACCAGTTTTGACAACGAATAGAGGAAAAATCTAAAAGCATATCTTATTTCCATGAAAGTAAATAAGAAGAACTAAGAGAAAAATACAGAACCTGGAATAAAGAAGGGTGTCAATACTTCCAATAAAAAAATTGCGTAATGTACCGCTTTTTTTTTCTTTTCAATATGTTTTTATTTTTATTTTTTATATTATCATAATTTTATTGTTTTATTTAAGCTACTAATTAAAAGATGGGAAGTCTACAAAGAAAACAAAATGGAACAAGTGAGTTTCCTTTTATGGATTTCAAATAATCCCATAGTGTATACCTAGTAAAGCTCATATGTATAAAGTTAAGATATATATGAAATGAATACTAATAATGATCAAACATGCATAGAATTGTCATTTTTTATAATAAAAAAAAATTAGTATTAAAGCATCTTTATTTAATTTTTTAAAAAAAATGCTATTAAAGGAAGGGATGTAAATTTACGCTTGAATTTAAATGGATTAAAAAATTGTGACTGAAAATAATTTTATATGATATTTTTTTTAAAGTCGGTTGTTTTTGAATTTTTTTTTTCTTTTCTCTTTTAAAATAAATAAGATACACCTAATATATATACATATATATATATATATATAAATATTTATAAATATCATGCGTAAACCAGTATATTCATTAAAACGTAAATTAGTACGTATGTCATGGAATAAATATAATTTATTTAATATGGCACAAAAAGAAGCACCATACCTCGAATCCAAAACACTCTTTCAACAAAAATGGTTAGCTAAACGTGAAACTCGTGCCTACCATGGTGATGAAATAACAGAAAAACAATTCAAAACCAAGTTTTTTGAACCTAAATTACCTACTGTACAAGCCGATTCACAATCAGTACCACACCCACCTGTCTCAGTATTAACATTTGCTGAATTAGAAAGACGATTGGATTTTGTTGTATTTCGCTCAAACTTTTGTTCTTCTGTTTATGCTGCTCGTCAACTCTGTGTACATGGCAAAGTATTAGTCAACGGAAAGAAGGTATGCTATAATTTTATATAAAACAATAGTAATAATAAAAAGAGAGGATAAAGGAAGTAAAAATAAATAAAACAAAAGAATCAGTGATCATGGATTGAACTTTAATTTTTGTATATGTCAATTTTTATTTTTTATTTTTAATTTTAGTTTACTTACCCTTCACATAAACTTAAAGATGGTGATATTATTACAGTCGACCCAAATGCTATTCAAATGTTAAAAGGTGAAAAAGAAACTGAAAAATCTTTTGAATTGAAACCCTATGCACAACCTTTCTTATTTGTTCCTGAATATTTGGAAGTCAATTATAATACCTGTCAAACTGTTTTCCTTCGTTCACCTATTTCAAGACCTGGTCGTTCAGAAATCCCCTCTCCATATCCTCCTGAATTACACTCTTTAGCTTATGAATATTATGCTAGAAACAAATAGATTCTTTTTTTCCCCTTTACAACCATCATTTATTTTATATTTTTCTTTTTCCATCTTGATTCTTATTAATTTTTTTTATATATGTATTATGATTATTTACATTATTATTATCATTTTTTTTATTGTTTATAGATATTTGTATTAAATGAATAAAAATAAAAAATAAAAAATAAAAAATAAAAAGTATTTTTTTTTCTTTCTCTTTCTTTATAGGTTTAAAATATAATGCTAATTCTTTTTACTTTTATAAAATGTTGCTACTTTTATATAGCTAGTCCATAAATCTAAAGTATTGTTCCATTGATTGATATTTGTAACAAACTTAGGCCCCAGTAATGTCCATAAATGCTTTTGATTAGGACTTTTAATCAGTGTTGCAGTTGTATGACTATCAGAATCATGCATTTTAGAATCACGAATCATTTTTACTAATAATTCAGCATCATCAAATAGTACTTCTTGTTCGCCTATTTCAATTAAAACTGATGCTGGTAGATATTTTGATAATTGAGCGGATTTATCAAGATAACTAAATGGCTCCTCATTATTATCGTCATCATCTTCTTCTTCATTATCGCTATCAAAGTTAGATCCTTTTTGATTTATATAAATACTTTCCATCATTTCAACCGATTTTTCGTTAATAATATCGATTCCATAATTATCCTGCCATGATTTGCCCCCAGGGTCCATACCAATATAAGGTGATGATAGAATTAGTCCAGCTGGTCTAGGTACTTGATCTACTTTTAATCTTTTATATAATGCATCTAAAACAATAGATGCACCAGCATCATCTGCACCTATATCATTTACAAATAAAGAATATAGAAATATATTGGAAACCAATTAGTATATTATTATTATTATTATTATTATAATATGAAGATGCGATTGCTATTCTTATTATATTTTTATTGTTACCCCATATGATATTTTGATTTGGTATATTCATTGTATTTAAAAGCCATTCGTGTGTTTTAGCTATATCTTCTGTTGCTGCAGGATACTTATATTCGGGACTAAGTCCTATTAAATACAATTATAGATAGATAAATCAATAATTTTTTATTATTGATATTGATATTATCATAATTTTATTGTAAAACTGATATTTCTTATTATAAATAACTTACTATAATTTGCTACTAATATGGTACACTTAATATCTTGAATTTCCATTTGTGAGAGCCAGTGTACAAAAGTTGAATAGTATAATTTTCCAAGATTTACACGAAAACCACCACCTGGAATATACATATATATCAGTAAAAAATACGTATGTATATGTATATGTGTATTTATATATATATATATATTTATATATATATTCTTATTTATTTTAAAAATGTATCTCATAAATACTTTGTGTAGATATATAGTAAATTAACTTTACCTGGTACCCACAAAATAACAATATCACTTTTTACAATACAATCTTCTTTATCTGAACGAATATTTTTTCCTATCCAAGTACCATGATTATCAGTATATAGCCATGAACTATCTACGCCTCCTATTAAGAATGATAAACACTTCACGAAAAATCGAGCATATTTAGGTTTTATGATTGTAAACGTGTATTTTAAAAGAAATAATATTAGTCTATCAAGTAAAGAGGTAAAAGACATTATTTTTTTTTTTATTTAAGAAATTTTTTTAAAAAAAATAATGGTGGAGAAAAAGAAAGAGTGAAATAAACGAATGGTGAAAAAAAAAAAAAAATATATGATCATTTTTTTAAACCGCGCCATATATTTTTTTAGAGCTTCCATTTTTGATCACTATCACTTCTTCAATGTAATATCGATAATATAATACATAGTGTTGAAACATAAATATAAAATCGTATAAAATGGCTATAATAGCAATTCCACTATATATGTATAAGGATAAGATAGAAAAAAATCAAAATAAAATAATGTTAGAATTATTATATTTTTGCTTATATATCTACTGTTATTTTTTTTTACAATTTGACTGAATCACCCATTATATCGCCACCTTCAATATATGCATCGATTAATAATTGACATAACGAGCATATAGCACCTATAGCATCCTATGCATAATAAAATAATATACATAATGTTATTTAATCAATTGAGTATACTCGTTTTATTTTTTTATTGTTACTAATTATATCGTATCTTTATTTTATTTTTTATTTTTTACCATAAAGACTAAATGAGTACTCCACCCTATAGTTGATTTACGTTTAAAGTTATATAAGATCTAAAAGAAATAAAACATAAAAATAGAATAGAATAATAGAAGTTGTTGATTAGATTTTTCTTTTATTGATTTTTTTTATTTTTTATGTTGCATACTTGAGGTAGGCATTTTAAAACATCAGATCCAAGTTTAAGATAACTTAAATAGTAAATGAAAAGAATCCACTCACTATTTCCATAAACAACAGATAAAATGATTAATAAACCTCCTAAAGAAGCCATCCAGGTGATTGTTGCAGCAAAAGAAGATATTCGTCGTCGTCGTCGAGTTCCTTTATAAATATAAGTTTGATAGATCAATATAAATGAAACTATCAATCCATGAATAGCAAAGGCCACATCATTTAATCGTACGAGATTTTTTGAATAGTGTCGTTTATAATCTATATATATATATTAAATCTATAAATCCTGTGTATCTTTTTTTGTTTTATCATCGTAATTCTCTTTATATTTATTTATTACATTCATCTTGGATTTCTTGGTTGAAATAAAATGCTATAGTAAACACCTATTAATAATATATAAATAGTAAAAAAAAAAAAATTAATTTTTTTTTTAAAAAAAAAAAGTATATTATGTAGATATTTACTGCATAGCAAATAAATCCAAAGGCACTAAAGCATAAATAGTCTAATGATAACCCGCTCACACTATAAAAATTTGAAGTTTTAAATAATAGTATGAATATATGTTCCAACTAAAATAAAATTAAATAACAAATGCATGGTTTATTCATTTGCCTTTTTCTTTTCCAGTTTAAAAGTATTTGAGGGTATAAACTAAAACTCCAAGCCGTGAAGTAGGTCTAACGATAAAAAACAAATGTATAATTGTATATGAATGGGATTCAGTCAACTTTAAAATTGATTCCTTCATATCTTTTATCTATTTACTTAACTTACCCAACCAAGTAGTTCAGATAAAATATTCCATAGATTCATATAAATATATATTATATATATTTATTTAATATAATAATAATATTCTGTATAAAAAATAAAAAAGAAAAGGAAAGGAAAGAAAAGTGTGAAAAAAAAAATTCGGTTGAAGTTTAAAATAGCAAAAAAAAAAAAAACCGAAATTTCTAAATTTCGAATCATATATTTTATTATATTTTGTTTTTATGATATTATTATTTATTGCGGCTTCTCCTTATTTCGGGTCAATGAAAGTCGTTCTCTAAAATTTGTTTCAGCAGGGAAAATTTGTCGTTAGGGTATTATATCTCTATAATAAGTTTTTATCTATTTTGTTGTCAATTATTTACATATGACAAAAGTTGAAGGAACGTTTCAAGTTTAATAAATTTAAAGTTAAAGTTAAAAAAATAAACACAAAGCGATTAAATAATGTTTTTTTATTTATACTAAAATTGACTATAATAAATAAATTTTTTTTTTTCTTTCCATTTTTTGACCCTTTTTTTTTAGTTGTATCAGTAATTTGCTTTTGTTATATTGGATAATAATAATAATAATAATAATAATAATAATAATAATAATAATAATAATAATAAATTTACAGATACAATATAAACAAAAATGGTAATAATAAAAATAAAGTGAGAAAAGTTAAAAAACGTAAATGAATATGAAAATAAATAAATAAATAAATAATAATAACAATAAAAACAAAATATTGATAGGGTATCAACCATTTTACTTAACATATATAAATATATTAAATAAAACTAGTTTTTTCTTTTTCTTTTCTCTTTTTTTTATTATTTTTTTCTTCATTTTTCATTTTTTTATTTTTTTTTTAATTTTCTTCACATTATCAAATTACTGTTATCCAAAGTAGATTCCAAAGTATTAGGAGTTGAAGTACTATAGAAGATTTGTTGTTGTAGTTTTACTAATAAAATAGACGTTTTCCTTTCCAAAAGAGCTGATTCCTCAGTACAGGACGATGACGCATTCGAAGTACAACCATTGATCATTCTTTCCAAGTAGATTAATGTAGGATCCGAATCAAATTTTTGGGTATACTTTATTATACGTAATAATCTTATTAAATTCAATTTACAAACACATGCTACTTCATATTGTTGACAATTGGTTTGAATCATATCGTAAATATATAACAACAATAGGGCAACATATGTGGTGTTATGATAACAATGAATGGGGTCAATATCATTTAATTTCTCCAAAACATATATGTATTTGTTGGCAGCCTTTAAACATCGAATAACTGTATGCATTTCCAAATCATCCAAATGTTTAAAATCATCACCATCATCATCATCATCATCATCATCACCATCCTCTTCTTCATCTTCATCTTTTTGATCATTACCATAAAAGGCTTGTTGATCCTCTTCATTCATCTTTTTTATTTTAATATCATTATTATTCTTTATTGGCTGATTTCCATTTTTTTCTTTATCTGCCCCACCCATAGTTGTAGTAAAGTATTGCTGAGAAGGTGGTAAAGATAACACAATAACTTCTGAAACTGATTCTTGTCGTTTCATGAATTGGTATACATCTTGAACACCTGAATCTCTTAATAATTTCCCATTTTGAAAAGTATCAAAGTAACGTCTAGGTAAAAAAGGGACCAAGGCCATTATGGTTGTATTGCAATAAAGTCCCTCTAATAAAAGTGGTTCCATATCTTCTTTTGTCCATTGTCTTCTCAGTAGGTAATCATCCTTTTCTAAATCCAAAGGTATATATAATGGTTGTTGTTGTGGTAATTGTGACTGTTGGGAGGAAGAAGAGGAAGCTGATGATGATGATGGTGATAAAGGAGTACTTTTAAAATAGGTATTAAATAATTTTTCATCCATAGCTGAAGCCAAGGCTTCTGATGATTGAGAAACAACCATGTAAGCTGATCGAAACAGTTGCATTTTACGAATCATGACGATTTGACAGTAATTAGAAAAAAATTCAACCCGGCGTGTTGTTTTTTCTCCAGGTAAAGGCTGTGGAAAATTAACATGCCATTGATTCACATCGATTAATCCAGTATTTCCAGTACGATTCATATCTGAAGCATGATCTGCACACAATATCATCCAAGCCAAACGACGTTTATATTCTTTATGCTGTTGATAATGATGATCGTTATTATTATTATCATTACTACTGTATTGTGGTAAATCGAGTTGATGAAATCTCATTGCTAAAGCCAATCTTGCTGCATCCTTTAATTTATTATTTGAAGTATACCGTGATAAAGAAAAGAAATCAATATGATCATGGGGATAAAGAGACAACATAAATATAGACTGTAATACAGAGAGGTGTGGTATATCGAAGACATCTTCCAAAATTTTTTCTGCTTGTTGGTAATATGCCCTTGCCAATCCAGAAGCAACAGATGCATTCCCTTGACGATGAACCATAACATGGCGAATCATTATACAACATATACTTAGTAATAGCAGAGTATCGATAGGATTTTCATGATGAAAGATAGAAGGAGAGGAAAATAAAGTGTCCGTCATGGTTACCAATTGCTGTACATCCATAAATATGGCCCCATCACACATAATAAAAACCTGAACACATTGTTTCATGATTTGAACAGAGTTATATTGTCGAAATACATCTATTTTTGGAATCACCAAGACTTGGGATAAACGTAAAGTGTCTGAAAGAGCAAAAATAAACTCATTCATTTGATATCGATCCGAAGAAACACTGGATGGTGATACATTTGATTCTGTTGTATTGAGTGGTGTAGATGATTGTTGATGATTTCCATGTGTACAAATATATTCCAATACTTCTTCTAAACCAGCTATTGTTTGAATATCCGTTTCAACAGTAATCCAAGGTGAGTTGGAGGTGACATTTAATAACCAAGAACTTGTTCCTTTTTCACCAATATTTGAATCATTATCGTCTTCAGTTTTTATAATGTTATTACTATTCTTCTTTTTCTTGGTTTTATTGTTGGTGTCGTATTTGGTTAGCTTGTTTTTTTGTTTGTTTTTTTGGGCAAGATGAGTATCGCCTGCATTTTCGGCATTGTTCATTATTAATTGATCACCATGTTTTTTATTTGTTGGATTGACTGTACGACTTGCTTGCATAAGAATCTGTAATGCTTCTTTTAAAAAACTTTCAACAGGCATTTTATGTCCACTAGAAGATAAGTCCATAGTAGAAAAATAGGAAGGGGTAAAAGTTTCTTGAACAGAAATCATAAAATATACATGAATATATATATATATTTATAATAATAAAAAAAATAAATTAAGGCAGACTCTAAATATATATATATATGTATATATATATATTATATAACTATATACTTATATAAAAGAAAGGGATATCAATATTAATAATAGTATTAATAATAATATATTTTATAAAAAATAGCAGGTGGAAGAAGAAAGAAATAAAGAAAGAAGGGGGTAAAAAAATTTAATATGCGTTCATTTTCTTTTGAAAATTTAAATCGCCGCTATCGAACGTTGAAAGCAGTCCAAATATAATTATATCTAAAAAAAATCAAGCAGCCTCTTTCTCTTATTATTTCTCACTTTTTTATAAAATTGACAAGTTTTTTTTTTATAAATATATAAATTATGAATGCACAAAAAGCTGTAAGCTATACAATTATGTTTAATCTAAATATTATCATGAACATTACTATTATTTATTTGATTAAGATGATACTTATTTTTATTTTATTATATATATTTTTTAGCAAGCACGTTTACCACCAGACGTTAATCGAGTTTTATTTGTAAGGTACTTTCACAACACTCAAAGAATAAATTAAATCAATATTACGTATTATATTAAACTGAATAAATAAAACAACTAATGCTATATATATATATATATATATTATTGTTATTACTATTATTATTAATTTAGGAATTTACCTTTTAAGATTACTACGGAAGAAATGTATGAAGTATTTGGAAAATATGGGGCTATACGACAAATTCGAGTGTAAGCGAAAATAATAATAATAAAAATTATATTAATATAATAGAAAGAAAGAAAGAAGGGAAGAAAGAAATAATGAAAGTAGTTGATATATATACATATATATATATATATATATATATTTATTAAATATTTTATTGTATACTATTTTATTAGTGGTAATGCGGCAGATACTAGAGGAACAGCTTTTGTAGTATATGAGGATATCTTTGATGCTAAAAATGCGTGCGAACATTTACAAGGGTTTAATATATTAGGAAGATATTTAATTGTATTATATTATCAACAAAATAAGATCACAAAAAAGATGAATTTACAGAAAAAGGAAGAAGAATTGAAGGAAATGAAATCGTAAGTATTATTAATTATTATTAGGAAACCACGAAAATAAAAAGAAATTAGATATAATAGTCGCTGATATTAATTTTTTTAATTTTTTTTTTTTATATAGACGATATGGTGTAGATGATGAATAAATACATAATATATAATAGACTCGTTCAATTTTTTTTTTTCCAATATATCTTTAAACCATTTTGTAAATAAAACAGCCAAAGCAATAAAAAGAACTGACTTTAAAAAAAATGATCAATTGAAAAATATAAATCCTTTTTTTCGTCTTTCCTTTTTTTTTATATACATATACTCTTATTATGTATAAACATATTTTTTCGTTACTATATATTATTTTAATTATTCCATTAGTCACCTGTTATTTAAGTGAACCTCATGCACCTTTTGTTATTACGAAACCTTTAAAAAATACCATTATATCAAGAGGAAGCGAAGTTGAAATTACTTGGTAAATTTAAAAAATAAATATTAAAAAAAGTTGATATTTATTAATATGTATGTTTATTAAAAAAGCCTCTCTTGTTTATCTTATATTGAATAGGGAGCTTACTCCTGGTGTAAAATACCCAATATATGGCTATGCAGCTGCTAGCACGACAAATACAATAAGTAAGTTAGTATATTATATTGTTGTAATAATAGTAGTAGTAATAATATACATAATTATTTATTATGTTTCAATAATAATACGTTTTTCTTTTTCTTTTATTATTACAGTTGGCTTATTACCGGTTGATTCAAAAAGAGATGAACGATACATATACAAGATGGACAACAACATTAAACTTACGGATTATAGTTACACTTGGAAAGTGGGGGATAATATAGAACCTGGAAAATATCATATTGGGATAGGATTTTATTATCACGAAGCATCACCTGTTATTCAAATTATTTAAAATCACCATAAGAGTAGATAAATATAGATAGAGTATGTACTGTATGTATCCTTTTTAAAATTTAATGTATTTACCAGTCGGGTTTATATCATCTGTTATATATATATATATATATATATATACATATTTATAAATATTATTAATAAAAACAACTGACCCCCAAAACAATAATAATCATGGCATTATCAAAATTATAAAAATAAAAATAAAATGGAGTCTGAAATAGAGGGCGAGAGAGAAGAGAGAGAGAGAGAAGTTTACTCACGTGGAGATACCCAGTACCATCATGCTGATCACCGAGGCGTCATGTTTTTATATAACATCCTATTTATTTATTTATTTATTTATATTTATAAGGAGGGAAAAGGGAATAAAAGAATAAAAAAGAAAGGAATAGATATATATAAGATATTATGCATCTCTATTTACTTATTTATTTATATCAAATCAAAGATATACATCAATCTAAATATTCTATATTTGTATATATATAATAATATCTCTTTATATATACTGGAAAAAATGCATGATTAAAATGAAATTAAAATGGAATCTCATTGACGGTTTAAAAAATGTTTATGAATAAAGTATATATATATATATATATACATTGTAAACTATTAAGAATAACTGGATGACCGAATGCATATATAATCATTTTTTAATTTTTTTTTAAATAGTATAGAATAGGATTGCACCAATCAATGGCTTGATCACTCTAATAGATCACGTTATATTTGTACCACTTTATTTTATTTTCTGCAAAACAAGCAATTTGTCAATAACACGAAATTTATTTATTATTTCTCGATAACATTTATTTATTTATTTATTTATCATTTATCGCTTATTGATAATTTAAATCTTTATTTTTTTTATTTTTTCACCTTTTTATTTTATTTTTTAAAACGTAAATACGATCTATTATAATCTCAACTATTCCATTTTTTTTATGTACTGGAATCTCCGAATCAACCGAAAGTTGAAAGCCTGTATAAAAAAAATGATGGAACTCATGATTTAATGATGTTTATTATTTTTTTATAATCAATCTAGAGCAAATATAGAGAAATTGGGATAAAAAATAACTAAAAAGGAGAGAGATCATGACGGAGAACGAATGAATAAAGTTGACTTTCTTACCTATCCAATCAGAACTAATAATATTTAGCAAAGAAAAAAGAAAAAAATTCCCTTAAATATAAAATGACTCGAGCTTTTTTTTCATTTTTCATTTTTCATTTTTTCATTTCTCTCTTTTCAATTATTTTTTTTATTGATACACACTTTAAACGGTTCATATATTTATAAACGCCATTATACACCAAAACAATACCTCATAAAATATATTAAATATATATTTATATTTCTCTGATTTTTTTTTTTTTTTTGCTAAAAAAATAATAATCGATAACCATACCAGCTTCAATTATCTTTTCAGCTATTAATATCGAAAAAATAAAATAAAATGGTATTGTTGCAACGCAAACCAAGTCATCTTTTCCTTTCCTTTTTTATGGCATTGATTGTTGCCACCGTTTCCGGGCCACAATATATTTACCCAACTTATGGTACTTCACTTGCAACCAAGTTTAAATGGACAGCCTTAGAAAATAGTTTTGTCAGTACAGCTTGCTTTTTAGGCGTTTCTTTTTCTGGACCATTATGTTCTTATTTAATTGAACGGTTTAGCTTTCAAAAGTAAAAAAAAAAAAAAAGAAAAAAAAAAGAGGAGGGGTTTAATGTTGAAAAAAGAAAAGTCTTTTTATTATTCTTATCATAATAATACACATGACTACAAATTTTAGGAGATTTAACAATTTATGTCTCATTGAAAAAATAAAAAAATAAAAAAAAAAAGACTAAGAAACTTATCTCCTTTATATTTTTTATTTTTTCATTTTTTTTTATATATAGAACTTTAAGAATCTCTGCATTTTTTGGTTTTATGGGCAGCTTTTTATTAGCTCAAACTTATGCTGGAAGATTACCTCCATATTTTGAATTGTGCGCTTTTTATTTAGTCTTGACAGGTTTTTCCGCTGCAGCGGCATATTTGTGTGCACTGGATTCTCAGGTATATAAAAATTATCATTTAAGGGGAAATATTTTTGCCCAAATTGTATTTTTTTAAAGAGTTCGTTAGAACTTTTTTATATATTTACTCTCCGATTTTTTAACTCTTAATTCTTTTTTTTTTTTTTTTTTTTTTTTTTCATTTTATTATCATATATCCCTCATATATTTATATATATATATATATATATACATTATTTTTTTTATATATCTTTTTTTACCAATGTAGTCACATAACTTCCGTCATCATCGTGGTATGGCTATGGGCTTTACTAGTGCAACACTTGGGTTTTGTGGACTTGTCTTTTCCCAAATTAATGATTATTTTTTTAAAAAGAAAAATATTGATACGCAAAATGGATTGTTTGAAGAAGACAACGATGACGATGACGAAAATGTTTATGAATTCCTTATGTTTTTAGCTATTGTCACAGCCTTTGGTATGTTTATTTCTTCTTTTGTTTTAGGCCCCATTCCTTACGATCACGATAAGAAAAATAACGATGAAGAAGTATATATTTATTCCCCTGATATGGATATGATGATTGATGATGATGCTTGTTCAAGTAATCCTACGCTTGTAGATGATGAAGACGAAGACGATACACCCTTATTAGCTAACAATATCATTCAAAAACCTGCCAATTATGCTACTTATAATGATCAGCAACAAGACGAAGATAATGATGAAGAACCTGCCCAACCTGTTTCTGGATTGGCTTTACTTGTACATCCAATTGGATTTACCATGTTTGTGGCTTTATTTGTTGTTTTAGGTGTAGGCTATGTATACCTCGCTAGTATTGGCCAAATCTTACTGTCGTTACCAAGTGTAGTAGGATCCAACCCACAACATATTCGTAATACTCATGTATCCATCTTTAGTATTTCAAATTGTATTTCTCGTGCAGGTTTTGGAACCCTTAGTGATACCTTGAAAAATCGCTTTGGAATTCACCGTCTTTTCGTTTTTTATTTTGGCGTTTGTGGGTTAATTTTAGCTCAACTTTATCTTGTCATGTATGTAGATACAAATACTGCTCTGATTCCTTGTACTATTGGTATGGCTATAGTATATGGTATTGCTTTTGGTATTGCTCCTGCTGCTACAGCTGAGTTTGGTACCGAAGTCTTTGCAAGAAATTGGGGGATCCTTTTATTTGCTCCTGCTTTGGGTAGTCAATTATTTAATGTATTGTTCGGTGCCTTATACGATCGTGAAGCTGAAAAACAAGGCACTCATCTTTGTAAAGGGGCTATTTGTTTTACTAATACATATCTTATTGGCATAGTAGCTGGTTTACTATGTTTGGTTTTAATGACAAGAACTATTTTTAAACTTGGATTATATAAAAGACATTAATTCTTTTTTTATTCCTTTTTTTATAATTTTTTTTTTTATAATTTTTTTTTTTTATTTATTAGATATATATATTTACCTTTTATACCATTTACACACCTTTTTTTTTTTTATGTAGAATTTCCCTATTTTTTTTTTTTAACTCGCCCTTTTTTTTCTGATTCACCTGTCTAAAATTTCTTTTTTAGTACTTAGTGCCACTTTCCCCTGATAATAATTTAGTAAATAATAATAATAAAAATTATATATATATATATATTACAATTACGGAAAAAACTAAAAACGGATTATATATTTTCGGAATGAATACTTGAATAATTTTTATTAAAAAAAAAAACTTAGTGCTGGTTGACTGGTTATGATCAAAATTAATGAGTTTTTTCATTTATTTTCTCTCTTTTAAATATTAAGATTAACGGAATCATAATAAAAATAAAAAAATAAACCAATTGAAAGAAATAAGGGTATTGATGTCATAGTAAACGGAAGGAAAGGAATCGACGGATGTAATGAAAAGTCAAAAATTTAAACAACGATATTCTCACGGTGTTTCAAAGCAGTTTTTTTAAAAAAAATAAATGCTTTAATTTCTGATTTTTTCAACTTTCTTTCCTCTAATTTTTTTTTAAAACTGATAAAAATAATACCATAGATATATAACTTATAATGAATACTGACGAAGCCGTATTAGAACTTATTTTCAATCCAGGTATATATAATAGCAACTCTTTTCTTTTATATAGATGTACATTATTTATATTACAATTTATACTCATTTTCAATTATATATAAATGTATATTTATTTTTATAGAAGCACAGGGTGTACCCTTTGAATCAGTTGCTCAATCTGTTCAAAGCAATCCAAGTATGTTAAATAATAAATAAATAACAAAGAAATAAATAAAAACTATAAATATAGAAGGAAAAAATAAGCGAGCGAGGTCGTGCTAAAATATAAGGTGTTATTATTTTATCTAATTTTTAAAACAAATTATTTAGTCAAAGAAATCGAACCGGAAAAACTAGAAAAACTTAAATCAATGGAAAAGGAAGCTATTGATCTTGCAGAAAAAAATGAGCTTGATAGTGCATTAAAAATTTTAAACGAATGTATTGAACTTGAGAGTGAATATGCTTCAGCTTATAATAATAGGTAATAATCATAAAAATAATTATATAAAGAAAATTAAATGGTAAAATGAAGAGAGAATGACGATGAAATATAATAAAACAAAATAAAAAAGGAAACAGTGTATTAATATATCGATTTTGTTATTTTAATTGTTCTTTTTGTAGAGCCCAAATTTATCGATTAAAAAATGATACAGATAAAGCTATGGAAGATCTTAGCCAAGTGATAAAGTTAGGAGAAGGTCAGCCTAAAGTATTACGTCAAGCATATACCCAGCGTGCTATTCTTAAACGTCAACAAGGTGATGTTATAGGTTCAAGAGCTGATTTTGAAATGGGTAAATGATATAAATGATATATACATATATTTAATAAAATAAAATAAAAGGTGTTAAATAATAAGAAAACTAATAATGTGGTCAATTTTTCTATTTTTATTTTTGTAGGTGCAAAACTCGGAAATCCAATTGCTAAGAATATAGCCGTTAATGAAAATCCTTATAGTAAATTATGTAACCAAATTATGATGGAAGTGATGTCTAGAGAAGTGAATAAAGGAATCTCCGATGAGCAAAATTAAATTATATATATATTATTTTAATTTTAAAATGGAACCGATTATAGTTTTCTTCTTATTTTCCCTTTCGTATACTTATAGCTATTATATAGCACACCCATACTACTTTACCCTTTTATCTCAACCCGCTTATTTTGTATAAATTTATCATCTTCTTAATTTGTATTGTTTTTTTTATTTATAATTCAAATAAACTTAAAATATATTTTTTATTTTTTTTATATATTTATGAATTCAATTGAATTGGATATTATTTAATATGTATATGATGCAGAACGATGGATATGAGTACTAATGCCAATAACCTACTTTATATTGCATTTTTATTTTATTTTAATAATTTTTTATTTTATAATATTTTTTCTTTTTTTTTTCTTTTTTTTTCTTTTAAATATTAGAAATGACTATTCTTTTTTTTCTGCTAGTAGCCCATACTTTTTACAAATTTTTGATAATCTTAGTCCATAAATATCAAATACTGTATCATCCGTTAAATTCAGCAATTTTAAAAACTCCAAATAATTGATAGGTAGTTCAACAGACTATAAAATGAATGAAAGTAAAATACAATAAATACATAATAAAAAAAATGCAAATAAGTAGATGTATATTCCTATTTTTATAATATCTATATATTTACCATCATTTCTAAATAGGGTGTTCCCAATATATCGGTTGGGCCATTCTCTAATATTAACTATTGTATAAATATAAATTTAAAAAAACCAATATGAACGAGTTAATATATGTGCAAAAAAATATTTAGAATAGGATAATATACGATTTCAATTTAGTATATTTACTTTTTCCTTTTCTTCTAGTAATGCATTATAACAATCTCTTTGTATACACATTCTTCTTGAAGGTGAGTGTGATGATGAAAAGTTCATTGTTTCATGGTCATCTACATTTAAAACCTCTATCATTTCTTGATCATCAGCTGTGAATGAATAATCGTCATTTGGATGAAGTTGATCGTCATTGATGTAAGAATGATCATCACTTAAAGTAGGTGATAGCAGTGAAAAAGATGGCGGTGATAATGGTAATGGTGGTGGTATATTCCTCGTATTTTCTCTTTTATTAAATTCTATAGTAATATCTTCATTCAATTCTGATATATCTACACTTCCAGTCTATTTGAAGGTATAATGCATTAGTTACAATGAGTTATATTGGACAATATCATCGTCATCGTCATCATCAATATTATTATTATTATATGTTCACGATATATCTTAAAATAAGAGAAGATAAAAAAAAAACTTACACGAATGTATGTATTGGAAAACCCTTTTCTATTAAAAATGATACGCTCTTCTAAAACATTATCCAAAATAAGCTGTATCAATAAACGCTCGATTTCTTGTTTGGACATAGTTGATAATTTTCCAAAGTTAGTTAGATAATGATATCCTTTATCTTTAAGTGTTTTTAATTGTGAGCCATGACAAATATCAACCATTTGTAATAAAGTAATATTATCATCTTGTATAGTAGCTAGGATATCCACAATATAATGTTTAATTATTTCTGTTGTATAAGACTGTCGGCTTGTGGTTGGTTTTTCTATACAATTATCACATTGATTACATCGCTGTTTATCAAATACTTCTCCAAAATAATTCAACAAAATCTGATGTCTGCAGCCTGATGGATTATAACAGTACTTTACCATGGTATGTATATTTGAATGTTGCCTTTTTTTATAGGATTTAGATCCCGACTTTGATCTTTCAACCATTGTTTTGTGCCATTGTGCATCTTTATAAGAAAAATACAAGCGACAAACTGAGTGTTGACCGTCGCGACCTGCTCGACCTGTTTCTTGATAATAACCTTCTAACGATGATGGCATACTTTCATGAATGACAAAACGTACATCTGGTTTATCAATCCCCATTCCAAAAGCAATTGTTGCAACAATAATATCATACTTCCCCTTTTGCCAACCTTGCTGAATTTGTACTCTAGTGTTGGATGACATACCAGCATGATATGCTTTCACTCGCAGATTATATTCCTTATATAATTTTTCTGCTAATACTTCGCAGCCGTTTTTTGTTTGGCAATAAATAATACCAGACGTCCCAATTTCAAAATTAGTAGTTATATATTGTGCTATATCATCAAAGAACTTTGTTTTACTTGACTTGGTTACTACTTCATATCTATTTTTTTTTTTAAAAAAACAAACAAACAAACAAATAAATATTATGCATAAATATTAATCTATAGTTTAAATTAAATGCTTATTATTTTTATTTTCGTTTTATTTTATAATTAAAGATAAGGAAAGAAACTTACTTTAAATTTTTGCGATGAAGACTTTGTTTTAAAATTAAACATCCTTGCATCTTTAAAGATTTAATAATATCCTTTTGAACTTCATCCGTAGCACTTGCAGTGAGGGCCATAAAAGGAACATTCGGATATTCTAAACGAAGCTTTCCAACATTACGATAATCTGGTCTAAAATCATGCCCCCATTGTGATACGCAGTGAGCTTCATCAATGATAAACCGTGCTAAAAGCTTTCTTTGGGCTAAATCAGATAATGCTTCACGCAGTGCGGACGATTGTAGCTGTTCTGGTGTAACATAAAGTATGTGTGTTTTTGGTTTTCTTGAGTTTAGATCTTCAAATATATTTCTTCGTTGTGTTTTTGATATTTCACCATTTATAAAATCAGCAGCAATCCTGTTATTTTTCTTGAGCTGAACAACTTGGTCATGGATGAGAGATAATAAAGGAGAAATGACGATAGAGACACCACAATGATCATATTGTTGAATAACTGATGGTAATTGATAACATAAACTTTTTCCACTTCCAGTTGCCATGATCACAAATACATCATGTCCTGATAATGTTCCATTAATAGCTTCCAATTGATTAGGTCGAAAGGATGATAATCCAAAATTTTGGCGTAGTACATTCATCACATCTTTTGTCCACGGGTAGGTTGGTTGTTCGTGCCGATTATGATTATAATTAGTACAAATGTTGTTGGTAGTATTGGGTATATAGCTAATGTTGTTGGTTGTATTTTTATTTAACAATAGTGATGTCGTTGAAGATGAAGATGAATCCTTTGAATGCTTTTTTGATGTAGATAAAACCTTTGCTCTTTTTGAAGGAGGTTGAAAATCGTCTGAATTTGGGGAAGTAGGAGAACTACTGCTAATATTCATATCATTATTACTCTGGTGTGATTTTAATCTTGTATTTGATTCTTCAGCTGTAATAAAAGATTCTTTTAAAGCAATCTCCAGTTGAATAGCTTCAATATATTCTTGAATTTTTTCCCTATTAAATATACACAATATTTATATAAAAAAATAATATTAATTAGCATTTATATCTACCTTTTTTTTTTTTTTTATTTTTTTGAATGTGCCATATTACCTTTTCTCAGAAATCCTTTTACTCTCTCTAGAAGTATTATCTTGTCTTAAACGAGAATTATAAACTGATAGTTTTTTTTCACAAGAGTATAGTTTCCTACGAAGAGATTTGATCTAAATTTATTGTTTGAGTAATTTAATAAACAAGGTAATATTTGATCATAACTATAATTATGTCTTTATAAATAGATTTATATTTGTGTGTGCTTGACTATTACATTTCATACATTATCATTTGCTGAATGATTTTGATCTATATGCTCTGAAGACTGTTGTGAATTTATTATTAGTACAGCTGTATTATCATTTTCAGTAAGATCAATATATGTTGGTAAACTCATTAATAATAACTAAAAATATATAAAACAATAAGAAAATAAATAAGAGAAAAGAGAAAAATTAGGGTAAGAGAATTGAACCTTTTTTTTTTTAAAAAAAAAAAAAAAGCTGGGTTTCAATTTTAAAGATTTTTGATATTTTTTTTTATGTTGCCGAAATTCACCAACATAATAGCATGATAGGGCTATACGTGAGGTACCTTTTATTTATTTTTTTAAAAAAATTAATCAATATGGGAAATATAATTAAACCATAATTTTAAAATGAGTAGTGAAATTAAACAATTGTATTGAGTGAACATAAAAAAACTTTTGGGTGTCGAAAAGTATGGTAATAAAAAAAATAAAATAAAAATATATACATTTACTATCTAATGTATTATAATTTTATGCTTAATTTTTTCATTTTTCTATAAAAGATTTGACACATGAGCCTATTTGAAAAAGATAAAACAAAAAATAGTTATTATATCCCCGTTTTTTTTAATTTTTTTTAAAAAGACTATTTTTGTTGTCATTGAGGTTAAAATAAAAAATTAGTCAACATGTTGGATATCAATGAAAAAAAATGGCAGCAGATGAGTTCCTTTTATGAAAAGCATATATACTGCACAACTGTAAAGATTTTAATCAAGATATTTTCATCTAATACGATGAGCCAATGCCCATAATAAGTAGGATGCAATCAATCAGGAGAAAGTTTTGACAGTACTATGATGTGGGATTGTGTAGGTACGAATAAAAAGTACTGCTGGGTAATTGTTTTCATATAGAAATTACTACTAATTATATTTCAAAAAAAAAAAAAAAGTAGTATCAAGGATGATCGATAAAGGAGCTAGTTTGTTTTTTATTATTATATGAGATTGGCAATTAAAAAAGATGTATGCATATAACCTACAAGGATGGCATCCCATTTGTTGATATAAAAGTAAAGAATGCTCGTTCTAATCCATTATATGAATCATTATGCTATTACTGTTACTACTCTTATTGTTAAAGTAGAGTTTTTTTTTTACCATATTCAGTAAATCTTGAATTCAAACTTTTTTGAAATATTTCATGCTTAGAAAAAATATATCATTATAAAAAATAAGTATAGAATAAAATAAATTGTCAGCTTCTCTTCGTGGTGATCAATTTTTTTTTACATTTTTTTTTAATGTTACTGACCTTGATAACCCTTTGAATAATTATGTGAAGAAATTATTAAAGTTAATACTCTTTGATTGTTTTAAATCTTATACACTATAAGGGAAGGTTTCGTCTTCAATATTAAATGATTACGATATATTTTCGAGTTTTTTTTTGAAAAATTTGAAAGCATCTTTATTTTAAATAGAAATAATATTAATAAAGGAAAAAGGAAAAAGAATATAGGAAGAGTTTGAAATGCAAATTCATGTATTTTTAGGTTCATTAAAGATATCATGAAATAAGTAGGGCGGTATTTTAAAAAAAATTAATCAGCCAATCATCTGGGTTAAAAAATTAATTTTTATTTTTAAAGACCTAATTTTTAATTATTTTTTTTTCTATTACTATTTTTTATTTTTTTTTATTTAGGCTATCAATAATATTTTTAACTTCAATAGTCCCTCTCCAACAAATAAGTAACGAGAAAAAGGAAAGAAAGATAAACAACATCCAAATAAAATAACAATAGTAATAGAGGAATACATAATAAATATTAAAAAATAATGCCAGACTCACATACTTCATCACGACCGCAACATACCAGGTCGTCATCTATATCAAAGAATAATCGTTCACACTCTCATCAACGTAAACCTTCAAATTCAACAGGGACACCATTATATGCCATTCAAGAAATACCCTCCTCTAAAAAACCAACTATGCAATCTTCATCATCTTCTTGGAAACACTATTATAATTTATTACAGTTGAAGCTTAATAGTTTATTTGAAAGTAATCCCTCAGGGCCTCTTTTACCTCAAGATAAACATACAACTGTATTTGGTGGAACATCAAAAACATCTACTAGCTGGCTTGGTACTTTAGGAAAATCTACCATTGTACGTTTGTTTGTTTTGTTTTATTTTATATTTTCAGTATTTCTATCGTTTCATCATTTATGGATATGGTTTCATTCTGAGCCTTTAGATGCTCGCTTTGGTGACAACTGGATTCCACAAAGAACATATGATCAACAAGAAACTTATTCCGTTATAGATGATATGACACACGGGCTAAAAATGTCAAAGTTATTCCCAAAAGCCAATTTTGATAATACACAAACTATTCAACCCTACTGGTTAAAAGCTTCAGCAACGCCCAAAAACGATAGTGTTACTATTGTTACTGTTATTACACCCGGTACATGGTCTGAATTAGAACAATTATCTAAACACTGGAAAGGTAAAATAATAACAATTAAATAAAAGGGATGGAGATATTATTACCATTGATTTTTTAAACATATAAAAAGGAACAAAAATTGAACTTTATATTTTCTCTTTCTTTTTATATGCATGTAAAATTTTCTAGGATTCATATCAGCAACTTTACACATGGAAGCTGATGATACCGACTCAAAAAACTTTTTCCTTGAACAATATGCTAAAAATATGGATTTATCACAGCGTGTAGATATTCATTTATCAGAAATACCTCATGAAAAATTATCAGTTCTTTTACCTCGCAATGCTGAAAGAAATTTAGCCCGTTTACTTGCTCGTTCTGAATATGTTATGGAGATTGCATCGAACATGGTACCAGCTACAGATATTCAACGTACATTAGATACAAATAAAGATATGTTTGAAAAATTGCTAAAGGATGGGGATGTACTTGTGTTACCTATGTTTGGATTCCCTGCTCAAGAGAGTACTGCCTACAAGGTTCCCAATAGCAAAGATCGTTTATTACAACTTGTTAATGATGATGATATGTTTTTATTGGATAAACACTGGAAACCCAATACTGGACCTACTGATTTGGAAGCATGGAAGGTTGCAACTACATTATATTCCGTTGAAAGATACGATTTCCATTATGAACCCATTGTCATTGAAAGTAAAACTGTTCAACCTTGGTAAGTATTACTATTAAATAGATAAAAGTGGTTTACATATATATATTAATATTCAAATATATATATACTTGTAAATTAGGTGCTCTGAAAGATTTTTGGACAGTAGATCAGCTTGTCTTTTGGAAACATATTTAAGTGGAGGAGAATTTTGGGTGTTACCAGATGATTATATTGTTGTATTACCAGAAACTGAAAAATCTAGTCTTTCAGATTTTGATGTAAGTATTGGATAGAAACAGTTATTATATAATAGTAATAATAATAATAATAATAATATATATATATATATATATATATATATATATATATATGTTATTATTATTATTATTATTATTACTATAACTTAAAAAATAAAGGAAAAAAGAATTAAAGAACAATGAATTAATATTATATTTTTATTTTATTTTACTTTATAGACTGTTATTGAAAATAGATTATATGCTAAATTTTATTGGGAACAATGTGTATATCATGCAAGACAATTAGATGCTCTTGGTCTCTGGAAAGGAAAACGTTCTCAGCATATCCGTACTCAATGTTCTAGAGTCATACAAAATTGGGGAAAAGGATTAATTGGGAAACCAGAATAGAATATTTCAATTACATAAAAATAAAAAGAAAAGACAAGCAAAAAAAATACAACACCTTCATAATAAAATAGCATATTTTTTTACTTTTTTATATAATAAATTATACTTTATATTTTATATATCTTTCAAAGAAGGAAATAAAAAAAAAGTAAAAATAGTAAAGCATAGAGTCATAATATAAACAGTTGAATTAAGTCATAGTTATAAAAAGTTAATACTATATTACAAATTTTTAATGACTCAAAATATAAATATAATTAAGTATACTGATAGTTAATTAAAGGTACATAGAGTGATCACACATCCAAAAAAGGTAATATAAATGTTTCTGACTCAGTCCAAGCCACTACGTCGTAGTAACTTGAATATCAATTTAAATTTATAAAAATGGAGGGTGAATTTTTGTGTCCCTTTATTCTCCCTTTCTTTTCTTTTTTTTTCCACTATTATTTTTATTTTATAATGGCTGAAGCTGTTGAACAAAAAATGGCTACTTTAAAAGTTGATGACAAGAAACCTGCTGCTCCTAAAGCCGATAAAAAGGCTAAAAAAAACAAGGGCAATGATAGTGAATATCCATTAGAAGTATGTTATATCAACTATTTTATTTATTACGTTTTACTTTTTTTTTATTAATATGAATTCGTGTACTTTTTTTTATATAGTTGGCTCCTGCTCCTGAATATATTCAACATCGTATTAATATGTTTGAACGCCTCAAGGCCGAATATGATGAATCCATTAAAAGTAAAAAGAAAAAAAATAGTCTTATATACTAATATACAAAAATAAAAAATAAAAAATAAAAGGACATTACTTTATTAAAAAAATATATTCAACTTCTAATTTTTTTTGGTCAAATCTTTTATCTTTATTTTTATTATATTAGACAAACCTCGCGTTCCTATTACAATTACTTTACCTGACGGAACTGTTAAAGAAGGTATTTCTTGGGAAACTAGCCCTATGGATATTGCTTTAGGAATTTCAAAGTCCCTTGCTGAACGTACTGTAATTGCAAAGGTAAATGGTGAAGTATGGGATTTGGAACGTCCCTTTGAAGACTCTGTACAACTTGAATTGTTAGATTTTGAACATCCTGAAGGTAAACGTGTTTTCTGGCATTCTAGCGCCCACATTTTAGGTGAAGCTTGTGAACGTCACTATGGATGTCATTTATGTATTGGTCCTCCTATTGAAGAAGGTTTCTATTACGAAATGGGTTTAAAGGATCGGTAAAATATAATAATTGAAAAAAAAAAAAAAAAAGATATTGACCATCTTCTATGGTCCATACCAAATATATATATATATATATACAATATTATTGGCTATATAGGATTTTGATTAACTTACACCTATTTTCTGTATATGTATATTAAAAAAATATTATTAGTGCTGTATCCCAACAAGATTATGCTAACCTTGAAAAATTAGTTGGAATGATCACTAAAGAAAAACAACCATTTGAACGTTTAGAACTTACAAAAGAAAATTTATTAGAAATGTTTAAGCATAATCCTTATAAGGTCCATATTATTAATGATAAAATTCCTGATGGTACTTCTACCACTGTTTATCGTTGTGGTCCTTTGATCGATTTATGTAGAGGTCCTCATGTTCCTCACACTGGTCGTGTTAAAGCTTTAGCTGTTACCAAGGTAATATATTTATTCACACCCAATGATAAATACTAATGATAATAATAATAATAATAGCGATCCTAGTGGTACTAACATTTTTTTCTCTCTTCTTAGAATTCTGCTTCTTATTTCTTAGGTGATGCTAAGAATGATTCTCTTCAACGTTTATATGGTATTTCTTTCCCTGATAAGAAACAATTGACTGAATATAAGAAATTTATTGAAGAAGCTTCTAAACGTGATCATCGTAAAATTGGTCGTGTAAGTATATATATATTCAAAAAGAAAAAGGAGGAGTAATAAAAGGAAGGAATATAGCCTCTATATCATTATTATGATTAATAGTGTTAATGCGTTATTTTTTATTTTATTTTTTTTAAAAAAAGGAACAAGAATTATTCTTCTTCCACGAATTATCACCCGGTTCAGCTTTTATGCTTCCTCATGGTGCTCGTATTTACAACGCTCTTATGGATTTGATCAAAGAACAATACCGCGTACGTGGATTCACTGAAGTTATTACACCTAATATGTTCAATATTAAATTATGGAATCAATCTGGCCATGCTCAAAAATACCAAGAAAATATGTTCTGTTTAGAAGTCGATAAAGAAAAGTTTGCCTTGAAACCTATGAATTGTCCTAGTCACTGTTTAATGTTTGCTCATAAGGAACGTAGTTATCGTGATTTACCTGTTCGTTTTGCTGATTTCGGTGTTCTTCATCGTAATGAATTTTCAGGCGCTCTTTCAGGTTTGACTCGTGTACGTCGTTTCCAACAAGATGATGCTCACATTTTCTGTCGTCAAGATCAAGTAAGTAAAATAAGCTAAAATAATAATAAAAAAAGGCATAGTAATGACCGATATATATATGGAACAGAGTCAGTGTATATAAACTTGTAAAATATTGATGGTTTTATTGATTTTTTTTTTTTTAAAAAATAAATATTATTGTTTAATTAAATTAGATTGATGAAGAAATGACCAACTGTTTCAATTTTATGAGCCACGTTTATGGCATTTTTGGTTTTGATTTCCATCTTAAACTTTCTACTCGTCCTGAAAATTTCTTAGGTGAAATCAGTGTATGGGATAATGCAGAAAAGGTAATTAATAGAATATTAATTTTATAATTAAAAGATCAAGTTAAATATAATGGTGCATTATAAGGAATGGTATATATTAATTCTAAAATGTTGGATTATACATATATTAGAAATTGGAAGCTGCTCTTGTTAGATTTGCCGAAGAAAAAGGTTTTACTTGGGAATTAAATCCTGGAGATGGTGCTTTCTATGGACCTAAGATTGATATTGTTATTTCTGATGCTTTAAAACGTAAACATCAATGTGCTACTATTCAACTTGATTTCCAATTACCTCAACGATTCGAATTAGAATACCGTTCTGATAGTACCAATAGTGAAGAAAGCTTTGTCCGTCCTGTCATTATTCATCGTGCTATCCTTGGATCAGTAGAACGTATGATGGGTATTTTGATCGAACATTTTGGTGGTAAATTCCCATTCTGGTTATCTCCTCGTCAAATTAGTGTTATTCCCGTTGCTGCACCTTTCTTTGGTTATGCTGAACAAATCACTAATAAATTGGCTTCTATGGGTATTTATGCTGATGCTGATTTATCTGATAACACACTTAATAAGAAGATTAGAAACAGTGAATTATCCCAATATAACTTTATTTTTGTTGTTGGTGCTGAAGAAGAAAGTACTCAATCTGTTAATGTACGCAATCGTGATGACGTTGGTACCAAAGCTAAGGGCAAGACTATTCCTTTGGAAGAAGTATATAAAAGTCTTCTTGACTTGAAGGAATCTAAGAGCTTAGAAAATAAACTCTGAATAAAATAGTTGTAATGTATATTTCATTTTTTTTTTTTGGCAATTTTTTATGCTTAATAAAATTATTGATAGCTTTATTTGCACAGAAATTAGAAAAAGTTGTATAATAAAATATAATATAATAATATTAATAATAATAAATATATGATAATTTAAATATATGACAATAATAATAAAACTAATCAGAGCATCAAACAATACAGTAATAAAGACCATCTAGAGAACAAGCCAATAAAAAGAAGGTATTCATGTGAAAAGCATGACAAAAAAAAAAAGTGAAAAAAATGTCAAAGATTTAATCGACCAACTAATCTATACACACATCCATTTAAATCAATAACTATATGGAGTCAGAGGTATATGAGGATCATAGTTGATAATGTAAACTGTTTGGTTTTAATTATTGGTTCTACTTTCAAAAAAAAAAAAAAAAAAAGAAAAAGAGAAAGAGAAAAAGGGAGAAGGGGAAAGAAAAGTTTATTTTTATGCAAAAATTAAACAAAGAATACATTGAGCATTTAAAATTTTGCTGATAAATGATTTTATATTTTGGTATTAAACGATATTTATGTTTTTTTATTACTTCTTTCTTAAAACAGGCTACGTCGAAAATTACACATTTTGGTAAGTATTAATGATAATTTTTATACCAAGGAAGTTAATAACTTCATAATTCCAAATCCTGTATATCAATTTTATTATTTGATACTACCCTTAGATTACTATTTGTTTTAAGATAAAGTTTAAAAATAATATAAGTTCTTCAATATTTAAAATTTACTATCTCTTTCTTAATTACATTACGTTTTTTAACACTGGATTATCTTGGAAATTTTTTTATAAAAATAATTATAATAGTGAGCCGTATAATAATGCTTAACAATATATACACAGAAAATCTTAATACCAAAAAGCTTAAATATCTAAAAAATAAAATAAAAGTATAACATTAAATTCCATAAATACTTACATATATATATTTAATTGTTATTGTATTCAATACATTGATAAAATATACGTGTATTATAAATGTTTAATTTATTTAGTAAATTCAAGGATTTTTTTTTTTAAAAAATGTTTAAATCTAAATTAAAGATATAAACGTCTTTCTTAATTCTAAAGTATTTGAAGCATAAATTTTAATATATCAACATATAGAGAGAAAATAAGTCACCTCAATTACCATATACGGAATTTTAATTTTGAAAAAAAATAAAAAGAGCTGAAGAATTTTTTTATTTCTTTCCCTTTCCTTTTTTTCTTTCTATTTTACGTATATTTTATTTTTTTGATATTATATTTATATCATATAATATATACATATAAAATGTCATCACGATTGTTACAAACTAGTACACGATTTGGAAAAAGTGTAGCTACTTCAATATATAATTCTTCTAAGGCTTCTATTTTAAAACGTGCAGAGTCTTCTCTTTCTAGTGCTACAGTAAGTCAAATTATTTTAGGTGAAGGAACTAAGAGCATTTTCTGAGTTACTTTTTATTATTTTTTTAATACAATTGTTAATGTTATTGTTGTATTATTTTATTGTTCTATTTTTTTTAAATAAATAAATAAATAAATATAGGGAATAGAAGCCTTACCTACAAAAGTTCAAGAATACTCAAAAGCTTCTACCGGTTTATGTAAAATAACTACATTACCTAATGGTATCCGTGTTGCTTCAGAAAATACCCCTGGTCATTTTAGTGCTGTTGGTGTCTATATTGATGCAGGAAGCCGTTATGAAACAGCCTCTACTCGTGGTGTCAGTCATATTTTAGATCGTTTAGCTTTTAAGGTAAAAATTATATAGTAAATAATAGAAGAGAAAGAATAAAAAGAAGAATAGGGATATAACAATAAGAATAGTTATAAAAGAGCAGATATTATATACTCATATTTGAATTAATAATAAAAAAAACTCTTAAATATTTGTAAAATAGAGCACATCCAATAGAACTGCCGATGAAATGGTTGGAGAATTAGAATCGTTAGGTGGAAACATCATGTGTTCATCTTCACGGGAATCGATTATGTATCAATCAGCCATATTTTCTCAAGATGTAGGACGTGTATTATCATTATTATCAGATACTATTTATCGCCCCACTATCGACCCACTTGAAGTTGAAGAGCAACGTATGACAGCATTATACGAAATTGAAGAAATTTGGTCCAAACCTGAAATGATTTTACCAGAGATATTACACACTGTTGCCTTCCAAGGGAATACATTAGGAAATCCACTGTTATGTCCACCAGAAAATTTAGCAGCTATGACACCTGAATTAATTAAATCGTATATGAAAACATGGTATAGACCTGAACGTATGGTTATCGCAGCTTGTGGCGCTCAACATAATGAAGTAGTAGATTTGGCATTGAAATATTTTGGAGAAATACCAGCATCATCAAAGGAAGAAAACATTGATTCAGTGGTTACACATGCAGAAGCTTTAAAACGTCAACAGTCACTTTCCAATAATAAATCAATCATGTCATCCTTATTTAAAAGTAAAAACAGTTCATCCACTCCATATGATTTAGCAACTCAACCAGCTCATTATACCGGTGGCACTCAATTTTTAGAAACTGGAGCAGATAATCCGTTGACTCATGTATATGTGGCATTTGAAGGTCTTTCTATTGATGATGATGATATTTATGCATTGGCAACACTTCAAATTTTACTTGGTGGAGGTGGATCCTTCTCTGCAGGTGGACCTGGTAAAGGTATGTACTCTCGTCTTTTCACTAATGTTCTCAATCAGTACTATTGGGTAGAATCATGTCAATCTTTTAATCATTGTTATACTGATTCTGGTCTTTTCGGTATTGCTGGGTCATGCCCTCCTGAATATGCCAATGCTATGGTTGAAGTAATTTGCCGTGAATTAGATTTGGTAGCTCGCAATGATGTTGGACATTTTTCAGTAAATGAAGTGGAACTTAATCGTGCTAAAAAACAACTCAAGAGTTCTCTTTTAATGAATTTGGAAAGTAGAATGGTTCAATTGGAAGATTTAGGTCGTCAAGTTCAAGTACATGGTAAAAAGACAGGTATTGATACGATGTTAAATAATATAGATCGTGTTGGATTAGACGAACTTCGTCGTGTAGCAAGCCGTGTAGTCCGTGGTGCCGTCAGCGTTACTAGTGGTGGTTCTGGTAAACCTACTTTTGTTATTCAAGGAAATTTGAAAGGATTAGCTGATGTCACAAAAGTTGCAGAAAAATACGGTCTTGGTGCTTAAAAAAAGTATAAATATTTAAATTATAGATTATATTTTACTTTTTTAAATATACACATGCATATTTTCCAGTTTGTTTTTATCCTTTATATTTATACGTAATTTTTGTAATTAACTTAACTCTCCTCTCTCATTATGTAACATTCTTATTTATTTTCTATTTACCTTTTCCTAAAACATTAATATTCTGTAGACTTTTATAAATTGTATATTTTTTTTCTTTTTAAACTATCAAAAATAAACGACAGAAAAATTACATTTAAAAAATAAAAATTTTATACTCACAAGTAAAAGTACAACATATTAATTTCTGAAAGGTTTTTTTTTGTTATTTTTGTTGTTGTGATTAACTATATTCCCAGAATATATAATAATAATAATATATTATTTCCATACAAGGGACTATTGTCAAAAAAAAAGAATTTTTTTTTTTTACTAGACTAATATGATGAAAATGATGAAAATAAGCATTATACAGTTTTTAGAAAAAGAATTTCTAAAAACAAACTCTATTTAAATGTATATAGAGGGTATAAATACATTCAAATTGTGGGATAAAATGAATGTATATAATGATAGCATTAATTATGTGAAAAGGTCGATTTTTTTACATCTTAAATTTAGATTTATTTTAACGTAAGAAAAACACATAAAACAAAATAAAAAGTAATAACCGTAATTATAGTACATAATAAAAATAATAGAAATAATGTTTAATTAAATTATAATGATTGTAAGTCTAAATGGGAATATTTATACAATAAAACTTCTATCTAATATTAGTGATAACAATAACTGTTAAAAATGTTTAAATTTCATAATTAGCCACTTACTCTATTTCTTTTTTAATAAATATTTAGTATTACTGTTATTTTTTTTCTTTTTTCTTTCTATTTTCATGATTTGTTGGTGTCATTATATCCTAATAAAGTACTTTGTGATGGTGTGTTAGGTAATGAAATACTAAATAATACATCTGCTTCTTTTTTTGAAGTTGAAGGCATTGATGATGATGAAATTGGTGACGCAATAGAAGAAGGTAAATTAGATACAGTGTTGTGCCCCAATGAATTTGAGTAGAATGGTCGTGAAAATTCAGGTACATTAGATGAAGTGATATCATGAGATGGAATAAGAGAAGTATTATCAGCAAAAGAAGTTTTAAGCTGTGTTGATGTTGGTGTCGAAACACCTTGTGAAAAATATTGATTCCAATCTTCAATATTTAAAGAACTAGGAACACCCCAAAAATATGTTCCAAAATGATCAAACTTGGATTGTTGTACTTGATTTTGTTGAGAATTTATTACTGTATCTGGAGCTGCAAATGGGTCCATAGCTGAAGCTGATGACATTTGTGATGTAGATGACGGTGATACTGATGTAAATGGATGAATCAGATTTTTAAAATTATTATTATTGTTATTATAGTCTTTTAATACTGGTATATCTTTAGAAGAAGACTGTGAAGTTGGTATATTTGGATCAAAGATTTGTTGTTCTGTAATATTTTCATTTTCAGTTGATGATTCTATTATAGGATTTTCTTCATTGGGTTCAGGCGAATTTGGTACATCAATAGCTAATGGAGGATTAGAAGTTTTGCTAATTCGTCGCGGTACATATCGAGTGTCATGTTCATTACATTCTAAATTAATATCACGTAGTCCGGCTAATTCGCCAAGTATATTGCAGCATCGGCTAGCGTTCATCCAAGTATTTTCCATTTCATCTAGTGCACGCATTATTTTGTTTACGTTTACTTTAGCATCAAATGCAGTGTTGAATTCAGATGAGGAAGCCATTTTAATAAAAATAATCCCAGCAGTAAAAGTAAAATAAACAGAGTAATTAAGCACATATCTTAGATGATTTTCTCCAAGCATTATATTAATTATATTAAGTATTGCACGTGCCCCTAAAACACATAAATCATATGAAGGAAGTGATAACTGTGATTCTATAGTTTGCGAAGGTCCGGGAATAAATGATCGGTGGAGTAAAATCATTGTTGTATAATATATCATATGTAGTTGGCCAACTGCAAGAGGAGGGTCAGGTACAGTCTCGCCTAATTCAGTATTAGCTAAATTATACTGTAATGATGGCGGTAAATGTGATAACCATGATGTTAATTGTTGATGTAAAGTTTTAAGTACATGGTCAATATGATGAGATGAAGAATGATGGTGAGCCTTAGCGTAATATATATTTTTTAAAACATGACCTAAAATATCACATAGTTTAATGCAGCTAACAAAGGTATCCAAAATACGAGGTGGTGGTCTATCTACCGTTTTATATATAGGCTCATCATCATCTACAGTTGGAAATGGGACATCACAATCACGTTCTTCAAAACATAATGCTCGACCGTATATAGCAGTAGTTAATCTATCAACAATAAAGCAGCACCAAAAAACACGTTTTCTTCTTTCACGTTCTTCAGGTGTTATATTCCAATGTTCAGAGTTACGATGGAGACCGAGATCAAGAGCCATTCGAAAAGCCTGAGATCAAAAAATATAAAATAAAAATAAATAAAGTTTGATTACTAATAAGATTATTATTACTATCTTCATCGCTCTCGTTCATTCTTAATTTTTTTTTTAATTTTATTATCATCATTTATTGTCTTTTACACACTATATCATTATCATTCATCTAACTTATTTTTATCAATATTTTTGTTTGTATTTTTTTTTTATAGCGATCTTATTTTTAAATCAATATATATGTAAATATTAAACAGAAAAAACCTACCAATCCACAATACAACCAAGCACGAGCAGATTTCATTGCACCCTGTTGGTGACTTGACAATAATAATAGAGCTTGTACAGTTGATATTCTTGGTACATCATAATAATCATCTAGTAAACATTTTGCACGTTCAAAAAATACATCACCTGCAGTATCTTGTGATTTAGGATCAGATCTAACACGAATATCAGTAGATAATCTAGAAGCGACAGCATAGATGGCATTTAAAAGCAATGGTGATATCGTTTCCTTTGGTTCCCCTAATGGTATCAGCTGTCGTTTATAAAATAAAGGTAATAATGGATAGAAGTGCTTGAAATATAAATCAATTAAATGTTCAGATAAATCAGATGGAGGAAGAGCTAAAGGATCTAAATGATCAGGTTTAGATGAAGTAGAAGCTGTCTTATGTCCATATCCGGATAAATGAAATGCACCGTCGTGATAAGTACGGCTTCCTTGTAATAAATAAAATCCAGATGATCTTCCTAAGTAACGTACATGACCACCTTCTTCCATAGATAACTGACCAGTACTGTCACTAACTGAATCGGGACTACTTGGTGTTTCTGTCAAATCATGGTGAGATAAAATTGGGCTTTCATATAAAGTTGCAGGTGAACTATGTATTATATCATCTGATTTGCTTGTAGTTGGTGTTGAAGAACCTCTTCCACTTTGTTGTTTATATGAAGTTTGAGAATCAAACGACCCTTTTAATTCACTTTTTTTTCTAACTGGCCTTGTTTTTATGACATTGCCGCTAGCTGTTTCTAAAGGTGAGTTAAGCTCGTCTAGTAGTTCTTTCGACTTTGGATCTTCCTTCGACAGCCTAATCAATAAATTTTCCAGTTTATGTAATCGAGTTTCAATTGCTTCTATATACCCTTTTGGTGGTCCACGCTATAAAAAACAATCATAACAATGTATATTATATAATTAGAAACTAATTGCATATGATAAAAATAAAATAAAATGAGAAACTTTATTTTTAATATATTACCTTTTTAGTTGCATCTTTATAACTACACTCAAAGTTAAAAGCCTTGCAATTGTTACAAATAGGGACAAGACCATCACATTTAATCTTCTTTTTACGACATAGGTCACTACATAGATAAAAGCATTGATAAGAAGAGTATAAGTTATAAATTTATTTAGTTTATCTATTCTTTATTATTATTATCATTTTTACCAAGCTCTACTAACTCGTTGTCGTTTTGAGGTCGATTCATCACCACTATTTGTCATTTTTTAAAATATCATAGAGTATTATTGAAAATTAAATCAAGATAAATGGGACAAAAAGATTATTAAAAAAAATATTTTTTTTAAAAAGTAAGCGCAGCCAAAACGAAAGAAAGAGAGAGAGAGAGAGGAAAAATAGAACTAAGAATAAAAAAAATTGGGCTCCAAAAATGGAAATAATTTGCTTGCCCAAAAAAATTAAAACCCACCGTGACTCGAAAACTATATTTTTTTTTGTTTTTTGTCGCTTAGACAATTTTTTTCTCTTCCTTTTTTTTTCTTTTCTTCCCCTTTTAACAATATATCATGTCTCGTTTCTTCCGTTCTACATCTGATACTGAATCCGAAACTGATTCTTCCGATAATGAATCTTTCTATGATGAAGTTTCTTCTGAAGAAGAAGATTCCGAAGTCGAAGTAGAAGAAGATCAACAACAATCCAAAAAATCACGTTTCTTAAAAGGTGCTGGTGATTCCGATTCTGATTTAGATAGTGATGAAGAATTTGGTAAAAAACGTCAAGTTAAGTCTCAAAAAGATAAACGTTTAGAAGACATGCATAATGCTGCTAAAGCTATTGAAAATGGACGCAAAAATAACGATTGGACTTTAATTTCAAGTGGTATAGTGTGTTTTTTTTTGTTTTTGTTTTAAAAACAACAATACTCATAACTTTAAACACCATTTAATAATATATATTTATATATACGACGTGTTTCTCTTTTTATATATATATAGAATTTGATAAACTTTCAACTAGTGTCAACAAAGCAACTACTGGATTCGATAAAATCTCTTTCCCTAAATTTTATATTAAACTTTTAGTCGAACTTGATGAATTAGTACAAGAAACTGCTCAAAAAGATAAAAGTGCTAAGAAGAAGGGTAATGCTGCTAATAGTAAAGCTATGAATGCTACCAAGCTTAAAGTTAAAAAACTCAGCAAACAATATGAAAAATTGATTGATGAATACAAAAAGGTAATACTATATATAATTCTCTATATAATAAAGTTGTTATTTTTATTGTATAGATATTTCTAACGCCTATTTTATCCTATAATTTTTCATATATTATTTTTTTAATATATAAACTTATCTGTATACATACGATTATTATTATTATTATTATTAGAATCCAGAAGAATTCATGAAAGAAGAGGAAGAAGAGGAAGAAGTTGTTGAAGTTAAAAAGACTGAAAGAGAAATTACTCCTGTTGCCACCAGTGTTACTGCTACGGAAGCTTCTGAATTTACTGCGGTAGGTAAAGGTGGAAAAACCGTTGAAGTCGATGAAAGACCTGTTTTATTACGTCTTCGTGAAGTATTGGAAAGCAGAGGCAAAAAGGTAAACAATACATAAGCATACTCTTAGCATTATTATTTGATTAAAAAAGGGATATAGTTTGTATTAATCAGAAAATTTCATTATATGGTGTTTTGTATATATATCAATAGAATACTGATCGTGAAGAGCAAACTACTATTTTGGAATCCTTATACACAAAATCAACATCATCTTTCCAAAAAATATCTGTTTTATTAGCATTGATTGCTTCTCGTTTTGATCTTACTATTGGTTCAACTACTCATATGGAAATTAAAACATGGAAATCAGTAGAAAGTGAAGTTAATCAAATTCTCAACATTATCGAAGCAGAACCACAATATATTGTTACTGAAGACGCTGATGATTTAGATAATGATGACAAAGATGTTGTTCCTGCTGAAGGTGAAGTTGTTAAATTACGTGGTTCTATTATTGGTTACATTGAAAGATTAGATGATGAATTTACAAAATCTTTACAAGCTACCGATCCTCATACTCCTGATTATATTGATCGTCTTCGTGATGAACCTTCCCTTTATGCTCTTTTGGTTCGTTCTCAATCATACTTTGAAAAATATGACTTAAAAGCAAATATTTCCCGTGTTATTGTCCGTCGTTTAGACCACTTGTATTATAAGGTATTTTTTTTTATTTTTTTTTTATTTTTTAAAAAAAATAATCTGCATGATTAAATATTCATTTTTTTTATAATATATATTATGACAATTAGCCTGAACAAGTTATTCGTTCTATTGAAACTGCTGCAAAGAATATGGTTCCTGCCGGTACTAAATCTAAGCTTATTGTTGCTGAAGAACCTTCTCAATTAATCCATGAGCTTTGTGCATATCTTTATAAACAATCTACATCAATGGTACGTACCCGTGCTATGTTATGTCATATTTTCCACTTTGCTCTTCATAACCATTTCCACAAGGCTCGTGATATGTTACTCATGTCTCACCTTCAAGAATCTATTCATCAAGCTGATGTTGCTACACAAATTCTTTATAATAGAGCTGTCGTTCAAATTGGTCTTTCTGCTTTCCGCCAAGGACTTATTAAAGAAGCTCACTCTTGCTTACAAGAAATTCAAGGAACTGGGCGTGCTAAAGAATTACTTGCTCAAGGTATTCAACAAAATAGATATGGACAACAACAACCTTCACCTGAATTGGAACAACTTGAACGCCAGAGACAATTACCATTCCATATGCATATCAATTTAGAATTACTTGAATGTGTATTTTTAACTTGTTCTATGTTGTTAGAAATTCCTGGACAAGCCCAAGCTGGACCAAATAATAAGAAATTCATCTCTAGACCTTTCCGTCGTTTATTAGACTTTAATGAACGTCAAGCCTTTGCTGGACCTCCTGAAAATACTCGTGACCATATTATGAGTGCTGCTAAAGCTTTAGCTTCTGGTGAATGGGAAAGAGCAAGAGATTTTATTTTAGCTATTAAAGTATGGGATTTATTACCCGATACGGAATCCATTAAGGCCATGTTAGTCCGCAAGATCCAAGAAGAAGGTTTACGTACATATCTTTTCACATATGCTTCTTATTATTCCACATTGGGTTTGGCTCAATTATCTACCATGTTTGATTTACCCAGTCAATCTATTGCTTCTATTGTTGCTAAATTAATCTGGAATGAAGAACTTGCTGCTTCTTTAGATCAAGTATCTCAATGTGTTGTATTACATCAAGTTGAATTATCAAGACTTCAAGAATTAGCTTTACAATTCTCAGAAAAGGCTGCTAATTTGGTTGATCAAAATGAACGTTTAGCTACACCTCCTAATCGAAATGAAAATCAAAAAAATCAAAATTAAAGCTTTAAAAAATTAATTTATATCTTTTTTTTTTTTGTAATCATCTTTTTTGTATTCACAATTTCTAAAAAAAAAAAAAAATATCGTACCCTTATCAAAAATCAACCTTTTTTTTTCTTCTATTTTATATATATAAATATACATATTTTAGAGATAGTATAACTCAAATATATATTCTTTTTTTTTTAACTTTATATTATTATAATTATTATTTTTTATTAAAAAAAAAGCATTCATATCAAAAAAAAGAAAAAAAAAGATCAATAAATAATAATCGTGTGCATTTTTAATTTCATTTCTATACTTTTTATATATATTTGTGATTGATTTTAATACATAAAACACAAAATGAGTACAATGATATTAATTTTTAAAAAAATCGGTATTTAAAATTCCTACTAAAAATTTAAATTTGAATCTTTGGTCAACAGCTTTTCTCCCCTTTTCCTTTTATTTTTAAGAATATAAAAAAATGTCTGTACTGTCATCTACTAATTCACCAGACCCTGATGATAATACCGATTTACTTCATCTGCTTACAGAAGATTGGAATAAAGAGAATGGCGATATTATAAAGAATTCAAAATGGACAAAAGATTATTTAACACGCCTAAAGTCGCTTACTTTGGAAGAACTTAAAAACGAACCTTTTACTATACGAGAAACACAACAACAAATCCAAAGTGATGCACAACAGCTAGCATATGAGGACTACCCATCTTTTCTTCATGCGCAGACGTGTAGACGTGAACTAGATACAACATTAAATGGATTAGACAATCACTTTACTAGTATGTTATCATCAGTCCCGGCTTTACAAGCAGCTTGTGAACAGTTTACCATGGAAGCAAAAACAATTATGCAAGAACGAAGTAAGATTACACGTGTTTTAGAACATCAACATAGTTTAGTGGATTTATTAGAATTGCCTCAACTTATGGATACGTGTGTTTGGAATGGATATTATACAGAAGCAATGGATTTAGCGTCTCATGTTCGTTTACTGTATACAAGATATCCACTCTCTATCGTTGGTACCATTCATGATCAAGTTCAAACTTCTTCTGATTTAATGCTGGTTCAACTAATTTCTCATTTACGCCGTCCTATCAAATTGGCAGCAGCTATGAATGTTATTGGTTATTTACGTCGTATGGATGTTTTTGCCTCGGAAACAGAGCTACGTTTGGCTTTTTTACGTTGTCGTCATGATTTTGTTGAGCAAAAACTCGAAAAAATAAAAAAACCATCGTTATCATCATCAACAACATCAACTGATGATCATAATGTACCTTTTTCAACAAAGAATAATATTAATAAAAATAATAATCAATCTACATCAACAGCAGTATCACCATCACCACTTACTTCAAGTCAAGAAACTTTTGATTATTTAAAAAAATATTTGGACATTATGCGCGAACAAATGTTTGAAATAGCAACTCAATATATGTCTGTATTTTCTAGTAAAGAAAATGATACTTTGCTTTCCAATTATATGATTCAATTGATTACATTAATACAGCATACGCTAACGAATCATTTAGTGGATATTCAAGATACATCAGCATTAGCCTCTTTATTAACACAATTACAATATTGTGGGATGTCTTTAGGAAGAGTAGGATTGGATTTTAGGCAATTATGCGTTTCTATTTTTGAAGATGCAATGCAACCTTTAATATTAAAAATGATTGATCAAGCCACATCTACACTTGTTAATGGTACATTGAAAATATATATCGAAGAAAATACAATACCAAGTACGTGGTTGAATACAAATAGTATTTCAAACAATATCAATAATAATAATAATAATGATCCTATACGGAATGATTCAATGTCTAATTCACCATCATCATCACCTACTTCATCTACCGACTCACCATCACCATCAATAACAAATAATGAAGATGCAACAGAAACAATAACAAACAACAACAATTCTAATAATAATAAAGTTACATCACCACAGAATCCTTATCAGCCTCCACTATTACTTGTCGAATATCCTTGCATTGCTATTTTCACGAATGGAATATTAACCACTCTCAACGCTCTAAGGCTATTACCAGCTATTGGTTTATACCATACCGTTAAAAATCATTTGGATGCGTGTCTATTAGAAATTGCTAACGCAATAAAACAATATACAGACCAATCAATTCAACAATATCCTGATGAAGCTATTTATTTGGATTCTTTTTCATCAACTTTTACTCGATGCTGTGTTCCATTTTTGTCAAGATGTTTAATTGAAGGTATATATGGATATTCTATGGAAGATAATGATACTGTTATTAAGGATATTGAAGCTTTATTATCACCGTAAGAAACGATTAGATCAGTGCTTTTTTAAAAAGTAATCAAAAGAAAAAATAAAAGGGTGCGAATGTACTTTTCATATTATTATATTATTTATATTCATTATATATTATTGTCATAATACCATATTATTATTTTAAAATATAAAATAAATAGAGAAAGATGTATAAATATATATACAATGTTTTTTTTATTTATTTTTTTAAAAAAAAAGTATGCATTAATATAATGAGGGTTATATAAAAAAAAAACTGTGGATTTAATTTCCACATTCTATAACCAAATAATAAATAAACCATACATTTGTATATTTTTGCATCATTTATTATTATCATAATATAATATAATATTGTTAATTGAGCATTTGTAATATAAAATAAATGGAAAAAGGTATATAAATTTATGTATTTTATATTTTATTTTATTTTATTTTTCAAATATTTTAATATTAATAATTGATATTGTTTAATTTCTGATATACCAATTGTTGGATATGCTGCACTTGTTGGTCAATAGACATATGGCTATTATCCACTTCTATAGCATCATCAGCCTTTTTTAATGGAGCAATTGTACGTGTTATATCAGCCAAATCTCTTGCTTCAAGATCTTTTAAAATCTGATCAAAGGATAATGAATTAGATACTGTTGAATTATTCGTGGTTTTATTTTGTTGTAATTCTTGAAATCTCCTTTGAGCACGAGCTTTTGCATCAGCAATCAAAAATATCTTTAATTCAGCTTGGGGTAATATCACTGTACCAATATCTCTTCCATCCATAACCACACCATGAATTCTTTTTTCGTATTCCTTATCATTTCGTTGCCGTTGATATAAAAATCCATCATACCGTTGATCGATGGTAGATGCCATTGTACGTTGAAGTTGAGCCAATACATTTCTTACCTGGGGGTTAGAAGCAATTGGCCCTATAACACGAGAAACTGATTCTTGTCGAAGCTGCTGTGTCACGTCTCTACCATTTACTATGACTTGGCCCATTTCAGGAAATTGAATATCCAAAGTTGTTGCTAGCTGTCCTATTTTTTCAGACTGTGTTTCAGGATTCAAGCCTTGTTCTATACTTTTTAATGTTACAGCTCGAAACATGGCACCAGAATCAATATATCTAAAACCTAGTAACTTTGCTAATCTTTTTGCTGTAGTGCCTATATATACATATATATATATATATATATACATATATATATAAATTAAACTTGAAATAATAATCAACAGACGAATATCTTTTTATTTTTTTATGTATAATAATACACAATTTTTATAATTTTCATTTAAATTACTATTTACTTTTTCCTGAAGCTGCAGGTCCATCAATAGCAATTCGAAATAGAGTAGTCATTTTTTATGCTTGTGGAAATAAAAATAAAAATAAATTGTTGGAGCAAAAAGAAAAGAATTAAAAGCGAAGAAAAAAATTCAATTTTAAGTAAATTTTAAATTTAAACTCCTTATTTTTTTTATCTTGAAAAATAAATTTTTGTAAAAAAAATGAATATATATAAAATCAATATCTAGTTCTATTATTTATTCTTTTTAATATTTATATATTGAATGATTAAAATATATAAAAAGTTGCATTAAAAATAAATCAAATATAATATATATTTTAAAAGTGCAAAAAAATTGATTCTCCGATATTAAAATTTAATTGGCTAGTAGTTAAGCCACTGAGCATCATTTGGTCAAGACGGTTTTGTAAACTTTTTTTTTTTTTTCTTCCTCTTCTTTTTCCTTCTCAAACATTATGTCAACATTTGAAAAGGTACACTTTAAAATATAATATATTATTTTTATTTATTTTAAATATATACACATATATATATTTAAAAAAAAAACAATACTATATAATAAAAAAATAGGTATTTTTTAAGTTATTTTTACTTTCAATACATTAGTTCAACTTTTTTTTTTTATTAAAAAAAACTATTAATAACTATTGTTGAATATGATGTAGAAATACAAACGAAATATATCAAATTTTTTTAAAAAAACATAAATACATCTATTTATTTACTTTACAACTATTATAATATAAAGAAGCGAAAAAAAAAAAAAACTAATAAATAAATGTATATATTTATAACTATATTTCTATAGGTAGTTGTCATTGATGGCAAAGGTCATCTTCTTGGTCGTCTCGCTTCTATTGTAGCTAAGCAAGCTCTTAACGGACAAAAGGTTGTTGTTGTTCGTTGTGAAGCTCTTAACGTATCTGGTGAATTCTTCCGTAACAAGTGTAAGTAAATGTATATAAATATATATAATATTATTTTAAAAAAATCATGGCAAATAGATAATATAATATAAAAAAAAAAGATCAAAATGTATAGAGTAATCGAGATAAATTAAATTATTAATTGTCAATACGTTTATTTTTATTTTATTTTTAATATTGATTTATATATATGTATAAATAGTGAAGTACCATGCTTATCTTAGAAAGAGATGTATTGTCAACCCCAACCGTGGTGCTTTCCATTTCCGTGCTCCTTCCCGTATCTTATACAAGGCTATCCGTGGTATGGTTCCCCACAAGACTGCCCGTGGTGCTGCCGCTTTAGATCGTATCAAGTTATTCGAAGGTGTACCTCCTCCTTATGATCGTGTCAAGCGTGTTGTTGTTCCTGATGCCCTCCGTGCTTTAAAACTCAAGCCTGGACGTAAATACACCACCATTGGTCGTATCTCTCACGAAGTTGGATGGAAATACCAAGATGTTGTTGCTAAACTTGAAGAAAAACGTAAGGCTAAATCTGCTGCTTACTATCAACGTAAGTCTGCTCTTGCTGCTATCCAAAAGAAGGCTATCGAATCTAAGGCTGATGCCGTCAAAAATATCAACACTTCCCTTGCCACTTTAGGTCATTAAATCTTTTTTTTTTAAATAAATAATAATAATAAAAAAAAAGTAAGGGTAAAAAAAAATAGATGTGTATTTTTTTTATTTTTGGTACTTTGATGAGAATGTGTGCATTTTTTTTTTTTTTTTTTTTTTTTTTGAAATAAAAAAAAAATCATCGAAAATTAGTTTTATTATTCTTTAATATTTATGACAATTAATGGGATTGATACATTGTATTGTTTAGTTTTGTTTTACTTCGTTTAATTGTGGTTTAAATATTTGTAAAAAAAAAAAAAAAAAGAATGTTATATGTATATATTATTTATATCCAAATTAAAAAAATAACTTCAAAAAAAAAAAGCTGATTACAAAAAAATCGGTTTAATAATTTTATCTACATAGTTTTCATAATTAAAATTTATAAATTGCAAGTAGTTTTTTTAAAAAAAAAGTTCAAGTTAATCATAAATTAAAGACGAAAAAATTTTAAATATCTTCTAATGAAAATAACTAACCATCTTAAAAGAGGACTTGATGGTAATAAGGCATGGGTAGGACGTTGATTAGTTGATAAAGTATAGCCGAGTGTACTCTGTTGTCTAGGTAAACAATCCAAAATATCTATTAAGTCTTGATCTGATAAATTTGCATTCATGCGCCAAGTTAAATAAGTTGTTTGAGGATCATTTTTATTTACTGACTGTGAAGATGGTGAAGTTGGTATATTTATTGCCACGCTGTCATTATATAATTTATCTTGATCCAAAAGTTGTAAACCTAATACTCCTCGAATTAAACGAATATAATCTAAAATAGCTTCTTCTCCATTTTGAGTTAAAATATAATCTTCAACCTGCCATTCTACAAGTTGAGTTTTATATAGCTGAAACCTTAAACAGCCTACTAAACCACGTAAAAATGGCACTGAACCAACATCAGTAGCATGGTTACGAATAAATTCTTGGACTAATACCAAACGTTGAGCACTTGTTAATAGTAAAGGTTCTTGAATACGACCAAGTGCTTCTTGAAGTTGTTTGAAGAGTCGAATTTGCAATTGTGAATGCCATTCCGCTCTGCTTTTACGTTTTATATCTATAAAAAAAGACCATACTTCGCCAGGTAAAGTATATTCATAAGCTTTCTCCTTAAAACCTAAGGATACTAACGTTTGATGTAGAATTTCATAGTTGTCATGATGTTGAGGTAACTTTACCATATATTCATCTTGTTTTAATTGTCCACATCCTTCTATATACAATATGGTATCATTTGCTTTTTGTTCGCCATCAAAAGCACGCAAACATAAATCTTTCCATGTATCCATACGTATTATGTTTATCTATATATTATTTATATGTCGTTTTATTATTATTATTATTATTAAAAAGCAGAAGAAAAAAGAAAGAAAATTAATAAAAATTGATTTTTTTAATAAAAAGGTACCATTCAAGGCCAGATTTTTTTTTTTTTTTTTTTTTTGGATTGATCATAAAAATGGTTTGTCAATAGATTAATCTATATACGTAAACTTTTTTGCTAAGTATTTTTTTAAAAATATAATAAAAATGATCTATTGAGGATACATATACCGATAATAAAATGTATTTTTAATTTTAGTTTAGCCAATATTATAAATAATCACATAAATATATTTAATGATCAATTACTATGTATTCACATACAACATTTAACACTTTTGATATAATAAACAAGTATACGTATAAATTCAAAGAATCCTTATTTAGAAATTGGATTAGTTTGATTTTTCCTATTTACTTAGAATAATAGTTTTACATAGATTATTAAAAAAATGATTATGAACAATATCATTATTAAAAAGATGATCAGCTTAAAAATATATAAAAAAAAGTCTTTATTTATTATTTAAAATAAACTTTAAAACGCTAAACCACTCTGGTTAGATATAAATAGATACCCTCTCTTAAAAAAAAAAGAGTCATCTTGGCATTTTTTTTTTTTCAGAAAAAAAAAATTTAAATTCCTGCAATTTTTTTTCATTTTCTCTTTCTTTTCCTTTTCCTTTTTTTTTTCTCTCTCTCTTTCTTAATATATATAAAACTAATATGTCATCGTATTATTCATCGGATTTAAGAAGTAAGTAGCAATATATTATTTTATTTAATTATCAAGTAAAGGAAAAAAAATTGCTAATATTAACAATACTAATACTTTATTTCATTTATTTAAAAAAATATCAACAATAGAGGATGTTAATAGAGCTGAAAAGATACTCAGTTCCTTTGTAGGTAAAGTAACTTGTACTTTTATCATATATTATACGTATATTCATTTATTTATTTTTAAAAAAAAATAAAAAAAATAAAAATAGCTAAACTTACATATATATACATATATACATATATTATTCAATAGTCCCTGGGAAATCAGCAGATATTCAAAAGTTAATTCCTCCTTCTATTCTCGCAAAAGCTCATGGTATTATGTTTATACGACTTTATCGAGTTGGCCTATTATTATCAGCTAAAGGTGGAACGGGTATTATTATTGCAAGGTATAATATATAATAGATATATAGCCATATAAAATAAACTATAATAATATTTGTACTGTTATTATTCAACTTATTTTTTATTTTTTATTTTCTTTTTATACGTATAATAGACTACCTGACGGAAGTAAGACTTAATATTATGTAAAAGAGAGCAAATAACAATAAAAATACTAGATAGATTCTAAGTAAATATATATTATATACTTTTATTTTATTTTATAGCATGGTCAGCCCCTTCTGGTATATCCTTAACCTCCGTTGTAAGTATTAAACAATAATTTATTTTATTTATTTTTTAAAAAAATGGTAAATATTCGTGTATTTTATATTTACAAGTCGTATATAAAAATAGGGTTTTGGTCATCTTGCTGGTGGAGAGGTTATTGATTCTATTATTGTCATGAATTATCGCGCAGCAGTAAAGGCATTCTTTGATGCCGGTGGCCAAATACAGTTAGGTATGGGTGTTTCTGTTGCTGCTGGCCCTTTGGGAAGATCTGCTTCTGTAGCTGCCTCTGCTTCTAATAAAAACCATATTGCTGCAACATATGCTTATAGGTAATATTATTAGTATCATTGTGGATATATATATATATATATATATATAATGGTCACCATGATAATTATACTCATACTTCTTTTTACTATTGTAATTATTATTATTGTTGTCATTTCTATTATTATATATTATATAGTTCATCCAAAGGTTTATTTGTTGGATATTCGTTTGAAGGATCAAAAATATCAGAACGTCATAATACAAATGCTTCTTTTTATGGGCGACAAATCTCAGCACAAGAGATTCTTACTGGAGCAGTACCCCCTCCTCAAATGGCAGCAGGGCTTTATAATTTATTAAATTCAATTGGTGCTAGTGGACAACAACCTGGTATAACTTTTGGACCAAATAATCGTTATTCTGCTCCTCCCTTACCTCCTCATCCACAGTTACAACAAAAACAACACTCTTATCCTCCGCCCATGTCTTCTCATTCACCCACATTATCTAATGTACCAACATCTATGGCTTCATCTTCATCTCCAACAGTTACATCACCTGTTTCACCATCTACAACTATGGCGTACCCTAATGAAAAAAATCCACAGAATCATCAATTTTATAATAATCAGCAACCCTCTTCTTATAATAATCAACAACAAACTACTTATAATAATCAACAGCCTTCTTTCAATGAAAATCAGCCTTCTTATCATCGTGCTTCTTTACAACCATCTTTATCTATACGACACCCACCACAATTAAATCCTAACCATCCAACGACTACAGCTGATGTAGAATATATAGATCCTCCTCCACCTTATGAACCAAGAAAAAATGAACCAACCAATAACAATAATAATAATAGTAATAATAATAATAATAATAATAATAATGTATCCGCTATTAATAATATAACAAATTCATCACCAGTCAACAACAATATGAATAACAATAATCACAATAATATGAATGTGAATATGACTAGTAATAATTATAATAATACTGCTAATAATAATACTAATAATAATAACACTAATAATAATGTACAAAATACAAATTCATCACCTGTTTTCCAACAACAACAAAAACCACCTGTTATTTCTCAAAATTACCCTTCACACTCATTACCCCCTCAACAATTACCAACAAACTCACCTTCTCTTATTCATTTGAATTCACCTGCATTATCTACTAATGCACCATCAACTGCACCATTATCCTCTGCACCAGCAACGGGCACATATACGAATAATAATTCCAATCCTTATATAAATAATAATAATAACAATGGGAATGGGAATGGTAATACAATAACAGTTGTTGCTAAATACGATTTTACCGCTCAACAAGCTGGAGATCTTAGTTTTAAGGTTGGAGATCATATTACTGTCACTCAATGGTCCGGAGATAAACAAAGCTGGTGGTTTGGTTTCATTGGTCACCATTCGGGTCAATTCCCTGCAAATTTTGTAGAACAAATCAATTAAATATATGTATAATCACATAGTAAAAAAAATAAACAAAATACGTAGTAATAATATATAATTGTTTAACATATACTTATATTACCCTTCTTTTATAAAAGAAACAAAAAATACAATTTATTTTAATACACATGTCAATTTCTTCTATTATTCCTATTTACTACTTTTTCCTTTTATTATCATTATTAATCTTGAAATATAAAATAGAGCATTATAAATTATTTTTTTACTCATTAATTTAAATATGAAATAAAAACAATAGTAACAATAATATAGAAATATGTAACAGTAACAAGTATAAATATAGACATAATAAGGAGAAATAATAAATAACAATATTTTTCTTTTTTTTTTTTTCATTCATTTTTTATTATATTTATTTTAAATTATATGTGAAATAAAAACAGTAGTAGAATAATATATAAAAATAATAATAATAATAATAATAATAATAATAATAATAATAATAATATAAAAAAAGAAAATTGAAAAAAAATCTGATCATTATGAAGTTGGAATAAATAATAATAATAATAATAATAATATAGAATTCAATTTGTAATAGTTGTGTGTACATTTCGAAATGATCACAAAAAATCAATCGTATATGAATAATAAAATAAAAAGTAGTAGTAAAAAAAATTATAATAAATATATATATATAAAGTGATAACAATAATATCAATAATAACAAAAAGAAGAAGAAAAAAAAGAAAAAGAGTGAGGGTGTATAGTAATAATAACAATAATAATAACAATAACAATAATAATAATAATAATAATAAACTATAAGTATATAATAGTGACAAATAATAAATGGATGGGGAAAACTATTATTGCTATTATTATTATCATTACAGTTTACATAACAGATACACCAAAGGTATTGCGAGAATTATTACGACCATTTATAGGACGAGTGATATCATGATCACTGGGTAAACGAGTATATAATGAAGAAGAATGACGATCTCCAATAGTTCCAACGAGAGCCGTTGTTGTAGGAGTAGAAGTAGAAGGTAAATGATTCACTCCGTGCCATTCCATTGTTGATGAAGATGATGAAGATGGATAATATTGTTGGTAAGGATATTGATTATTATTATTACTATTATTATTAGTATTAGTATTATTATTATTAGTGGGTAAATGTAAATTAGGTGTATGATGATGATGAATGGGTGTTGAATACAAATGTTGCTGTTGTTGAATATTCATTGATGATAGTGGTATTGGAGGAGAAGATAATCTTTGATTTTGTGGTAAAAAATGAGGAGAAGTAGGATTACTTAAAAGCTGATGATGATGAGAAGAAAGTGAGGAAGGGGGTGGAGGTGGATAAATATCTCTATGATTATTATTTTGCTGTTGTTGTAGTTGAATCCAAGGATCGTAAAAAACGTCATGACGAGGTGAACAAGGTTCAGATCTGGTTAGCAAATGAGATCGACGTGAAGATGAGTGCCATGAACCTTGACGATCATTTTTTTTATCGTTCCAGCCATTCAATCCACCTGTCCACGAACGCATAAACTCTAAAAATCTATTTTTCTCTTCATCTGTAATCACTGATTTTTTCGAATCAGCTAATGATTGGTTATTGTTATCATCTAATGGATGGTCGTTTGTTGTTGTTACTGTCGTGTGATTCATTTGTGTATTAATTGTAAGAGTAGTATTAGATGAATTTTCTTCTTTCAAAGTTGCTGAAGCAAGTTCTGAAGAATTATTATTAGATATAGGTGTAGATAATAAAATTTTATTATTAGTTAAAGGAGGTGAAGATGAAGAAAATGAAGATGTAGATGAAGATGAAGAAGATAAAGATGAGGGTAATGATGAGGAAGATGAGGATGAGGAGGATGAGGATGATGAAGATGCATGAGTTGTAGTAGGTACTAGTTTAGATGATGATGATGAAGATATATTATTATTTGCTGTTGTTAAAATAGGTGAAGTAGTAGTGATAGTAGTATTTGAATCCATATTTCCATCTAATGATATAGATATTCCAATTGATTTAGGCCTATTATTATTGCTATTGTTATTATTATTATTATTATTATTATGAGGTATACGTTTTTTTGTAGCATCTACTTTTGGTACCAAGGTCTTTAATCGCTCTATTTCCCTTTGATAATTAATACTTGTTTTCATTCCAGCAAAAGGGTCATTTGATATAGAACTATCTGATAATGGTCTAGAAGTTGATTTTCGTTTTGTTGGTTCTGACCATCCACTACGACGCTTTTCATTTATTATATTATTTTCATCTTCGTTTTTATTATTATTATTATTATTCCAACGAGTAGTACCAGTTGGATTAGAAGTAGTTATTGATGAGGATGTCTTTTTTTGTTGTTGGCTTCGTACACGTAAGTCGATATTACTATTGTGATCCATTTTAAGATTATACTGTGTAACAATAGTGTTATATATATAAATTGGTGTGCGTATTTAAAGTTGAATAATATAATATAAATAGAGTGTGAATATGAAAGTAGGTTTTAAGTTGCTTTTTTTTTTTATTTTTTTTTGTGTTCGATTTTGTGTATCTGTGTGTGAATATATAAGTGTGCGTATGTGTGTGTGTGCAGATAATAGAAGAGTATAAAAGATTATATAAAATAGATGAGATGTCTAATAAAAAAGTTGTAAGAATAAAATGATTAAAGTATATAAATAAATAAAAAAGTAAACGAGAAATGAAGTTCAAAAAGGAGGAAGATTTAAAAAGGCGTTCTTATTTTTTTAAAAAAAAAAAATAATAATAAAGTTACTTTGTTATGTACAGTATATAATAAATATATAATAAAAAATAAAAAATAAAAAAGCTGTATTAAAAAAACCTAGGTAAAAAGGAAAGGTAAAAGAATCAATTACTTTGAAAGGTAAAGTACTATTATATTATAATTAGTGTGTTTGAATCTAGCGAATAGTAATGAAGTATTAATGGAATGAAAGGAACATGATTTTGTAGTGTTAAAAAAAAATAGATAGGAAAGGGAAAGAAAAAAAGAGAAAAAAGAATAAAAATACAAAATAAAAAAATTAAAATTATATATATTGATAAAAAATTAGAAAACCTCAGCGGTATTTAAAAAATAAATGAGGGCATATGGCCAAGCCACTAAGATTGGTTCACCCTACAAAACGTATTGTTTATTTTTGCAGGGAGGAGATTTTTTTGTCTTCCAATTTTTTTATTTGAATTTTTTGACCTCGCGCATCTTTTGTTCTTGTTTTCTTTTTCTCATTTTTTTCTTCCCTTCATCTTTTTACTCCCCTCTCTTTTTTTAATTTAAAAAAAAGCCATGTTCCGTTCTACTGCTCGTATTCAACAACAAGCTGCTCGTACTGTCAGCCGTCGTAATGCTTCCACTGTTGCCGTTCAAAATTTAGAAGCTCGCTGGAAGACTTTATCCACTGCTGAACAAAACACCATTGCTAAACAACTTGAAGAAGCTCAAAAGGCTGACTGGAAAGCTCTTTCTGTTGATGAAAAGAAGGCTTCCTGTAAGTTTTTTCTTCATTATTATTACCATTATTATTATTATTATTATTATATATATATATATATATTAATAGAAACGATTATAAAAGCATATAAAAACAAAAGGGGAAAATATAGATACAAATGGATTATTTCATTATTCAAATGGATAAATTTAAACAAACATATTTATAATATATTATTTTGTTTTTATTATAGATTACATTGCTTTCGGTCCTCACGGTCCTCGTGAACCCATCACTGGTCCTGGTCATACTGCCAAGGTTCTTGGTGGTGTTGCTGGTGTTCTTGCTGTTTCTGGTGGACTTTTCGCTTTAATCCGTTCTGGTGGTAAATTACTTTATTTTATTTTTAAAAAATAACGTACGATTTTTATTTTTACAATAATAATAACTAATATATATCTCTATTATTTATTTATTATTATTTAGGTAAAGAAACTCCTCGTACACTTACTAAAGAATGGCAAGAAGCTACCAACGAATACCTTAAGAGCCAAAACTCCAATCCTATTTCTGGTATTTCTTCAGAAGGTTACAAGGGTACTGGTTATGTATCTAATTAAAGGTATCACCCTCTTTCTTTTCTTTCCTTTTTATATATATATATATTTCCATCATTCTCTTCTCATATAATTATTATATTCGATCACCTTTTTTATTATTACTTTTATTATTATTCTACCCTCTCTTTTTTGATCTATACACGTTTAATTAGACCGTCTTTTACGTATGTAGCCGATTTTATTTCTTTTATTAGAAAAAAATTAATTTCAATAAATGAACCTCATGGTTGTATCAATTTTTTTTTTTTAAAAAAAAATCAATAGACATTCAATAAATTAGATTTCATATAGGATACTCTTTATGCATTTGATTGGCATAAATTATAATAAATTACGATTTTATATTGTTTTTTTTTTTATTTTTATTATTTTAGTTATATTATATTATGTTTTTGTTGTATATTTTTTTTGTTCATATCATCATTACTATTACTACTAATTTTTTTTTGTTTTGCTTTTGTGTATGTCATTAAGAGTATAATAAAAAAAATAAAAAAAATAAAAAGAGAGCAATTAACACTTCATATAAAATAATATATATGCATTTTGATCAGTTGGTTCATTTGTTCGGGTATTTTGTTCAGTTACTAAGACGTCTTCTTCTTTGACTGGAACAATATTTGTATCATCAATATGAAGCCATTCACCATTTTGTCTTTTAATATCGCATGTATAATGGCCGCCACCAGCGGAAGTACCATGATGATAGACAACACCAAAGAGTTGATAAGTAACAGGTGATGAAGAACGTGCCATCCAATCTATTAAGAAAAACAGAAAGCATTTGTAAATAATTTAAATAATTTATAATGATGCCTTATATTATATTTAACTTTTATATATTTAAAAAAAATTACCTGGTTGTATAGTCATTTTTGATGAATAAGTAACTTGTTTACGAAGTTTTTGTACACCACCAACATTATCAAAAACAAATCGTTTTACATGCAATATTAAAACAGGAGGAAGATTTTCTAAATATATTTGTTTGGTTGCATCAACACGTTCACCAGAGGGAGACATATAATCATGCATGGTTTCAGGTAAAGTCATATTACGAATAGCATCTTCAATGGAATAGACACTTTCTGGTTGAATATCTAATGGTAAGGATTGATAAGGTTCAATTGTAACAGAATCTTTAGCCCCAGGGCAACGAAGTACAGATCGACCAGTACCTCCAAAGATTTTTTTAATAGGTGAATCGTCAAATCCAGTCTAAATATATAATTGTATAATAAATATATATATATATATATAAATATCGTCGTCATCATTATATTTAAAACAAAAAAACAAAAAAACAAAAAAATTATAGTTATTTTTATTTACCGTTCTTAAAGTAGCAGTTTTATTTTTTGGTCCTACTTCCATCCATCCATTTTGGTTGTTTCCATTAACTTGTAACCGTTTTCTTTCTTCAGCTTCATGTTTTTCCATTTGTTCCTTCACAACACTAACCATTTCTTCATGTAAACCGCCCAATAAGAAACATAAAAATTCTTCAGCGTCTTCTTGTCGTCCCTATTTTTAAATAAATCAATAAAACAGTAACAGAAAAAATATGACAGCTAAATAAACACATAGATAGATATTATAACAAAAAAAAAACCTTTATATTTATATACTATACCTTTAAAGAATCGAAACGTTTCTGACCTCGAAGTGCATCGTAAACATACTCAGGTACAAAAGGTTCGAGAGCTTCAATACCATTTCCTTGTATACGATACTCATTAATGAATTCAATTCTATATGTAGAATAAGTACATATACATATATATATATATATATATATGTATATATTGTTAATTAACTTTATTTTATATTAATAATCCTTTTTTTTAAAACAATAATAATAATAAATAATACTTACAAAGAATCCAAAAGTGGTGTTTGACTTTTAAAATTATGAACAACATGTTGACCAATAGTTTTAATTAAATTATAAAAAGGTGGACAATGTGAAAGAGGTTGAAGAATCTATAAAAATAATAATAATAATAAAAATTAAAAAAAAATAAACTATATTACGAATATAAACTATTTATTATTACTATTATATATTTTATTTGAATTAAACTTACAACATTCATAAAACAAGTATTCACATTATTGATCAAGCCACGAGGCTCCAAAAGTGGTGTTTTAGTAGTTGGTTCATATTGATTAATAATATCTATTAGATATAAAAATAAAAATAAAAGAAATAAGTATATAAATATAAATTTTTACATTATATCTCTTTAATTATTTTTTCTTTCTCTTTTTTTTATGTATTAATATTTCATTTCTATTTTAATTAAAAATACCTGCAATACCAGTAAACTTCTTTAAAGGAGTTACAGAAACAGGTTGATTTCCAGTAGGTACTGTACGAGTTTGTTGAGGAATAGTATTGGGTGAAGTAGGTTTAACCTTACTAGTATTAGTTTGAACTAATGCTGCCCAACTACTAGGCTTTGGTTTGGCAGGTGATTGTTGTTGTAGTGGTGGAGTAGCAAGTGATGATGGAGTTGCTGGAGTTGCCGTTGGTGTTGTTGGCGTTGGTGCTGTAGTAATAGTTTTAGTGGTGGATGCTGTACCTGATGATGATTGTACAGTAGTAGTAGTAGTAGTAGATGATGATGATGATGTTTGATTTGTTGTATTTGAAGTTTCTGAAGTAGTTTGCTTTCTTTTAATACTTTGTGTTTTATCTGACGGTAATGAAGGTGAAATATCTGCTGTTGTATTGTTATCGATATTGATACTATTTGTTGCTGATGTTTTATTAATGACTTTACTTTTAGACTTTCTTCGTCGTCGTCGTCTTATACCGGTTGCAAAAGGCGTCTTTTTATTTTATATATAAAATAAATAAATATATTTCTATTTAGTACTTTCTGCCTTTTCCATATTCCTTTTTAATTTTTTTTATATAACTAGTTGTATATTCTGTTGTTATTTATATATGAAAATATATGTATATATGTGTGTGTATCTGTGTGTATCTATTCTCGGTGTTACTTACTTTACTTGGTGGGATTAGTGATATACCAGCTTCTTTTAATACGCCGTTTATTTCGTCCCGAGTGATATCGCCAAAACAAATTACTGTTGGACAAAATTGTACTGGTTCAAGTGTCTATCAAGTATAAATATAAATATTGAAAAGGGGTAGGGAAGGGAGGTATGTTTATTAGAATATACTTTTGTACATTAATAAATGTATAGATTTAACATTATTGTTGACATATATTGCTAATATATCATTACCTTTTCTGATGGCATTATAGTTATGAATAAAATAAGGAAATATCTTTAATATGTATAGTAAAGTATATTAAAAAGAAAAAAAAAAATAAGAAATAATAATAAAAATATAAATGTGTTTTTTATACAGTCTATGAAATATAGGGAAGTAAAATGGATAATAAAAAATTTAAAAGTGCAGTAGTATTATACAAAATTGAATTACGATATGTAAAAAAAAGTTTAACAAATAAAAAATAGTAATTAAAACAGTAAAATTGACCTACACATAATAGGGTTGGATGAATATATATAAAAGAATATAATTACGCGGTCAACTTTTTTTTTGCTAAATGAATATATATATATATATAATATATAAGGGGAAAAGGAGGAATGAGTCAATTATTTAGGTATATACGAATAAAAAAATAATATATATATATATAAATATATATAATTTGAAATAATTAACTAAATAAAATGGATGATTAAAATGAATAATCAATAAAAAGGGATATATATAAAAAAAGAGAGAGGGAAAAGAAAGGAAAAGAAAAAAAACTGCGACGATTAAATAATTTGAAAAAAAAAATAAAAATTGGTTGGCCCAGCCACCACTAACACTGAGTTTTAAACGATGATTATCCCAATAATATCATTCATTCATTGTCTTTCTCTTTAAAATATATACATAAAAGGAAATTCATACGCTACAATATAATAAAAAAATAGAGGAAAAGAGATAGAAATAGAACGAGTAAAACGATGTTTCGATTTATTATAACGTATAAATTTTAATTTTCTTTTTCAAAGTAATTATTTTTATATATACACACATTGTCCTTTGATTTTTTATTTACTTTTTTTCGTTTTTTCATATCATGTCGGTAAGAAATATAGAAAAATAAAAAATGTACAATTATTAATTATTTTTAAAATAAGAAAAGATAATAAAACTTATTTAATAGAAAACCAAAAAAATTGGTGTTTAGATTCTAATACACCTTTTTAAATCATCAATAAAGTGACAACCTATGGTAGAGATAAAATAATAATAACAATATAAAATCCACTTGCATGATAGAATATAGCACTGCTAAATCATGTTGCGTCTTTATAAAATCAATTATAAAATAATCAGTTATGGTATGGAATTTGCCCAAAGACCGGACATCATGTTCTATATGACAAGGTAGTAAATAACTATAAAAAAGAGTAAGTGGCAGCCATCTTGAATTGAAATAAACAGCCAAAGGCTAGCTCCAGTAATTATAAAAGGTAATATAAACTAATTGATATAACACCAATTAAATCTATTTTATTAGTTCAAACAAAAGAAAAAAAGAAATGTATACAAATTGTATTATAATACTGCAACATACACACACAGATTTATATATTAAATGTTAATAATAGTATTTACTATAAAAGAAGTAATCTTCAGTATGTATAAAAATATAACTAGCTTGGAAAAAAAATTAAACAGTGTCCCACATTTTTATTTTTTTCACGTCTTTATTTTTATTCCTTTGTTTAACTTACTATTTAAAAGATGAATCAGAAAAAATTAATTATACATTGAGTTTCCTTTTATGGATTCCAATATATCTTGTAATGTGTGTATGGTAATTCCATATCATATTATTTCAGTTATTATATTTATGATTATTTTATGTAAAAATAGTGATATCTTATGAAAAATATTAATAATTAAAAAAATAAATAATTTTTATTATTTCGTTATTAACTCAAAAAATATTTATTAAAAGCATATGTATATAGATTAATAAATAATGATGAGTTTATGAGCATTTACAAATATTAAATCAAATAATTTTGAAGAAAATGTATAGACTTTTTAGAGTATTAATTCTAGATATATACACATTGACCTACAATATATATATATATATATATATATATTAAAAAGAATCAAGTACTTTTGAATGTATCCTTTTATATCATGATATATACTAATAACATAATATAAAACAAAACTATGCTTTCAGCTGTACACCATTATTAACCAAAAGTTTCAATACTTCCATGGCAGCACCTCTTACCGCATTGACTTGACAATTTTTTACAATTTCTACTAATTTTTTATCTACACTACCTAACTCAACAAAAGGTACAACTACTTCTTTACCTAAATGATTTACCATACATCTTATAATTTCAATCCCACGATGCTGGACTTCAATATTTTCATCATGATTCAATAATCTTGATATTCTTTCATATCCTTTATCCACATTTTTCATCATAGTACACGCACCAGGATGATTTCCCAAGATAGCTAAAGCCCCTGAGGCGGCCTTTCTTGTTGCTACATCTTCATGGTCTGACAATATCATTAATAGACGAATCTTATTCTGTGCCCCGGGTTTATTAACATCGGTGTAACGGTCAAATACACTTTCACAAAATGTCATATTACATACCATTTCTGTAGCTGCTCGTTGGACCATATCATTGGAAGATAGTTGTAAATTTTCAAAAAGAGACATACCATCTTCTTTATCAATTTTATCTCTGATGTAGTCATTCATGGATGCCATATTTGTGAGAGCCATTAATCCTTCAAATTGCCGTAATTGACTTTCTTCTTTACATAAATTTAAAAACGGTTTTACTAAATCCAAGGACTGCTCAGGTGTAAAAGCTAAACTTGGATTAGTAGTAATGGCAAGTTTGGCTAAAGCTTGGGCAGCAACGACACGGTACCCTTCTCCTCTTTCTTTTTCTTCTTCCATTCCTTTACTGGTGACTGCTAAGGGTAATAAACCTTTCACAATGCCTTGCTGTAAAAGTTTACCACGAGTTGTTTGAGGTGTAACTAAATTTAAATACGTTTGCGCTGCTACGGTTCTTATGTTAAGACTGTTATTTTTTGATAAAACCAATAATGCCATAGAACATCCACTATCTACTAATTTTTGTACTCGTTGATCCACAGCTTTATCTTGTTCGCGTACATCTTCTTCATTCTTATTACTATTATTATTATTATTTGTTGTTTTTTTTGCATTGGCTAAATCACGTAATTTTTTCATTTGTTTTTGTTGTTCACTAAGTACAGGTCGATACATGGTCACATTTAAAAAAATAGTACCAATACCAAATAATAATGGATTACTTTGTTTACTTGCTTCATGAATGGTTAAAGCCATTAAGGATTTTAAAAAGGGGCTATCATTGGCTATACTTTCTTTCACACCAGGATCCATAGAGGAGTAAGCTAAACCCTCTATTGCATTCATCACCATTGACATATTTATTGTCGATTGAGATGTGATTATTTTTTTAAAATTATCTACAAGATTATCATTATTCAAGTTCACACCTTTCATTGCATTTTCTAAAGAACTATCTAATTGATCTTCTTCGCTTTGTTGCTGGTTACTATTTGATTGCATGGAGATTTGACCATGAAGTTTAGTTAAAGTGGTAGCAGCAATAGCTTTGATTTGAACCTTTTTTTCATCCTTTGAAGCTGCAGTTTTCGCTAACCAACCACTAGCATGTTTAATGATCAGTTTTCTACAAGAGGTATCTGAAGAACCAACTGATAATACATCCATGATGGCTAATTGTACATCCATTATTTCAAAATCAATTACATCCATCATATCTTCTACAATTCCTTCTTGACATAAAATAGCTGCACCTACGGTAATATTTGTTTGGAATAGAGCATAGAGTGTACGATATGCTAATAATTTATCAGCATTTTTCCCAGTGCCAAGACAGTGACTAAAACAGGCAGCACATTGCTCAATAATAAACGTAAGTGGATAGGTAGATTGATTAACATTTTTATCTTTATTTTCTAAATAATCTTGACCAGGATTGAATAGTTTGGTTAATATCATAAAAGAGACAGCGCGTAAATTGGGTGTTATTGCATTATCTGGAGAAGGTGGGCTGCCACAGGCTGTCAAAACTTTAATAAAATCAGGCGAAGATACAAATGCTTTAATTTTTTTGGTATCAGAAGGATCAGCTAATGTAGTTGAAAGATATTCACGTAATCGTTTTACTTCTAAATCTTCAGTAACTGTGTTATTTCCATCTTTATTAGGTTCTGCTGTTGCTATGGATGATGATGAACCTGTTTTCATTAATTGTTGTAGGGTATCAATAGCTTCACTATTATTAGGTTCACGTTGTAAAACTGCTTGTAAATCATTTTTTGCTTCATTTAGCTGCCCAAGTTTTTGATATAGTTTAGCCCGTTTGATTAAAGTTGACACGATTTCTGGGTTATTTTCTGAACTTTGCTTTGATAACTCTGAGGATAATAAAATGAAATAAAGAAAACATAAATATAAATGGCATTAATATATATTAAAATAATAGATTTGTATGCTTTTAAATATATTTTTACTTTTATATTAATTTAATACCATTAGTTATATTATTTAATTCAGATTTCAATTCATCCATCATAAAATAAACTTCTATGATTTTTTTTTAAAAAAATAAAAAATAAAAATAAAAGAGGGGTAAGAAATATATCCCAAATAAAATTATTCAAATAAATTTAAATTCCGCCTCCACAATTAATTTTTTTTAGTAACTTAAATATTTTTTTTTCTTCCCTTTTTTTTTAAAAAAAAATAGAATAAAATAAATAAAAATAACTGATGTCGACTCACCTGGGAACTTTACAAAGACGTGTTGAAACAATATTAATGGATTTTAAAAGATCAAGAAATATATGGAAAGAATTAAATGACGAAGGGTTTCCTATCATGAACAGATTAATTAACAACATTATACAATCAAAGTACTAAAACGAGATCAATATGGAAGCTTAATTTATATTTATTTGTATATGTATATATTAAACTATCTCATTTTTCTAATAGATATTCCGAGGAATTAGCTTATTGGCACCCTATTTTAACACAAGAGTTTCCAAACATTATTCAGATGTATTACGCTAAAATGAATAAAAAAATAGAATATGAATATGAAAGATTAATTGTTATTTTGGATCGTATGGTAAGATTATTTGTAAATGAATAGGATAAGATAATGCATATATTGGTCAAATAATAATAATAATATATTATTTATATAGTCAAAACAACATGTTAAAATGATTAATTATGCACGCGAAATTGTTATTATTGAAAAGCGTATGGGTGAACTTTTACCTGATTTACAAACACCACTATTTAAAACATGTCCGATTGGAATTTTTGGTAAACTATATAATATAAAAATAGTGGGTTATGGGTTGATTAAAGATGATAATGTATATATGGAATAAAAACAATTTTATATTTATATTTATATTTATATTTTTAAATTTTACGTAGTAAAAAGGATTCAAGAAATAGTTGATATGTTTAGTGAAGAATTAATATCTAAAAAATCATTATTAGAACAGAAACCAACACATATATCTAGTCAAGAAGAAGGAATAACATTTATATCAATATGGTTAAACCAACCAAAAATGAATGATAATTTGATTAAAGATTTTGAGGATATTTGTGAAATAGAATTATTATAGATTTTTTTTATTCATCTATTCAATATTTATTTATAATTATAATAAAGTAAAATAAAAACATACACACAATGTATTATGTTAGTTATATATATAATTTTAAAACAAACGATTTCTTATTCCAGTTGTTATTATTAATTTGATTAATCTTGTTTTTAATTTTATAAAGAAGATTCCTTGAAATTACTATTTACATCTATCATATATATTTATATATATATATATATATATACGTATGTCTATGTTTTTTTTTTAATTTTTTAATTTTTTAATTATATTTAATGATAATAATATTATTATTCCGCAAGTTTAATGGGTTTTTTTTAACAAAAAAGGTTTTATTCATGCACAAATGTGTGTAACGTAAAGTAATAGATCAATATATATTTATATATATAAAGCAAAAAAGTGTATTTAGAGGTATTAGTGTATTAAGTGTTAAAATTAAATAGTAATATTAAATTATAAATTTTTTTATAAAGTTCGTGGTTTTCCTTGACTATAAAATAATAATAATAATAATATGGAAATAAATTAATACCAAGTATATATTTAAGATTATTTTTTTTTTACTTTTGTTATTAGTATATCGTTACTTACTTTATTTTTTTTTACTATGTACAAGATGTAAATAATGAAACTACTAAAAAGTTGAGTGAAGAATTAATGGTAGTATTAAAAAAGATGATGATGAAATTGATGACAATGGTGTGTATATTTATATTGCAAGTCCAGAATCTTTTAATGCATTTTGTAATATAGTATCTTTGATTGCTTTAAAAACAAGTCGTATCTATAATAATAATAAGAATTGGTTATGTTAATATATATGTATTTATATTATAGTACCCTTTATCTATATATATTATTATTATCATTAGTAATATTACATTAGATGTATCGGTTGCCTGGGTTACACTATTTTTTAGAAAAAAAAGGAAGAAATTGAGTTTAAAACCATCCGATTATAATTTCCTATTTTATCTATATTTTATACTTGCTACATATTAGTATTATAACTTACTGAGGGTATATGTTAAGTTTGGCACGATTTGTTTGACTAAACCTCCATAATACATATTTAGCAGCTTTATTTGCATCTTGACCACCTATATATATATAATAGGAATGAAAAAAAAAAAAAAAAAATGAAAAAAGAATTTAATATAGATTTTTTTAAGGTTATTATCATTGAGTTATAAAATAACATGTGAAAAAAAAAAAAAAAAAAAATATTATATTATTACCTCCATAATCAGGAAAATATCGTTCTAGGGGTACTTTCGCTAATTTACTTTTAAATACGTCAATTTTGTTTAAGAATAATATAATTGAAGTCCTTAAAAACCATCGACTATTAATAACAGATTCAAATAAGACTAAACTTTCCATCATTCGATTTTGCCTTGATTCTTCCAATAGGACTTGATCGTATTCACTTAATGCAACGCAGAATATAATAGACGTTACAGCTTCAAAACAATGAATCCATTTCTTTCTTTCTGATCGTTGTCCTCCTACATCAAACATACTATAAATAAAATTAAAAAATAATATTCATTAATATCTTTGAATGGATATCATATTCTATTTTTTTTTTTAATAAAAATATTTAAACAAATAAAGATAATTTATGTATATATTTCATTTACTGAACACTAAGTTGACCCATAGTGAATCGCGTTTCTGTAATCCCTGTCGTTTTTGATCTAGCATGTAAAACATCTTGTACACTTGGTATATAATCAGGTTGCCCTAACCTTTGAATTTCGTTAAAAAAACTATAATAATATAAATAAATAAGTTGATTTATAAATAAAAAAGAAAAAAGCAGCCGTTATAAATGGTTGACAACTTACTATGGTGCTGAATCCATAAAATAAAATTCACTTCCTTCTTCATCTAATAGTTTTGGTATAACAGCATCTTCCCACAAAATACGAATAGCTTCTACAATGTCTGGATGTAAAGGATTGGTTGCGTCTCCCAAGTTATAATCAATAATGTAATGAGCATTTTTCTAGTATTATTATATATATGTGAAGTAAAAGAAAGTGAAAAAAAAAAAACAAGTTAAGGGGGAAAAAGATGGATGGGGATGGGGAGAAAGAAAGAGAAAGGGAGGGAGTATAAGTTCATGTGTGGGTTGAATGGATGAGAGTTTATTTTGTTTATTATTTTATAAATAAAGAAATATATATGGCTATTTACCTCGTTTTGTGGATTTTCATACTGATAATTATATTTTCTTATAGCTGTTATCAAAGTTTGCGCTGATTCTATTACATTTTTATAAACTGTTGTTTTCCAAGTATATAGTTCTTCTGGTGTATATCCGTTTTGATGAATAATTTTCATTTGTTTTACAATAGTTGATTTACCAGATTCACCACTCCCTGATATAAATAATAGAACAAGTATATAAATATGAATGTATGTACTTTAATATAAGGTTATTCTTGTCATAACTGGGTTTTCTTTTTATTTTTTATCCATACATACCTAGTAATAAAATTTTACATTCTCTTTTTAGTTTTCTATTATCTTCTTCCAACATACGATCGATTTGCTGACTGCGCTCTTTATCCTCACGCTCTTCTGATGACATACATATACCCATGATTGTAATAATTGTGATAATATAATAAAGTAAAGTTACTTTCTTTTTTTTTTTTTTCAAAAAAAAAAAAAGAGAGAGAGAGAGAAAGAGAGAAGAAAGAAAAAAAGATTAAAAAAAAGAAATGCTGGGAATCAAAAAAATTAAATCTTTAGTCTAGAAAAGACAATATACTACAACACACATAAGGAGAGTAACTTTAAATAAACTTTCCCCTAATAATAATAATTATCTATTTACGATCATAATAATTATCATTCACTCTTATTATACTTCCTTCCCCTTTTTTCTTATTCGCTCCTTATTAATTTACAATCACTTTTTTAAGTAAAAACAATAATACAATTTGATATTAGGGTTGGATTTTATATTTAATGCCGATCAATCAATTCAAAGGTTGTTGGTTGGTTTAGATTATCTTATTTTTTTTTTTATTATGGAGAGAATGTCAAAAAAAAATAAAAAAAATGAATAATAATAATAATAGTTCAATAGTTTTTATATGGAGAAAGAAAAAATATATTAAAAAACAATCTACAAAGCGTTACCACTGATAAAGAACCATTTATCAATAGAGGAATCAATGGGTGCAGGTGGTTGAACATCAGCCTATTATTAATAAAAATATATAATAGTAACCATGAGTATATGTTTAAAGAAAAAGGCCAATCATTTTATTTAAAACTTACAGCAGGGACGTTAGCGACAACTTCATCATCAGAAGAAACTTTGAAAGGAGAGTCTTCTACAGAAACGTTAACACTATAAAATAATAGTAATACATAAATAAATAAATAAAATGTATACATATATATAATAAACCATTTCATTCTTCTTATTTTTATAAACTTACGCTTGAATATCCTTCTTGTCAGATTTACCGCTAATCAAACCTTTCCAAGCTTCGTTAGTTTCAAGAACAACTTCAGTAGCATATTTCTAAATATCATTAATAAAAAACGATGAGTTTTATTATTCATTTATTTATGATATATTATTTTTATTTACCTTGTTCTTGGCTTCACCACTGAAAGCAAATACGTTTTCAGGCTTACCATCGGGAATCTTGTAAATACGGAACCATTCGTTGGTGGCACGGATGAGACCAGGGAGATGTTTTTCAACATCTTCGATATCTATAAATAAAATATTAATAAAACATATTTATATTAGTATATAGTAAACCACTAGTTATATATATATATATATATATTACCGTTTAATTTAGGAGCTAAAGGATCGTTGACGTCAATAGTAATGACTTTCCAATCAGTTTCACCTTCATCTAATAAAGCCATAACACCAAGAATCTTGACTTGTTTAATTTGACCAACAGTAGCAACTTGTTCACCAATTTCAAGAACATCAATTGGGTCATTATCACCTTTAGCCTTGGTTTCAGGGTTTACATGATTAGGATCTTCCCAAGTCTATATTTATAATAGATGGATTGATATGTATGAATTAGAATAGATGGCATCATTTTTTATATACTCCGCACAAATCTTATTTTTAAATTTTCATTTTATTTTTGATTATTACTTACTTGAGGGAAAGCACCATAATTCCAGATATAACCTTTATGAGGGAAACAGTTACGAACGAATCGAAGTTTACCTTTCTTAATATCTTGTTTGATAGGATTGAAGGCATCTTCTTTGCTGATCTATTAAAAAAAAAAAAGCAACATTTAAAACTTTTGAGTTTATTCCTTTATATATATATATATATACCTTCTTCATATTATTATTATTATTATTATTATTCTCTTTTTATATTACTTACTTCAAGTTTAGCATTGGACCAACGAGGAATTTCAACAATCATGTTGAAAATAGTCTTTTCTTCGTTAGCGAAAAGAGGGATATCATGGAAAGGAGAGACGGGAAGACCATCCTTTTCTATTTTACAATGTCAAAGAAAAATAAATAAATAAATGAATATATATATATATATATATATAAAATAGATGAATATATGAAAATATAAAAAAAAAAAAAAACTATTTATTTCATATTTTTTACCATAATAAACACGATATTCTAAAGTGTTGGGAGCACCAACTTGACGAACTTGATATTCGGCCATATTTATTTTTTTTAATATTATAAAAATAAAATAAGAAAAAGAGAAGAAAAAAATAAAAATTAAACGAGGGTAGGTGGAGTTTTATAAATAAAAATAATAATTGATTGATGCTTGGTTGATTGATTGCAACACACACACGCGCGGAGTTTTTTAAAAGCAAATAAAATGTCGCCATCATTTGTTGATTTCAGTCACAAATTTTTTCATTTTCATTTTCATTTTATTAATTTATAATTTATAATGATCAATAGATAAATATACATTTATATATATTATAGGAGCTCGACCTATACATAGACGTTATTGATTAAAACGGCTATACTCAAACGGACCCCATTTCAATATTGCAAGTACTACATTGTAGTAATGAACACGATAAGCTATTTAAAAAGCAAATATGTTCTAAATGCGAATGATCCTTGCGTAAAATAAGCTCAAAAAATAGTAAAAAAGATTAAAATACACACATTTACACACACATTATTAAAAAAAAAAAAGACTTTATTTTTTAAACAAATGATTTTTATTTATTGAACAAATAAACCATTTATAAAAAAAAAAAAAATAAACTAGAGAATGAAAAAAAGAAGAAAAAGATGAAAAAGATGGTATTTTTCTTATTTTATACTTTTTCAAAGCCACTGACTTGATATTTTAAATAATTTTTTTTGAATTGATCCATTTTATCGGAGAAATGTTTTATTTTATTTTTTATAAACTTGTATTTAAATATTAGGATTAAAAATTGATTGGTTCGGTATTTTAAATAGAATTTAGAAGTTTAGAGTATCTTTTTATTTTTTTTGGGCACTATTATACCCTTTGATATATTTATTTTATGCGAAGAGAATATAGAGGGGTTTGGGCCAATAATATTCATTAAATAAAGACATAGGAATAAATCGGGACATTTTGATTGGTTTTCTCTATATGCTTTACTACATCATCATTTCCTATTTTTGATATAATTATATCACATAAAAAATAATAGATTTTAAAAATATAGCAAAAAGGGAATTCAAAAAAAAAAAATGGAAAACAAAAACAAAAAAGTAATATTGAGAAAGTAGTAATAAAATGAAATATTATTCTTTTTTTACCCCACAACTAAAAAAAGAAATAATTATGATATAATGCATTTTAAATAATAATAATAATAATAAAATATTATTATAAAAACGTAAGTTTCCGCCTTCATGTGAATCTGATATAAGGCATGTGATCCATTGTAAGAGAGTAAAAAAATAATTTTGCATTTTTTGTGTATAAGCAACAATTGAATAAAACCATCAAAATACCAAATAAAAAAGATTGACTCAGTGGAACGGCCGTCACTTGAGAAAATTAAGCACGGAATTCATGTTCCGAATATCTCCACACATTAAATCAAGCTTACAAAAAAAAAAAGAGAATTATAAAGTAAAACTCAAAAAAATTTAAATTTAATTTTTTTTTATATTTTCCTTTTTCACTCTTCTTTCAATTTTTCTTCTCTTAACTTATTAAATTTGTAAATATTATTATTTTATTATATATATAAAACATGTCTGTTCAAGCTGCTGCTACTCTTCTTAAATCCTCTGTTCCAGGTGTTGCTGTACTTGGTAAAGTAACTCCTCTTCAAGCTGAAATCTTGACACCCTCTGCTTTACAATTCGTTGCTACACTTCATCGTATTTTCAACCCTACTCGCAAGACTTTATTACAAAAACGTGCTTTCCGTCAACAAGAATTAGACCGTGGAATTCTTCCCGACTTTTTACCCGAAACTGCTTATATTCGTAACGACCCCAACTGGCGCGCTGCTGTCCCAGCTCCTGGTTTACAAGACCGTCGTGTTGAAATCACTGGTCCTGTTGATCGTAAGATGGTTATCAATGCTTTAAACGCTGGTACTTCCACTTTCATGGCCGATTTTGAAGGTAAACTGAAATGAAAATAAATAATATAAATGGGTTAATGATGATGATAAAACTTAAGGAATCATCAATTGACTTGTATATTTATGCTTCATTCTTATGATTTATTATATATAGATTCTAGTGCTCCTACTTGGGAAAACATGATTAGTGGTCAAGTCAATTTACGTGACGCTGTTCGTGAAACTATTTCTTTCTCTAATCCTAATGGTAAGAAATACGAATTACGCAAAGATGGAAAGATTGCTACTCTTATTGTTCGGTAAGTTTTAATATATACATAAACATAATGAAATTATACTAAGAAAAAAAAATAAATAAATTAATAGTCCGGTTTGATTAACATGTGATGATAACTTTTTGATTTTTCTCTTTTTTTCTTTTTTTTTCTTTTTCATTAATGTAGTCCCCGTGGTTGGCATATGGTTGAAAAACATGTTCTTATTGATGGTGAACCTTGTTCTGCTTCTATCTTTGATTTCGCTTTATACTTCTTCCACAATGCTAAAGAATCTATCAAACGTGGTAAAGGTCCTTACTTCTATCTTCCCAAGATGGAATCCCATCTCGAAGCTAGGTAAAAATAAAAATTATGCATAGGGTATTTTTTTTTTTACTTATTTATTTATTTATGCTTACATATCTTTTTTTATTTTATTTTAACTTTAACTACAAAATAGACTTTGGAATGATATTTTCAACGTCTCTCAAGATATGATCAATATTCCTCGTGGTACTATCCGTGGTACTGTTTTGATTGAAACCATCCTTGCTGCTTTCGAAATGGACGAAATCATTTATGAATTACGTGATCATTCTTCTGGTTTGAATTGTGGTCGTTGGGATTATATCTTCTCTTTCATTAAAAAACTCCGTAACCACCCTCAATTTGTTTTACCTGATCGTTCTGATGTTACTATGACTGTCCCCTTCATGGATGCTTACGTTCGTCTCTTAGTTCAAACTTGTCATAAACGTGGTGTCCATGCTATGGGTGGTATGTCCGCTTTCATTCCTGTTAAAGGTGATGCAAAGGCTAACGATGCCGTTAACAAGAAGGTTTATGATGACAAACTCCGTGAAGTAACCGCTGGTCATGATGGTAAAATAAAAATAAAAACAATAATTTGTAACCTAACGTCATCATCTCATCATTAATCTTTTTCATTTCATTATATAATTAAAATAGGTACTTGGGTTGCTCATCCCGGTCTCGTACAAATTGCTTTGGATGTATTCAATGAACATATGCCTCAACCTAATCAAATTCATATTCGTCGTGATGATGTCGTTGTCAAGAACACTGATTTATTAAACATCAACTTCAAGGGCGCTGTCACTGAAAAGGGTATTCGTGATAACATTCAAGTTGGTCTTGAATATATGGAAGCTTGGTTAAGAGGTGTTGGCTGTGTTCCAATTCATGGGTAATTATTTAAACAATACATTTATATATAAAAGAGATGTTAAAAAAATAGAGAAATATGATTAGTGCGATAAGAGCGGGGAAATTTTTTAAATTAATTTATTTTCTCTTTTTCAATCTTTATTATAAATAGTCTTATGGAAGATGCTGCTACTGCAGAAATTTCTCGTTCTCAAGTAAGTGATTATTTTTGGTTATTATTTTTAGTTTTAGATTCGCTTTATTATTGCTATTATTATATTATTGTTCTTTTTACTTATCTCTCTTTTCTTTTTACTTTTAGTTATACCAATGGGCTAGACACAACACTATTACCGCTGAAGGTACCCGTGTTACTGGTCAATGGCTTTTACAAATCCTTGATGAAGAAACTGACAAGATTCGTCAAAAGTTAGGTGCCAACTATGCCAATACTAAATTCGAAGCCGCTAAAGCTGCTTTCGCTACTAATGTTACTGGTGAAAAACTTGATGATTTCTTAACTACTCTCTTATACGATGATATTGTTACTGTTGCTCCTAGTGCTCGCCTTTAAATATCATTATATATTTTTATATACATGTACAGAAAAAAAAATATATACTCTCCCCTTATTTTTCCCCTCCTCCCTTCTAAATCATATAGTATAGTTTCTTTTTAAAAAAAAATAATAATCAAACAACAAAAAAAAAAAGATTCCTTTACCCATACTGGTCAATGGCGTTTTTAAAAATTGTATTTTTTTCTATTTTCTACTTTTCATATTATTATTACTATTATTCTATTAAATCAGTGATTTGTTTTTAAAAATAAATAATAAAAAATTAATTAAATCAATAGTTTTCACTATTTTAAAAAATAATATATTTTTAGTCTCCGTTGCGTTTTTTATTGGCTGGACTAAAATTTATATAAAAATATATTTTTCAAATTTCGCTACTTTATTTTTTTTCTTTCACTCCTTGAACTACTTTATTGTCTTATTTTTTATTACCATATTAATCTTTATATAAAGTTGTTTTTATTTTAAAAATAAAATAAAATAAAAGGAGGAAAAAGGTTTTTTGTAATCAGCGAATCTTTTTATTTTATTTTATTATATCACTCTCGCTTTATTCATTCCTTTATTTTTTATAGTACATACATACACACACACATATATATATATCATCAATATTTCATTTTCATCACTATTATATTTATTTATTATATCCAAAAACAACAAACACAACAACAACTTAAACTAATATTATCATCATGCGTGAATCATCAAGAATTACCCTTAAAAAATTTATCAAAAACTGCTTTTTACTATATGTTGTGGGATCACTACTATATTCATCAGCCTATCTATTAGGTTTATTTGATACTTCTCTAGTTGCAAATAATAATAAACATATCGCACCTAGATCAAACCAAGATCCAATGTCTGTATCACAATTACAACAACATTATCTTGGTATACAACAAGTTTCTTTGAAAAACCGTGATGGTAAATATTAAAATAAATAATAATAACAATAAGAAGAAGGGTATAAATAGAAATAAAATAGACATATACATACATACATACACACACACACACACACACATATATATATATATGATGGTTATAACATTTATTTATTTATATATTCTTTACTTTTATTTTATTATGTGATAGGTACACAATATGAAAATATACCTGAAGATTTTGTCCTTGGAAAAATATTTTCAGATGCGATGGGACCCAGCAAAGTGATACCATATTATTTTAAGGCTGAAGAAACATTTGATCAAGAAGAAGTCACCATTTCCACCTTAGTCACTCATAATCGATTCAAAGTACTTAGTAGATTAGCCTCCCATTATCAAGGACCCGTCTCAGTAGCCATTCATATGAACGATGATGATAGTAAACAAACTTTTCTTCAAGATTTACACCAATTATGGGATTCCAATCCAGATATGCGAAAATATGTCGATCTTCATTTAGTGGTGGATAAATTCGATAGACAATTTAATATGTGGCGTAATGTAGCCAAGTTTTTTGCTAGAACTGATTATATTATTATGTTGGATGTAGATTTTTATCTTTGTACTGATTTTAGAAAATCATTAAAACAAAATCCAGAATTAATGGACGTTCTTCGTTCTGGTCGTGGTGCTGTTGTGATCCCTGCTTTTGAATTTATAAAAGAAGAAGATGGTGAAGATTGGAGATTATTCCCTAAGAGTAAATCAGAATTAATGTCTATTGTAAAATCTGATAAAATTGACATGTTTCATCGTTCTTGGAAACGTGGGCACGGGTCTACGAATTATGCTAAATGGTATGATTCTTCTATTCCTTATATGGTCACGGATTATAACTATTCTTATGAACCCTATGTCATTTTTAAAAAGGAAGGCTCACCCTGGTGTGATGAACGGTTTATTGGTTATGGTGCTAATAAGGCAGCATGTTTATTTGAAATATATTTAGCAGGCATTGATTACTGGGTCTTACCTGATGATTTCTTGATTCATCAAACACATCATTATCCTGAAGACACTCGTGCTAAAGAAGTAAGTGAATATATAAATATATAAATAAATAAAAATAAATAAAAGGGAATGGGAGGAAGAGAGAGAGAGAGAGAGAGAGAGAGAGAGAGAGAGAGAGAGAGAGAGAGAGAGAGAGAGAGAGAGAGCGCATTGGTGTTATATATAAATATACAAACCTTTTATTATTTTACATTTTATTTACTTTTATACCTTTTTATTTTCTTTAGCGTAAATATAATCGAAAACTTTACGACTATTACCGTGAAGAAGCTTGTTTAAGATATGCACGTATGATGATTGCTTCTGGGGTTTGGGATACAGACAGAGCTGCCAATGTTAAACGCGAATGTGCTAAAATTAAAGGATTCAATGATGTTATTTCAAAAGTTCATTAAATACATAAAACCTCGGATCAATTAATTTATTGTTGTATAGATAATCATATACGGCTGTATGAATAAATAGCGATTTTTATTTTATTTTCATGTTTTATTAATCTATATATATTTGTATTTATTTATCTATTATATTAATAAAATAATAAAATAAAGTAAAACAATAATTATTTTTGTTATAAATTAAGAAAATCAAAAAGCTTTTTAAAATGTGTCACAAAAAAATGAGATCAAAATTAAAAATAAACTTTTTATAAAGTTACTCGGTTTTATAGAAACGGAAGAAAGAAGGAAAAAAAAAAAAAAGCTTAAATATATTTTATTCACATTATTAAATTAGTATATACGTATTTATATATACATGTATATTTAAATTACTCGGTCAATATATATGATCATTGTATGGAATTTAGCCTATATGTAAAAGCTATTATAATGTTGATCTAATTAAACTATTCCATTGATTGATTAATTTATTGCGAAACTAAATATATGTTGAGTATGAATATGATGTTGTTAAACTATTCGGTCAATATCTAAGACCACTGAATGAAAATTAAACATACCTATGGAAAATTACCATTGTGTTGGAATGAACAGTCAAAATATTAAGACATTTGAACTATTTTCTATAAAGGTTAATAAATATTTAACTAGAAACTAAATCTTAAATTTACTCAATCCATATTTAAGATAATCGTATGGAAATTTACCCACATATATAATATGGTTATATAACTGAACATGTAAAACGTCAAGTCAATCCATCTACTTTCTGTTAAGATAAAGAAAATTTAGCTTAAATATCATATATTCCTGTATTTAGCCAATAAAAAGGATCATTGTGTGAAAAATTAAACTCTCCTATAGAGAAGAGTCATTCCGTTGAATGATAAAAATGCCAAGTTACTAACAATATCTTCTGCCAAGGTGTAGATAAGTATTTAACTTGAATATAATTCTTTAAATAAACCCATAAATATTGAAGATTATTGTATAAAAATGAACCAGCATATAGAGTATGCTAATATTATTTACCTAGTAGAATTTCAAGTCAATTGGACTTTTTCTGTGAAGAAAGATGAGCACGAGCGTTAAAATTAATATTTTTTTTTTAATTCGAAAATTCTTAAAAAGGAACTTCAAAGAGAAAAAAATATCCTCAAAAAGGAATTATGTGTAGTACCATTGAAAACTCCCAAAACTTAAATTTTCTTGGTTTTATTAGTACAGACTTTTGTAAATGAAATAAATCTCTTGGATTACTAAATATATCGATTTTTTATTGCTTATCAATCAATTGTTTTTATTATTCTACTGCGGTTCTTTACGACGAAGGCGTTTACGTACTTCTTTAATAGTGGTTTTTTTTTATTTAATATCATATATGTGTATATATAAATTTTAAAAGAATAATAATTCTAAGATGTTTACCTAATATAAAAACTTTTTTTATACTTATTACTTTTTAAAAGGAGATTAAATCAAAAACTTAACTATAAAGAATCTAGTAATGTAATATGTAAAAAATAATAAAAGTAGAAAGAACTAACTGAAATGATAAAAAAAAAAAAACAAATGATTGTATAACTTCAACTTAAATATATATTAGTATAAATTCATCATACTTATTTATTACTTATTAGTCATTGATCATTGATCATTTATTAAAAAATATAAATAAATAAATAAACAAAAACAAATACCACTGCGGTATTCATATATTGTGGCAAAGCTTTTTTTATTTTCACTGGTTGCCTTCTTTTTATATGTATATTGTCCCTTTTTTTGTATTACCCGAATCGTGCGGCGTTTGCCATAACTGCCATTTTTCTCTAAGTATGGTAAGTACTTTTCCGATCCCGACATTTTTTTTTTTTTTGATATAAAATTTTTTTTCTGGCTTTATCTTTTTTTTTCTCTTTTTTTTTCACTTTATATTTTTTTCTTTATACTATACTATCATTATAATTATGGTAGAGAGTGATTGCAATTTATCCGTAAGTATTTATTTTGAATAAAGAAGTTTTTCTTTTTTTCTTTCTTTATATATATATATATATATATACTGATTTATAATAAATGAACTCTATTCATAAATTATCTTTTTTTTACTGTTTTAACAATTAGATTATATGGATAGGCAACGATGTTACTCCATGCTTTAGAGAAAGGTATATAAAATAATAAATTTATAATATATAAGCTACGATGTGAAAGAAAATTGAATGTAAAAGGCGAGATCTAAATTTTAGTCTAATATAATTTATTTTTTCTTTAGAATTATTGATAGTGCTATTCCTTTTACTGTCTTAGTATGGTCTTTTGTGGTACTTTCTTTCAAATTTTATAGTTACAGAAAATCAAAATCACATCTTTACACACCTTTAAAAGATAGTTTACCTACAACTAGTGTTTATGGGTCTACTTCTAGTGGTACTGAACCTACAATTGATGAACCTATGGTTTCTTCTCCTCAATATGTAGAAAAAGATTCTCAATGGTCCATTTTTAATTGGGCTCGTTTATTAGCCTTTTTCCAATTTGCTCTTTACACTCAAACTTTCTTAAAAGTTTATTATCAAAATTATGAAATTGATCCTATTGTTGAAGGCTCTGCTTTTAATTTATTATTGGTTCATGGTGTTCAATCTTCCTTTTGGGTAATTTTTTTAGATAAAAAAGAAAAGGAGTGAAATTATCATAATTAAACTAGAATATTGAGTTAATTATTAACTTTATATATTTATAGGCATACTGTTCTCTATTAGCTATTATTAACTTGTCTTTATCAAGTGAATCCAAGAAATTTGCCGATAAAATCTGTTTACACCTCAATAATTTATATCTTGTTCATTTTCTTATTGGATTGGTAGATTTGCACTCTTTTTATACAAACTATGATATCCACACAATCTCAATTGGTTATAGTATTTCTTTTTATACAACAACCATCTCATTAATTTTATTGATCTTTGCTGTTTTTGAAGAACGTCATGCTCCTGCTAGTCCTGTCATTACCGAATCTGTAAGTATTTTTTTTTTTTTTAAAAAAAAAGAAAAAACAAAAAACAAAAATGACAAAAAAAAGTAATAAAACAATGCGATAATAATATATTTTGGGAAAAAAAGAAGAAAATAATGTTCAAATGAATCTATAGTGTAATTGAAAAAAAAAATAACATTTATTAATATATATATATACATGTATATTATTATTATTATGTTATCCATAGGGTCGTGTATTATCAGGAGAAACTTGGGCTTCATTATATTCCCAATATATGTTCTCATGGGTCAACGTGATGATGAAGTTAGGTTATAAGCGTACAATAAATGATGAAGATTTAATTGAACTTCCTGATGAAAACCGCGCTAGAAATGTCTTAAATTACTTCCGTGGACACAGAAAGTCAACCATGTTTTTATCCTTATTATATTCATTTAAATGGCCATTAATATTACAAACCACTTTCACTCTTGTATGGACTTTTGCTGTGTTTGGACCTGCTTTATTCTTGAACAAAATCATTAAATTTATTGAAGTTCCAGACGAAAATGAACCTGTCTTAACAGCATTTATCTATGTATTTGGTCTCTTTATCACATCCTCTATCCAATCTCTTGCTTTACAACAAGCTCTTTATATTGGTCGTACTTTAGGTATTCGTATTCAATCAATTATTATTGGTGAAGTCTTTGGAAAAGCTTTACGTCGTCGTGTTACTGCTGGTAATTCTAACTCATCTTCCGAAGGCACCTCTTCTAAGAAAGATAAAGATGATGATAAAAAAGATGGAAAAGAAGAAGATGAAGCTGGTAATGTAAACAATTTATTGTCTGTGGATGCCCAAAAAATTGCTGAACTCACTGCTTATGGGTTCTACCTTTATTCTTATCCTATTCAAATTGTCACATGTATTGTTCTTCTTTATCAATTACTTGGTAATGCTGCTTTATGGGGTGTTCTTGTTATGTTAATCAGTCAACCTATTACTTACAAAATCAGCAATCGATTCCAAGATATTCAAAACTCTTGTATGACTGCTACCGACAAACGTTTAAAAACCATGAATGAATTATTATCCTCTATTCGTATTGTCAAATTCTTTGCTTGGGAAAATGATTTCCGTAAACGGTTAGAAAAAGCCAGAGAAGTTGAATTAGTTGCTCTTAAAGACAGATTGTATATTTTTATGTGGATGATCAATACTTGGTTTTTGATCCCTATTGCTATTATGGTGGTTGTTTTTTATGTATATACACTTGATAATGCACTTTCTGCTGCTACTGCATTCACTGCTTTAGCACTTTTCTCTGCCTTCCGTGTTGCTTTGGAAGATTTACCTTTCATGATGTCCTTTATTCTTCAAGCTTCTGTGTCTTTAAAACGTGTTGAAAAATTCTTGCAAGAAGAAGAAGTTCAACCTTTAGTAATTCAATCAGGTTTCGCTAATGATGTTCATATTGGATTTGTCAACAATGCAGCTTTCAGTTGGGATAATCCTAAAACATCAACAAATGATATCACTCCATTTACACCTACTCTTAAAGATTTGAATTTGTCTTTCCCTAAAAATAAACTTTCTATTATTTGTGGTCCTACTGGGTCAGGCAAGACAACCCTTATTTCAAGTTTATTAGGTGAAACATATTGTTTGAATGGTTCAGTTGTTCTTCCTCCTCGTCCTATTACTAATGGTTACGGTGGTGCCGTGTCTGGTATTGCATATGTTGCTCAATCTGCTTGGCTTCAAAATTGTAGTATTCGTGATAATATTTTATTTGGTCTTGAATTTGATGAAGAACGTTACAACAAGGTACTTTATATGACAGCCTTAACTAAAGATTTGGATATTCTTGAATTTGGTGATGCCACTGAAATTGGTGAAAAAGGTATTACATTATCTGGTGGTCAAAAACAAAGGTAATATTATTATTATTATTATTATTATTATTATTATTATTATTTAAAAAAATAATGATCATATTAATGTACTTATATATATATTTATTTATTTTAAAATAGAGTTGCCATTGCTCGTGCTGTCTATTCCCAAGCTGATACTATTATTCTTGACGACTGTCTTAGCGCTGTTGATGCTCATACCGCTAAACACTTGTATGACAACTGTATTAGAGGTGATTTAATGATTAATCGTACTATCCTTTTAGTTACTCATTATGTCGGACTTTGTATTGGTGGAGCCAGCTATGTTGTTTCTCTTAGAGACGGTAAAGTAGAAGCTGAAGGTAAACCTAAGGATGTCATTAAAACTGGTGTACTTGGTGAAGAGTTAGCAAATGCTAGTCAACAAGAAAAAGATGCAAAGGATGAAGAAGCTGAAGAAGGTAAAGTACCTCTTGTACCTAAGACAACAAAGGCAACCAAATCTGGTGAAGGTAGTAAATTAGTTAAAGACGAAATTCGTGCTGAAGGTGGTGTTCCTCTTAAGGTATATGCTACTTATTTCTTTGCTTCTGGTGGTTACCCTGTTTGGATAACAGTGGTTGCATTCTTCTGTCTCACTGAAATTACTGTTTTGGCTCAAGATTACTGGATTAAAGTATGGGCTAGTGCTTATGCGGACGTTGGCTCCAACAATACTCTTGCTGATGCATCATCCTCTATTTCTCAATTTGCTGTTACTCAATTAGGATCTATTGTCAATGGTGTTATGTCATTGAATTATATTTCTTCTAATTATATGAACAATAATAACAACAATATTAATGGTGATGATTACTCCTCTGACATCAATGTACTTAAATTGAATGATCCTCATTCTGTTGATGTTACCTATTATCTTTCAATCTACTTTGGCATTGGTATTTTGGCAGCTGTTGTATGTTGTATCCGTCTTTATGTTATGTTTAACAGTTCTCTTACAGCCTCTCGTCGTATTCATTCTCAATTATTAAATCGTATTTTACGTGCTAAGGTTAGATTTTTTGATACTACACCAATGGGTCGTATTGTCAACCGTTTTTCTTCTGATTTGGAAACCATCGATCAAGAAGTATCGCCTCAATTATCCTTCTTTATGTTTTCTATTGCATCCACTTTAATGGTTGTTATTGTTATTGTTGCTGTCACGCCTACTTTTATTATTCCTGGTACCTTTATCACTATCCTTTTCTGGTTCATTGGTATTTATTATCTTAAAACATCTCGTGATTTGAAACGATTAAACTCAGTATCCCGTAGTCCTATTTATGTACAATTTAATGAAACTGTTAATGGTGTTAGTACTATTCGTGCCTTTGGATGCCAACAAAGATTTATCAATGAAAATTACAATAAAGTAGATTCTAATAATCGTAGTTTCCTTTGGATGTGGGCTTGTAATAGATGGCTTCATGCTCGTGTTGATGTTCTTGGTTCCTTTGTTGGCTTCTGTACCGGTTTTGTCATTGTTTTAGCTCGCTCATCAATTGACCCAGGGCTTGCTGGATTATCTCTTAGTTATGCCCTTAATTTTACCAGTCATATCTTGTGGGTAGTACGCAACTATGCAATGAATGAAATGAATATGAATGCTGTGAGTATAAATCAAAAAAAAAAAAAAGAAATACATTATAATTCTACCTTTACTTATTTTTTAAAACTTTCTTTTTTATTATTTTCTTAGGTGGAACGTGTTAGTGAATATTTAAATATTGAAGAGGAAGCTCCAGCTCATATTGATGAAACCATGCCACGTCCAAGCTGGCCTGAAAGAGGTTCTATTCAAGTCAAAAATTTAGAAGTCAAATATGCACCTGAAAATCCTTCTGTCTTACATGATTTAACTTTTGAAGTCAATCCAAGAGAAAAAATTGCCATTGTTGGTAGAACTGGTAGTGGTAAGAGTAGTTTAGCTCTTTCCTTTTTCAGATTTATGGAAGCAACAAATGGGTCTATTACAATTGACGGAGTTGATATTGCTACTATTGGTTTAGAAGATTTAAGATCTAGAATCACAATTATTCCTCAAGATCCAGTTTTATTCTCTGGTACCATTAGATCAAATTTGGATCCTTTCAATCAACACGATGATGCTACTTTATGGGCTGCTTTGAAACGTTCTCATTTACTCAATACAAATAAAGATTCAGATAGTAGCAACTCTTCTAATTCGGCTGATATTACTCTTGAATCAATTGTTACTGAAAATGGAAATAACTTTAGGTAAATATTACTTTTTTTTAAAAAACAGTGAAAAAAAGGAAAAAAAAACTAAACAAATAAGTATATTTAATATCTTTTTTTTAATTTTATTATTATTATTATTATTTTATATATTATAGTCAAGGTCAAAGACAACTTATTGCATTATCCAGAGCTCTAGTTAGAAAGACTGCTTTAATTATTTTAGATGAAGCTACTTCAAGTGTTGATTTTGATACTGATCGTCGTATTCAAAATACTATTCGTACAGAATTTGGTGATAGTACTATCTTAACTATAGCTCATCGGGTAAGTGTTTTTTATTATTTTTTATTTTTTAATAATATATTAATATTTTATATGGCTATTATTTTATTTATTTTTATTAACCATTTATTTTTATTTTTGTTATTTTTTATTAAATAGATCAACACCATTATTGATTACGATCGTGTTCTTGTATTAGATCAAGGAAAAATGATTGAATATGATACCCCATACAACTTGATAACAAAAGAAGATGGCCATTTCAAATCCATGTGTGAAAACAGTGGTGAATTTTCTGAACTTTTATCTGCTGCTACAGCTAAACATCATGAATAGACTCATTCATTATTATTTTTATTTTTATTTATATTAGTATTAGTATTATTTATTTTATGCATATTTTTTTTATCTGTATTTATATTATTAAAATAAACATTATTTTTTTTACCTATTTTGCAATGAGGTTTTTCTTTTTTTTTTGAAAAAAAATAAATTAGCAGAGAATATAGGGATATAAAAATAAAGGAGATTGACGAATATAAGAAATAAATGAAGATAGGGTAGACCAAACTTTAAAAATGTTTATTTTTTAATGTTCATGTTATAAGATAAATAAAAATGATATTATCTTTTTATTTTAGACTTACATAAGGTATTAAAAAGATTTTTTAATAAAAGTAAAATTATCCATGTACAGAATCAAGGTAAAGAAGATTTATATTTTATTTTCAGATTATTAAGTAGTATAAGCGATCATATAAATAAAATATAAAATTCATGTATGAAGGTATTATTTATTTATTTTCATAATAATATTTAGTAGATAGACTAAAACAAGGAAAAAAAAAATCTACGTAACGTATTTACATAAATGTCATTCACTGGTCTTATTATTATTATTATAATTATTATAATTCTAACAATCATAATATTAATGATTTAAATAAATCCATTCCATTTTATTTCTCTTTTTTTTTAAAAAAATATCTTTTTTTGTTATACTTTTTATTATTGTTTTCTAATCTAAACCTAATGACGGTGAGCCAGTAACTTGTTTATTAGCATTATTGGCGGTACCAGAAGAAGGACCAGGAGGACCACCAGCAAACAAACTATTCATTAAATCTTGCATTATATTACCTTGTTTTCTAGGTTTTTGAATATTAAAGAAAGCGGCACCAATATCATCAATTAAATCGTCAAAACCTTTTTGAGATTGGTATAAGCTACCATAAGTAGATTTTAATTGAACAAACATATTTGAAGCATCTCGTTGAACAGTAAGTAAAACTAATTGAATGAAATTTAACCATGAATCTTCATAAGTAGGTATTTTTGTAATGTCGCCGGCAGGTGAATATCTAAAATCAACTTGGCCCGTAACTGGTGCATTGCTTGCTGCTACTTTTAAAAAGCTATTGAATGCTAAGGTTGCGTGATGAATTCCTTTCATGGCAAGGTATCTATAAAAATAAATAATAAATATGATGTATAATAATAAATAAACTATCAGCTTTTTATTTTATGAATTGACATATTCATATGAACATTATTTCATATGAATTTAATTTTTACTTTATAAGACTTACTGAAGTACAACACGAGCAACATATAAACCCTTTCCATTATTAGTATCATGTTCAGCCCATTCATACGATAATTTTCCTAATAATTCAGCACTGTGGTCAGTTCCCACTAATAAATGTTCTTCTGCCAAAGAATAATTTTTTTCTATTATAAAAAATAAACATAACAATCATGATAATAAAAGATGATGAATTTATGTGACCATTGTATATATAACTGATATGAGCTGTCTCTCTTTTTTTTATATATAAATATTTTTTTATTTTACCTTCATAAAACAAAGTACCAACGTAATCATGTAATTCAGGATCACCTTCAGAATATTGTCCATTTTTTTGGGTCCAGCTAAATAAATAAAACCAAAAACATGGATGTGATATGAATATATATTACTGGTATACATGTGATGATGTGCCTCTTCAAGTTTTTTTTTTTTTTTTTTTTTTTACCTAAAGGTTTTAGAAAGAAAAGCTTTACGGCCAATTTCGGTGGAAGGATAAAGTTCAAGAAGGTCAATAATACGGTCTATTATAAGATAGAGAAGAAAAAGAAAAAGAAAAATACATTAATAAATATATATATGCATAAGTATAATTCTTATTATTAATAATACGGCCAATATTAAATAATAGGAAAACACGAAAATGAAGCTTACTTAAAGATTTTTCATCTACTGGGAGATTGGCAAGAATGTAAGTATCAACCATATAGTTGGCTAAATCTGAACCTGAAGCAAATTGATTATGTTGAAATAAAGATAAAGCACCATCATGAAGTAACTTGATTGAATTATCATATTTTTGTTGTTTGTTATATCTATATATTTATATATTCATTATATTAGACACGTTTTATATATATATATATATGTTGGATTTTTTTAATCATAAAATAGAAAAATGAATATTTTAAACATTTATATATATATATATATATTTATATATTTATATATACCTTCTAGCAATAGTACGATACATTTGATGTGCTTCGTAATACTTTCCATCATTAACAGAAGCTTTTAATTTTTCTAAAGTTTTGCCAGTACCTTTCTGTGCCATTTTTTCTTTCTTTTTTGGAGAAAATATGTAATTATAAATAAAAGGTAAAAATGAAGTGTAAAAAAAAAATTGGCCAGAGTCCATTTATACGGTGTTTAAAAATTAAATTTGTACACACACCACCATTTTTTTTTATATAACTGATTTTTTTTTTTTTTTTTGCTTGCTTGGCTATTTTATTTTATGATGTTCTTTTAACAACTTGGTTTTTGATTGCAATACAGTATATTTATTATTTATTATAATTATAATCAAAGTATAATTCTAAGGAAAAAAAAAAAAAAAGAAAAAAAAAAAAAACGTTATGTATACTGAATTACTTTTGATTTTATTAACTTGAAAAAGTATATCAAATAGGAAATGTAAGTTTTGTTTTTTACTCTTCATTGTTGTCTGATTAGGAAATTGCCATATCTGATTAAAATCAGAGCTATTTTAAATAAAGCCAAGTATCATAAAAAGATTATCCTCTTTTTCAATTATAAAATTGAGTTTTACTGTTTTTTATATGAAAAAAGGTTAAAACCTCGGTATTAAAAAAAAAAAACAAAACTGGGGAAATTTTTATGTATGATGTACTCGAAAAGAAGAACTTTTATTTTTGCTGAATTTTAATATTTTAATTAATGCAATCTATAATGTCGATTTATTTGTACGTACCTTTTGTTATGTATTTTTTATTTTTTTAAATAAACTTTTTATTTTTTCTATATATAAATTTATGGTTATATTACGTATTAGTTTTTGCTATTTTAATTTTGATTATAAAAACACAGATCAAACTAAAATTATAAACTCTCGGGACAAAATCGATATTTATGTTTATTTATTTGGATTTGCTTTTTTATTTATTACTAAAAAAAAAAAAAAATTTTTTTCTTTTTTTTTCTTTTTCTTCATCTCCCTCTCTCTCTCTTCTTTTTCTTTTTCTTTTTCTTATTTATATTCACTTTATTTTTAAACTACATACTCTACTATGCCGGGGCTATTATTTAAAACGTTGAACGCTTTTCCAACAAAACATGCTAATGGATTTCATGACTATAAAAACGAATTACAACAAAAAAATATTGATAATAAATGCCAACTTGAAGTATCTTTACAAACTAATTTAAAAGATAATAATGAATATCAACAACCACAACCACTACCATCACCACCACCAGAAGATATATCTATTTGGCAAGCTGTAAAAACGGATGATATTCAAGTCTTGACATCATATATTCTTCATTCACCTACTAAGCAAACTCGCATCAAGTTATTAAATGAAAGAGACCCTTCTACTGAAACCACTTTACTTCACCTTGCGATTACTCAAAACGAAAATAAATATGCTCATTCTAATAAAGAAAATAAAGACTGCCTTGATGCTAACGATTATGATAATAAGGATGTATTATTTCAGCGTAAACTTGATATCATCTCTTTACTTTTACAGCATGGTGCTCAACCAGATGAATGTAATGTGTTTAAAGTCCAACCTATTCATATGATCCCACTTCATTTCCCTTATCCTAGTATGACGATTCCTTTACTCCATATATTAATGCAATATGGAGCCAACATCAATGCACAGGATGGTGACGGATGGACACCATTACATTATGCAGCTCGGTTTTGTCAACCTCCTGATGAACCAATGAAAATAATGATCTCTAATTATGGCGCCAATATCAATAAAACAGATGAAACATATCAAAAAACTTGTCTTTACCCATTGATTGCTAGCGGTGATCATTTAGATTGCTTAAAATGGTTAATGGAAAATACTCTTATTAATTTTCAATTACTCGGTTATACGCAATTTCTTACTGTTCCTACTACTACATCAAATACAACAACAATGAATACATCATCCAATATCGATCAATTGAACAAAAAAAGTAATACTTTATTTACAAAAATCATATATGGTCAATCGCCCGAAAAAAAAGAACCCATTATCAAGAAGGCTTCATTAATTTTACAAGCCGTAAAATATGGTAGACGACATATCTTGCAATATCTGATTCACAATCCATCTAGTTATGAAGCATTAAAACACGTAATCACAATGGATGAATTAGATCAAGCTCAATTTATTATTCAATTAAAAAAGATGTCTCTTGTTTCTTCCATTCTATCTATGACTCCCTCCTTCTCTAATACTTCTCCAACATCTTATGATAACTCTATCGATTCTCCTAAATCTATTCAAATTAGTCAACAGAAAGAAAAATGGGAAACAATTGAAAAGGAAATTCATTATTTAATTACTTCTTTAAAGGATGATCCAAATTCTTTGGTCTCAAAGAACTTTCAATATATCACTTCTCGTCAATACCATTCGAATAATATGATACATAAAGTGGGCCGTTTTTTAATGAAACATAAAAGATATTAATATATACATATCCATCCTTTTAATTATATATATACATATAAATATCCCTCATTACTTATAGAACAGTACATAGATATAGATATCCCATTATAAGCTTATACAATTTATTATTATTACTCTTTTTTTATTATATTGTTATTTTTATATATAAATATAAACTTTTTTTTTTCAATAAACATATATGTATATATATTCCTTTTTTATTTAAAAAATAAAAAGTTTTTATAGTAAGGAATATACTAATGATCCGCTTATTTTGCTATCATTATTTTTATTTTCATCCAAATAGGTAGAAAATATTTTTTCCAATAATGGTTCATATGATGAAGCTAATTTTGATGGATAGGCAGTATTTGCTTTTTCTTTTGCCAATTTTGTAAAATAATCTACTACTTTGGATGGTCGTAATTTTGAGAAAGAGGTAATTTCATTATAATGTTGATATTCATCCTGTTGTATAAGGGTTAATAATTCCTTGAAATCAACCAATCCATATCCTTTTATATCAGCTATAGATGTTATTTGTATAATCAAGTCATTAGTTTGTGGTTCTATTATTATATAGAAATAATTAAAAAAATGGCAAATTAAAATAAAATATAAATTAATGGAACGGTTTAGATAAAATATATAAATATGCTTTTGTTTTAAATAATGATATCACCTCTTCGCCATTGAGCATGAAACCCATTAGAGATTATTCTTGGGTCTGTAATTTTTGAATAAGAGTGGGCAGTATCATCGAGCTGTTCTTGTTTAGCCAAAGAAGTGATTATATTATAAAAGCAGTTATCTTTACTATTAAAAGTAAAGATATATAAGTATAAATTATTTAAATCTCATTTCTTTTTTTTTTTATAATTATGGTCTTTATATACCTAATTTTTAATTGGGCTGGGTGATCCAATGTAATGTCACAATCCAAAATATAATCATCCATATATTTCTGAAATTGGTGTTTTTGTAATAATCTATATGAATAATATAGTTAAAGAATAAAAATAAATAAAAAAAGCTCGCATATATTAGTCTATAAATGTAAGTTAGTTAAAATTTACTTGATAACATCCACAGCGTCAATATTCTTTATTAGCCAACCAGCATCTGTATCGATATTTTGAGTAATAAAACATAAATTATTATCATGTGTTGATGATGGGTCATTTGAAAAAATAACTCTAGATGCATACGGCTGATTTTCATTGTTAGGCGATGATGATGTATATGAATTTATTTGTTGACAATATTCGTCTAAAGGCTTTCTATAAAAGTACGAATATCGATGACGGAATTGACGGTAACTTTTAGTTAATGCTTCGATAGTGGATGGGGTTTTAGCAATGGAAATATTATTTAATGTACAAGTTAATGATTCATCATCACTAATATTATTACTAAGGTTTGAAATGGAGGATAATGGCGAGAAGGGCGAAGCTGGTTTTAATATAGATTCAATGTCTCGCCTTCTAAGCGAGTTTCCAGATATATTAGAATTTTTTAACGACTGTTGTGTTGTAGATGAAGTGGAAGGAGTTAGTAAAGGGCTCAATGCTTTTGTAGATTGTTCATGGTGATGATCTATTAGTTTGTCATTATTTTGCTCATTTGTATGTGTTATGGTATTTAAAACGTGTGGGGAATGTAATGGTCTTGCAAGTGTAGTATGTTCAAGATGGCCATCTATACTACTTTGTACACGTAAACGTTTTGGTTGATTTATATCACTACTTGTAGATAGTAATGCTGATCTACGGTGAAATGATGTTTGCTTCACAGGGGTTGTAGTGTCAGAATTAGTGCCAACTTGCTTTCTATGAAACCGATCAAACCAACTAGGCTGAAATAAATTAGAAGATCGATCATTCACTGAATGTGAAGTAGATGTAAAATTCATTTTAGGTGTATGGATCAATTCTGATGTATGTGTATTTTCAGGTGTATTTTCAACTTGCCAATCCAAGTCCATATCATTTACTCTTGAATTTCTTGTTTGAGCTGTATTATTATTATTATTATTATTATTATTATTATTATTATTGTGGCGATAGTGTTGATGATTATCGATGTGATCCATATCCATGGTAGTATGTTTAATTATGTTTCTATCTGTGTCTAATACATTTTCGTCTAATTCCATTGTAAATGAAGGCGAATCATCTATTAATTGGTCATTTTCTGGTTCTAATTCATCAACTTCATCAACTTCATCTCTTGTATCTTGGTCATAATAATTTCTTTCTAATGTTTTCGGTATGTCATTGATGCCTCCGCCAAAATTATCCATTGTACTAACTTCTCCATTCAAGGCGATGCTTTGTGATGATATTGAGGTATGTGAATCATTGTCTAGCGGTCTGCTCATATTAATATAATAATAATGAGTATAATTGAAAGCCGTGAAAAACATATATAACTATGGCAATTATATTACCACTTACATTTCTTCCATACGATGAGATAAAGTATTATTAAAGAATGATCCATAAAAATTGTCTAATAATTTTTCCATAGTATCTAAAATTCTTTGTTTGTTCAAAAAAATAGCTATGGATTTGTCAGGTTCAATATTAACTATATAATATAATATAATACAGTATGTATATAATAACATATGAATATCGGTATTTTATCAAGACTTTTTTTTTTTTTTAAAAAAAAAAAAGATGTCAAAAAACTATGCATATATTAGTTTTACCGTCGTAGGAATTTTGCGATGTTTGAATATCAATATACATAAAAGGTGATTTTACATTATCGTCTATATTAATTATTAACGTAAATATATTAAAGAAAATAATAATAACATAAATAACTATTTTAATATATGTCAGTTATATATATATATATATATATATATATTACCATTTGCAAGGTCCAAAACACGTTTATATCGCTGTCGTACCATAGCAACGAGTTCTTTTAAATTTGATTTAAAATAATTAATTGGACGTTGATTGACGTAAACAAAAACATTGCTATTTTTAAATAGTATATTTGGATCTGAATTTTTTGTTGGTAGCAAACAATTTAACTTTAAAGCTGGCACATCATCGTCACTATTATCATGCTCTTCATTCTCTGGTTCTTCAACATTTATTGATTTATATTTCACTTCTTCTAACATAGATGCTAAATCTCTTCCATAAATCATACGAACGCCATCTAGTAAACACTTTGTCGTAGGTTTGATCCATACTGGTTGTGATTTATTTTGGCCAAGTGTATTTTGTAACTGTTTTAATGATAACCGTACTGAAGGGTGAGATAGACTATATTTAATGACTAAATCTTGAATACGGTTGACAGTTGTCGCTTTTGTTTTTTCAACAATCTATTATTAAAAAAAATCATTGGTATAACAGTAAAAATTGCATTAATAACTGGATTCATGTATTATGTTTAATGATAATTTAATAATCTATTATATTTCGTTCTTACCTGCCTTCTAACTGGTATATTAATAAACGGTTTTAAAATAGATACAATTGTTCCTGAAGAAGATATGTTTCCTGAAGGTGTTTCACTAACATAATAATAATAATAATAATGATATTCGTTTTAATAATAATAATAATAACATTAATAATAAAAATTAGATTGTCGTTAATTTACCTTATTATATCACCATTTTTATCTAGCTGATAACAGATTGCTACTTTATCATTTTTAGTTTTTGTTGTAATTTGAACTTCTGCCAAAACACATAACGCGTGCAAAGCTTCACCTTTTTTTTTTTTAAAAAAAAAAAAATACAAATAAAAAAATTAGAATAAAGTGAATACTTAATTTAACGTCAAATATAGACAATGCACATAAAAAATTTTATAAAAATCTTTGATTAAATAAAATTACCTCTAAATCCAAAACTACTTAATTTCTCTAAATCTTCAAATTTTGATATTTTTGACGTATAGTGTTGTTTTCCAATATATAGCCTATCTTCTAATAATATCCCACTACCATTATCTTTAATCTATCATACATATTATAAAAAAGGGAAAAAAGGAGAAAAGTCTAAATAAAAAGATAGCACAGTACTCTACACACATAAATGTTTATAATTATACTATATATATATATATATATATATATATACCTCTATCAGCTGTAAACCACCATTAACTATTTTGATATCGATATTATTGGCACCTGCGTCTAATGAATTTCTAATAGTTTCAAAAAAGAGTAAGAATAATGGCCACGTTTATAAATATAGATTTTCCTAATTAATATCCAGTTATACTTACTCTAACAATTCTTTAATAATAACATCAATAGTTGTAATTACTTGACCAGAATTAATATGTTGTATAGTATTATTATCTAAAGCTTGAATAGTTGGCATTTATAGTTTCTTGCTTTTTTAATAAAAAAATAAAACATAGATTAATAAGAAAAAAGAGTGAAAAAGAAAAAAGTTGGTAGAAATATTTTAAATCTTAATTTTTTTTAAAAATTTAAATCCAGCAGTCTTTTTATGATTAAAAAAAAAAATAATTTTTGACGTTTTTATTATAAAAATACAAAATAAATTAATCGTTTTTAAATAAAGTATTTATATTTATATTTATTTAGTAGGATAGTTAACGCTACCAGAGCAACTTGATTCATTAATAGTATCAATAGGAACATAAGTATTTCCATTTTTGACGTTGAAATATAACCAGATTTCATTTAATTTTCCATCTTTACAATTAACTTGAGGTTGGACACCAAAGGCATTTTGAAGAGCACTTTCCATATCTTGAGCATCATAGGAATCTCCAGGAGTAATTTGAGCTTTAGAAAGAGCATCATACAAATTATATTGTTGGCGTAATTGAAGAGTTTTGCCAAAGTAATCATAAACATCAGAATATTGCTTATAATCGCTATAACATTTAGGTTGTAAGGTAGATACACAAGTACCTTTTTTTAATTTATATATAAATAAATAAACATTAATTTTAAGTTTTTTTATTTTATTTTTATTTTTTTGTATTAGTGACATTTATTATTACCATGTTTATTCCATTCATGAGACCAAAAGCTAGGATTATCATTTTTATAACTTGGCCAGTAGGTATTCATATCATTGTAAAGAGTACCATTTTTTTGAATAATACTACCGAGATTAGTATATAATCTTGAATCATCGCAACCATTGTCACCAGTTTGACCTCCAGAGCAAGTATCGGGCCCTATATTCACAATGAGTGATTTTTTTTAAAAATATGCATATATATATATTAATATTAAATAAGGAGGGAAACATAAATAAATAAATAAAAATCATTTGTTTGATTTATTTTTTACATAAACCGTGAATGGTAAATTGATCATCAGGACCATAACCAGGAACCCATTGTTGAACTAAGAGAAGAATACCATTGGTAGGAGAGCAACATTCACCACCGCTGTTGCTGGAGCATGAGATAGCATCCCCTAAATTATTAAAAAATAAAAAAATGAGTTATACATGATTATTAAAAAATGTTATTTTTTTTTATGGTCTTTTTATTTACTTGGGCAAGAATCTTGTCTTGACACTAAAGTAGGGATAGCAAGGACATTTGCAACAGTAGCAGCCAAAGTGAAAAAGATACCAGTCTTCATGATCTTAATTATTTTTGTTAGAAAAAATATGAAATAAAAAAATCGAAAAAAGAAACTAATTCTACCCTTTATATATGTTTTCATTTTTCATTTTTTTTTTTTTATTATTAAATTAATATAATAAATCATCAATAGGTAATAACTTAAAAAAAAGTATGATGATTAACGGCAAATAATAAAAAAATCTTAAAAAAGTAATAATTGTACGTAAAGGGTTAGTCACCTAATTTATCATTGATTGATTAAAAGCCATTATCTTTGGCACATTGCCTTGTTGTAATTTGTGATACGGTATTATCTACCTTCGTCATGTTACACTTACGAAAAAAGAAAAAACATTTTAATGGCATTAATTATGTTTAGAAATAAATATATAATATTCAGTTATCCGTAATAAACACGTATTTTATACACCTTTTATATATTATATTATCATTATACTATTAACTTTATTTTTTTTTTTCAAAAAAAAGAAAACGTGATCGATTATTTCGTTACCATTTTTCTCTTTTTATTATTTATTATTAGTTTTATGCTGAAAAATAAAAAATGAACCAATTAAAAATGGTGTATGCTAGCGGAAGATAAAACACATATATTATTAATGTTACGTATTTTGATAACTGTATTTCTTTTTGTACATTGAGTGATCGAGGTTTTAATTAATTTATTTAAGCGATCATAAAACATGATTTATGTGAAAAAAAAAAAAAAAAAAAAAAAATGAAAATGAAAATGAAAATGAAAATGAAAAATCTGGAAAATCTTATATAAAAAAACAAAAAACAAAATGTTGATCAGCCTCTCCGCGGATTGAAAAAATAACTATAGTATTCATCTCCATTTTATTTTATAATTGTATAATTATATTTATATATATAAAAGTTCACACCATTATTAAAATATATTATAATCATCAATATATGTTCTTTGATATTATGTAATAGAATAAAAGAACTATGGGTCTATTTTAATGGATGAAACAACTTCCTAACTTAATAATATATAAAACCATTCAGTTCCTGAATTCATTTTAGTTGAAAAAAAAAAAGAGGAAGAAAAACGATTTGGCGGGTTTAGACTCCGATTTTTTAGGTATCATATTTTTTTTTAAATATTTACATCTCAATTTTTTTCCTCACTCTTCTTTTTCTCTTTTTCATTTTTTTATTTTATTTTAGGCAGAAAACCTCCTATTTATTTGTTTTATAATGAATATACTTTCTATGGATTTAAATAAAAAACAAATGGATTATACCTTTTCACCTTATAGTATACCTTGTTCTCATTCTTTAAGTCATTCTTGTGAATATTGTTCCTCTTACTTTAATAATAATAATAATAATAATAATATATATAATTTAGGTGAAGATCATAATGATTATTATTTTACAGCAACGACAGAGAATAATAGTTTTAGAGAAGACGAATATAATCCTCCTTTTAAATATAATTATTTATTAAACTTATTTTCAGCACCTAATATGGCAGCCTTTTTAGCCGAAGCCACTGTAACTGATGATCTTTACGCTCTACCTATTCATTTACAACGCTTAATTAGTGAAGCAAAGGAAGAAGTAGTTATTGAAAGGACAAGATTGAATCAAGAAGGGGAATTGTCAACAACTCATCCAGCTCTACAACGGTTAGAAAGGGTTCGCTCTTATTGCTGGTTAAGATCTGGCGCTGATATGGCTAATCTCATGTCTTTATTAATGGAAGTTGCTAACGACGATGATGAATTACAACATATTTTAATGGATTAATACACATATCTCTTTTGGAATTTCCTTTCCCACGAAAGGAGATATCGTTTATTTAATTTTGATCAAATCATCTGCTCACGCCACTTTATTTTTTGTTTTTTTTTTTTTTTATTTATTTTCTTTGCATTCTCTTCTTTTTAATATTACTCTTTCTCACACACATTCATTCACACAGATATATACTCTCTCACACATATATACATATACTCAAACATAAACAAACACATTTAATCCATTTTTATTCCATCAATTTTTTTCTATTTTCCTTTATATCCAACCATTTTTTTTATAAAAAAATAAAATTATAAACATTAGTCTGAAAAAATCAAAAAAAAGTTTTAAACATATAGATTTTTTTTTGTCATATGATATTTCTTTCATTTCTTATTTCAGATTTTGTTACATATTCTTTTTTATTAAAAAATTGAACGTGATTCATTTTTATTGAATTACAGGTAAAATATATTAGAAGTATTCTTTTTTTTTTTATTATTATTTTACTTTTTCAAATAATATATGCATTTCTCAAAATATTTAATATTTATATTTATATATATGTATTATATGTTTCACAAAATCATATATATGTAATACTTTTTTTAATAGTAAATATTACGTCTTCTCATTCCAATGTTTTGGTCATTATTATTATTGTTATTATTATTATTTGTTGAATCGTCGGTATATATTCTTTCAACTAAACGAGCTCTACGACACCATCTTCTTCTTCTTGTAAATGTTTGCATAGTAGGTATACCAGTAAAATTTTGCCAAGCATTATTACCATATTCCCAACCGTTGTGATCTATTAATCCATCCAACTCACCTGTCATATCAACCCACCAATCATTATCAGCCCAACTCCATACTTTTCTTGTTACCTGCTTAATGTTTTTGTTAGGTCCTAAATAGGTAATTTTTTCAGTAGCTTCAGGTAATTGAAATCCTTCCTTTGAAGTAATAGATGCCAATTGATTATCCGTCCTATTAGCATTAACATAAATAAATAGTCAAATTGATTTTATTTATTAATACATAAAACATCCCTTTCCAGTTTTTTGTTTATGTATTTGTTTTATAATAAACCTTAATTTATCATATATCATAAACTTACCAAGCATTTCGTTCAGTATTAAGCATATTCGTTGTCCAATTGGCACCTAACCACCATCTCTATAAATGATAAATAAAAATAAAATAAATAATTAAATTAGAGAATAAAATAAATACTTCCTTCTTCCTTGTCATTTTATATATTTATTTGTTAATTTTTTTCTCCTATTAATTATTATGATTATTATTACCTGATTTTCGTACACTTCAAATTGGAAAATCATTTCACTTCTTGATTTATTATTATTTTCATCATTTTGTTGCTGTTTTGTTTTTAATTGGTTAATAGCTAATTGTTTTTCATCTTGAGCCTTTCTTCTTACATAAGAGAACCATTTTTTAAAAACGTTTGTTTGAGGTTGAGTTTGATCTACTGAAGAAGAAATTCTTAAATTGCCAAGGAAATCAAAAGCTTTCCAAGAAGTTACTACCGCAATACTATAAGCCCATAATGTAGAAGCTATATATCTTAATAAAGGTTGACGTTGAATAGCGCACACCAAGACACGATACCAAGGTGAAAAAGAAAATAAATAAGCCGATCCAAGTAAAGCTAACATACCATGAGTACCCAGGAACCATACTAATAAAAACCAAAAGGGGATCACATAGACTAGAAGGCTTAGAGTAGCAATTAAAATTTCAGGTCTTGTTCCATCCAAGAAATGAAGTAAAATATATTCCAAATCTTTCAATCCACGATCCACAAACCCATTAATCACCATGATATTCGTCAAGGTATCGTCCAGCGATACTTGGCCTTGAGGTTGGATTTTTCTTGAAATCAATTCTTCTTCTTCCGTTTCTCTTTGTTGTTGTAATCTTTGCTGTTTTAATCGTTCATCGTCTTCATGATCTTTATCTTCATGTTGTCTTTTTTGTTTTTCCAATTGTTGCAAGCGAATTCTTTCTAATCGATCCCGGCGGGTTCTTAATGTACGTACTCGTAACCAATCATGGCCGAGTTTGTAAAGTACAAGACCAGGGAGAAGAAACATTAATACTTGCCATGTCCATAAACAGATTCCATTCCATATTAAAAATAATAATAAACTATGTCTTGGCGATGGTCCTTTCCATTGAATAATATCAATTGTTTGCTTAATAAACTGAAATAATGGTCCTAATGTCACCAGAATATTGAGTATAGGTGTAGGGATGGTGTCTAATTTATTGATACTATAAGGTGATGTATAACTATTCTTTTCTTTGCTGTTTGCCATGTTTTTTTTATTTTTCCTCTATTCTGATAATTTTTTAAAAAAAAATATTATTATTCTTTTATTTCTTGTTTCATAAAAAAATAAAAAATAAAAAATAAAATAAAAGAACGAGAGTAAAGGGATTATTAATTAGAAAAGGATCGTAATTAAATAAGTGAGTGTGAGAGAGAGAAAGGAAAAAAGTGAGGAGAAAAAGAAAGAGAAAGTTTAAAAAGAAAAAAGGTAGGTGTTTAAAAAAAATTTAAAAAAATTGAACAAAGATCATATGAAAATTTATTCACAGCATGTTTTTTTATCTAAATTAGGTTAATAATAAATAGTGTCAGCAGTAAAACTATCGTTCTTTACGTCTTTCGTTCATTTAGTTTTTTTTAAAAAAAAGCATGAAAAAACATCTGAAACGTAATAATAAAACTTTATATTCAAACATAAAAAAAGAGTCTTTTTAAAAAAAATGAATACGTATATATTTATTGATGTTTATATAGATAATATGCAGAGTTAATGAAATACAAGTAATTAAAAAAAAATTAAATATAATAATGAAAAAAAGTACGTAAAATAATTTTAATTACAGTTTAAAATGATGAAGAAAAAAAAATGGGACTTTATTATTTCATTTACGTTTTCCTCTTGATAATTCAGGGAATGTTAATGGTACCACCAAAGTTGCCTTCTTTGCATTTGATTTTGGATCCAAACCATGAATGTTAGCTTCTTCAGCACTACTTTTATCAATTTTACAACCCAAATTTCTTAATATCGTTTGTACTTTACTAGACTTTAATGATAATTCTTTGGCTATAGCATCAGGGAATAATTGATAATCAGATAATATGAGATAAAGAGTTAAAATATAACATAAAAGTTTATCTGACATTAATGGTGTACGACTATTTGGACCAAAAATATAAAAAACAAAAATAATAAGTAAACAGATAGATATAAGATCCCTTTTAAATATAAATACATGTATTGTACTTACACATTTCCATCAGTATATCGATCGGATAAACCTTGAAGAATAGCAGCTGAAGGGTCTTTAAGAGCAACAACTAATTTTTCACGAGATTTCAAATCTCGATCCTTGATTTTACAATAATAAGCCATTAGGAAAGATAAATAAACCAATAATCTAGCTCGTTTCCGATCTTTTTTACCAGGAGTAGTAATAATTTGTAATACTTTATTATTAACAAAGTTGGATCGACTATAGGGTAACCAATTTTGAACACCTTCCATTGATTCTTCATTAAGTAACTCTTTAATAGGGATGGAGTTCAATTCTTCTTGTGTCACAATGCTATCCAAATCATACACATCTTCTGGTGAGGTAGCATCAATATTGTATTTAGGAATAGGTAATCCGGTTTTTAATTGTTGTTTTAATTCGGATTGAGTAGGAAGATTACTTGTGGCTAAACCGATTTCATGTTGTGCTTGAGATAATTCGTCTAAAATATCATCCGCTTGAACTGCATTGCGTTCTTCGTCACGTAATTGTTTAATAGCTTTGGCTGTACCAAATGCCATACCTAATTTGGCTCGTTGTTCTTTATGTGCTTCTTTATTATTGGTCATCACGGTGTCATTCATCAATACTTTTACATTACGACGCATTGATACCACTCTAGCTGGCGTTATAGTTACTTGGCGATCTTTTTTCGAATAAACACCAACATAATAACTATTTTTAAAGTAAAGTGCATGTAAATATATATGTCAATTCCTCTCTTCTTTTTATTTTTCTATATTATTATTATTATTTTATTTTTATAATCAAATATATTCCTTACTCGCAATAAACTCCTCTTGGTCCATTTTCTCCAAAGTTAGATCCAGTAAATAAAACTTTTTCTGTTTCACCAACAATTACTCTTTCATTTGCTTTAGCAGATCCTGTTTCATAGTTGCGTTTATATGGTGTAAATACCGTTTCTGAAGATGGTATAGTGCCTGGGAATGTAGCTATATAGTGAATAAGAATAAAATGATATATAATAAGCATTGTTTAATAGAATCCACATTTTATATTTAAAAAATGAAATAACTTTTTACCTAATACAGGTGATTCAGTATCTTCAGATATATTAGCTATTTTTATTTTAACAGTTTTAGAGTCAGGTTTTACTTCAGATTCAGATGCCTTTCTTTTTCCCATTCTATATATATTTATGTATTTAAAAAATCAAGCAGTGAAAGAAAAGAAAAAAAAATTGAAAAGGAAAGAGTGATTTAAAAAAGAAAAACAGTCTTAAAGAGCATAGGAGTTTCTGAAAATTCACGAAAATTAAAACGCAGTCGATCTATTTTTTTGAAAAGGATATATATTAAAATTAGTAGATACTCTATATGTTATTAATGATAAAATTGTGTACTTACATGCACAAGACTGATATTCGCTTTATGACATCTTGGAAGAGGATGTGGTGATGTTAGTATTATGTTTTTTTTTTTTTTTTTGAGAAAATAAAGCTAAAAATTATAGTGATTTCATTATTTGTAAATATGGTAAAATTATTTGTTTGGCCAATGGAGTTGATATGGGAAAATGAGTATATATTATTTGAGATTTTTGTTTTCACTTCCGTTAACATAGATGTATATAATAATTTGAAATTATTAGATAGTTATAGTAAGGATGTTTCTGTTATTGATGTACATACGTAACGAATTTAGGTACTATATATGATAGTTATAATGATAGCGATGATAGTATACATATTAGCTTTTGTTTATATTAATATTCTATATTCATTTCATTTCATTTTATTTTATTTATCAAATTGCACAGAGAAGGGCGATTATTTGAATCGGTATGATAACTTGTAGAACTGATAGGATAACCAACAAAATGATCAAAGGGATTACTAACGAAAATAAAAAGTAGGGTGCCAACAGGGAAATCAATGAGAGTATCTGTGGGCTGAGCAATAAGAAAATCAATATCATTTAGATAAATAAAACCAAAAGGAGGATATTTGATATCAATTCTATATTCATAAATATCCTTACTATCTTTATCGTCATCAATAATACCATTTTTTTCTAATAAAAGCGTCAAGTTTATCCACACCACTGATAGTTAGTATCAAGTTGTAAACATTAATAACAGCATTTAAATACATACTCTACATCATGTTGCAGAGGCTACACACTAAAATGGGCTGCAGGAAATCATTAACAGGTTCTTCATTTAACAAATCGCTTTTTTCACATATTACTACAAAATCAAAATTTTAAAATGCAAGTTCTTAATATTGTTTTTAATATTTATAAATGTTTTATTATTATTATTATTATTATTATTATTATTATTATTATTATTATTATTATTATTTATTTATTTATTTATTTATTTATTTATTTATTTATTTATTTATTTATTTATTTATTTATTTATTTTATTACTGGGATGTACTGCTTAATTTGACATGTAACTTTTATCAACTTCTAATTCCACTAGCATTCCTTCGTTTTCTGCTATTCCCGAGTGTTTTAATCGCATTATAAAACTGAGGTGCGTAAATCTTCCATTTTTAATCTAGGAATTGCCAATGGAAACTGCCAGTAAAAATATTTCTTCATCGTATTGAATCGATCTCACTATTCGCCCATTGATATTATATCAGATATTTAATTAGCTAATAGTCGATGATCATATTACTTCTATTTTGAAATTATTTATTACTTTTATTTGCTTACCATTTAGATATAATTTACTTTTTTTTATCCTTTTTTTTTTTCTCTATTTAATAATATACTATTTAATCTAACAACTAATTTTTACTTACAATAACAATGGGGGTATCGGTCATTGTTTTATTGGGCACAATGTTTAGTAATATTTTGTAGTAGGTAAATGCAATGATCGATAAAGTTGATATATAATGATATTTTAAATGTTATTATATTTGCTTCAATGAAAATGGTATTTTTTCCCATTGAGTTCAAGCTCTTTTCTTTATATTAACTTTTGAATATTGCTCTACTGATAAAAATAATCTTCACTGGCATCAATAGCATGGGAAATATTCTTTGAACTAGGGTCTATCCAAACAGCCTAAAATGAGTTTCCAATTCTTGTGATGTAAAATTAGTAAGGTCTAGAACTGGTACTAGTCTTTGAGTTACTTGTTTACAAACTTAAAATCAACAGCATAGTTGCCAGCCCTAATGAAATTTGTAGAATTATATAAAAAATGTTTTGGAGTTTAAAATCCGCCTTCTAATATCTTCAGCTAATAATTTTAGTTGAAAATTGGTTCTTTTGAGATATTATTGATTGAAAATTAAATTTACCCATATCGTGAAACAGAAAAAAATATTTCCAAGTAATCAATGATTTTTGGTACCCATTCTATTTCGAAATGAAATTCGCTAACTCAGTATGTTAAATCATCTGTTTTATGAATGTTTTAGCCAATGGTAAGACGCATCTAAAGAGAAGTTGTATATATATATTTGTAAAACTTTTCATTTACTGTTGCTTCATATTCCATTGTATAATTTATTTAAAATTAAAATTAAATTATAAATAATCATCATACAAATAAACTATTATTATTATTATTTTTAATAATGATAAAAAAAGATATTACATTGGAATTGGATATTATTTCAAAATTTATTATATTCATTCATTACTTTTCGAATACTTAAAATTATTTTATTTGTAATCATTGCTGCTGATATTATTATAATATAATTTACTAAACTGGAGTACATAAGACTATACTTAGTAACACTATCACCATCGCCATCATCGCCATCATCGCCATCATCATCGTCATCATCATCAAGTAAAGGGTGACATTTTCATTGTGAAGATGAGAGTGGTACAAGATATTGTCAGCGTACATTGTATATATTTGAAATATTTGTGTTATTCTCTTGCTTGGAAATTTCAGTTTTTTGTTTGTAACCTTTTTTATTGAGAATCAACTATTTTTTAAAAAAACTCGGCATGATCAACTTTAATAAATTATTAGGGTATATCAACTACCTTTAATCATTAAAAAAATTACATATTTGTAATGAAAATATCACAGATAAACTGAAAACTTGTATAGTAGACGAAGATAGTTATATTATATGGGCTAAAATAGACATGCCAGAATTGGAACCATATCACGATATCAATAATAATATAGATCCTCAATTATTGATTAGTCCTATTCATAAAAACAATAAAGATATTTGTTACAGATTCAAATAGCTATCTACTGTCAAGATGTTTACGTTTCAATATGTTATTTTCGCTGGCAATTGTTATCATCCTCGTTTTTATAAAAACCTTAACATTTATGTTTAATATGTCTTAAGGCTAGATAATAAAACCGAAGTTGAATATTATAATTATTAGATAAACATTTCTCTCTCTTTCTATTATATTTATACTATGCACTACCTTAGTTGTCGAAAAAAAATATATCTTAATGCTTAAACTACTTCATAATATGATGACTATTTAAGCAGTAGTGGACTGTAAAATACCATTACTACTATCGTTACTATTTGCCGATAAATAGTAAATATAAAAATAATAGGTATGTATATAGTTCTTTTATCAAATATATAATTAATAATTTTGTTGATCAGTATATAAAAATAAACAACAAAATCTCATATATTAAGTGCTTTCATTAATTTAAGTTATTTTAAAATAGGTAGAGGAAGGTTGGTAATATAGGATTGTTGTAAAAAAAAAAAAAGGGAAGTTTGATAGAAAAAAAGAGTAGTTACATTAATAATAATAATAATAATAATAACAATAATAAGAATAACAATAACTGTCTGAATAATAAAAGCAATCAAATAAAAAACCAATATTGAACCGTTACACATTTATGAGCATTACTAGGAAAGCTACGAAGCTTGTATCCTACAAAATTCCCATCAATCACGATTTAAGTAATAGTGTAAAGTAGGGCTGGTATTCAGTACCTAAAACTACAGCGAAATGCTATAACTCTACCAGTCCAACTAATAGTACCAATGAAATGGAAGTAAATGAAGGTAAAAAAAAAAAAGAATCCAGATAGTATATGTTAATTAAAATAATGTTAGTAAATACAAAATCATCTTGGCTCTAAGATTTCCCTCTCTTTCATTATTTACAAATATATGTAAGTAAAATACACAATATTCTCATGATAATACTTTTCTAATGAATATATCAAAATATTAAATATTTATATTATTTAGTAAAAAAAAGTTTATTTGAATTGATGTGGCAAAAATGAAATAAAGGTGAAAATAAAAATAAAAAATAGAGCTATGATACAAAGTTATTATGACAGTAATGATAAAAATAATAATAGTAGTAATATAAAAGTGAAAAGGATAATAAAGATAAAAAGGTGATAATTAAATATATAATGTTAAATAATATAAAACAAAGAATAAAATAGCAAATGTATAACAGGATGTAAGCTTCTCGTTTTCTCTTTCTCTTTTCCTTGTTGTTGTTGTTGCTGTTTGAATATTTAAAATTTAGTTACTGCTAGAGGTTCTGCTTTGATTTCGGTTATATCTATTTCTTGTTCCTTTTCAGCATCGATTAACCCTACAGTACAACTATAAATATAGAACATTAAACGGATAGACATATATATTAGATCATTAATCCACACACATATATCCTTTCTTTTTATTATATTACATATTATCCCCTCGAACGAGATATAAGCCAAGTGGTGTAATTTCAGTTCCAGCCATTGAGAATACGCGTTCTTCACACTTTTCCAATATGACATTTGATGTTTGATCGGTACCACGCAACGTCCCCTATCATATGTGTAGTATAATTCAATAGATATATGGATCCAGTTAATATAAACCATAGTAATGATAATAATAATTATAATAAAAATAAAAATAATAATAAATACAATAGTAAGTGCAGACTATAACTTACAGCAAGTGCTCTACCATCCATAGTTATTACTAAAACAGGTTCTATAAAATATATATATTGTGAGTAATAATACATGATTTTAATTTTATATGCAAAACGTAAATAGAAAAATGATAATGATATAATATATCTAAATACACTTACGATCAACAAATGATTGTAGTAAACTCATTTTCTATTTTATATATTATTTTTAATATGAAAAAATTATGGAAAGAGGAGGGAGAATTTTTTTATTTATTTATTTTTTTGAGGTGGGCTGGTCTTTTAAACCTCCGATTCTTTTATTTATATTTAAACTCTCTGGTTTTATTTCTCTTTTTCTTCTCTTATATATTCATATATATTTGTCTTCTGTATCTATTTAATAATATTATTAATAGTAGTATTATTTTATTAAATATTATAATAAATTATATGAAAGTATGCCTATAGAACAACATGAACAATCCAATTTGAAAATAGCGTTTATTCATCCTGATTTGGGAATTGGTAAGCTACAAGCTAAAAAATAAAAAATAAGAAATTGTGGCACAAGTTCAACACGAAAACTAAGATACATCAACATATACAAACATTTCTCCCTTTTCTATTATTTTTATTATAATTGCTATTATTATTTATAAAAAGGTGGAGCTGAAAGGTTAGTTGTTGATGCTGCTATTGCTGCTCAAACAAAAGGTCATCAAGTTATTTTATATACTAGTCATCATGATCCTCAACACTGTTTCGAAGAAACAAGGGATGGTAATAAAAAAGAAAGAAGGAAAAGAAAAAAAAAGAAAACAGGATAAGAGCAAAAAATATTAAAAGACAGTGATAATAAAGATAAGACTAATATGAAGGAGAACTTAAATATCTATGTATAACTGATAGTTATTGTTGTTTTCAAAAAATAGGCACTCTAACAATTAAAGTGATTGGTGATTTCCTTCCAAGAAATATATTTGGCAGGTTTTTTATTGTATGTGCTATTTTACGTCAATTTTTATTAGTACTATGGTTAATTACTCATCAACAGGATACATACGATATTATATTTATGGATCAGCTCAGTGCTTGCCTTCCTTTATTAAAATGGTTTACACCTTCACGCATTTTATTTTATTGTCATTTTCCTGATAAACTTTTGGCTATTCGTGATTCAAAATTAAAAGAAACGTATCGTCGCGTCTTTGATACTTTAGAGGAATGGACTACAGGTAATACATATACATATATTTAATAATAATAATAATAATAATAATAATAATAATAATAATAATAATAGTAATAATAAGATAATAATAAGGTAACTATTATTGATGAAATCACTTTTTTATTATTATACTTTATTGATAACTTAATATTAGGCATGTCAGATTTTATTGTTGTCAATAGTGGGTTTACTGCAGGCATGTTTAAACAATCTTTTCCATCCATTAAAAAACAATTACGTGTTCTCTATCCACCTATTAACTTTGATGCCTATGATCGTCCTATCGATATCACTGATCCTAAAGTACAATTGTTAGACTCACCTAAGGACACATTATTATCTATTAATCGATTTGAACGCAAGAAGAATATTGAATTGGCTTTACATGCTTTTGCCGAATTAAAACTTTCAAAAATGATTCCAGAATCAGTATTTAACAATAATCGATTGGTATTAGCAGGTAATATCTCGTTTATTTTTTTTTTATTGGTATTAAAAACAAATATGAATTAATTTATAATAAATATACTCATCATTATTATTTATTTTTTAAAAATTAGGTGGTTATGATAAAAGAGTTCAAGAAAATGTAGATTATTTAGAAGAATTAGATACTTTAGCAACCAAGAAATATCAATTAAAAACAGCAAGAATTTTTCCACACACAACCGAGATGATTCCTGATGATACTCAAGTTGTTTTTCTTTGCTCCTTTAATGATGCTCAACGAACATTTTTACTATCCAATGCCACTTTATTGTTATATACTCCCACCAATGAACATTTTGGTATTACTCCTGTTGAAGGCATGTATGCATCCTTACCAGTTATAGCAACTAATACAGGCGGACCTTTAGAAACCATTAAAGATCAAGAAACAGGATTACTATTACCTTCTGACCCAACATTATGGGCCGATGGCATTATTGGATTTCTTTCTAAAGAGTTTGATGGAAAAGCCATGGGTAGAAATGGACGTGCTCATGTGAAATCAAAATTCTCCTTGTATACTTTTGCTAATCAATTACAAGATATATTAGACGAAATGATGGCTGCTAAAAAAGCAAATGCTATCTTACATCATTCATATGCTTTGAAAAGTTTACTTACTATTCTTTTAGGATTTTCTTTATTCATATTGTACTTTTTTATTCGACTTTTATTGTAATATTATTAAACAAATAATGTAAATATTATTATTGTTATTATTGTTATTATTATTGCTGTTGTTATTGTTGTTATTTTTTACTTTTACTTATCAAAAATACATTTATTATTATTATAATATATATTATTCCAGGTATACCAAATTAAAAATAATATTTTTATTCAGTTAAAAAACACTATATATATATATATATATATATGTTAAATTTATTGTAATCTTTTGCACGAAAACAAACATTCAACAAGTACATATTTGACCTATAAAATATACCAGTGATAATATAACATAAAAAAATGAGCAGCGCTGTTTAATTTTTTTATAAAAAATTCAAAATTACTTTTTAAGTAAATTGTATTTTCTATTATAGAGGTTGTTTCTTTTATAGTGAATAATATTTTTATTCTTTTACACTTGTGTATGTTTATAATGTAATATAATGGTCAAAGATTCTTGTATATTATTGTTTTGAATTAATAAAATGAATTTATTTGAGCTTTTAACTACTTTAGGATTATTCCTGATAGCGTTTTCTTGTTAATTTTAGGAAGTTTGTGCTATTTAAGCTAAAAATATAGTTTATATATATATATATATATATATATATATATATATATATGCTTGGATTAGAAATAGAGAATTATATACTAGCGTTATGATTCATATATAAATTTTTATTAGCTTTTTATCATGTTTGGTAGTTCTTTATTTCTGGTGATGTCCTTTTACTGTTCAAGGCATTGCTATTATCTTCATCAAAACGGTTGTGTTTTTTGGGAACTGACCTTTTTATTGTTCATAGTACGGGTATTTAGTTTACTTCAGGCGTGGTATATTTTCTATTCTACGTATTTTTTTATATCTATACAGGATTATCTCTTCTTTTGACTCAATGTTATGCTTTTTATTTTTAAATAAAGAATGGTGTTCCGTTATTCGATATAATGGCTTCTTTTATTATTATTACTATTATTTACTATCTTAATACACAAGATAAGTTAACTAACCTTTGTTTCAACTTCATATCATAATTAACCATCGTGTATATGACTGGTTTTAAAGAGACGCCGTGGACTTTAATAGTATCATATTATGTCATACAAATAGATATTTATATTATTATAATTATTATTTTATTGCTATCATAGGTAAAAATTTATTTATTTATTAAAGGTGTAGTGCTTATAGGTTGGGCTTTTAACGTATGGTTTAACAACATGGAACGGTTTTCCAGTAGCAACTTCTTTTTTATTATTACTAAAATAAATTCTATATACCTTCTTTATTTTTAAATAAATAAGTAACCATTTGTTTTTTATTTTTTTAATGTGTATATTACTAATGTAATCAGTAAAAAAAAAAAGTATTATTTTTAAAATGTATAAAAAAAGAAATGTTAACAAAAAATTTTTATTTATAAAAAGAACCTTTATATTCAATTTCTTTATCACATTTTTAATTATTGTTTTGGTATATAGTTATTAAAATTAAATTAAATTAAAATATATAAAGAGTCATATGTGTTTTTATTTTTTTTTAATTTTGTCATCAAAAAATATGTGAATGTCATTTTCAGTAACCACTTTACCAGACTCTTGAAATGATTTAAAATAATCTTTAAGTTGTTTTGATAGTAGTTGATATGCATTTATACTATCCAAGACAGCAGTCCTATCCAACCGAGATATTTGCTCAGTACCAACTTCTAATAAAGATTTTCCAGCGTCTTCATCATCTTCCGGTTCAACAGTCGTTTCTTCTTGCAGTAAAAACTCTATTTTATTTTCCTTGTATTTATTTAAGCACTAATATCAATATAAAAATAAAATAAAAAAATTAAGTAAAATTAAATTAGTAAGTACAAAAAGTTATTTAATTTTCATTATACTCTTTTTTCTATTTTTTTATTTTTTGTATTTTTTTAATTCTTGAATTTTTAATTACCTTTTTGCAACGACATAAATGTTCACGCCAGCCATCTTTTAAAAATAGTTCTATTGATTCTTGTTCATTCAATAAATAGTTGCCTTTTTTAAAAATAAAATAAAATAATAATAACATGGAAATGATTAATAAAAGTGTTTATATCATGTATATTATTTTTATTCTACTTTTTTATCTTTATTTTTTTCATATTCTTTAGTATAGACCTTACCATTTTTACATGTATCCACAAAATTTTTTTGTTGTTTATTATTATTATCAGCTGTTGAATCAACTTTTACTTCATTATTGATTTCATCTATTTGTCGTTTAAGAGAGTTACTATTACTAACTTTACTATCAATTGGTTCACTTAGTAATACAGTGGCTGTTTTAGCTTGGTTGGTGTCATTATCACTACCATTCTGATTTAAAGTAATTTCTGAATTTGAATTTCCGTGTTGATTAACTACCATTGACTGCGAATTGATCCATTTATGTACTTGTTGGTCACCCTTACTTATTCCAATTGAAAATTTGTTATCTATATTGTAAAGGAATGGATAAAGTTTTGTACACGATCTACAAACATACGATTCAAAATCACTCATATCTTCAGGTATCTATATAAATATAAATTAAAAATGTTTATAATAATATATTACTATATATATATGCGTGTATACGCATATATTTTTTAGTTTTTTTTATATTTTATCTTTACCTCTCCAATGCATCGTTCATGGAACCAATCCTCACACACGACACACTATAATAAAGTTAAAAGTATATATATATGTATATTGAGTATATATAATCCTTATTATTATTAATATTGTCTTTATTCCTATAAATCTTTTGATAATTAATTTTACCTGATACATTGTTTCTGCTTCTGTATTTGGATCATATTCCATATCACATCTATTATTATACGTTTTAAAATTATAATAATAATAATATGGCGCATATATATTAATTACCTATATATAAATGTTTTCATAATAAAAAGAATATATATATTATTACCTGCAGTATCTTCCGATAAAATTATGATTATAACTGTTTTCTTCGTTAGTAGTATTACTTTTAGAAACAGTTGATAAAGCACATGGATGTTTGCCAAACTTATCACTTACACCACAATCACAACGAAAGTGTCTTTTTGGAAAAAGTTCATATAATTCATGATCTCCATGACAAGCAATAGAACAACTATAGCACATCCCGCTGCTTGTTGTTTTTTGACATGTTGGTAAAAGATAGGAAGAAGAAGAAGAAGAAGAAGAAGAAGAAGAAGAAGAAGAGATTGTAGTGGTTGACGTTTTATTTTCTTCACAAGTTTTGCAGGCAAATAAAGGTTGTCGTACATAACCAAGATTAAAAGTACACTGTTCAAATTTACCAGGTAAAGCTTCTTTAGCTTCTTGTTCTAACCTGTTTTGCCGTTCAATTATGTCTATTGCTGTGACAGTATCATTATTTAAGGATGTCATATTGTTTTTTATATATAAATGTGTTTTAAAAAAATAAAGATAATGAAAAAATGGTTTTTTTTTAAAAAAAAAAACGGGATTTAAAAATTTTAACACTAATAAGTAAAATTTCAAAATGAAAATATTGATCTCTGTGGTTTGGGCTCTTACTGTATTTTTTTAAAAATAAAATAAATATTAATATTTTAATGAAATAATACATATTAGAATACTTAATTATCATTAATAGATCAAATGTGTACATTCAACATATTGATATGTGTATGTAAAAATAAGATGTAGTGAAAAGTAATTCCCTTGTATTGTACGACTGCCTGTTTGATCTATTATCTACAACTTGGAAAAAATGTATGCAAAAAGACGGTCCCTGAAATTTAATTTTTTATTATTCTATATGCATTTATTACGATGCTTTTTTAAAGTATAATAAAAACAATTTCAATTATTATTAAAAATTGATAAACTATATTGGAGAATGGTTAATAACTTATAAACACTACATATAATTACCCATTATCATCATTATGGCTTGCTTTTGATTTTTTGACTTTTGTTAGCTATTACTATTATTTTTAAAGTTTTATTAATACTAAAAAAACATTAATGATAACATAAATATTTAATAGCACCTATTATATAATTTAGTATTTTGATAATTGAAGTCATCGATAAATTCACTTAAGGGTATAATATATATGTAATTCTTAGTTGCAATGAATGAAAAAAACTCTCTTTGGTTTTATATATTAAAATATCCTCTGATATTTCTTAATTATCAAACAAACACAGCCTTTACTTCTTTTAACACAATTAAAACTCCGCATGATTCTTTCTTTTGCATAAAAGTGATTTTCCTATATTAATTTATTTATTTATTAAATAACATAGAATATGAGCAATGGCTATGTGAATATCAATGATTTTAAATATACTTTGAAAATTATATATATATATATGTATATGTTTTTATGAGAATAGCAAATGATGAATCAAAACTTAAAAAAGATATATATAAATAATTTTTAAGTTTTTGTAATTTCATAAAATAGAGTAATAATGATTGATAAGAACAATGATAGCTAATGATTTGTATAAGTGTTGACGGTATATTGTTGACAATTGCACCATTTAATAATAATAAAGCATAATATTTACATATCATTTTACTTATTTGTATTACATCTATTTTAATTGTTCTCATCTTTCTTTTTTATTTTTATTTTTATTACGGCTATTCTATTATTTTTAAGTATGTACGTGTATAGTTTTGTTTTTATTTTGATAAAATGAAATAAATACTTTGATGAATTACAATAAATATAAATATTATGTATACGTATAAATATATATATATATATATAAATTCTATTTAACACAAATGCTCTTTTTATGCACGGTTATTCAATCAAAAGGAATTCTTTTGGCTTTAAATCAAAAGTTTCCCAAAATTCTTTTGAATCTAATCGAGGTTTCACATCCACATCGCCGTTTTCTATTAATTCTTCTAAAGTTTGATTTTTATCCCAAAGTTGACGTACATCTGGATCTTGTGTTAATAAATGTCGAATTGTTGTGATTTGTTCTTCAGAGCCCCACACCTTAAATAATTTTAACCAATCATAGCATCCCCCATCTGTTAATAACCACCTTTGCCCGGGCTGAAATTGGTCATGTACTGCATATAATCCTCTAGCTACATCCCTACCATGAATTAAGTGTAATTGACGTACCAATACCTTTGTTTTGAGCCTTTCTTCCGTTGCAAATCGACTAGCCCAATTTTTTGGTTGTCTAGAATATAATATATTATATATAAATAACAATAATAAAAACAATAGTTATATTTAGAAATAAAAAACCTCATATCTATTCCAGTTTATTTTTCTATTTTTTATTTTATGTATGTGTATACCTTTGACCACCCCATAAACCAGCAAGATGTAAAATAGAACCTTGATAACTTAATACTACTTCTTCCGCAGGTAAACGCCCAGTATCAACAGATGGATCAAGTGGTGAATGTCTTGTATTAGTACCCTTGGAAGTATAAGGTCGCGTAGAAGATAAAAGTATCCATTGTATATTGTTATTTTCATACTTTTTTTTATATGTTTCAATAAATACTTTCATCACTTTAGGATCTTTAACTGGAAAAGTAATAAGAATGGTTTTAGCTAAAGGTAAAGGTGTGATATCTAAATGTTGATTATCTTCCTCTAAAGTTGAAGGAAGTTGCCAAGCTATAGTATTATTACGTCCATCTCTTGTTGTTGCTGTATAAGGTACTTGAAGCGATTGTAATAATTCTATGAAATAGTTACCAATAAAACCAGATCCTAGGATTAAGATAGATGACATAATTTATATAATAAATAATACGTAATAAAATACAATATTTATAATAGGAAAGTGAAGTAGCACTTAAAAAAAAAATGAGAGATAAAAAAGAGTTTAAAATTTTAATCTTAAAAAAAAAAAATTAACAAACAAAAAAAGGTCGGGATTTATTTTTCCGTTTGCTTTATTATTTTTAAAAAAAACTATAACCATGAGAAAAAACCATAACCAATATAAACTTTTAAGTATTTTTAAAAAAAATACAAAGTATTAATAATCTATAACATTCAAAAAGTTATATAACATAAAAATATGTATTTATAATTGACTAATATTAAAAGAAAGCTTGATTATCAACATCTTGTTGAATCAATTCTATACAACAAAAATAGAAAATTTTCATTGGCTGTCATGTGGATTGCGCCATCTGGCCCTTTAAGAAGCTCATTATGATATGATATAGATAGAAATACTATATAAATATTTTTACATTTATATATATATCTATAATTTTTTGTTTTTTAATTTTTCTTTTCTCCTTCTCTTTCAAATTTTTATTTCTTTTTTTTTTTAAAAAAAAATAATAATATTATTATCATATATTCATTATAATGGCTAACGTTCCTCACGGTGGTATTTTAAAAGATTTACACTTAAGAGATGCTCCTAAACAAGAAGCTCTTTTAGCAGAAGCAAGTACCTTACCTTCTTTAGTATTGACAGATCGCCAACTTTGTGATCTCGAACTTATTCTTAATGGTGGTTTTTCTCCTCTTGAAGGTTTCTTAAATGAAAAGGACTACAATAGGTAAATATAAATATATATATTAAACTTATGCATAGCAATAATAGTCATAAAAAAGGGAAGGTGGTTATATAAATATACTATTTTAATTTTTGACGTTTATATATATATAAAGCAAGTAAGATCAACTAAAATAATATCATATTTTTATTATTATATTTTTATGAAATATAAATAGTGTTGTTGAAAATATGAGATTAAGCTCTGGTTTATTATGGTCCATGCCCATTACTTTAGATGTCAACCAAGAAGATATTGAAGCTAGCCAAATCCAACCAAAACGTCGTATTACTCTTTTAGATCCTCGTGACTATGAACCTTTAGCTATTTTAACTGTAGATGATGTTTATGAACCTAATAAATCAAAAGAAGCTGAATTTGTCTTTGGTGCCGATGATAGTGCTCATCCTGCCGTTCATTATCTTCATAATGTAGCCAAGAAGTTTTACGTTGGTGGTTCTCTTGAAGCTGTTCAATCACCTGGTCATTATGATTATGTTGCTAATCGCTGTAAGTCATTTTATTTGTTAAAAAAAGTATATATGGATTTTTTTTAAAAAAAAAGAGGTCAAACTAAAGTTCAATCTTATTTTTTTTTATAGATACCCCAAGTGAACTCCGTGCTCATTTCAAAAAACTTCAATGGACTCGTGTTGTTGCTTTCCAAACCCGTAACCCTATGCATCGTGCTCACCGTGAATTAACAGTTCGTGCTGCTCGTCAACGTAAAGCTCATTTATTAATTCATCCTGTTGTTGGTTTAACCAAGCCTGGTGATATTGATCATTATACTCGTGTTCGTGTTTACAAGGCCCTTATGCCTAAATATCCTAACGGTATGGCTGAATTAAGTTTATTACCTTTAGCTATGCGTATGGGTGGTCCTCGTGAAGCCGTATGGCATGCTTTGATCCGTAAAAATCATGGTGTAACTCATTTCATTGTTGGTCGTGATCACGCTGGTCCTGGTAAAAATTCTCAAGGTGTCGATTTCTATGGTCCTTATGATGCACAACAATTAGTTGAAAAATATAAAGATGAAATTGGTATTGAAATTGTTCCTTTCCAAATGGTCGCCTATTGCCCTGATTCTGATGAATACATGCCTGCTGACGAAGTCCCTGAAGGAGTTAAAACATTAAATATCAGTGGTACTGAATTACGTCGTCGTCTTAAGACTGGTTTATCTATTCCTGAATGGTTCTCTTATCCTGAAGTAGTAAAAGTATTACGTCAATCCCACCCTCCTCGTAACCAACAAGGTTTCACCGTCTTCTTCACTGGTTTGCATGCTTCTGGTAAAAATGCTATTGCTCGTGCTTTACAAGTCTCTTTGAATCAAGAATCTACTCGTTCCGTTTCTTTATTAATGGGTGAAAATGTTCGTGCTGAATTATCATCTGAATTAGGTTTCTCTAAACGTGATCGTGATATTAATATTGGCCGTCAAGCCTTTGTTGCTGGTGAATTAACTCGTGCAGGTGCTGCTGCTATTGTTGCCCCCATTGCTCCTTATGATGAAGCTCGTAAGCAAGCTCGTAAAACAATTGAAAAATTTGGTGGATTTTATTTAGTTCACGTAGCTACACCTTTAGAAGAATGTATTAAACGTGATCGGGATGGCGTTTATGAAAAAGCTAAAAAAGGTGAAATTAAAGAATTCACTGGTATTGATGATCCTTATGAAACTCCTCAAGATGCTGATTTGGTAGTTGATATCACTAAACAATCCGTTTCTCAAGCTGTTCATGAAATTGTATTATTATTAGAAAAGGATGGTTTTGTAGGTTCTTCTTAAAATTAATCGTTATTACCTTATGTATCATTTTTTATAATAGATAGATCCCTTTTTCTTTTTTAATTTTTTTTTTTTACCCTAAGTTTATTTTTATATATATTTTTCTTATTTCTGTTAATTATTTTTTTTTCACACCTTGTATTTATTTACAATAAATCTGTATTTTTTATTATATATGAAAGTATATTTATTTTGATAAGTGGTAAAAAAAAAAAATCAATATGGATAGTGAGAGATTAAAAAAAGAAAAATGTTTAGATATTTTTATTTTGTATTTATCTCCATTTTGTACCAAACTATTTTATCAAGACTACTTTTACCAATTTTTATGTACATGTCAAATGATTGCAAAAGTAAAAACCATTCAATCATAATGGTCGTTTATTTTCAACTCATTATTACTGTGAACATGCTCTTTTTTTTTTCTTTTTTTTTCTCTCGATATATTATTATTTTACTTTATTTTATTTTATTTTTTTTCATAATCTGAAAGGCCGGAGGCTAGGTTTTAGTAATAAATGTACAAAAGTATTTTTTATTTTTTATATTTTAGTGCAAATCAAGTTGAGTTGATTTTAATATATAAAAAAAAGATATGTATACGAATGAATATAATGAAATGTTGAATGCTAAATTATGTAATAATAATAACTAAAATAATAATAACTATAATAATAATAATAATGATAATATAATATTAATATATATATATATATATATATAAGTAGGGATATTTTTTTTTAAATTAATTTAATATAAAAGTCTTGTTTGGATATTGGCACGAGTAGCAGTAATAGCATTATAAAGTTTTAATAATAATTCGTCCGAGACATTAGCAATATCAGCCATAACATAAGCGATTTCCCCCTTTGAGTCTGAGTGTTGTTTTTCTACATTATGGTCAGCAAATATTTCATTAATTTCTTTCAAAACACCAGGAATATTTTTATGAATATAAAGTACACGAACAGTATGTTTATCGTCTTCTCTTATAGCACGTAAATCGATTTCAGGAAAATTTACAGCGCCAATAGATGTACCTTCATTGATGTATTTGATTAAAGCATTTGAGACTTCAACACCAATCATACTTTGAGCTTCTTCTGTTGAACCACCAATATGAGGAGTCATGATTAAATTAGGGCAAGCCAATAAATCAGGGTAATCTGTAAAATGAGGACCATTAGCGGCAGGTTCTTTAGGATATACATCAATAGCAGCACCAGCAAGATGGCCAGATTGAAGCCCTTTCACAAGAGCTGGGATTTGAACCACAGTACCTCTAGCATTATTTAATAAATAAGCGCCTTTTTTCATATAACCCATTATTTCGCGTTCTCCAATCATATTTTTTGTTTCTTCTAATTCAGGTACATGTAAAGAGACAAAATCTGATATGGCTAATAATTCTTCTAAAGTTTCCGTTTGTTTAGCTTGACCTAAAGGCATGATTTGTAAAATATCATGAAAATAGACTTTTAGACCCATGGCTTCAGCTAATACAGAAAGTTGTGCACCAATATGTCCATACCCAACAATCCCTAATACTTTTCCTCTGATTTCAAAACAATTTTTTGACACTTTATTCCACATTCCATCATGCATTTCGGTATTACGATCCCCTAATTGTCTTGCTAAACATATAATTTCACCAATCACTAACTCGGCTACAGATCTTGAATTGCTAAAAGGAGAGTTGAAGACAGAAATGCCTTTAGAAGCAGCATGATGAAGGTCTACTTGGTTGGTACCGATACAGAAACATCCGATAGCTAATAAGTTCTTGGCTTCATCTAATACCTTTTTGGTTAACTTGGTCTTGGAACGAATACCAATGACATGAACATCTTTAATCTTGTCAAGCAATTCATCGCCAACTAAGGCCTTTGCATAAGTTTCTACCTATATTACAAATAATAGTATATAATAATATATAGAAGCAATAATAATAACTTTGCTATTAGTATTCATTCTTTTATTACACACACATGTATATATATATATTTATATTTGTATTTATATTTTTATAAAAGATTGTTTAAATATAACCTACCTGATAGCCTTGTTTTTTAAAAGCCTTGACAGCTGTCTCGTTGACGTTTTCTAATAATAATACTTTAACCTCAGCAGTATTAAATGGGCGAAGCACCTTTGGTTTTGCTTGAGTAAATGAGGAACTACGAGTACGGTTATTATTTTCAGCGTTAACCATTTTTATGCGTTATAAAACAGGTATATAAATATATATATATATATAAAATATTAAAAGTAGAAAAAAAAGTGGAAGAGAGCGAAAAAAAAAAAAAGAAAGAAAATTAGAATTTAGGTTTTTATATCAATTTTATATCCCGCTCACTCTTGAAAAAAAGTAGATGATCTCTTTTTTTACTAACTGACCTTAAAAAAAATTATGTTACAAATTACTTTATTTGACTCACTAATAATCGATGAATTCTATTTTATATATTATATTATCATATATATCAATATGTCATTTACCATAAATAAACATATTGTTGGGGGGAAAAATAGATACATATATAAAATAACAATGAACATATATTTTTATAATAAAATGACCATTTATATATAATATATATGTAGAATTTATTTTTTATATTTTTATGTAAGGGTCACCTAGTAATTCACTTATTTCCATATAAATAATGATAAGATTATCAAAACTTTTATCATTGGCAAGGGATTTAAAAAATCTTATCAATGCTTTTTTTTTCAAAAAAAAAAAAGCCTCATAATTCTACTTAACACCTTTATATCCGGTTTAATTCCTTCCATCCGAATTAATATAAATAAGCTTATTATTTTTATTATTTTCTCAATACTTAATTTAATGATCAAACGAATATATGTATATAAATAAACTGATTAAGTTTATTGATGATTTAATCAAAAGCGATGGTACATATATATATATTATATTTTAAAACATATATAAAATTCTGTATAGTACTTTTTTGATGTGATCAATCTCAATCTCCGCAAAATATCTGCCAATTTACCCGTGCAACAATATACATTTATATATATATATATATATATATTATAGAATCCTATGCAAATATATAATCAATCCCTTTTTTTAAAAAAAAGAAAAAAAAAGAGCATAATGATTAAAATTCTATTTTATCTGTGAGAAAAAATGATGCAAATTTAAAAAATAATATTGATAGATTATTTTCATTGTTAAATATTTAATTGTACTATTTTGGTGTTAAAAAAGAATAGACGAGTATTGGTGAAAGATGGTAATTGTAAGTTGTTAATATGCTATTTATTTTTCGATGACGTTTATTCCTATACATTTTTTCCTTTCCTTTTCTTTAATATAAGATCGGGAAATTCATATGAGATTTCTATAAAATTATAAGAAAATGATTTTAGAAAGAAAGAAAAAAAATCACCATATTGCTTTAACTATATATCAATAGAGCTAATTAATATGTAACCTTGAACTTGGACAATGCTCCAATTAAACAGTTATTGTTGATAAATTAATTGGAACATATTATAAGATAAAAACAATAGCGTCATCCTCTGGAATTCCTTTATATTGGTTTTTCCTATATACTGTCGTACTTAATCCAATTGGTTTTGCCGTGTTTGTTGCTCTCCATTATTTGTAACAGTCATTAATATAATTAATCCTATTAGATATTCTTCTTTACATAATCCATTATGAATCTACGTATATATCCAATCAACTTTAGGAAAAAAAAAAAAGAAGTATCTGATGAGTATCCTGTAGACTTTAAATTTTTATGCTTCAGAGGATTTTATTATTATTTTGTTTTAATATTACCTATAACACCAATAGCAATTATAAATTATTTATATTGCTAGTAAAATGATATATTCTTATAATTTAACTATTTTTTGTTTTGTTATTCGACAAATTCCTCGACTTTTGATATACTATTAAGTTCATATTCTGCAAATATTAAATAATCAGGGTCAAATTTTCAACTAATAATTAAGTGATGTAAAGCGTCGCAGATATCGTTAAGTAATAAAGATAATGACAATGTTACATAATAAAAAAGAAAAAGGAAAACCATCAGCTTTATATAAACAACTCGAGCTTAGTTTTTTACAAAAGTAAACAGCGTTAAAAATAAGCAAAGTGAGAAAAACAGCATATACATACCCAAAGGTTCAACACTTTTTTTATTGGCTACTCATTGTATTTTAAATAATATTATATATATATATATATATATATATATGCAAAGTTCTCCAATAAATTAAATTATTCGAAAATATTAATTTGGGTTTTTTTTTTCATTTAAAATTCATATATAAAAAATAACAATAAAATAGGTATACTTACTGGTCTATACTTCTCTATATAGGATACTTAGATTTTCTCATAAACTTTATATCTCTTTTTGGTCACAGACTTTTTAAACACTTTTTGTTCCCTTTTTATTTATCTATTTTGTTGTGTTTCACATGATCTAATCCATGAAAAATTGAATGACATAAAATGAAAAGAGCAAAAGAAAGAGAATGGAACATTATAATTATTGGGGGCGATTTGTTCCAGTAAATAATGTATAACACTAAAATCGCACATAGCTATTTTTAATAGATTTTTGATATATGATAGTGAATTTTTATTTACTTTGACGAGATTAATCCAGAAATATGAAAACCTAGTAGCCTAGCTTTATTATTTATTAACAATAAAAAACTAATAAAACAAAGATGAATATAAATTTATTATCAATGGAAGTAACGATTTAAGATATAAAAAAGACGCGTTTTTCTTGTAAAAAGTTATAATACATAATAAAAAAAATTGTTACCAGTTTCTAAAAATTCATACTTTTAAACTTATCGATAATAATATCATAATAAAAGTTTAGAATACGTATACAAATATACATACATATATGAACAATACCATAAAAAATAAAGGATCAAGAAAAAAAAAAGAACGAAAGAAAAAATATAAATTAATTTTAAAATAGTGCTGGAATTTCGAAAATTTCACTGGTGCTCTTATTAAAAGCGAAGTTTTAAGGCTGAGAATTATAATTTTTTCCTTTTCTTTTAATATTTTTTTAAAAAAAAGAATAAAAATATATTGATATGGCCACCGCCGATATTATTCGTAAGTAGATAATATGTATATTTATACGCATATTAATACGAATATGAATATTTTTATTGAATTGTATATTTAATATATAATGTGTTTATTACATATATTATTGTGGGTTAATGATAGAACAATTTACGGGATTCATCTTAGGTATAAAGCACAATAAAAGTCTTGCAAATATGATATATATCAATGTTGTTAGACAGTAACAAAATAATTTACAATAAATAACAGTAACAATAACAACAAAAATAACAACAACAACAATAATAATAACAATAATTTATATTTTATTTGTCTTTTAAAAAAATATTATTATCTTTGGAATAATATTATTACTATTTTTAAAAAAAATCTCTAGTGGCAATATGCTGGGGATCAACAAATAACTTTATTAAATCCGGAAGTGCAGGACTTGAAAACATATCAAATCAATACCCACAAGGAGGGATCAAAAAATGGTTTGCCGAGTTAAAATATTTGCTAACACGCTGGCAGGTAATTGATTAATCGTTAATAATAATAGTAATAATAATAATAAGCACAAATATATATATATATATATATATATATATATATATAAATGGCTCTATGTTAAGATTGTACTGAAAGCCTATATTATTTTAATAGTATGTATTACCATTGGCCCTTAATTTGAGTGGATCTGTTGTTTATTATTATACTTTAGGAAAAAGTGGTAAAAACAAATAAAAATAAGAATTAAAAAAGTATACATATACATTTATTTATTTATCTACATTTACTAAATATAACCATTACCTTTATTACTATTTTTATAGAAATGTCATTAGCTGTACCTATCACCAATTCGCTCACATTTGTGTTTTCTTTATTAACAGGTCTTCTTTTAGGTGAAAAATTAGGTGGTAGAGGTAGTATATACATATATAAGTTGATTATTAATATTGATATAGTAAATAATTTATTTAATATTAAATATAATTGATTTTAAATGAATAGATACATGGATAGGTATGGTTTTGATCATCGTTGGTGTACTGATATGCGTTAGTAAATAGATTTTTCACGGGACTTCAATTTTTTTACAAGTAATTTTTTTTTCAATTTTTTTTTACTACCTTTTTTTTTTTTCTTTTTTTTCTTTTATTACCTTTATGAAAAAAGTTAAATATATATATATATGTATATATTTATAACTTTTATTAATTAATACTATGTCTAATATAACTGATGATGAATTTAGATCTAAAATAAATAATCACTTTGCTTTATACCGTATGAATTTACGTTCACCATTAATTCAGCAAGTATCCTTAGATCATTGGTATCGTATTGAAGTATTTCTTGTAAATGAAATTGGATTGTTTAAACGAGCAGATATAGAACCTAATGGACGCGTTTATCTTGGATGTGATTTATTAATGCCTTCTTCTACTACCATCTCTTTGACACCCTTTCAATGCGATGAATCATATCAAGTGCATGTGCGACCTTGTACCCTAGCCAGTTCAACTTTACCTATAACAGATATTGCAGGATTTTTGGGTAACGGAAAAGGGTCTTTTGAATATAAAATTACTATCAATAAAGAAAAACATCAAAATCAACCTCCTCAACTTGGTCCACGTTATTTACGTATTTATTGTCGTCAGTGCGACCAATTCCCTAAACAACTAAAAACGCCACCACCAGAAAACCTAGATGATTTAATATTACCACTTGTTGTCGGCCCCATTGAATTAACAAATAAAGATCCAGACCAAGCACTACCTACAAATACCCCAATTGAAAATTGGCCCTCATCGATACCAACTGTACACGATACTTATCGACTTTTTTCTTTCCAACCCAGCAGTAATAATGAAGTTGGTGGTAAAGACAATATTAATATAGCTATTCATGAATCTTGGGAGAGTGGCATACCTGGCAAGATATGGGATTCAGCTCTTGTTATGTATAAAATGTTAAAATTGATGGTCCAAAAGAATAAAATAATATTTGATGGGAAACATATAATGGATTTAAGTGCAGGGTAATATATTTATTTTTAGTTTTAGTCTTCTACAATATTTATTATTAACCTTCCGGTTTGGATTATTTATTATATCATTATTAGTACTGGCTTAATTGGACTTTCTGTGGTTGAAGATGCTAATCCCTCCAAAGTGACCATAACAGAATTAGATGAAGCTCTCAATTTAATCAATGATAATGTGAATTTAAATAGATATTTAACAACAAAATGCTCATTAAATGTCAAGGCATTATTATGGGGTAAGGTTAATATAATAATAAAAATAAAATATTGGATTAATCTAATGATCATTACATTTTATATTACTTTTATTTAAAAAAAAAACTGACAACATATATAATAGGTGATAAGCAACAAGCACAAGGATGTGGTAAAGCAGATATTATTCTTGCATCTGATGTACTCTATGAATCTGAATTTTTTGAAGACTTGGTAAAAACATTTGTAGATGTATGTAATACAAATGGAAGGATCTATATTGGATATAAACGAAGAGGGCTTGATCATAATGAAGAAGAACGATTTTGGAAACTATGTGAGCAGCATTTTAACATAACATTATTAAATGATCCATCAATAAATGATAGTGATAAAGATGTTGTACCTCCTTTGGCTTTTGAATCAGGTGTACAAATTTATAAATTGATATTTAAATAAGTAATTATATGTATAATAAATGAAAATCTTTAACATTATATTTGGAACGATGGTATCACAAAATCTATCAACAATCTTTTTATTTATTTATTATTTAAATGAAATCTCCTTTTTATATTGTATAAGTCGCATTGATCACTAAAAAAAAAATGTACCTATATATAATCATCAACTCATATTATGACTTATTTTCTTTATTTTACCTTCTCATTTTATTGACTTTTTTTTTTTTTAAAAAAAAAAATGTTTTATGTCACTGGACAAACTTTTATATCCTCACTTGCTGATTACAAAAAATTTACAGTAAAAACAACATCTTTAGCATCAACATCAACAGCACCTTTACACACAAATGAAAGAAATAATCAAGTGGATGCAACAGTTTTAATTAATGGACGACAAAAACCTGAAAGAGTATTAACTTGGTTTCCAGCCATCTTAATCTTGGCTTGTTTATTACCACTCTTAGCCTATTTATATATCCTTTTAGCTTTACCAGAAATCATGAAATCCACTAACCTGGCCTTTGATAATGATTCCAACAATAATAGTTATAATAATAGTAATAATAACTCAAATGGCAGTGCAAACAATCTTCCTTTGGTTTTGCCTTGTCCTACCCTTCGTCCAAGACAACCTGCAAAATCAGTCGATGATTTGCGGGCAGACGATATAAAAGTAGTGATTGGAGTCGGTGATAGGTAATATATGCTAGTATATATAGTCCTTAAAAAAAATAAAAAATTATCTGATTAGCTTTTCTTTTTTTACCATTTTTTTCTTCTAGTGTTATGGCTGGGTTTGGTGCAAAAGGAGTACAAAATGAAAAATATATAAGTCTTGATACAATTAGAGAAGCAAGGGGTGTTTCTTTTGCTATGGGTGGAGTAAGTAATTCTATATATATACCATTAAACATAAAATATAAAATATAATATTTTAATCGACCTTGATTTTATCTGGTGACTTTTTTAAAAATAGGACCATGGTGCTATTACAATTCCAAACTTGATAAACTTTTATTCACATAATTTATACGGAGCTTCAGTTGGAGATCAAATCATTACAATCTGTTTTGGTGATACAATATGAATATACTACATATATATATTATCTCTAAAAAGGCGATTTTTATATTACAAAAATTTATATACATATATATTATTTCATTTATTTTCTAAAAATAATATAGGTGATGGATTTTGCCCTATTGGCCAATATAGACCTTCTATTGATGTATTGAATGCGGCACAATCTGGGGCAAGAAGTTTAAATATTGATCATGAGTTGGATTATATATTAAAGCAACTTGACAAAGCTTATCAAGATGATCAAATCAAGAGAACGGACTGGAAACTATTAACATTTTTTATAGGTTCCAATGATTTATGCCACTCCTGTGCAGTCAACAGCTCATTACCTGGACCATTTAGTATTGATGTTCAATTAGCAATTGAAAGAATTCGTTTAACCATTCCTTATGTGTTAGTACAAATCATTGGTCTGATTCGAATTGACGAAATTTATACTGCTACTGAAGCCTATCCTAGTTATTGCCGTCCCTTTCAACAAAGTGATTTTGTACTTCATGATCATGAATGTATGTGTGCTCATACCGCTGCTAACCGCACATTTATGGCTCAGCTCATGCCTCAATTCAATACAGCTCTCCAAAAGGTGGCTACACAGTATCAAGATCCTATGTACACAAACAATACATTTACGGTTATTTATCACCCACTACCAGCAGATATCAATAGTTTTCCCATTCAAGCAATTAGGTATACATACATATAAATAAATTATATAAACGTATTTAATTATTCATTCTTTATTTTATTTTACTCTATCTCTTTAATATAATAATAACAAAAAAAAAAAAAAAAAAAAAAAACAGCGATGTAGATTGTTTTCATCCATCTGAATTGGCCCATGCTTGGTTTTCAAAAGAATTATGGTAAATAGTAATTGGTATCTGAAGAGAAACGATATATCAACAATATATATATGTATAAACATAGATATATAAAGATCATATATAAAATTAATTATTTTTCTTATAACTATTATATTACACGTTAGGAAAATGATGCATACACCATCTTCACAAACTCCTCAGATATTAACCTTTTCAAGTGATGAACCTATATATTGTATTAAGGATGAAGATAGATTACAAGTTCATTAAAAGCGCGTATGATTTATATAATTTATATATATATATATATGTGTGTGTGTGTATGTGTATGTGTGTGTATATATATAAGTATTCGACCATTATTCTTACCGTCTAAAAAAGATATAAAAGTAAATAAATCTCGTAATTAAAAAAAGAACAGAAAAAGTTAATTTGTTATAAATTCTTTTTATTAAAAAAAATGAAATATAATAAGATGGAGTATATCAATATATATATATATATATATATATATGTAAAATAAAGGAAGAAAAAGAAAAAAAAAAAATATAAGACCATCATCATATTGTATTTATCTATGGACGGATTGACAAAAAAGAAAAAATAATAAACTTGAAAATGTTTTATTAGTAATAGATTGGAGGAGGAATAGGATAACCCATTGGACCACCACCACCTTGAGGAACCCTTCTTCGGCAAATAAGGAAACAGCACATTTCAGGTAGTTTTGGATAGAATTTTTTTGTTTAAAGTTGACAAAAATTATGGTTTTGTTTTTATTTTTTATATTTTTTAATAATAATACAAAATAAATAGATAATTAAAAGAAAAAGGTATAAAAAATGAATTAAAAATGGATCTCTATTTATATTTTTTTTTTTTAACAACATTTGCTCTACTGTTCATTGTTACTTTTTCTTTGTAAAATAATCCAACTGGGTTTGAATTTAATCAATTTTTAACTTTTTTTAACTAAAAAAATTCTTCCCTTTTTTCCTCTTTTATTTTATTTATTTAATATATGTCATTCAAATAGAATATACCATTAGTCTCTTTTTTTTTTTTTTTTCCTATCTTTTTATTATTATTATTTAATATAAGTATATATGGAAATAAACAGATTTACATATACACATATATGAATATATACATACACTTTTAATATAAATACATATAAATAGATTATACTACAAGCAGCTCTATTCATTCATTATAAATAATAACGATAATAATAATATTATTTTGTAAATAACATATCATACCTTATCCAACTTTATTCAATCAATCATATATTCTTTATTATTATTATTAAAATGCCACTCCGTTTTATATCAAATATTCTCACTACTTTATTAAAACAACCTAACTCTAATAGTAATCATAACGATAAAAATAGTAATAATAAACACAAAGAGCCAACTAATAGTTCTATTACCTTTGGATCATCAACAGCCACCATTCAAGGTTTATTTCCTTCTTCTAAAAAGTCAGATGATACAGATACATCAACACTTTCATCTTTTAGTGATCAAAAAACCTGGGCAACTCATCGTGAACAGTTAGACTACTGGCAACAACAACCTTCTGTATTTGAAAAAATGGATTTATCAAAAAATATAAATAAATATACACTAATGAATACTTTAGGTAACATATATATCATATTTTTCATTATGATTGTTTGTTTGTTTGTTTGTTTGTTTTTTATTACTATTATTATTATCATTTTTATAAATATGTGTATAAAATATAAAATATAAAATATTCTTTTGATTTTTATGTTTAGATCCATTTATATTATCTTATTTATTTAAAAAAAATATTCTTCAGGTACTGGTACCTTTGGGCGTGTCTACCTTGCTAAAGAGAAATCTCAAAATAAAGTGATATCCATCAAAGTACTAAAAAAATCAGACGTGGTTAGATTAAAACAAGTAGAACATATAAATTCTGAAAGGCAAGTTCTATCTCGTATACGGTTTCCATTTATTGTACAATTGTAAGTTGAATTATTTAGATATATCCTATTCATATCTGATAAGAAATAAGAATATACTTTAATCACTATTTTTTCTGCCCCTTTTTATTTTATTTTTTAATCCTATAGATATTGCACTTTTCAAGATCAGCAATTTTTGTATATGGTGCATGAGTTTGTTCAAGGTGGCGAACTTTTTAAACTATTAAGAAAAAACAAGGTAATTAAAATAATCGATAATGAGTAGTAATAATAATAATAAAAAAAAAGGATTATAATAACATTGATGATGTTACTAATAATAAGAGCAATATTATATATATATATATATAACTTTATAGCGATTCCCTGATCATGTAGCCAAATTTTATGCTGGTGAGGTACTTTTAGCAATTGAGTATTTACATTCAAAAGATATCATTTATAGGTAAGAGATGTATACATATTAATATAAAAGTATATAATATCAAAAAAATACTTGGCGACCCGAAATTAATCCAATTCTACTTATTTTATTCTATTATTGTTACTGTTATTGGTATCATTTATTAGAGATTTAAAACCAGAAAATATACTGTTAGATACTCAAGGCCACATTAAAATAATTGACTTTGGGTTTGCAAAATATGTACATGATATTACTTGGACTTTATGTGGTACACCTGATTATTTAGCACCGGAAGTTATTCAGTCAAGAGGTTATGGAAAAGGTAAAACATATTATAATGATATATGAAATATATATATATATATATATATTAAAATTACTGTACATTTATACCATCATTATTATTATCTTTTTCTATTCAGCCGTAGATTGGTGGAGTTTAGGTATATTAATCTTTGAAATGCTAGCCGGGTAAAATATATAAATAGGATGAGCATATAAATAAATAAATGAATACAATGAGCCATTACAATTAATACATATATACTCGCATTTTAATTTTTATTTATATTATTTTAAATTAGCCATCCACCTTTTTTTGATGAGGATCATTTAAAACTATATGAAAAGATTATAGCGGGACGAATAAAATGGCCAAGTCACTTTGATACCAATGCAAAAGATTTATTAAAGAAACTATTAACACCAGATTTATCCAAACGATACGGTAATTTAAAAAAGGGTAGCGAAGATATTAAACGACATCCTTGGTTTGATAGTATTGATTTCAATCGATTATTATCTAAAAAGATCCAACCTCCTTTTGTACCTGAAATACATAGTGATATGGATTCAAGTCATTTCGATAAGTACCCTGAAACAAATGAAAAATATGGTGTTACTGATTTAAATGATCCTTTTAGACATTTATTTACTGATTTTTAAAATTCATTGTCATTTTTATTCATTCATTTATTCATTTCATATATATACATATATATATATTGGATTATCATAACAATAACAATAACAATAATAATGATAATGATAATAACAATAATAATAATAATAATAATAATAATAATTAATAATAATAAATAATAAATAATAATAAACATTTGAATAAATAATAATTTATAAGATTATCCGATAAATATTATTAATTTTGACATAATAAATAATATATATAATTAATCATTTTCAAATTTTTTTTTTTACCAAGAATGAGTTGGAAATTCAAATTAAAAAAAAAAAAGACAGCTTGAAAGAATAAAAAAATTTTTATTAAAAGAAACCAAGCACTAACTATTTTTAGAGAACTTGACGTAATATAATAAAACAATAAGCATTGGCTTATTAAAATATCACAATTTACGATTTATTGTAGTACAACCCTTCTTTTAAAAATTAGAGATGGATTATTATATAAAAAAGATGATCAAATGGAGCATTTTTTTTTTTTCATTTCCGCCTTTTTTTTCATTAGATAACGTAAATAAAGTTTGTAGATATATAAAGCTATATAGCACAATCGTTATTTTATAACTAATAAAAAAATAAATAGATTCTGATATTCATCAAAGATCTTTTTTTTAAAAATAATTATAACAAAAATGGTACGTAATAGTAACTCTTTTTTTGTAACATTACTAAATTTATATACGTGTTTTAACATGGCTTGCTACTATGGCAACAATCCATATTTGGGTCATTGATTTTTTTTTTTTTTTTACCAACCATTTTAAATAAAAAAAATGTAACAATAAATATAAACTCCTTCGGAGATCATCCGTGAACACTACATATATATAACTTGGCAATATATAAATAACTATTATACTATTGAACAATTTCTTTTTTTATATTTTTAAAAAAAAAACGCTTTTGACATTTTTTATATTTTTTTTAAAAAAAATAAATAAATAGTCATTTCCTACATAAAAATATAGTAATGATAATTAGCATGATTATAATTAATATATATATATTTATATAATAAAAGGGGAAGGAAAGAGAAAGGGATGGAAGGAGAAGAGGATCTTCGATGATTTTTTCTTTCATAAGCGGAGTCTTACAAGATTAACAATAAGAAATGATTGTATAACCTTTTTCAATATTTTTATTTTTTTTTATCGTCATCATTATTCATCTAAAACGATGACCGCCAAGATATAAATATATACAAAAAAAAAAAAAACGATATCAAAATAAACAACACTTGATCAATATATAGAAATATATAAATATATAAATATTATCAAGTAAAAGACCCTATTTTATTTTATATCTTTTTATAAACAATTATAATTCTTTGAATAATATGAGTATTTTAATTAAACTTTGTTTAATGATCTGGGAGAAAGAGAAAGAAAGAGAGAGAGAAAACTTCATAATTATTTATTTATTTCAGCAATAAAAGAGATTGTATTAAACAAATAGGTGCTAAATATCGAGATCGACAAAGGATATATTAAAAAATATTAGATCAAATAAAAATAAAACAGATCAAACTTTTTTTAGTGAAACCTGGTAAATAATATAGTTGACTTGGCATGAACAAGTTTAAATGAATTTAACCTTTTCATTCATTTTATAAATGAAATAACGAATCTTGGCAAATAAAATAAAATATATATTTTTTAAAAAAGTGAAAAAGATGATATATAGGTATATATACATATATATAATATAATACTATAATTTTTATTATTATTAATTTTCATTAGATACTAAAATAGTATTATATATTTCTAATATATGTAAAATGTAAATATAATTTATCTATTATTTAACCCCGTTTGATCCTTTTACCAATTCAAGTGATCTTGACACGAGCAAAAAAAAAAAAAAAATGCGATGTTTAAATTGTTTTTTTTTTTTTTTTTTTAGTGAGAAAAAAACCATATATGGCTCTCTTATCCGAAATTTAAATCCCGGTGTGGCTCGCCCTTTTCCTTTTAAAAACCCCTCTTTTCCTTTTTTTTCTCTTCTTTTTCTTCTTTCCTTCTCTTTTCTTTCTCTTACCTTTCTCTTTTTATAATAGAATATTAAATAAATAAATAATAAATAAATAAATAAATAAATATATATATATATATATACATACATACATATAATTATAGTTATATATATATATATATATAAATCTATTTCTCTATTTATTTATTAATTGAATATATATTGCTTTGTATATACCTATATATATATAAATAAATAAATAAATATATATATAATCATAAAATATAAAATATATACTCAACTATGCCTTCACCATATTTATCACTTTCTTTTGAAACTATTGAAGCGCGACACTGGGCAACTGAATTAATAAATAATGTTTTTACAACTTCTTCATCTACTTCCTCCCCTTCCCATGATCAACAACCCACTGTATGTTTAGAAAAGAAACCTTTACCACCACCACCAACACTCTATGAACAATTTAAACAACAAGAAGTAGAAAATAGTTATTTTTATACACCTGATAAAAGACTATTTAATGAACCAACAACAACACCAATACCACCACTTTTATCATCGTCTTCTGATAATAATATGATGGTTCATCTTGATTTTTCATTAACACCAAGTCTTAACTCTTTATCCACATCAGGTAGCAGCTCATCGACATCATCGTCATCGACCACTTCTTCTGTATGTGATCAAAATTCAATATCTTGTCAATCCGATCCTGGTATGACATTTATTTCTTCCACCACCTCTACTTCTACCTCACCATGTTCTTCACCTCGTATATCACGTAGAAATACATTAACTAAACATTTAAAAAGACACTTAACTTTGGATGATCTTCCTTCTTCACCTACTTTAACCTCACCTTTATCGTCTTCACCATCCATTCGAAAGTTATTTAGCTCTGAACAAATTCAAAGAGAAAGAAAAGCTTGCCTGATATGGAGAGAAACGTTACATAATTATTTATTGGATCCTCATTTTTATATTCCTACACCAAGATTATCTAAAAATTCCCCTCGTTTTACTCATTGTATTGTTTCTGAATTATTGGCTACTGAAGAAACTTACCTTGGCCACTTGGTATCATTTAAACAGGTATATAAAAAATAATAATAACAGAAGGATATATATTATGTAATCTATATATCCCCTTTAACATTCCTTCATTTTTTTTTTTTTTTTATTATTATTATTCCTTCTTATTATTTTTTAATATTATAGATGTTTATTGAACCATTTTTACTTAAATTCCAAAATAGATATATGATTAGAGATTTACAAATTATATTTACCTATATTCCATCCTTAATCATTTTATCTAATGCATTAATAAGAAGATGGAGAGCTTTTATTGAAGGACAATCTTATTTTGATAATCATTATGTTACAGTTAAAGATAATCATCATATTGGAAAATCATTTTGTGAATTGGAAGATGAATTTAAAGTCTATACTTATTATGCTGCTCATTATGGTAAAGCTCAAAGATGTATCTCTAAAATGGAACGAAAACCAAATTATCAGCAATGGATACATGTAAGTGTTTATTTACTTATTTATTTATTTATTATTTTTAATAAGTTTATACATATATTTTTATACCTATATATATACCTCTTTTTTTGTGATACAAAAAAAAAGTTTTTTTTTTACCAAATTGAATCTTATGCTCCGAGTTTTTTTTCTTTTTCATTCTTCTATTTCATAGGCGGTATTACAAAATAAAGATTTACAACGAATGGGATTAGCTGATTTTTTGATTTCACCAATTCAACGCATTACAAGATACTGTTTGTTGGTGAAAGGTAATACAACATAAAAAAAATGTATATATATATTTTTATAGTTTTTACTTTTTTTGGAGGAATGAGTCCTAAATTTACCCACTCTTATTTTTTATTTAGATCTTTTGAAACATTCGGATGGTAATGATGTGGAATTAGAAAGAACGTATAAATACCTTACAGCCTTGGCTTCTGCTATGAATAATTGTCAATAGAAAACTAAAACACAACAACAATGGATCAACTATTTATTTATTTTATATATATATAATCATCATTTACATTTAATTTATATTTTTATTATTTTTTTACATATACCCATATATATATTATATATACTATTTCCTTTTACTCCTCCATTACTCTTTAATCTATTCATTATATATATATATATATATATACATATATATATTTTCATGTCATTCTCTTTTTATTTACATATAATAATAGTTTTGTAAAATGTTTTTTTTATATACATATATACATCAACTCTATATTTTTTTATTTGATTTTTTTGATAAACAAACAAAAAACCAGTTTTTTCTATCTTTACATATATATATATAATCGTGTAACAAAAGACACCCCTCCTTTTATTATTTTTTTGATCATCTATTTTTTTAATAGGATGCATAAAATAAATATCTACACCTAACCATTTTTATATATTAAAAAAAATAAAAAATAAAATGGATAACACCATCTTAACCTTTTTTTGTATATAATACAAATCATTACATTATTATGATGGAGAACTAAAAAAATAAATTTCACCTGAGTTTTAATAAAGTATGATGATGAATCATTCAGTTTACTATTAATATGCTTTCAAAAAAAAATTCTTATTAATATATTTGATGTTAAAATGACCATGAAATACGTGTGTAGTGATGATAACATTTAAGCGAAAAAGAATATAAATTAAGAATTTTTCGGCTATCTCCATGTTTCCTTTTTTAGTTTACAACACTTTTTAATATTAAAAAACTTACATTTACCATATATAAAAGCAATACACGAGTCTTATTCTAAAATGATTAAGAAAGCAAGATTAAACAATTTTCTATTCAGAATTCCCAATTTTTGGATTCCTCGATTTGTATTTAATAAAAAATATAATTAAGCTTGGTTTAAATAGTGGAAGAAAAAAAATAAAGTAATGACTTCATTTTCATTACACTTTTTTTCATCTAGTAAAAAAAAAAATAAAGGAATCAACTATTCAGATTTTATTGCTTAATACGGTATAATTTATATGTATTTGCTTACTTTTTAAATAAAGAATCACTCATTTTATATTAGTTATATTTAATAATATCAGTACGCAACGTACGTAGTTTGTAAAAAAAAAAAGTGTACCAATATATCAGTAGAATACACATATTGTACATAAGATACAAGTACTCTTATAGGATATTAGTTTGTTTGATATTTCCTTTATTTTTATATTGTATTTTAATGTATATATTAATATTTATATAATAGTACTATATATACTCTTTTGTATTATTAAAGGATATTAAAATATATTATAAAAAGAAAGAAAATAAAGAAAACCTTTATAAATAACTTTAAAGAAATGGAATTTATGCTTTGAGTAAAAAAAAATTTGTTAATTTTTTAAACACAGACTTATTTTTTAAGTAAACACCTTAATTTTTTTTTTTCTTTTTACATAAAAATAATTTAATTATTTAATCAATAAATATATATATATATATATAATGATATTGCAATACAATAGCCTAATAAATGCAACATGGAACAGACAATTAAATATTATATATAAAACCATAAAGCAATCATCCAATAAAACATTAAATATTACTATAAAAAAAAGATCTTTTATGACAACAGCTATTATGAAACATAAATTAAGAGAACCTTTTGTTGTACTCGGTATTGAAACGTCTTGTGACGATACTTCTGCAGCTATAGTCAGATCAGATAAAAAAATTTTATCTGAAGTTGTTCATGGTCAACAAGCTTTACATGAACCTATGGGAGGGGTTGTACCAACACTAGCAAGTAAAGGTCATTCAGAACATTTACCTAGTGTTATCTGTCAAGCTTTAGATCAAGCTCAATTAACAATCAATCAAATCGATGCTATAGCTGTAACAAGAGGTCCAGGTTTACCTCCTTGTTTACCCGTTGGTTTAAATGCAGCAAAAACTTTAGCCGCCGTACATAATAAACCATTAATAGGCGTTCATCATATGGAAGCACACGCTTTAACAGCTCGTTTAACAACCACGACAATAGATAATGATAATAATAATAGACTTGAATTCCCTTTTATGACACTTTTAATATCTGGAGGACACACTTTATTATTAACAGTCAATTCAGTTGGGGATTACACAACCTTAGCTACCACTTTGGATAATGCAGTAGGGGAAGCCATTGATAAAACGGCAAGATCTTTACAGCTAGCTTGGATTCAAGGAAGAAGAGGTGGGCCAGGGGCAGCATTAGAACAAGCAGCATTGAAAGGAACACCAGATCGTTATATAAATCAATTGCCTATGCCTTTGTTACAAAAAAATAAGTCTACCATGGCATTCAGTTTTTCGGGATTAAAAACAGCAGTTAATCGATTAATTGAACAAGATCAAGTTTTAGAGGACCCTCAACGTGTCTATGACATGGCGGCAGCTTTCCAATGGATTTGTATTCGCCATATAGAACAAAAATTATCGTTGGCTTTGGAAAAGGAAATACTTCAATTGGGAAAGCCTTTATCAGCTTTGGTTGTAAGTGGAGGTGTAGCAAGTAATTCCTTTTTTAGATCAAGGTATGGTAAAAAATAAATTAATAAAAAAAAAGAATATTAATACTAATCATAATAATATAAATGCTAAAATTATTCATTACAGATTAGAAACATTAGCCAATTCTTTCAATTTACCTCTTATATGTCCCCCACCACAATTATGTACTGATAATGGGGCAATGATTGCATGGGCTGGAATAGAACGATTACGAGCTGGTCTCATTGACGATTATACTATTACAACTTTACCTAAATGGCCAATAGAATCTTTAAAATCCCATTCTTCAAAGTATCAACATTAACCAAGTAGATATCTTATTTTATCCTTTATAGTATTAGAAATAAAATGATTTAAATTAAATTTAAATAATTAGATTAATGTAATAAATTGTTATATATATAGACTAACAAAAAGTTTGAAAATATAACATGACAAGCATAATTTAATATTGATGAATGACATTTTTTTATTATATAAATTAAAAGATAAATATAAAAAATAAATGCCAGTTATAGAAGAAAAAAAAAAGGAGAAAAGGATTATATATATATATACAACTACCATTTTATGAATGAAAGAAGATATATACATAAAAAAAAAAAAAAAAAAAAAGGAACTATAGATAACAGCTCCATAAAATGGTAATTATAATCCACTATTCAACTTTATCTTGATTCTTGAAACGTTCCTTCAATTTGGCAACTTCTCTATCAAGGAAACGCTTTTGGGCAGCAGCACGTTTGGAAATTTCTTCAACACGAATCTTATTGCCTTCAGTTAATTGACTGTGATTAATACCACTACTAACTTCATTCAACAAATCCAAAACGGTACTAAGTTGGTTAGGTAACCTAGAATAATAAATAAACAAATAAGAGTTAGCCATCTATGGATTTGTTTGCGTATATATATTATTTTATTTTTAAAAAAGTTTACCATGTAACAATAGGGCTTCCACCGGTAGCTACAGGGTGATCGGTATATTTAATGATATATTCCTTTGTAAAATTCCAATGACGATGGCGGAAAGCACGGATTTGATCAACATTAGAAAGGTACAAGGCTATATAAATAAAATAAATATAAAAATAGAAATAAATAATGGTTTTTATATATATTATATTGTTATTATTATTATTATTATTATTATTATTATTATTATCATTTACCAGCAGAATTTGGATCTTGTAAAGCAAATTCCTTCAAGTTAAGTTGTTTGGCACGTTCTTGAACGTGTTCCAAAAATTCACGATGATTAGAAGGTCGGTAAGTACGGAAATCACGAAGAACATTGGTCAAAGGATTTTCAGGCATTCTTTCAGTGATTTGCAACAAATTATCGCCAAGAGGAACAAGACTGTCATTGGCACCACTTTCACCACGATGAACAACTGGTTGATCGCTAACACCTTCATAAATAACACCATCAGGGAACATGGGCTATATAATATATATGTATATGTAAGTTATAAATTTAAAAAATAAAATAAAAATAGTATGCTTGTGTATAATTATTTATATTGAACAATTATAATTATTATCTTACTTGGTTCTTAGTACCCATAATGAAAGTTCTGAAATCAACATAATCTTCTGGTAAGCTTCTACCCCACATCAGTTCCATTTCACCATTGATACATTCATAGGTTTCATTCATACCAGCCAATTGTTGATCAAATTTTGCGCGATCTTTCTTTTCGACAGCTTCCAGAGCTCCCATTGAATACTTGATCAGTTTTGGAGAATGAGCCACCATAGTAACATGGTTCAAAATAAATCCTTTTCTGTTAATTACATATTAAAAAAATAAAAAAAAGATAATAATTAGAGATAAAAGATAAAATAAAAATATTTGTATTAATCTTAACTAATTATAGCTATCTTCACTTTTTTTAACTTACTCAGATTCACTTCCAGCAAATGATCTTACTAAAGCAAGATTATCATAAGAAAGATCACCTAAGGGATTCAAGCGTTTATAATTACACAGACTATATAGAATAGAAATATATATAAATAAATAATCAATTAAATCAAACGAAACAGAGTTGATTATACAAGTATTAAATAAATTAATTTAAAAAACTTACGCATAACTCAAAGCACTATTATATAATATTAATGATTATAGTAATAAAAAAGAAATATAAAAAATTAAAATGGGTTAATCATTTATCAAATGATAATATCAACAATAAAAAATATACTTACTATTCCATAAAAGGTTTGCTATTGATTTTTTTAGCAACCTTATCCAAAGGAACAGCAATATTCATAGGTAACACCTTTCTACCATAACCATATTCACCACGTTGACGATAAAGGACATCGCAAGGTTCAAGTAAATAAGCAGAAGCAGCGAAGGAATAATCACGGAAAAGAGCTAGATATTTATATACATAATTAAAAGAAAAGATAATTTAGTTTTATGGGAGTTTATTTTTTATAACTATATATATATATATATATATATATTTACCAGAAAGTAGATGCTGATCATGAATATTATCAATATCATACAAGGGCAATTCATCTCTTACGGCTTCACCAAACTGACCGCTAGCCAACAAACCAGGTTGGCCATCCAACAATTGAATAGGCATGCGCTGCAATAATGATTCAAGACGTTGAAATTGATCAGGAAGAACAGCCAAGGGATCTTGTCTAGGTAAAAACCCATTAGGGGTACCAACCATAAACATAGGTAAGGAGGAATCTTGGACTTGTTGAGTTAAAACTGAAAATCCGCGTAAACCGCTCCGTAAAGAAGATTGCCCATGTTGCTTGATCAAAGAAGAAAATCCTTGGGTGAAACCACTCCGTACTACATAAGATCGTTGTTTAAGGAAAATAGAAGCCATTGTTGTTTGATTAATACAAGTTGTTTATATACTGAATATAAGTATTGAGTCTTTTTATAAAAAATGAAAAGAAAGAAACAAAAAAATGGATCATTTTTATATCTTTATTTTTTTTTTTTTTTTTTGTTTCATTAAAATTGATATTAGGTTTATGACTTTTTTTTTTCCTTCCATTATTCTTTTTTGATGATTGATTTATTTATTTATTTTGTTACGCATGTGTGTGATTATAGGTTCTATGTTATTAAATTCAAAACTAAAATAAATCTTATCTTATCCCCACCTCATTATACTGTCACATTTCGTACATGAAAAAACTTTCGCACATTAAAGTACTTTTCCCACGAAAAAAAAAAATTGATGATTTTCGAATTTTTCTTTATTTAGTTCCACAATTATTTTTTATGATAAAAGATATTTAATAAATAAATAAAATAAATATAGATAATCTTTCTCATATTTTATTACGTGATCATTAAAATATGAATATATATATATATATATATATATATTATATAGATTTATATTTAATGAATAACACGTAGTAGGATTCATGATCTATATATGAAATTTTATAAACAGTGTCAACACTTTATTAGAGTATGAGATAGCATTTTTTTTCATTCCATTTACGCATTTAATTGGCATAAAAATTCATACCGAAACGATTTTCTTTTTTTTTTTTTTTAAAAAAAAAAAACTCGTGAGAATCCAAAAATTTTTATAAAACATCCTATCATCTCCACCATTATTTTTTTTCCATTTTTATACTGAAGAACATTTTTTTATTAAAAACGGAAAACTTTAAAATGTTTATCATGATTGAAACCACCAATAAAAATAAAGATTTTAATCTCTATGCAATAATAATAATAATAATAAATACACTAAAAAAGAAAATAAAAAAAAGGGGCGGAATAAAAACATATAGGTATCTACACTTTTTTATTTTTCTATCCTAAAGATAACAATGAGTCAAGTTGCTCTTGTCCTATCATTCTTTGTGTTAACTTGATAAGTTGCTCTTTTCTATCATTTTTCATAAGAGTCCAATTTGGAGACGCTTGTTGCTTTAGCCAATTAAAGTCTTCCATCTGATCAAAATAATTATTGGATGGCTATAGTATAAATAATAATAATAATAATAATAATATCGAGGGAAAAAGAGAAATAAAGTTATATGTCACGTTGTAAAAAGAGAGTGAAAAAAATGTATATGTATATATTTATTTACCTTGTTATTAACTAGATCACCAATAGAAATACGACTTGAATCTTCCATAATTGGCCGACTAGATACATTCAATAAGACTTCTACGTTACAAGCGTCATGCATTCTAAACTTTTTTTAAATAATGATAATGAAAGAAAAAAAAAAAAAAAAAAAAAAAAAAAAAAAACAAAGATCCTTAATATATACTTGTTTGATTTTCTTTTTTTTTCTTTTCTTTTCGTTTCTTTATTTCTTTTTTTTGACATGTCTATTTTATTTACTTGGTGACAATCAACTGTTATAATTGAATTTTCAAGTCCATAAATTAAAACTGATCCTTTTACAATACCACAAACAATAATGCAATTTTTGACATCCTTAATATGTATTGTTGATATTTCTATTGAATCGTTGATTAACCATATAACACATTTTTCAAGTTGAGATAGCGATATATCAATGTTATTATTATTATTGTTGTTGTTATTGATAATAGATTGGCTTGGTAATATAAGTGCTTGATTTGATATTCCGTTAAATGTAATCGTATTTTCCAAACCATGTACTTTTTCTTCTTCTTTTTTAATACTATCAGAATCCTCTTTTAAAAAAAAAACAGATCATGGTCCAAAAAAAAGAAGGTTTAGTAAATAATACTGATATATATATTTATATAGTTTCCTATTTAAATTACTTGTTGTCAACGTGGTATTATTATTAGTATTAGCTGGTGCTTTTGCTTTATTTAATTTTGATTTAAATGAAAACTTGGGTTTTGGTGTTAGTTCCTTTCGTGCTGTATCCAATAAGCTATTTAATTCACGTATTTGCTATATAAATGATATATATATATATATATATAGTTAGCCTAACACGTTGAACTTTATTTTATATATATAATATTTTACCAAAGCATATTGGCGCTCATCATAAGATGGGATATATTCTGTTGCTTTAGTGATACGTTTATCAAGTTGATTTATTTTTTGTAAAATAATATTAAAGTGTTCTTGTAGTTGAGTTTTTGATATCGTGTGGGATTGTTCTATAGATTCAATTATTGCTATAATGAAAAGTGAAAAATAAAGAATATAGATTAATAGAAAAAATATTATCATCATGTTCATAATAGTATATATTTGGTAATATTATTTATATTTAAATATTACTTCAAATATAATAGTATTGATTACATTGTTTTTCATTTTTAAATTCAACCCAAAAGTTGTTAGATGCTTGTGTTGCTGTTGGTTCAACCATAATAAAAAAACAAGAAAAAAAATAAGGTTAAAACTATCTATTTTTTCTATCTATCTAAAACTTTTCAAACTCCTCTTTTTTTTTTTTTGAAAATTCCCCCTTCTTGGTAAAATTTGCTCAAAAACAGCTTATTTCTTTTTTTAAAACTTTATTAGTTTTTACCATTTTCTTTATCTATTTTTAATACATATTAAAATAATCATTTTAATTATTTCTCATAATACTATATCTAATGTTATCTATTTTATTTTAATTTAAAAATGAAAATATAATAAAATAGTACGGGAGAATAAAATTAGATGTTATCTAATCTATATCAAGTAAATAGTCCACGTATCTCCATTGATAATTTACCAATGGCTTAAATTTTTACCATATCAATGATATAATTATATTTTATATATGGACGATTTTTACAGCATCATACTATACATAGTATGCCTAATACTTTAAAATTTTAATAGATACATAACGACATCACTTTCTGTATGCAGACTAGTTTTGATAAAACAATCGTGAAGATTGGGCTAGTAGTATATATAATTATATTCAAGTTATATATTGTTTTACCCAATAAATAATAAACCAATGAACAGGAAGTGCCAACAGATTAATAGTGTCATTAATACGCATATGTAAACCGTCTTTATACAATAGATTTAAATTGGCTGAATAAATTAAATAATCATATTCAAGCCATATCGTCATATACGTTTTAAAAAATTAAATAATATTTTATTCTTTTTGAAAAAATTGTATTTATATTTATATAGTAAAGAAAACAAAAGAATGATTGCTTTAATAAGTGTGAATTCAAGATGTTTATTATAATTTTTATTTTTAACCTTACTTGCCATTTTTACAAGATATAATAGGATTAAGAAATAAAAGATGGGTAAAGACACAAAGATTTTTAAGTCTCAAAAAAAAGCGGGATTTTAAATTTGCATTTTTAAAAATCTATTGATATTTCATCTTTCTTTACCCTCTGTTTTTTTATATTAAAAATCGTATAGCCAAAATTAATTTCTCTTATGATAAATATTATTTTTACTATTGTAGATTGATAATCTAATATATACTTGTATATAAAATGTATGTATCAAAAAAACCGCTAGGAAAATGCGATAAATAAAAGACCTAATAAATATATTTTTAAGTCCGATTCTTGGTAGACTCTTACTTATTATGCAAAAGGTATTGTATTTTATTATATATATTGTTGTGTAAGAAAATGAATTTATAAATCTACCCTAGTTAAGTTATTAAAATAGATACACTAGCCTTATTTATGGTCTTTTAAGATTCCAGAAAGCTGTCTTCGTAGTTTTCTCTCGTGGTAGCTTTTACTAATTGTTGTTGCTAGCTTTTTTTTTAATACTACATTATGGTCTCTTTTACTATTCAAAGTATTACTCTTTTTCACTATTACTGGTATTAACCTTTTTCATCATGAAAGATATTGATTATTTTTTATATTTGTTCTAATTCCTGATTTTTTTTACCCTAACCATTAACTTTTATTTATTTTTTACCCAAGACGGATATCTTTTTTATCCATGTTGTTATTCTGTTTTTATTAAACGTACTGATTTACTCTTATAAAAAATGCGCAGTTTCTTTTTTCAGGTCAGTATACTATTTTTTATTGTTAAAATAATGCTATATTACACAAAGTACTGGCTCTCTATTGCTATTTTTATTCACTTTCATGATACTAAGGATATATCATCTGGCCTTTGTACCAATTTCTACTACAATTGATCATATTATTATAATGGTTTTAACGAAATATAACAAGCTTTAGAGTTACTATGTCCTGTCATGCAAATTAGTATTCATATTTTTACCCTTACTACACGTACTATTTCAACAATGGTTTAACTCAGCCTGATAGCATTGCAGTAATTATTTTCATTATTATTATTAAATTTATTACATGTACTCTGTTTATATAAAATTAGACCAGTGATTATTTATCTTTTACTTTTTTTGAATTATTTTTAATAATGTAACTAAAAAGAGAAAAAAGAAAAAATCATAATAAATGGTCGCTTCTACCCAAAATGATAATTAAATATAAAGTATATTCACTAAAAAATAATCTTGACCCTCATCTTCGGAGCTATAATAGGTCTTCGGGGAGGACACAGTATCGAAAGTCAACTGAGTATGTAGGGCTGTGTACCCCCCCTTTTTTTTCTTTTCTTTAAAAGTTATATGTTGTGAGTATATTAGTATATATACTTTCTTACATGTATGTTAATTTATAACGTGTATTTGATAATAAAATAATATTCTGTAAATTTTTTTTATTTTAAAAAAAAGTTTTATTTCCAGATAATGATTAAATGTATTGATTGTTTGTAAATAAACATATAATAAATATCAAGTTATCAGGAAAATTATTTATCTTCATGCGGAATATACATTCAAGAATTAAAAAAAAAAATGATTATTATAAGATAAAGCTCAAAAAACATACATTAATTATATGTAAATAATAAACATGCAGAGTTTCATTATAATGAAATCATAAAGCTGTTAGATAACATCATTATTGTTATTTAAATAGTAATAATACATTAACAACAATATGATTAAAAAAGAAAAAAAATTATATTAAAACAGTACCAATGAAATGAAAAAATATAGATATTGTATCATGAGGTATGATGACTTGTAGTCGCGTGATAACTAGCCTACCATTTTGCTTGTATCTTAATATAATAATAAAAAAAACCAGCCTATCATTTTAAAGCTCCGGCTTTTTATATTTTTGCCCACCCCTAAGTTTTTATTTTTTTTTATTTTATAAATCCGTCCAGTCGCTAATTTATTACCCTCTTTCTTTTCTTAACTTTTTTTTTTTTTTTTTTCACTTGCTACTTTTTAATATATATATAATTCTACTTTTGTATATATATTTATTGTTTATTATTTAATATATCTTTGTTTGTTATTATTATTATTATTATCATTTATTTTATTTATTATAATACAAGCTATTAATTTATAATGAAATACCCTATCAGTTCAGCTATATGTTTATTTTTTGGTGTTGGCCAAGTCCTGTCAGCTACTTTACCTTTAGAACAAGCTAACGATCTAGTTCCTAATTTTGGACCTATTGGCATTCGTAAAGAATATGTTGCTGATAATAATATTGATACTTTCCATACTTTAGCTGGTGGTAAAGTAAATCCTGAACAAGCCGCTTTAGATTTTGTACGCCAAAAGTTAACTTCAAGCGATTACTTTATTCATTCTTCTTATAAATCTGATCTTAACGGTGTAACTCACGTTCACTTGCGTCAAAAAGTTAACGGCCTACAAGTATTAAACGGTAACATTAATGTAAATGTTTTTCCAAATGGTCAGATCTTATCTTATGGTGATTCTTTTGCTCAGCCTTTATCTAAAATTCAAAAATCTTCTTCAAAACCAACAACTATTTTCCAAGTAAGAATATATAAAAAAGAAATAAAAAAAATAATAATGCCTCAATTAAAAAAAAAAACAACAAAAAAATAAAAACAAATAATGATTTTCAAATAATACTAGTATGTATAATATAGAGTGTTTCAGTTTATTTATTTATTTACTTATCTATATTATTACTTTTTTTATTTAAATTATTTATTTTTATTATTATTATTTTAGCAATTACAAAATGGAATTACGCAAATCATTCTTGGTACACACCGCAGTATTAAAGGGGAAGTGGATGAGCGAATAACCAATGATAAGATAGAAGGCGATTATGAGTTTGTTAAAGGGACTAAAATGATAACACCAAATGAAGCAGTGGTTGCATTATTTAACTTTGTGAAACATAAATTACCCAATGCTAGTTTAGCAAGTCGATTAAAACCCAGCGATTTGATTCCCAGTTATTCATTTAAACCTCATGATCAAAATGATGATGTTATTATTCAGTTTGAAAATGTTCCCTTTACAGCCAGTCCTGTGAAAGTAAAAAGAGCTTACGTACAACAAGATGATGGCCAATTGGCTCTTGTATGGGACCTTGAAATGGAATTAGAAGATAATTGGTATAGTGCTCAAGTTCATGCCTTTGATGGAACTATGGTAGCATTAAATGACTGGGTCCATGAAGCTTCCCCTTTTTCTTTCGATGATAAAAAAAAGGGTCCTTCAGATGCTTATTATAATGTTATTCCATTTGGTTCAAATGATCCATCTGATACTGACCAACAATTACTTAAAAATCCTTTTGATACCTTTGCAAGTCCTGAAGGCTGGCATTCTCAAGGCGCTTATTCGAATAATAAAAAAAATGTAGACAATTATACTTTTAATGTTACCATTGGCAATAATGTATATGCTCATACTAATCCTGATGGCGGGTCCAGCTGGAAAGAAAACTATCGTCCTCAAGGCCATCCTGGTAGCGGTGATCTTGGTGATGCTTTGGTCTTTGATTATAAAGCTCGCTTTGATGTTGATGAACCCGTTACTTATGAAGATGCCGCTGTAACAAACTTATTCTATTGGTGTAATACTGCTCATGATTTCTTCCACCGATATGGTTTTGATGAAAAGGCTGGCAATTTCCAACATGATAATTTAGGTCGTGGTCGATCCGCTACCAATGATGATGGTGAAGGTGATGCTGTAATTGCAAATGCTCAAGATGGATCTGGTAAAAACAATGCTAATTTTGCTACTCCTCCAGATGGTCAACATGGTAAAATGCGTATGTATGTGTGGGATCAAACTAAACCCCAAAGAGATGGTGATTTTGAAAGTGGTATTGTGATTCATGAATATACTCATGGTGTCTCTAATCGTTTAACGGGCGGTCCTAAAAATAGTAATTGTCTTGGATGGGGCGAAGCTGGTGGTATGGGTGAAGGTTGGGGTGATTTCATCGCTACAGTTATTCGTATGAAGCCTGAATATAAGCGTGATATTGAGTTTGGTATGGGTGATTACTCTAATGGTGGTGAAGGCATTAGAAAATACAAGGTAAAAAATAATACATGATCACACGTATATATATAAGAATATAGTAAGTAGTAAATGGTACTCATTTTTATTTTATTATTTTAAAAAATAGTATTCTACCAGTGAAAAAACCAACCCAAGTACTTATCGTATTATGGATCGCTTTGATTACTGGGGTGTTCATGCTAAAGGTGAAGTTTGGGCTTTAATGTTATACGAAGTATACTGGAATTTAGTAGATAAGCATGGTTTCACTAGCCAATGGTTCCCACCTACACCTTCATCACCTTTAAGTACAAATGAACGAGGCGTTCCAGTCTTTTCTCATGAAGATTTAGATGCTGTTAAACAACATATTGTTAGCCATGGTAATACTTTAGCTGTCCAATTAGTTATTGATGGTATGAAATTACAGCCATGCTCTCCCTCTTTCACTGATGCTCGTGATGCTATTCTTGATGCTGATAAGGCTTTAACTGGTGGTTCAAATTATTGTGATATTTATAAAGCTTTTGCCAAACGCGGTCTTGGTAAGGGTGCTAAATTGGCCAGACAAGGCTGGATTGAACAACGTAAAGAAAGTTATGAAGTTCCATCCGAATGCAAGGAATAAGTTTCAAATTGATTTTTATTTCTTTATTAATTTTGCTCATTTTATATAACACACACACATATATCATATTTCCCTTTCTTTCTTTCCCTCTCTCTTTTTTTTTTTGTATTTATTTATTTATTTAAAGCATTAAAGCTTTACTTATTTATTTATCTATTTGTTTAAGAAATAGTATATATGTATCAAAGTTTTATGAACCCTTAAATTATTATTACTTTTATGATTATGTTTTATATAGTAAATAAGTGCACAAATAAACGAAATTTTATGTAAATTATTGTAATTACACCATGAAAAAATAAAAAAAAAATTATGTTAAATCAATTATATTTCTTCATATTTATGCAAAAGAGAAAGGATAGTGTGGGGGTTTTTTTTTAATTTAAATTGTAGTGATCGTTTTAAAAAAATAATGAACTATCAATAGTCTGATAACATTATCGTTATATTTTTATATTATTAAATATTATATTTATATACATAGCAAAAATAAAAAAAGGATTTATTCCAAAACAAAAAACATAATACAAAAAAAATAGGTTCATATTACAAAAAAGGCAAAACTTTCTTAACTTGTATAAAAATATAAAAATAAAAAATATTAGATATTTTATATTTGTCATATCTTCATTTATGAAACTTGTAATTTTTTTTTATTTCAAAGATGTTTTATCTGTTGTACATACATATATATGTACGTATACGTATCGATTAAACAGTATCAATAGCTGCTAAATTACTTATAGAAGTAGGCGCGGAAGGAAGGTGAAGAGAAGATAGGTTTGTTTGTAAAGCTGTTACTGTAGTGGCGGAAGGCGTAGGTGTTGATGTAATACGGGGGATATTAAAGTAGGTATCCACCTCAGCTATTAATGTCAATTCATCAAATAATGACATTAATTCAGGTGACGTATAAATGCCTTCTGGTATAGGTGGAGAACTAGATGGGAATGACTAAAATATTTATTATTATTATTATTATTTTTAAAAAAAGAGAGAGTAAAAAAAACAAGGATTAATATATATTAAAAATACTTGACATATATATATATATATATATATATATATTACCTTTTCATTTTTAAAAGAAGAATGGCAACGTAATATAATTCCACATAATACAAAACGAACAATGATTGTCCATAGGAAATCATCTGTCATAAATCGTTTTACATGATCATCTATAAATATTAATAATAAGTAATAAATCCTTATCTTTCTTTTTTTTTTTTTTTTTCCAGTAATATTAATTGTTATCTCTCTCTATTTACCTAAATCAGGATCTTCTAATAATAATTTCCCAATGGTACGTTCCAATTGATCCACTTTATAAACGCAATCATTCCATTTAGTTTGTTCCAAATTACCAATATCTGATACAGAACAAAATCCTAATAAAGGAGTATGCAAAAAGAGAGTAAACAAACTACCGATTTCACTTTTATCTTGTACAGAAGAAGGATACATAGTTGGTGATAAAAGACACATGACAGGTTGATCAAATAAATTAGGAATGGTTTGTTGAAAAGCTAAACTATTATCACTATCAATAATTAAAAATAAAGGTTTTCTAGTAAATGGAATCAAATCAGCTGGATATAAACAAGATGAAATAGATGGTGGGGTATTAGCCATATTAATATTATTAGTATTATTAGCATTGTTTATTATTGTTGAAGTAGTTGTGGCTGTATTTGTAGTCGATGCTGCTGTTGCCTTGGATCCAGTATTTACTATTAAATTATTTCCACCAGAATTATTTCCTCCTCCTATAGTAGATGATGCTGTTGTTGCAGTTGCCATCGTTGTACTAAGATTGTTATTTATATTAGAATTAGCATTGGTACCAGCTGTAGATGGTAAAGAGTGGCCTGAAGTAGAAGAGGTACTATTATTACCTTGATGAGTAGATGGTACAGTTAAACCAGATGATTGATTCATATCTGCAGATGCTGAATTGGTTGAATTATTTGTTGTATGAATATTATTGTTGTTGCTGTTATTGCTATTGGCATTATTATTGCTATTAGTATTATTGTTGCTGGATGCATTATTGGAAGTATTAGGTGTAGCTAAAGCAAGATTAGATGACGATCCTGTACCAGTGTTACCAGAAGCAGCAGAAGAAGCATTAGTGGCAGCAGCAGCAGAAGAAGAAGAAGAAATATTTTGATTTGTAGTATTACTTGATTTTCGTTGACTTGTCGCAACTCCACCAGCAAATCCGATCCCACGGGGAGTTTCATTCAAGCACCCATCTGCCGAAATATATAATAGCATGACCGAATTATCGGAAGTATCTTTGAATGCAGTAGCGATATAAACCATTAGCTGACTGAACGTTGGGCGATATAATAAATATTTATGGGGATTTGATCTTTTTGTACCATGTTGTAAAGTAGTAGAAGATGAAGTAGCTATTTTATTCTCTTGCTGTTGTCCATGATGAGTAGAAGGAGGAAGAGTATTTGTATTTGTTTGGTTAGTAGTAGATGGTGATGATGTAGGTGATGAAGTACTTTCTTTTGTATTTCCTAATGCATTTAATGGATCTTTTTTTTCAATTGCAGGAGTAGAATGATCTAATGATGCTTGATATAAGTCACGAGTTTGGGACTTTGTATTCATAGTGTTATTGTTGGTAATAGAATTTGTTGCATTAGTATTAGTTGATGTTGTAGAAATATTAGGTTCACGTTCCAAAGATTGAAGAATTCTATACATATCCAACGTTAATTCTGAAAACTTGATTTGATTTTGATAATTACCTACTAAGATGGCTTCTTGTAATCTTAATCCTTGGTGATAATGAGTATTTTTTTTTTCAATAGGACGATAATTAGGTAATCGGTGTTGAATGGGAACTTGTGTTCTATCTGTATTAATTGGGACTATTTTTTTTTCTGCTTCCATAAATGCTGTGATTTCTTGTAGTACTAATTGCCATTCTTTTGCATCAGGTGGTTTAAACGTTTTAGTGTATTCATCAATGAGCATTTCTAGTTCACTTATTAATAATCTTATATTGTCATCCTTATTCAATAATAAACAAACTACTATAAATCGGGCATAGTATCGCATTTTTTTTATCATCAAAGCAGGACTAAGCAAAACAAATTAAATAATAATATAAAAACAAAAATGGCATATGCATAGGTGTTTTTAGTTAACACTGCTTTATTCTTCTTTTAAACCTTATTTTATTTTGTTTAATAACTTACTTTTTAACTTCCAAAATATTCTTAAAATACTGTCTATCATGTATAGCTTCATAAAATACATATGCTTCATTTAAATAATTGGTTTCACTCGTTCTTAAGCTATAAATAATAATAATAATAAAAGGGAAACATTCATATAAAAAAGAACCACAGTTTTTTTTTTTTTTTTTTTTTTTTTTTTTTTTGATCCTATGATTCTATTTAAACTTACTAATAATGATAATAAAGTTGACCGATTTTACTTGCTATTTCACCAACTTCCCAACGTTTTAATCCATAATTATTTTTATCTTCTAATAAGGGTCTACGTATATACAAGAGTAAATGTTTATTATTAGTAACTGTATAGTAAAAATAATAATAATAATAGTAGTAGTAGTAAATGCTTGTATATAAATAAATAAATGGTACCTATGAGTTTGTTGAAACTTCCATAGCTATTAATAAAAAATAAAAAATCAGTATGCTATTTTGTATCTATGATGTTTTTATTTATTTTATTTTAGTCTTATTTACTTTGGTATAAACTTCAAACGTTTTTTCAAAATACTATTTAAAAACATAAAAGAGAAATTAAATATTCAAAATTAACAATCAGCAACTAGTAGTTAATATTACCGATATTTTTTTTTTTTTTTTTTTTTTTTTTTTTTTTTTTTTTTTTTTTTTTTTTTTTACAGGTCTCCACTGACGATGACTTCCGGTTGGTGGTAAATCTCTATTATTATAGATCAATAATACATTGTAATAAAGACATTACTATTGAGTGTATATTATATAAATATACATTTATTTACAAGTTTAATATTATATATAAACTAATATAATAGTAATACATATTTACCTTAAACCACTAAATAAACTTTGACTTTTTTCTAAAAGATATTGAAACTCTTCTACATATTTTTGATTGCGATGAGCTTCATTATCATCAGTAGTAGTACTATTATTTGCTACTGTTGCTGTTGGTGCTGCTGCTGTTGTTGTTGTAGTGTCAGTCATATTATTAAAAGAAGGAGGGGGTTCTATTGTTGTTGAAGGTTGAATGATAGTTTGTGTAGTATTATGATCTAAAGCTAATGGTGCTTCAATAGGTGCTTCACTTATAGAATTAGCCTCTGTATTGGCTTATAAAGAAAATAAAATAAGAATAATATGAAAAATAATATTTAAAAAGAAGAAAAAGAAGTCTACGTATTCCATTTATTTTTTTTATCTTGTTAAAAAATATAAAAAAACACGTTATTAAAATTCATTTACCAGTTGCTGTTGATAAACTGGGTACACCTGTTGGTATAAATTGCGAAGGAGTACCCTGCCCATCCCGTTGACGTGAAGGGATTGTTTGTGTTTCCATAACTCTTTGGAAAAAAAAAGTGAAAAAAAGAAAAAAGAGCGAAGCAAATGGAGTAAAGGTGAAAAAAAAAAAATTAAAAAAATTCGGTGTTTAAACGTTTTTGCTTTAATTTTTTTTTTTAATAAGAATTAAAATCTAATACTAAAATGTTGAAATAAAAAAAAATGACGAATTTATATAAATATATGTATATATATATATATATATATTTATATATAAAACTAAAAAAATAATAATTATACTAATAATAATAATAAAAAAAAAATATTATATATATATATATATATATATATATATTTATATATAAAACTAAAAAAATAATAATTATACTAATAATAATAATAAAAAAAAAATATTATATATATATATATATATATATATATATTTATATATAAAATACAAAGAAATTAAACTAAAAAATAATGCAAAACAAATGATATATTTATATATTTATGATTGATCTAAAAAATATTTAGAATCAAATGATAAAGCTGATGATGATAAAGAATCGTATGATGAAGATGAAATACTATTAGAAAATCTTCGACGTATGACCGGGGAATATGAAAATGATTGACGACGATGATATGACATTTCATAATTCGATGGCGAAGATGATGGGATCGAAGAAATGGACTGAACACTATGAGATCTTATCATCATACTATTATTATGATGATTATAATTATGATGATGATTGTGGGAATGATAATTATAATTTATATTATTATTTTTAGTCGCTTCATTTAATTGACATGTTCCAGAACAAAACGTTAACTTCTAAAAAAAAAATATCACCCTTTAATATAAATTACTTTAATTTTTTATAGATATTTTACTTTATTATATTTACATACATCATTATCTAAAGGTTTTTCACAAAAAAGACAAATATTTAAGTCCATTTATTTTAAAATTGGTATATATAAATATATATATTTAAGAAAAAGAAAGAAAAAGTTGGTATAACAAACAAATAAATCAATAAATAAAAGAAGAAAAGAAAAAAAAAAAGAGAGAGAGAGAAAAGAGAAAAAAAAAAAAGGAATAAAAAGTTAATTTATAAAAAAAAAGATTAGGTGGGAGCTTTTTTAAAGTTTCAAAAAAGAGTGACCTATATACTCAAAACCTTTTTGTGCGACTCAATAGTGTACCTTTTTTATATATTTTATTTTATTTTATATTATTTATATTATAATCCTATCTCTCTTTTTTTTTTTTTTTTGTTTTTTTAGCCGTGATTAATATGTTTATTTTAGTACAATAAAGAATAAACAATAAAAAATAACAACATTATTATAAACTACTAATACTCTTACTCACCACGTGTTTATTATAATCTACCTATTAGTCCAGATCAAAAGAGAAGAAAAAAGACTGTGCACTTGTTTAAAATTGCATAAAAATTTATAAAATAAAATAATAATAGAGATGTACTTATGTACATAAGTATCATCATATATCGTATTTCCCATACACTGTCATGGGTTCTTTACTTGAAAACAACAAATTAAGTAATTTCTATACTTTATAATATCTCGGAAGTCAACGGTTTTTTTTTAATTTTATTTTATTATCATTGTTATTATTTATTTATTTATTTATTATTTCAGATGATGAAGATGATTTTAATCCAATTGTTTTTTCTTTCTTTTTTGCAAATACAGTAAATTAGTCATTCTTTGTTTATATACATTATAATATATAAAATAAAATAAATAATAATAAAAATAATAAAAATAATAAAAATAATAAAAATCAAATTTAAAATAATAGAGAGAAAAAAAAAAGAATAGATAATCTTTAGATTATTAAATACATAAATAAAAAAAAAAAGTGATATAAAAAATAAAAATAACAACAATATAGAGAGTAATAATGAAGTATGTAGTAATAAACAATAAATAATAAAATAATATGTAAAATAAAATGAAATAAATAATAATTATATAATCTATTTACTTTGACTAACCTTTAATAATAATAAATCACCTACTTCACTAATAGTTTCAACAGCTCTATCAATATCTTCTTTTGTATGAGAAGCAGATAAGCAGAATCGAGCACGGGAAGTAATAATGGGAGTAGCAGGATAACCAACAACGCAAACAGCAATGCCTCGTTTTAATAATTCTCTAGAAAAGGCGGGGATCTTGGCAGGATTAAAAAGTAATAAAGGTACAACGGGACTTCCATGATCACCATAAACGATAAATCCAAGTTCACGTAATCTGGCTGCAAAGTGTAATGAATTTTCTGCTAATCGTTTAATACGAAGTCTACCATCATCAGTACCATCTTCTCCGCTAAATAAATAAATAGAATATAATACGTTAATATTAATATATAATAATGGAATAAAATGATTATTTTATATTAATGTAAAAATATGCATATCGTTTATCTATCTTATTTACCAAATGATTTTCATACTAGTAATAATTTGTTGTGTAACAGGAATCGAAATAGGTTCTGCATAGATATAAGCATGGTTGTTAATACGTAAATGGTCGATAACGGCTTTGTCTGCAGCAATGTAACCCCCAGCAGCGCCAAAGGATTTTGTAAAAGTACCCATTAAAATATCAACTTCGGCAGGATCAATACCATAGAAATCACAAACGCCACCTCCATTTTCACCAAGAGCACCAATGGAATGAGCTTCATCAACATATAAATAAAACTATATATATATAAAACAGTAATCATAAAAAAAAAAAATTGTTAGTTTAAAAAGGTAATGCAATTGCTATTTTTTTTTTTAAATATATATAAATAAAAAATAAATAAATAAATAGGTTTTTTTTTTTTTTTCTTTTTTTTACCTTGAATTCCTTTTTCAATTTGACAATTTCGGGTAAATTAACAACGGTACCTTCCATAGAATAAAGACCTTCAACAATAACCAAGATTTTTTTCCATGGTCTATGGGTGCGAGGTTGACCTTGAGAAATAACCTTCATAAATAAAATAAAATAAAGTGAGATGAATGATCATTTTCTATATATATATATATATATATAATCATTTTTTATTTTTTACCTCACGAAGCAATTCACGTAAATCATCCATATTATTATGTTTAAAGACACGAACAGCAGCACCAGAAAGACGAGCACCAAAGACAATAGAGGAATGGTTCATTTCATCTGAGATAATTAAACAACCTTTATTGACAAGAGCAGGAATAGTAGTTGAGTTAGTGGCAAAACCCATACTGACTACCATAGCATCTTGTTTTCCAACAAATCTAGCCACCAAACGTTCTACATCCAAGTGTAATTGAGTAGTTCCAGCTTCGGCACGAGAACTAGGAGAGGGAATACCATTGATTAAAGTAGTTTGTTCTACAGCATCAGCACAAGGTCCGGAACTTTGAGCAAAGCCAAGATAATTATAAGAAGCAAAATTAAGGTTTTCCGTTACTTTACCAGTTAAACGGAAGGTACGATTGAAATCGTAGCTCACTCTTTCTAATAATTTAACAGTTCGTGAAGCAACACCGGTAATAGGTCGATTCCAGCAATCACTATAATATTGTTTTGTTCAAAATATAAATAAAAATGCAATAAAACAAAAAAAAAAAATTAGGTTTAAACGGTTATTATCTGACTTTTTATGTATACTCTTTTATTTTTTTTGGGGTGGTACACAAGTTACTTTAAAAGTGAGACCTTTTTTTATTATTATTATTCACCCGTTTTATCAACTCCTAATTATATTTCTAATTATTTTTTAACATTTTTTTATTTTTAATTTATAAATTCATTTACCGAATACGCACGTAAAGTCTTCTTGTGTAGAATGAGTCAAAATCAGATACAAGTGGTGCATAACCCTATTATAATTATTTTCAAAATAATAATAATAAAGTTATATAAGTAAAAACATTCACCAATATTCAATTCATTATATATAGCTATGTGTGTGTGTGAGAGATAGTGAAATTATAATTATCTATTTGTCAATGATATATACATATATATATGTGTTTTACATACTTGGTTCATTTTCAAGTGAGAATAGGCCTGAGGTTTAAAGAATTTCCCCATGATATCACGTAAATGACCAAATAAAATAAGTACAAAGTAGTTGAGATAAGTAGAGACTAAAACATATAATGGAGCAACTTCAAGTTTATGTTCTAAATCATCATAGCGTCTAGTTTTACGTGGTGGGGTCCAATGAGTAGTGGTAGGTGGAGTCCAAGTAGAATGAACAGTTGAAACATTAGTAGTGGTGGTAGTACTAGATGAATGTTTTTGAAGGAAGTTTGGTGGTGACACACTAAACGAATGATCACTGGAGGATTTAGGAGTGGTCAAATTAATACTTGGGATACTAATAGTGTGAGCTCTCTTTCCTTTACCCATGGTTGTGAAATAAATTTAATTAATTAACTATTAATATTATTTAAAAGAAAAAAAAAAAAAAAAAAATAAAGAGAAAGAGGAAAAAAAAAAAAAAAAAGAAAGAATTTTTTATTTCATTTTATTTTGTCTCGCCGTTATTTGGTAACCCATAACCAAAAAATTTTAGTTTTGAGCGGACAATGAAAAATGTTTATAAATATTTTTTTAAAAAAAAAAAAAGATAAAAAGATCAATAACCAATAATCTAATTTTGAAATTCTTTAAATCAATTTAAACTCCTTGTCCTTATAAACATTTTTTTATATATATCAAATTTTTTTATAATGATCGAAACATTTTACTATTCAATTTTAAGGGGAGGAAAAATATGAATATATAATCGAAAAGGGATGCATTATTTATTTATTTGATTGATTTTTTTTATTTTTTTATTTTTGCTGTATCCTCCACCGTTGCTGTCAAAAAAAAAAGAACAATAATAAATAAATAAATAAATAATCGCCAAGTCATATGATAACAACATTAAAAACAACTTTTTTCGTACCTAAATAATTTATTTTTAAAAATATTCAAACATTTAGGGATTTCTTTTTTTAAAAAACAAGGAAAAATAATTATGATATATAAATAAACTATTCTATTTGGGTAGGTTTCAGTGATTATCATTATTATAATTTACAAGACTGTTCATAACAACCAATTTAAACCTTAATATTATCTTTATCAATTTAAATAATACGTTTTCTCATATTGTTGTAAAAGCTGTACTGTTTTTTCATATAATTCCATATCCAAATCATCAGCGTTTAGTGTTACCCTTGGCTTTAATATTAAATATTCGAGTTCCTTAAATAGATAGATAGATATATAATAATAATAATAATAATAATAATAATAATAATAATAATAATAGGGTGAACATATATATCCTAAAATTACTATTATTATTATTATTCCCTTTTTTTTCTATTTTATTTTATATCTCTTAATACCTTATTATATTCCACTTCACCTATGCATTGTATTAATGTATCGTTTTTATAATTCATTTCTATTAGTTCTGTATCCAAATGTAATAAAATGTTTCTATATGTAATAACAGCTTTATTTAAACTTGGATCATATGAAACTAATCTTTTATAAAATAATAATAGAAATGGTATTGGTTATATAAAACTAAATTTATTTTAATTATATGTATATATATAATACCTCCCGGTGACTCGGATAGTTGCTTTATCAAATTGTTGTGGATTAGCTTCAAGATCTTGTAATAGTACTAACTTCCCGGGAGGTATTTCCATATATGTATTTTTTTTTTTTCAAAAAAAAAAAAAAAGAAAGAAAAAAGAAAAAAAAAAGCGAGAAAAAGAAAAAAATTGTAGACAGTAATAAAAAAGTATAGATCACCCACTAAGAAAATTAAATTTAACTTCCGTAATAAAAAATTATTTTAAAGCCTAATTTTTTTTTTTTTCACTTTTCTTTATCTTTTTTTCTTTGATACTTAATTGATAATAACTCTTTTTTTATATGGTTATATAACTTTTACGTGATCATATTCTACCTTTTTTTTATTTTTGTTTTATTTGCTTTTAATATATAGCTCATTTATTTTATTTTATTTTTTTAATACAGCTTTGTGTTGAAAAGAAAAAAAAAAGAAATTTTATATTATATAAATAATATATTATATTTAAAAGTATGTCTAATCCTTCAGCTGCTATTTTATCCACACCTACTTCAACGGAAAGTAATGATGTTTTTGATGACAAATATTCTTTTCCTAGGCACCTGATACCAGAAACTATGAATGGTAAATATATATATATATATACATATATATATATATACACAAATACATATACATACATACAAAACTATTCAGATTGTTATATAAACTAGCGCGATCTCATACTATTCCTATTTCTCTTTATTTTAGATGATAGCAAAATTCCTCTAGTAGTAGTAGCTTGTGGATCTTATTCACCCATTACTTATTTGCATTTAAGAATGTTTGGTAAAAAAGCGTTTTTTTTTTATTTTATTATAAATATAAACCTATATAATGATTTGTTGTCAAATATAAATAAAAATTCATATTTGATATGAATGACTAAGCCAATCATTTCTTTTTGTTTTCTTTTTTTGATTATCTTTTTAGATATGGCAAGAGATCATTTTAATGATCATGGGAAATACGAATTTTTGGCAGGATACTATTCACCAGTAACGGATGCCTATAAAAAGGAAGGGCTTACACTTGCAAAACATAGAGTAAAAATGTGTCAGTTGGCTGTCAATAGTACTTCGGATTGGTTAATGGTCGATCCTTGGGAATCAAGACAACCTACTTATCAGCGAACAGCTTTAGTGCTGGATCATTTTGACCAAGAATTAAATGAAGTTGGTGGTGGTATACGTACCAAATCTGGTAAATATAATACCTATATAGATATATAAACGAAGAAAAAGAATATATAATTCATCAATGATGGAAGGAATCGTAATAACATAGTAATATATTATAGGTGAGTATAAAAAAATTAGAATCATGCTTTTAGCTGGTGGCGATTTGATTGCTTCTTTCGGTCATCCAGGTGAGTAACCTTATTTTTTATCATCATTAGTCATAAAAATAAAATAATCTAATAAAAGAAAAGGAAAAAATATGCGATGGGCTAATAATTAACTTTTCTACTTATTTAAAGGTGTTTGGTCCTCGGAAGATGTAAGTTATATATTATATGCTTTTGGCAATAACGCTATTAATAATGATTTTAATAAAATATATTTACCATATCTTTATATTTATTTTTATTACTAGTTACATCACATTGTAGGTATATATGGATGCGTCATTGTTGAACGTACTGGAACAGATGTTTATGGTTTCTTATTATCGCACGATATTCTCTATCAACATAGGGTAATGTATAAAGGATTATTATTATTATTATAATTTATTTAAAAAATTGATGATTCATGCTCTAATATCTACTTTTCTCTTTTCTTTTTTATTCTTTTATTCAATTTTTATGCATATACTTATAGATGAATGTTATTGTGATAAAACAACTTATTCATAATGATATTAGCTCAACAAAGATCAGATTATTTGTTAAACGTGGAATGTCAATTAAATATTTATTACCTGATCCTGTCATTGATTATATTCATCAACATAAATTATATCTTCCAGCTGATTCCTAATTCTAGATTTAAATTATTTATTACTATTATTACTATTATTATTACGTATTGTTTTTTTATTTTTATTTTTTATTACACTTATCATTATTTTATTTATGATTTTGGTTATGATATTTTTATATTTAAATATTATGTGTATATATAAATTCTGTAACTCTATTAGACCTTATTTTATTTTTATTTATTTATTTTTAAAAATAAATACAAATGAATAAATATATTTATATATGCAAATAAAATAATTTATTTTGATCCAATATATTAGTGTCATAAATAAGATAATTGGTATTTTTAATTTTTTTTTATGCCTGGTATGTAAACTAAAAGCTAACCTTCAGCTTTGAAGGAATTTATTTTTAACTGGTGGTAATCTATGATTTTCAAATGGAAAGAAACCTTTTTTAAATTTTTCTTTTCTTGTACCTGATATCATATATCCAATTTTAATATCCATTTTTATTTTCAAATGTAGTAATTGAAACTTAAAAAAAAAAAAAACCTTGGCTGAAATTTATATAATATTCAATCATTGGATGATATATATACATATAGATAGTAGCCAAGAAAATAATAACAATAATAGTAGTAAGACTTGTTGGTGTTAATAATTATGATGAATACATATATATGAATATATTAATATATTATAACTTTTATACAATTGAATATTTATTTAGAAACAAATCAAATTAGCCTAAAACACTACCAAATACACGATTATGTCTACAAATACTTGGGCCATATTCATCATATTCAGCTTTTGTATGACAGTAGCTTTGGAATTCAGCCTATTAAAAAAACAGAGTATTTGTATATTAGTAACCGAATCTTTTTAAAATAAAATACTTCTCTCTCTTTTTTTTTTTTTAATGATACTTACAGTTGATGCAAGCAAACTTCCACCGAACCATACAGCATGGCGTTGTTTTTTATGAGAAATAACGTTAACTTCCATAGGAGTAGCCTATATTCGTATAACAAATAATAGTAGCAATAAAAAGGAAAAAAGAAAAATAAGAAATTAAACTATTATATTCTTTTTTATTTTTTGATCCTTTTTATATATATGGTCTTATTGTTATTATTACCTTCATAGCACCTCCGCTGATTTCTTCACTATAACGAATACGCTGATCTACAACACGTTTAATATCTCTTTGAAGCCTCTTATCAAAACCTTTAAACATAGTTGAACCACCAGAAAGTACAATATTCTAATTTGAAATATAAAAATATAAAATATATTTTAAACAGTTATATTACATATATATATATATATATATTATCATTATTATTTTATAAAAAATAAAAAGATTGAATAATCATATTTAATATGTTACCTTATATAAACCTCTACGAACATCAATAGGACTAGTTTGCACAACTGTATCCACAACTTCAGGTAATGGTGTTAAGAAATCAGAACTAGCAATTTCAGGGTTGAAGAATATTTCTGGAGCAAGAAATCTTTCAAAACCTACATCAACAGAGTAATTCTATTATTTTTATTATTATTATTATTGTTATTTAAAAGAAAGTATAAATGAAATGAAAATAAATAAATAAATAATAAGTATTACGTTTTGTATATTCCTTACTTATAATATATATTATTGTCGTTTTTTTTTTTTTGTAACTTACTCTTCCGGTGACAGTATGAAGACCTTCATATTTTTTAAAATGTTTGCTAGGTTCTTGATCATATTTTTTAAATTCTTTAACAATATCAGGACAAACGTATGAAAAATCTTCTTTGATAGCTTCAGCAACACGTAAAGAATCTTCTGGAGGAATACTAGTTTCACCACGTTCACGTAATAATTGTTGGACAAAAGAAGTGATATCACGACCAGCAATAGGAATGCTCTTAATTGAACTTCCAATAACGTAACCTTCAGCCTATATATATAATATCACCATTAAAAAAAAATAGGATGTGATGAGATAAAATCATAATAATTAATCATTATCATTATTATAACATATATTTTATATATTTACCACAGGGATAACGTGAGTAACACCATCACCAGAATCAACAACTGTACCAGTTAAAGTTTGTTCGCTAACTTTATTTGAAGTCCAAGAAGCAGCAAGGGCCAAGACAGCTTGAACGGCAATATAAAGCCCTTTTACATTGAATGATTCAAACATAATTTCTGCAGTCATTTCACGATTTTCAGGTGCATTAAGTGGTGGTTCAGTCTAATGATAGCAATAAAAATAAAGTGTTAACGTTAGCTGATAATGTAGATATATATATATTTAATATTAAAAATAATAATAAATAATTAATCTATAAATAATAAAATAAAATTACTATATAAACTTACTAATAAAAAGTGATGATCTTCAGGTTCACAACGTAAGTATTTGAAAATAGATTGTTCCCAGAAGCGTTCCATGTGATCCCAGTTATTAATTTGACCATGACGAATGGGGTAATTCAATGCTCTTGTTTTTGCTTGAGCCAAAGCTTCATCACCAATAAAAAAATCTAAATCTTCCATACCACGTTTTGAAGCCAAGTTATTGCTAAGAAAGGAGGGTTTAGAAGGAACACCAGGTCCACCAGATGTTGAGGGTGATTCTAAAGTAGCAATAGCTGTTGGAAAAACAAAAGAAGGTTCATTATTCCCACTGAAACCGAGCTTAGAGTACCTATATATTGTTATAAAAAAATAATAATAATATTATTATTTTTTAGCTGTTGTTATTGATGCTGTTGTTGTTATAATATGATATATATTGCTCCATATCCTTATATTTTTGTTAGTGTACTACACGCGCCAAGGCTAAAATAAAAATAATCTATATATAAAAGATGATATTTACTTCAATACTTACCCAGTACCATTATCCATTACTACAGCTGGTAAATTACTCATCTTGTTTTATATTTATACTATATTTTTAATATTATAATATTTATCTATTTATCAATATATTAAAAGAATACAATATAATTGTTGTAAATATTTTTATAAGAAAAAGATGGTAAAAAAAAAAAAAGTTAAAGAAAAAAAAAGTAGGAAGAAAGTTGGTTTAATTTTTTCAAAAATTGAAAACTGATCACATTTAAACCCCGTCATTTTCATTTGGGTATTGCTACCCACACATACTGCGTAGATACTTCAGGGCCCATAGTAGGAAATTACATACCTACACACCACATATTAAAAAAAAAGACCTCTACTTTTTTTGATTTTTCAAAGAATTTTGCATTTAAAAAATTAACGGCTATAATAATAGCCTTTGATAAAGAGTAAGTTATTTTAAATAATGTAAAGCATAGAAAAAAAATTATATATATATATATAGTTATCGTGCTGTTATTATGTTAAAGTATCATAATGATTGAATTTATTATTCATGGATATAAATTAATATTTAACTCAATATAATTTATAAAAATATTTTAAAAAATTAGCATTTGACTTTATGCACCCACAACTATTTGTTAATTTAAAATAAAAATAAAAATGAATATAGATATGAAACAAAGAAATAAAAAAATTGATTATTTTATTAAGAATATACTCAAAAAATTTAATACTACTAGAATTATAATTTTTTTTTTTAAAAAAAAAAGACGGAAAATAAGTATCGATAAAAGTATTTTTAAAAAAGCTTTTATTATTATTTGGATGCTTTAACAATAACAGCTTGTAATTGAGTATGGGTTGCTAAATAGTTAAATACCCAAGCTGAAAAATGTAAATAGAGAATAGTTTGCCAATTTCCAATTTGTAAAGTTTTAAGTTGCTTGATCTGTTCTCGACAATGATTAGCTAAATTTCCAAAATTATTTTCTGGCGGAATAGTTTCCAATTGAATACCCTTGAACCCTACTGCTTCAAGTTGCTGAATGTAATGATCACGATAAACCAAGTTGGACCAAGGGACATGAGCAAAATGGAATATAATTTTCCATAATCGTAATTTCCAAGGTGTATCTATTTTCGCATCATCGTGTAATATAATATCCCACATACCTAATTGACCCCCAGGAATTAAATGTTGATAGGCTTGATTTAAAAACTCGACTCTTGTATCATAATGGTAGGCTGAATCAATAGATACTATATGATCAAAATACTCTCCTTTTAAATGATTTGAAGATTCAAATAAACGATTCAATTCTGTTGCTGAACCTTTAAATAGTTGAATTTTTTCTTGTAAACGTTGATCTAATTGCTGTAGCCGGCTTTGAGCAAGTTGCCATTGTGATTCTTCATTGGTAACTCCCTTTATTATTAATCAGAATAATACATCATATGTAATAAATAATTATATATTTAGTTTTTCCTTCCACAAATATCCTTTTCTTCCTCTATTTCTTTTTTTAATCAAGAAAGCTTCTTTTTACATACGGTAATATTACAATCGAAATGATCTAAATAAAGATATATATATATGTATGTATGTATATAGAAATATAAATATTTTTAATGCGAGGTATTTTTACCAATTTATATTAATATAATATTTATACGTGTATAATCAACCTACCAGCAAGGAAGAAACAAGAATCACCACAACCAAAACCAACATCTAAATAAAGTAAAATAAATAAACAAAATAAAAAAATGTGCATATATCAGTGATCTTTACTAATATATATAAATATATATAAATATATATGTATAGTTATACTATGTACCGAGTAGTTTGTCATTTTTTTGAATCCCGAGTTTATTTGTTATAGATAAAACCAGTTCTTCACAAGCCATAATGTAGTTTTTATTGCCATTCTTCCAATAACCCATATTACACCAAAAGGTATTTGGAGGCAGCTGTAAATTGAGCCATAAATGTCTTATACCATACATTTCATTTGTAGAACTGGAGCAATGACACCAAAATACTAAAAATCCCCCATGTAAATATAATAAAATATCTTTTAACCATCCGGTTGTAAATATACATATAGCTGGTAATAATGCTCCATAAAGTAATAAAAGCATGTTACAATATATTTATTTGTTTAGAATATAGATATATGAATATATTTATATATAAATGGAAAAAAAAGAGGTAAAAAAAAAAAGAAGGTTTTTACAGTTAAAAGCTTTATGATTTAAACCCCGCTTAATCTTTGTTTGCGTAAATGATCAGTTGTTTTTATTTTTTACACTTCCCTTTTTTTTTCTCCCTTTCTCTTTTTTTATTATTACTCTTTTTATTATTAATTATTTGTATACATATTAGAAATGAATTCTCTTCCAAAGCGTATCATTAAGGTGATTATATATTATTTATTTATTATATATCAATTATAAATAAATAATATTAATTATTATTATCATTATTATTACTATTTATCTTTATACTTCTTTACCGCAGGAAACGGAAAGACTTCTTGCCGATCCTGCTCCTGGAATTCAAGCTACACCTCATGAAGAAAATTTACGTTATTTTGATGTAGTTATGTCAGGTCCAACTCAATCTCCTTTTGAAGGTAATACTTTATAGCAACGTACAATGGATATATATATATATATATATATATATACATATATATATATATAGAAATATATGTATGGGAGAGGGATTATAAAAGTGTATCTTTATATATAAAATGAAATATAAAGTAGCCAAAAATGATCTTATAATAAGATGGAAACAAAAATTTATAATCAAAATATTTATAAACTGAACTGAAGCATTATTATTATTCTTATTACTACTATTTTCTTAAAAGGGGGTGAGTTCCGTTTAGAATTGTATTTACCTGAAGACTATCCTATGGCAGCACCAAAAGTACGTTTCTTAACAAAGATTTATCACCCTAACATTGATAAGTTGGGACGCATTTGTCTTGATATTTTAAAAGGTAAGAGAATAAAAATAGAAGGGTCATTATTTAACAATAATAACAATATATATAATAAAAATAATTCAAAAGGAACAATATTTAACAATAAACAAAAAGCAACCAAAAAAAGGATAATCATCATCTAAAAATACAAATAATAATTATGATAATAAATAATTATAAAAGAATGCCGCTGATTTATTTTAACATATAATAATAATAACAATAGATAAATGGAGTCCTGCATTACAAATTCGTACAGTATTATTATCTATTCAAGCACTTTTATCAGCACCAAATCCCGATGATCCTTTAGCTAATGATGTTGCTCAACATTGGAAAGAAAATGAAAAAGAAGCCATTAATACCGGTAAATATGAATAGATATATATAAATAGTTGCATTATAGAATTTACCAAAAAGGAAGTCAAATTATATAACTCATGATTTTTTTTTGTAAATATTATTTTTATTTTATTTTAGCCCGTGCATGGACAATTCAATATGCTATTAGCAAATAGTTGTATTTTTTTTTCACTACTACTATTTTTATTTTTTATTTTTTTTTTTATTATTATTATTAAAAAATTGACATTTATTTACAATATGATATACATATTTTATCCTGATTTTTTTAAAACATATTTGACTTACGTATCATTATTTTTATAATAAGAACCAAAGCATACATTTACTAACACATAGATAAATTAAAATTTTCGTGGCCTTCTTCTAAGTGAAGAAGTAGAAGAAGCATTAGTATTTTTTAAAATAATTTTTTGATTTTTTAAAAGATGATCTTTTTTTAATGCGCTTAATTTTGAATAAGGATAGTGATGATGATATAATTGATGTAATGCATTAGATGATGTTAAATGAAATGATGAAGAGGGCATTTTTGTTGAAGGAGATGATGATAATAACATAATTGTTCGGGCAGCGGCTTCTTCTTTATCAACTATAGTTGTAAGGTTTGAATAATATTGTCTTGAAATACAGGATGGTGATCTAGATGGAATATAATGAAATGGAACCATTGTTTCAACCACTTGTTGAAAATTTTTATTTATCATTCCATTCAATACTTTTAATTGAGCATATTGTAGTTTGATTTTAAGAATAGTGGCTATCTAACATTTTTTTTTTAAAAAAAAAACAGGTACAATTCGAAAAAGAAAAAGAAAAAAAAAGACAATGAATAAATGTATGAAAGTAAATTAAAAGTTAAAATATATTTTTAAAAAAAAGCAATACCTTTATGATACCTTCTTTTTCTGAATCATTTATATTTAAATATTTCATTTATGTGAATGGTAACTTTTGTTTTAGTAGTAGGAATATGGATAGAAAAGAAGAATTAAAAAAAATTTGCCTTTTTTTCCAAGTAATGTTTCATTTAAATATCGGGTTATATGCACAATTAAATCATTGAAAGGGTTTCAATTTTATATAAAACATAAAACCATATTTTATTAATTAATAGATTATTATTATGAATTTTTATACTCTTTATATTTATTATAATAATAATAATAAAGGGTGACATATATACTTATCATTAGTTTTTATAATCTTTTTTTTTGTATAAATATGTGTAAATAACTGCAATAGTCAAATATGATTACTATAATTATAATTTTATAATTATTATCATTATTTTAGCTATTACTATGTTATTATTATCATAGCTATTATTGTTATTATTATTGTCATTATTATTACTATTACCATTATCACCATTATTAATATTATTATTGTTATCATTGTTATTATTATATGATATAAATGACATTTTTATAATACAGATAATATCAGAATAAATAACTTTTGATCTAAACATTTGATTTTAATTATAATATATAAAAACATCCGTTAGAAAAAAAAAAAAAAGAGTGAATGATCAGCCAATGAAAATCATTTGTGTAACACATGGAAGGTGTTTGCTATGGACACGTTCTATAATGAGGCCAATTGATTGATTGTTCCCAATTTTTCCTTTCTTTTTCACGTTAAGATAAGTTACCAGCTATTAATATTGAATGGTTCGAATTCCCCTCCTTCTCCTTTACCCATTTTTTTTTTCCTTCTCTTTTTTTCTTTCTTTCTCTTTCTCTCTCTCTCTTTTTTTTTTAAAAAAAAAACTGATATATGCTTAAAACTATTATTTAATAAACCTTTCTCCTTTTTCTCTCTCTTAATTCATAAAACGATCTTTTTTATATTAAATCATACTATCAGTTTTTACAAAATAAATCAAAACTAAATGGATTTAGCTGAATTTCAGCTTAATATGGATATGTTGCGTTCCATATCTTCTAGTCAGCAGCACCAGCAACAGCAGCAACAGCAGCAACAGCAACAACAAGCGAATGGTGTTTTTGAAAATATGGACATATTTTTTAATGATAACAATAACAATCAAAATATGCAATATATGAATTCTACTTATGCAACTATTTCAACTACAAGTGCTTCAGCTACCTCTACACCTGCTTTTCATACAAAAAATCAAAATGATTATTTTGGTGATGATGTAAGTTTTTATTATTGTCATTATTGAATATGAATTAGTAAAATAAGAATAATGGATCAATATTAATAAAAATCATGCAAACCTTTTTTTTATTTCTTTTTTAAAATAAATAAATAAAAAAAAAATAGGATATTTTGACACCTTTAATTTCACCTGCTATTACGCCTTCTTTTACTTATCAACAAAAACATCATCATCATAATGCTGGAAATGATATCGATTTTTCACCATTATCTTCACCCGCCATGTTACCTCAAAGAGATAACAGTCATTCCCACCATCAACACCATCACCAACTCCAACATCATCAACATTCGTCTTATCACCAGCAGCAACAACACCAACAGGATTCAATTCAGTCCGCTAATACGAATTATAATCAATTGACTAGAAATCAAATATGTGAGCAATATGAACAGCTTGAGCAAGCAAAATTATTAATTACTCGTCGTTTAACTGAAATGCAAAAACAACAACATCAACTTACTTCTAATAGAACCTCTCCTTCAAGTCATTTAGATAATATGAATGAAACTCAACGTAAGAATTTATTATATTTTAGTAAAAAAAAAAAAGGAAATGGGGATGGATAAGAAAATAAAAATGAGAATGCATTTTTATTATTATTATTATTTATATTTATATTTAATCTAATTCTTATTTTTATATTCTTTTTTTTTTTTTTTGTTATAGAAATGATTAACCATTCAAAAGATGTTTATCAAAACAATGGTCATATTGAACCTGTTACACCTGCTTCATTAATGAATCTTAGACAGAGGCAATCTAATAAGACAGCAAAAAAAATATCCTTTGCGCCTGTAACAGCCAAGGCGGCTTTAAATGAATTAGATATATCTGATAATATTGATACCATAGCACAATCAACTTCGGTATCACTACCACCATCCTCATCCTCCTCGTCTTCAGCCACCTCGGTAGATAATTCGCTCTCTACATCTACTTCTTCATTAACTATTCAGGGAAAACAGAAAAGAAAGCAATCGACTGATAATAAAACGCCTAGAAAAACAAGACGAACAAGTGGTCATGATAGCAAATCCAATTCGCTCTCATCATCAAATAATAGCTATCATCACCATCACCATGCATCGCCTCGCGCTTTGAAACCACTTTTGATCAGTCCCAGTCTAACTCCAGATAACCCTCATCATCTACTTCCTTCTTCCCCTTTCCATCCACCCACTACTTCAGCTAACATTTCTGGTACTATTCAACCATCCTCCTCTTCTTCACTTGTTACCTCTGTAAAAGATGCTGAGCATATTCTTGCTACCAAATCCAATTACCAAAATCTTATGGAAGGAAAGGCTGCTGCACTTGGTATTGCCTTTTCACCTCAGATTAAGAGTGGTTTAGAAGTAAGAAGAACCGCTCATAAAGCTGCTGAGCAAAAACGTAGGGATTCCCTTAAAGAATGGTTTGATCGATTGCGTCGGGAAGTCGAAGAAGGATATGTTAAAAAAAAATCGGGCATCACTTCGAAAGTTATTAAAGAACAGCAACGTGAAAAAAACGATAATACATCTCCTCCTTCTTCTTCTTCATCAAATAATAATAACAATAATAATTCATACAATTCTTCTGATGAACAACACTCTCCTTCTTTATCCTCATCTCAGCAACAACAACAACAAAATAATGATAATAACCAAGATGAATCCATGGAAGATCAGCCTGCTTTGAAACCATTATCTAAAGTTCTTTTACTTCGTTATGCTTACGAATATATCACTCATCTAAAACAAAACTTAAATGAACGCGATGAATATATACGTAAATTAACAAATGGATCAGTCCCTACTAATCAAGAAGAAGAAGAAGAACGTGATGAAAATGGTGAAAGTGGTGAAAATGGTGATGATGGTGATGACGATAATGATATAAACATGGAACAATCATCTAATAATTAAAACTCATATCTCTTATATATTTTTTTTAACTCCCCTCCCCTTCGTTATATTTTTTTTTATTATTATTATTTATATGAATATGATACTCTTTTTCTTTTTTAACTAGATTTTATAGCTTATGTACATTTTTTATTTTTATTATTGTTTATTCTTTCATTCTTTTTTTTTTTTTAAAAAAAAAAGGAAAAAAAAAGAATAGTTTATATACATATATATATATACATATATATTCTTTATTTATTTTCTATATGTCATACTTTATTTTTAATTATTATTATATATACGCTTTTTTTATTTTTTATTTTTACATATTTTAATTTAAAATTGGTATTCATTCGTTAATTTCTTTAAATATATGCTCTTTTATTTATTTATTTACTTATTATTAATAATCTTATTATGGTTTATTATAATTATATATTGGGGGATTATAATTTCAATGTTTATATAATAAAAATATATAAGGATTATACCATATATCTAGTATTTATGTATGTATCAATAAAAAAATAATCTAGAAAAATACTGTATGTTAAAATTTTTGAGGTAAAATGTTATCAAGTGTAAATTATTAAAATACTTGGAAAAATTAAAAACAGTCATAATTTCAACATAACAAAATAAGATATAAAAAATAAAAGATCTTCAGGAATAGATGATTCTTACGTAGATATTTTAATTTAGTATTTATCTATGAAAGGGTAATGAATATAAAGATACATAAAGTTTATTTCTTAAAAAGGAATTGACAGGAAAAAAAAGACGGAATTTAAAAAAATATATCTTTTGGCGAATTTTTTTTCGTTTCTTTTCCTTTCTCTTAGTGGTATTTTTTTTTATATATTATATATATAAAAAATGAGTAATTCACCTGTAAGTAATAATATAACTTTTTAAATTGATTTATTCATTTATTAAAATAAAAAATAAATACAATAATAATAGAAATGAATCAAGAAATAAATATTGAACGTGAGCTCAATTTGGGATATAATAATATTAAATCATATAATTATTCTCATTTTTATTTTTATTTTTCTTATTCTCTTGGACATATAGAAACATACTTTTGATGAGGACGATGATGATTATGTACCATATGTCCCTATAAAACAACGTCGACATGAAAAGTTACATAAATATGCAACACAAAGAAAAACAATAGAATCAGCTTTAGAAGATGAGCAAGACGAAGAAGCTGCGGCTCAAGCTAGATCTAACATGAGTTTACTTGATCAAATTGTAGAACAACGGAAGCTAAATCTTATACCAGGTAAAAAAGGATATAAGATAATAGAACGGATCTATCTATAAATTTATAAATATAAAATATAATATATAAAATAGGAATTATTAAAAGTATATATATATATATATATATTTATATTGCTTTTTTATATAAATATATAGAAAAAACGGAAGAAGAAAAGCGGTTAGAGGAAGAACGTGAAATAGAAGAAGCTCAAGCAAGACATAAAGCATTGGTATCTATTCAAGAAGCTGCTATCGGTATACATTATACAGAACCAATGAAAACAAGTTGGACACCACCTACATATATCATGGAAAAGCCTGAAGAAAGACATGTTAATATTCGTAATGAATATCATATTATTGTTGAAGGTGAAGATCCCCCTCCTCCATTGATTCATTTTCAGGTAGGGTGACAAAAGAATAATGATAACAATGATAAAAATGATAATAATAATATAGTATAAAATGCCGAGAAAAAAATATATACTTAATATGTCTATCTATTTATTATCTATTTCATAGGATATGCGATTACCAAAACCTATATTAAAATATTTGGAAGATAAAAACATTAATAAGCCTACACCAATTCAAATTCAAGGATTACCAGTGGCGTAAGTATTGAATTTATTACAATAATAAAAATGATTTGAAATATAGAAATATTAACAATCAACTATTATGCTTAATTTTCATTTTTTTTATTTAATATTATAGATTATCTGGTCGTGATATGATTGGGATTGCTTTTACAGGTTCTGGGAAAACTTTAACATTCTCATTGCCTTTAGTGATGTTTTCATTAGAAGCAGAAGTTAGATTACCATTAGAGCGTGGGGAAGGACCTATAGGCCTTATTTTAGTACCTTCTGTAAGTACACAATACAAATGCATTAGTGAAAGAGAGGGTATTAGTAGTAGCAGTAGTATATATATATGTAAAGCAAATGGTTAAATTTTTTTAATTTTATTGTAATTTTTTTATATGATTAGCGAGAATTGGCTAGGCAAACTCATGAAAATATTTGTAATATGTCAGAGGCTCTAGTACAAGGTGGCTATCCTCAATTAAGATCAGTATTATGTATGGGTGGTATAGATATGAAGAAACAAGGGGATATGTTTTTTAAGTAAGAGGATACACCACGAAAATATGAAAATTGAAAATAAAATTGAAAATAAATAAAAAAAAGTACTCTTTTTATACTAATTAGTAATATCTATCTTTTTATCTATATATTTATTAAATAGAGGTTTTCATATGGTAGTTGCAACACCTGGGCGATTAATAGATTTGCTCACCAAAAAGAAATTTAATTTAGATAATTGTAAATATTTATGTATGGATGAAGCTGATAGAATGATTGATATGGGTTTTGAAGAGGATGTGCGCACTATAATGTCATTTTTTAAGGTAAAGATTATAAATATAAAATAAATAAACTAACAAATAAATATATATATTATGGATGTATTAATAAAAACCATTCTTTTTATTTGTTTATTTTTTTGTCTTATTTTATTATAGAGTCAACGTCAAACTTTGTTATTCTCAGCTACTATGCCTAAAAAAATTCAAGAATTTGCTTTATCAGCGCTTATTAAACCTGTTGTAGTAAATGTTGGTCGTGCTGGTGCTGCAAGTTTGGATGTCATTCAAGAAGTTGAATATGTGAAACAAGAAGCTAAAATGGTTTACTTATTAGAATGTTTACAAAAAACACCTCCACCTGTAAGTATGAAATAATGTATATTAAAACGAATGATCATAGTAAAAATAAAATAGATTACTAAATAAAACAATGTCTTGATTTATTTTTTTTTAAAAATATAGGTATTGATTTTTGCTGAAAACAAAAATGACGTGGATGATATACATGAATACTTATTATTAAAAGGTGTTGAAAGCGTTGCTATTCATGGTGGAAAAAGTAAGTAGAGAAAAAAGAAAAAGATAATAAAAGTAAATTTTTAATTGAAATGATAATAAAATAAATATTAGACAGTTTCTCAATTTATTATTATTATTATTTATTAAATATTGTTTTCTTTTTTTTTAAAAAAAAATAAAAATAAAATAGCACAAGATGAACGTGAATATGCTATCAACTCATTCAAGGAATATAAAAAGGATGTCTTAATAGCTACTGATGTTGCTTCCAAAGGGCTTGATTTTGCAGCAATTCAACATGTTATTAACTATGATATGCCAAAAGAAATTGAAGACTATGTGCACAGAATTGGTCGTACTGGTCGTAGTGGTAAAACAGGTGTAGCTACAACTTTTATTAATCAACATTGTTCTGAACAAATTCGACTTGATCTTAAACTTTTATTAAGAGAAGCTAAACAACGTGTTCCTCCATTTTTGGCTGCTATGGAAGATCCAACTGAAAAATATGGCTTATTGGGTGGTAAAATGATAATAATAATAATAATAATTTAAGATTAATTAATTATTCGGAGATTCTTTTTATTATTTTAAAAAATGTGGAGAAATAATAATGAATCTAAAACATTTTTTTATTATTTTTCTTTATTCTTCTTTATTCATAGGATGTACATTCTGTGGTGGTTTGGGCCATCGTATCAATAATTGTCCAAAATTAGAACAGCAAAGACGCCAACAAATGAATGCTATTATGGGTGGAAGACATGATGGAGGTGGAGGTGGAGGTGATTTTTAATACTTTTCTTTTACTTTATCATTTATTTTTATTTTTTTTATTTTCACATGTCAATGTCAATAATAAACCATCAACACCAATGAAGATATGTCAATCAATACTTTTTTTTTAAAATTCAAGTCAGACAATTACAAAGAATCACATTTATGTATGATTAACTTTGAACTCTTTATAAAAAAAGAAAAAAAAGAGATTTTTATTTTAAAATTGTGTAACGAAAGAGTTAATCTTAGTGTCATTTTCCATTCTTAATATTTTTTTCAATCATCATCCTATATAATACAAGAAAAGTAATAATTTGATATATATACATATCATTTTTATAATATGAACAAATTTTTATACATCATCATTATTATGGTTATCATTATTGTTGTCACTGTTACCGTTATTAGTATATTAATATATAGGGCCACAGTGTTATAATATAATATTAATAGTATTATTGTATTGAATATTATATACATTCAAAATCGAGCTATGATGTAAAAGATTAACATGTGAAAAGTTAGATCGGTTTCACAGACTTCGACCCCGCAAAAAAAAAAAAAAAAAAAAAAAATCATTTAAATATTTCCCCGTATTTAGTTTTTTTTATCTTTTCTTTCTTTTTTTTTTTTTAACCATAGATAATAATAATAGACTTATAGACTTATAGACTTATAGACAAAAATGGCACCTGTTCAACAAACAATTACTGAAAAAGAAAAATATGCTCAAGCTGTTGAGTAAGTTTATAAACTCATTTCTCATAATATATGGAATGTCAAAAAATATATGAACACAGCAATTAATTAATATATTATTCTATTTTTTTTTTTTTTTTATTTCTTTATAGTCCAGTAGCTAGTATGAAAGAAGAACGTAGCAAAGCTAGCTTTAATATTAGACAATTAACTTACCTCTTAGATGGTGGTGAAAATATAACTAATTTAAAAGAAAAGTTTATGATGGAATTAGAAAGAGATCCTTTATTCAAAATGGACGACTTTCATGACTTGTCAAAAGCTGAATTACGTGCAAGAACAATGGAAAAGGTAAATAATAAAAGTTAATGAAAAATCAATTAATACTATTTAATAAAAATTATAATAAAATTTCTTATGCGTATCTATATCTAAATATGATTATTATTATTATTATTATATAGTTCCGTAGTTTAGTTCATCATCTTCAAAACGAATCCATTGACACTTTTAGAAAAAGAATGGAAGTTATTAGTATGATTGATCCCGGATTCTGGACCCGTTTCGGTGTTCATTACGGTTTATTTGTTGGTGCTTTACAAAGTAATGCTACATCTGGTCAATTTGCTTATTGGTTAGAAAAGGGCGCTTTATCATTAAATGGAATGGTAGGCTGTTTTGCTATGACCGAACTTGGTCATGGTTCTAATGTTCCTGGTTTAGAAACTACTGCTACTTTTGATGAAGCTTCTGATCAATTTATTATTCATACTCCTACTTTAACTGCTACAAAATGGTGGATTGGTAAATATATTTCCTTTTTTTTTTTTTAAAAAAAAAAAAACAAAAATAAAATTAGAAAAAAATATAAAGGGGTGTAATAGATTATGATAATATACATGTATAATTTATTAATGGTATTTTTTATTAATTTTTATTTTTATTTTTTACTTATTTAATAGGCGGTGCTGCTCATAGTGCTACCCATTCATCTGTCTTTGCTCAATTGATTGTGAAAGGAAAGCGTTATGGTACCAAATGTTTTGTAGTTCCTCTTCGTGATCCCAAGACATATGACCTTTTACCTGGTATTAATATTGGTGATATTGGTAAAAAGATGGGTCGTGATGGTATTGATAATGGATGGATTCAATTTACTAATGTTCGTATCCCTCGTGGTTATATGCTTCAAAAACATACCAAAGTATCACGTACTGGTGAAGTCCAAGAACCTAAATTACAACAATTAACATATGGTGCTCTTTTACAAGGTCGTGTAGCTATGGTAGTAGATAGTGGTAATGTTTCCAAGAAGGCTTTAGCTATTGCAATCCGTTATGCCGCTGTTCGCCGTCAATTTGCCAATTCCAAATCTGGAGGTGTAGAAACTAAATTATTAGATTATCCTATTCACCAACGTCGTTTAATGCCATTATTAGCTCAAACATTTGCCATGTTATTGACTGGTAGTGAAATGACTGCCATGTATAATTCTATGATGAGCCGTTTAGAAGGCGCTAAAGAAGGAGATAAGGACTTGGATGAAGTCATTGAAGCATTGAAAGAAACTCATTCTACTAGTGCTGGTTTGAAAGCCTTCTGTACTTGGAATTGTCTTAATACTATTGAGCAATGTCGTCAATCATGTGGTGGTCACGGTTACTCTGCTTATACTGGTTTAGCTGGCATGTATCAAGATTTTGCTGTCCAATGTACTTGGGAAGGAGATAATACTATTTTAACTTTACAAGCTGGTCGTTATTTGATCTCTTCTTATCGTGAAGCCTTGAAGGGTAAGAAATTAGCCCCAGGTGTTGGTTATCTTAATAACTTGAATACATTGATTGGTAAGAAATGTCAAGTCGCTAATGTCAGTGCTATTTTGGATCCTTCCATTATCACTGAAGCTTGGCAAGTGGTATGTGCTAATGTTGTCAAGAATGCTGGTTTAGAATTTGAAGAGTGTTTAAAACAAGGCCTTGATGTTGATGATGCTTATGAACAATGCTGTAAGTACTTGTTATTATTTTGAGCAAAGAATGATAACAGTAAAAAAAAAAAAAAAAGATGAAAGCAAAGCAAGGATAAAGTATACTCATTTTTATTTTTTTATTTTTTATATATAGCTCAAACTCGTCTTTATGCTGCTAGATTACATTCTTATGGCTACTTATTCAACCGTTTTGCTGATGCTGTTAAGAAAACTGAAGGTGATCTTCACAAAATTTTACTTAATATTTGTTTATTATATGGTTTATACACTATTGAAGAAAATGCTGGTGCCTTCCTTCAATATGAATACTTTACACCTAAGCAAATGGAATTCATTCGTTCTCAAGTCAACGTTTACTGTAAATTAGTTCGTGACCAAGCTATCCCTCTTGTTGATTCTTTCAATTTATCTGATTATTTAATTAATAGTCCTTTAGGATGTGCTGATGGTAATGTGTATGTGAAATACTTTGATCAAGTGAAACGCCAAAATCCTCAAGGTGAACATCCTTACTTTGATCGTTTAATTAAACCTTTAATCCATCGTAAGAATGGTGATGATGAAGATGAATTAGATGATGAACAAGCTGGCTTAGAAGATGGTGAAGATGATGAAGAATAATCAAGTTATCTTATTTTTTGAATTATATAACTATATAAATATATATATATATACATAGTTTATCATATATTTTTTGATATTTTAATTTTTTTTATATCCTTTTATAATTCCTTGTACATTTATTTTTATACTTCCAATGACATCAACGCTAATAAATTTAATATATTATCCAATCAATTTTTAAAGTTTAAAAATTCTCAGGTACGATGTCGGAGGGGCTCCGAAAATGGAAATGCAATAGTTTTTTTTTAAAAAAAATAGAAGATCATATACCTAATATGCTTTTAATAAAATAATACAAAAATATAATTATATGCATATACAATCATATGAATTAAAATGCTATCAAAAATAAAAAAGTGGTACTGTTAATAATAAAAAGGTCAAATAAAAAAAAAATAGTAACAAGATGTTATAGAAAATTTGATATAAGGCAAAAAACATAACGGGTTTTCAAAAAACGAAAATAAAAATAAGCTTACCTTTTTTTGCGTTTTAAAAGTTAGTTACACGACATTTATTTTTTAAAAGCTATCTCTTTTCTTTTTATTTTCTTTCCTTCTCTTTTTTTTCCTTTTTCCGTTTTATTTTTTTAATAATAATAATTATAAAACATAATAATGACTATTGAAAGCTTCCCCTTAGGTTATTTCTATATTGTTTCTGAACTTAATGGTTTAGTTCTTGATGTGTTGGAAGGCGAAGATGGTGGGGTAAGCTGTTTTAATAATAATAATATTTTAATAATAATAAAATAAATAAGTAAAATAGGATAATAGAATGTCTTCTTTCTTTTTTGGTCTATCAACTAACATAAACCTATGTTATTCAATTTAGGATGGTTCTGTTATTGTCACCGCTGTCAAGAAAGAAAAGTCTCCTGAACGTGATAGTCAACTCTGGATGCACCAAGATGGTAAGATGAATAAAAGATATATGTATATATAAAGAGCGTGAAATAAGAACTGATAAAATATAAGCATTTTGCGGTTATAAGGAAAATGGAAATATGGACTCATTTTTTGTTTTTGTTTGTATATATATTTCTATTTATATTATAGGTTTCTTAACTAATAAAGCTATAGGACTTGTATTAGATGTTGACAAGGCTGGAACTTTTAAAGGTAAGTTTATAAATATAAATATATAAATAAATAAATAAGATGATTAAAATAATAATAATAATACTGGTAATATCTATCATCTTTAAACTAACTTTTTTTCTCCACCTTTATATTAAACCATAGCTATCTTTACTGGCGAAGAACGCTTATACTTGGATGAAATGAAAGATGCTGAACAAGTAAGATACTATTTTTATAAACATATCCATAGTATATATAAATAAACATACATACAGATGTGTGTGTTCGCGTTTATGTGTGTAACCAATAACCAGTGCTAATTTTATTTATTTATTTTATTATTTTTCTTATTTTTCTTATTTTTCTTATTATTAGGCTAATGATCAACGTTTCGGTTTTGATGGACAATTTATTTATCTTCTTAATGAACCCGATCAAGTTATTGATATTCGTAAATCTGAACAAGAACCTGGAGCTAAATTAGTGGTATATAAACGTAAACAAGAAAACAATCGCAATCAACGCTGGACCATTTTACTTGGTGATCCTCCTAAAGTAGTTGATCCTGAAGAAGAAGAAGATGGTAAATCTGAACGTTTACAAGCTTGGTTTGGCAATTGGTTTGGATGGGGTGATAAAAAGAAGGCCGTTCTTAAGGAAAGAGAATTAGATGAAGCTCATACTAAAGTATATAAAGAAAAGAAATCTCATGTTAGTCATCAATTATTAGCCGGTGCTGTTGCTTATCAAGCCTTTAAGGTTTGGGAAAAACAAAAAGAAGAAAGTGGTGAAGAAGTCGAACATAGTACCCTTAAAAAAATCGTTGCTTCTATTGCCGCTGCTGAGGTAAAATTTATATAAATACCTTTACCAATAATCGGTCATAACTATAGCCATATTCTTAATCTCTTTATATCTATATAATTACTAATATGTTTTCTTTACTCTTTTTTTTTTAAAAAATCATATTAGTTGGTAAAAGTAGTTGAAGAACGTGGTGGTAGCGATAGTGATGATGAAGATGATGACGATAAAAAGAAAGAAAAGAAGGGTCTTATGGAAAATATGGCTACCTCTGCTGCCATGAATTTGATTGCATCAAAATATGGATTATAATTAAATGGCTAGATGGTTGATTTTTATTTTTTTATTTATTTTTAAAGTATATAATATATATATATATATATATAGGAGCACATTTTTTATTTTATTATCATTCATATTTTTAATAATAAATAAAACAATAAAAATAAAAACCTGAAAACTGTTGTTTTTTTTAAAAAAAATATAAGATATATAATTGTTTTATTATTATTAAAAAGCATAGAATAAAAAAAATATCAGTCTTTGATAAATATATCCTATTACGAATTGTATTATAAATATATATCAAAATCGTTTATAAAGTACTTTTTTTTATTTTTATTTTTATTTTTCAGCTATAAATGTTATGGAAAGATATTTTTTACATAATCTTTTTATTTTTATTTTATTTTTTTTTGACTCTATAATTTTTATATTAATATTATAACAACAAAAAAAAAAGGGGGGGATTGTCTTTTACACGATACTTGCAAGTTGAGTATCAATAAGTGTTTGAAGACGAGAATCGATAGGATTTTTAGGTGAGGCAACTATATTTTTAAAAAAAGAAATATATATATATATATATATTTAGCATAGCGTTCGTTTTAACTTTTTTTTTATTTCTTTTAATTATTATTAGTAATTTCTTTTTTTTTTTTTTTTTTTTACCAGATTTTTTACAAAGTTCGATTTTAGAATTGAGATCAGGGTAAGATTTATTTAATTGAGCAATTTTCTTTAGAGATTTGATAGCCAATAACCATTTTTCTTGACGGACATAAATTTCAAAAGCCAAGAGATGAGTGTCAATGTTTTCGGGAGCTAAACGAAGTAAAGGTTCTACAAAAGCGAATGCATCTTCTAATGGTTGTGCTGTTTTTAAATAAGTATCACCTTCAGGGTCTAAATCTACATTCTTTTTACTATCTTTCTTTGATTGTTGCTCTTCCTTGGTATTATTTTGTTCCTTATTTTCAGTAGATGTTGCTGAATTAGCTGTAGTAGTGTTATTATTATTGTTAGTAGAAGCGTTGGTGGTGGAATTGATAGCATTAGGGTCTTGATTTTCTTTATTTGCTTTTAATTCAGCTTTGCGTGCCTTATTTTTAGCCTTTTTCTTTTCAGCTTCTGATAAATTGGGATCATCAAATGGTGATTGTTCTTTGGGTTTGTCTGCCAATGCAAGATAAGCTGTTACAGCACCTTTTGCTGCTTTCAAATAATAGGGATGGCTACGTGTTTTATCCTCAGTTCTTAACATATCTATATAAGCACGAATAGTTGATTTACCAAGACAATAGGCATGGAAATCGAATTGATCTTCAAAGAAATCGTCATAAAATTTATTTACAGTATGGAATCTTTTCAAAGCCTTGCCATATTTCTTTTGTCTTAAATAAGAATAACCTTCTTCTGTAATAAACCATTGACATTGCATATCTTTCATATCTTGAAGGGGTTCTACATCACGCTATCAAATATAAGTATAAAAAAATCGGTTAATTGAAAAATGCTAAGTTAAATACTGATTATATTTTGATGTTACTGTTATTATTTTTTCGATTTTTTTTTTTTCGCTTACTCTAGTAAACAAGCCAATAGTTTTTTCGGCTTCTTCCAAACGATCGGCACGTAATAAGTATTTAGCACATTTTGAATTGATAAATCTATCTTGAAGGTCAAGTTCTCGAGCTTCATTCATAATATCTGCAGCTTCTTGAACTTTACCAGAATGCTATATAATTAAATAAAATAAAATAATAAACCAAAAAAATGGAATATGTTATTAATGTTAGTATTTAATTTTCATTTTTAATATTATTATTTTCGTGCTTATTAAATCATTTTACTTTTAATATTCTTCCTTTTGTCATTAAAAGTTCCACGACAGTAGGTGTATGATCAATTGCTTTATTAATAGTTTCCAATGCTTTATCATATTGTTGTTGAGAATCATAGTGTTGTGCAAGATAATAAAGACACCATAATAATGCAGTAGGTGGTTCTTTGGCTCCTAATTGTTTACATTATAAAATAATAATATAATTATTATTTAGCTATCTATCTTATAAATTATTACTATATTTTATTTTATTTACCATTTTCTTCAAACGAACTGTGTTTTTCCAAGGAAGCGCCATAAGATTCAACCAATTCAGAAATAATTTTCTTTTTCTTTTCATTGGAATAATAATTTTTCATACTAGCAAATAATGATGGAACACCTTTTCGAAGAGCATTTTGAATAGTAGCTTGTGCTTTTAATTTAAATGAATCATCTTCAGCGAAATGGAGCGACATATCTTCGATAGCTTTTGAACGAGGATATTGGGCAAATAAATCTGCCAAAAGTTGATTAGCTTCTGCTTTCTTATCATCTAAATATAACGATGTATATAATAATATTTATAATAATAATAAATAATTAACCATCAAATACAACCCTGCTTATTAATTATATAAATATACAAATGTATATATAGTTTTTATATTTATTATTATTATTTTCACCTTTATCGTATCCTTTTAATTCCAAAAGTCCAGAGATGTATCGGCTGTTATAGGGATTTTCGCTAATTAATAATCGATATGTAGCTTCGGCTTCATCAACTCTGCCAAGTTTTGAAAGATAAAGAGCACGTTTTTCCTTAACACTACGTTTATCAGTAACCTTTGATTCCACTTTATTTAAATGTTCTAATCCAGCTTCATAATTTTTAGTTTCTTCGATGAGCCAATTTTGATACATATATAATTCGGATTTTTCATAGGGAACGTTATTGCGCTATTTTTTAATAATAAAATAAAATAACATAAATATAAATATATAATCAATGTCAACCTTATTCTTTAACAGTATTTATGGTCCCTTATAGTGTTAATATGCTCTTCAACAATATTTATGATTCCTTACTTCAATAAATTCTTCATCTTTTTTCATAACAGCTAAAGCTTTCTCAGGTTTACCAGCTAATTGATAAGAGACTGCTAATCCAATCCAAAAAGATGGGTTTGTAGGACGATGTTGCAATAGTTGTAAACGGGCATCCTATATCAATTCATTTAAATAATATTATAATATTTCCTTAGTATTTAAATAAATGATAATAAAAATAATAATCGTATTATAGCATATATATATATATATATATATATATATTATGTTACTTACAACAACGGAATCATATTGACGTAATTGAGTTTGTAAAAGTGCATAATCTCTAAGGATATTCACATCATTTTTGTTGTACTTTAATGCTTGAGTATAACATTTAGCGGCTTCAGCATAATTATTATCAGCACGATGCATCAACCCATATACGTGCCAGCCTAAAAAATAAAATAGAGTAATAAAATGTAGATGGTCATATAGTTATATTTCAAATACTAAAAGAATCGCAATAATAATAATGATATGTATATTTATATTTATATATATTTATGAACTTACAAATATGAGAAGTCAAGTCGTTGCGAACACCTCTTTTTACATATTCATAACCTTCGGCCTTTTTGTCCAAATTATTTAAAAAGATACCTTTCATCGCCAATGTTTCTAAATAAAAAATAAGGGTAATAATAATCATAATAAAAAAAGGTACGTTATATATTTTATAATTAACAAGATTTAGTAAATTTGCTTTAATAATAAAAATTACCACCATGTTCTGGATATTTTTTTAAAATAGAATCGGCTAACTTGAGACCTTTCTTATAGTTTCGCGTTTCATAGTTCACCTAATAAAGTTGTCCAAACCAGATTGTTAATTCCTGTTTAACTTTTTATTAATTGTTTATTGCATTATATTCTATGAAAATAATAAAGAATGGATATAAAAATGATATTAAATTATATATTTTACCAAAAGATTACGAAAAACAGCATTTTCTTTTGGTGGAAGTTCCTTTTTGGTAGTCATTTCTTATTAAAATTTTTCTATTATATGTAAAAAAATAAAAATAAAAATAATTGGAAGAGGTGGGCAAAAAAAAGGGCGAGCGAGTTTTTTAAAATCTTTCAGAATGAAAAAAGTCACGGTATATTCGCGACGGAAATTAAAAAATTTAGTTTCCCCTTTTTCTCATCTGATCTGATGTAGCTGATTTATGCAAGTGTTGTATAATTGATTTTCATTTTCTTTTGGCAAAATAATTACACAATGGCTTTTAATATGTGTCTCTATTTTTATTCTTTTAAATAAAAGCTTGAAGTATAATATTTTTTTCAGTACTATTTTCGATTAAATAAAGCATATATAGTATTATACACTGATATGTATTTACTATACTTTTGCCATTTTCCTATAATTTTGTAATATTACTCGTTTTTCGATTGATACAAAATGGAAAAAAATTATTCAATATCTTTTCACGTCTGGTCATATTGGTACCATTTTACTTTACTGTCACTTTCATGTTCAACTTCCTCTGTCATCGGTTTTCCCGATATATAGCCATATGAAAAGATAGTATGAATTATTTCGTATTCATATAAATAATTGTTTTTATATGAACAATCAAAGCATTTATAGTCATATTATTTTTTTTTTTTTTTTTACACCTTTACATTTCTTCCATACCCTTTTCTGCCTTTGTTCTTTCTTATTGTTTTTATGGTAACACAATTGGGCATATTTATATATATATATATATATATATATATATTTATACTATTTTTACTAATATTTGCCATCATTACATTTTATATTTTATTGTTTTAAAGTTGTTCATACTATATTTATTTTATAATATTTATTAATAAATTAACATATTCTTTCAAGGTTTGTGGTCAACACCTAAATTGCGTAGTGGGGGTTCAGTTCTTTATTTCGGGTAAAACTCAGCTTGGGGACTGTTGGACCACGATGACCTCGGTTAAAAAATTTTCCCGACTGCCCCTATTTTTTTTGAAATAAAAAAAATAAATTTTTTGTTTCTTTTTTTTTTTTTTAAAAAAATATATAAATATATATATAATAAATATATTACACCTTTATAAAATAAAATAAAAAAAATGTCTCAAAAATTAGCTAGTTTATCAAGAGTATTTATAAATAAATCTTATTTTACACCAAATGTAACACCACTCGTTCGCCAATCTTTACGAACTTATACAAAGGAAGTAGCTAGAGTTAAGGAACATCAAGTGACAACGGCTAAAGAACAAGGTGGAAAATTCAAACAACTTGCAAAGAAATACGGGCCATCGGGAATACTTGTTTATCTTGGGGTTGGGTGTATCGACCTTGGACTTACTTTTGTTACGATTCAATTAGTTGGCGCAGAAAAAGTAAAAAAAATAGAACGCATCGCTATAGACACTTATCATGAAACAAAAGAAAAGTTTGGATTTAAGACAACTACAGCAAAAATCGATGGTGGTGATGGTGGTATAGATGGTGATAATGGAAATGAAAACGGAATAGTAAAATCAACTACTTTTAATAAAAATGATGACCTTCAGCCTTCTTTAGCTTCAGTATTCCTTCTTTCATATGGTATTCATAAAACATTACTTTTACCTGTCAGATTGGCTATCACTACTGCTATTACTCCTGCTTTTGTTAGAAAAATTCATGCCCTTGGATGGGCTAAATATGCTCCTAGATTATTTGGTATACCAAAGAATCCATAGATTTTTTTTAATTTTTATAAACATGTAACATTATCATTAGTATTAAAATAGAATATATATTAATTTAATCACACACAACTCATTCATATACTCAATACTTTAATTACTGTTATTATTATTAGTATTTTTAATATTTCATAAAATCAATTTATTTTTTGTACCATTTTTTTTTTAAATAAAGTTTTTGACTCAATTTCGTCACGGAGGATCCCGAAAAATATGGTGTGTGCTGATTTCTCATTCTCGGTAGATTAAAATAGCGAACTTTTTTTATTAATTCAATAAAAATAAAGGAAAAGAAAATCATAATAAATAAGTCCATTGTATTAACAACAAAAACTACAAATTACACAGAGATTTAATTTTAATATTTACTATTAGCATTATAAAATACAAATACACCTCAGGTGAAATTTAATTTTATAAATAATTATATTCTTTTAATAATATATTAATCTCATTCTTAAATTATTCTCGCAAAATTTAATATAAATATCTTTTTTTGTGAACAAGATACAATAAATATCTTTAATAACAATTATTTTCCTCGAAAAAAATGGTAAAATAACTAATGGTAAAATGTGAATTTTTTGACAGCATTGTATTTACATTAGTTTCTGAAAACTCAAGTAATTTAAACTCAAGTTTTTTAGGGTTGATCTTATAGACAAAAAATTATCACTTATCCAAAAGCGAAATACACTTCACATTGTGATTAACACAAATAAAAAGTTGTACTGTTTTTTTATAAAAAGCGTATGTAAGAAGAGCCATTAAAAAATTTCAATTAATCATAAAATAGGAAATTTTATTAAACTTTCAGTAAAAGTATTATATAAAAAAAGTCTATTGATTATATATATATATATATATAAAATAAATATAATACATTGCATGTAAAAGTAGAAATAAGAGTTCCTATATAAAAAAGAGCGGCTTGCGAAATTTTTAACAGCTAATATCTTTTTTTTTTTTTTTTTTTTTTTTTTTTTTTTTTTTTTTCGTTTTCACTATTTTTTTTTCTCTTTCCCATATATCGTTTATTTTTTAAATATTGCATTCTAATAACACCAGATGTATAATAAATCATCCCACTCTAAGAAACACGAGAATGATAATGAAAAGGTTAATATAATATATTTACATAAATAAAAATACATGAATAAATAAACCTTGACAAATCTTTAAAATTCTACCATATTATATTTATATAATTTAAAATAGAGTAAATCCAACACCAAATTGCAAAGTTTTTCTGTAGGATACACCAAAAAATCAGCATTTCAACGACATAAAGAAGAAGCAGAGCAGAAAAAAAAAGTAACAGATTTTTGCAGCTTATGATTATCAATTTTTATTTATGCTATTCAGTCCTAGAAGGAAAAACTAACTGAAGTATTTTTAAATATATATTTTTTAACAATTATGTATCTTTAAACAATTATAATATTAGAAAGAAGTAGAAGAAGCTGCTAAAATTTATGAAGACTTTGTAGCTTCCTTTGAAACTGGGAATCACAGCCATGATACATCGGGATTTGTAAAAGCAGGTCAAGGTAATATTTTTTTAATAATATCCAACGCATAAACAGATGGCAAACATATACAGATACATACATACATACATACATACATACATATGTTCCTATAATGGTGTTCTTACCATGCTCAGCTTCAATCAATAAATAGATAAAGTTAATCGTCAACCTTCAATTTCAGTACTACCTTCAAACATAAGCACTTCAACACATACTAGCCATGAGTCAAGAAACAATAATAACAGTAATAACAAGCCAACTTATAAACCAATGCCATTTGTAAAAGCCGGGGAAGTCAAACCAAAAACAATAAAAGGAAATACCAGTCTTAAACGTGGGTACGAAATTAATGACGAGGATGAGGATGAGGATGATGTAAGTCTATTTGGCAAACAGATATAGCATAAATATCGTCTATATTATATTTTATATTCATTTATTTACTATAATAATAATATATTTTGATTGAAATATTATACAGGCATTAGCACAAATGAAGCAAGCAAAGTCTGGGAAAAAAAGACATATGGATTCATTTTTGGAGGAAATTAAAAAGTAAGGGTAGAAAATAAAAAAAAAGTATAATAAATTTATAAACATTGGTGATTTTCTGACTATTCATAATTTTTTTTTGTATATTTTTTTTTATAGAGTCCAAGAAAATAGGGCTAAAGGAATTGATGCTCCAGCTAAAAGTGGTATGATGATATATTGATTATATTTCACTAAAAAACACAATCAGCATCCAAACTAATACTTGCATTAATATTAATGCCATAATTTGTTTATATTTTATTTTTCATTTTAGCATCAAATGATAGTGGCCCATATGATAGCGATGATCTTTTTACAACAAATATATTTTTGTCCAACATCAATCCAAGTGTAAGAATATATATATTATTTATTTATATTAAGTAGTAAACTAATTTCAAATATTATACATATATATATTAGGTGAACGAAAATATGCTTTGTCAACAATTTGGGAAATTTGGACCAATAGGATCAGTTAAAATTATGTGGCCACGTACAGCAGAAGAAATAGAAAGAAACAGAAATTGTGGTTTTGTTAGTTTTATGGAACGTGAACACGCAGCAAAGGCTCTTGAAGAACTGAATGGAAAAGATTTTCATGGATATACTATAAAAGCTGGGTGGGGTAAACCTGTACCTTTGCCAAGTCGTCCTATATTTGGTAAGCTTTTCTATGATAATAATAATAATAATAAAGAATTTTATATATAAAAATATATATAAAAGGTATATTATTAACAATTAATAATTTGATATTTTGATATTTTTGATATAGTATTAGAGAAACCTAATGATCAACCCAAATTTGATGAATTGCCATTCAACGCACAGCTAGTAGATTGTGGTGAAGTAAGTTAAAGTTACTATTATTTAAAAGAGTATTAATGAATAAAGAGATTATGGTAGTAACAAACAATCTCTTATTATATTTTATTTAAAGAATAAAAAGCGGCCTGAAATCATAGTTGTCCAGCCTACAGATATTAATACAATTAAAATTATACATCGTCTTATTGAGCGTATTGTCGTCTATGGTCCATTATTTGAAGTAAGAAATTATTATTTATATTATATTTATATAAACTAAATCTATATTTATTTATTTATAATCATTCATTTTATTGTTAGGAATTAATCATAGAAAGGGAATCCAATAACAAACAATATGAATTTTTATTTAATAATTTGGTATGATAAATATGCATGATTAAATAAAAAAAATTAATATAAAATTATATAATTACTAGTAAATGCTTAATTTTTTTTACTATATTTATTAGCATCCTGATCATATTTATTATCGATGGAGACTCTTTTCTATTCTTCAAGGTGATACCAATTTAAATTGGCGTACTGAACCATTTCAAATGTTTGAAGGTGGACCTTGGTGGATTCCTCCTAATGTACCTGATATTCCTTTTGATGAAGAAGTAAAGAGATAATCATACGACTAATACATTTCAAATTATGTATTGTGTGCTATATATTTATTTACATTTATTCTTTTTCATTCTTATCTTTTCTTTTTAATTATTTTATTTTAGGGTACAATGGAATTGGTATTTGATTCAGAAGATGAAGCTAATGAAAGAGTACAGCAAAAATTACCAAAAGGTCAATTAGGTAAAATTGGCCGACAAAGATTTGAAACAATGGTCAGACTGGTAACCTATCAACGTGGAACTATTGCGCAAGCTATGGCATATGCTATCGAACATGCTGATGCTTATGAAGAGGTAATATGAGAGATAACAATAGTAATAATAATAAGTTATACATGATTGTTGTATTATTTGTAAAATTAAGCTAATCAGTTTATTTTTTTAAAAATTTTAATATATTTTCTAGATTATTGATATTATATATAAATCATTAATGACGCCAAATGCACCTATTACATCCAAAATTGCTAGGCTTTTCCTTATATCAGACATACTTCATAATAGTAGTGTCCATGTTACAAACGCTTGGCGATACCGTGATGGATTTGAACGATGCTTACCTGAAATCTTTGAACACCTTAATGAAATTTTTAGATCTATCACTGCAAGATTAAAAGCAGAACAATTTAGAGTAAGTATATAATCAACATCGCTTTATAAAAAAAAATAAAGTTATAAATTGCTAATACATATGTTTTTTTTATTTTATTTTATTAATATTACCTAAATGTTTAGCGGTATATCACATCTGTTCTTGGTGCTTGGGAAAATTGGATGGTGTTTCCAAAACATTTTATTGAAAAATTAAATGAAATCTTTATGAAAAAATCTGATCAAAGTTTGAAACAGCCAACATCATCAGATAGCGGTATAAAAGTCAATGAAGACAACAATCTCGAAAATCAAGAAAACGATTTAGATGGAGAAGCAATGGACGATGTAGATGGAGAAGCAATGGATGATGTAGATGGAGAAGCAATGGATGATATAGATGGAGAAGCAATGGATGATTTTTAAATTTATATGTACCCTTTTTAAATAATTTTTTCAAAATAAATTTCTGGCGTTGAATTTTTTTTTGTTCTTTCGTTTTTTTTTTTTTTTTTTTTTTTTTTTTTTTTTTAAATAATAATAATAATAATAGGTTTACGTAACATATAACAAAATGGATTTACAACAATTAGAAAAAGCTTTAAGAGAATTGCCTATTGATACACTTTTAACAGAAATACCAGAATTACAAAATTCACTGATACATTTAATACAATCGAATAAAGATATGAAAGAATTTGATCCAGAAGGAACAGACCCAGATTTAACATTAGCTATTAAAGAAAACAAAGATTTGATTAAACGGTATGATAAAAGAATTGACTTGATACTTGAAGTAATACGCGATCGCGTTAACGAAGCTGCAGCAACAGAAATGGGAAGCACAGTTGAATCGTTTAGAGAAAAATATATGAAGGATATACAAGAAGAAGATAAAGAAGCATCGACAAAAACAATATCAAACGAGGAAGGAGTATATTTATAATTTTATATATATAATATTATTATTATAATTATAAAAGATATCTTTATTAAATATCATCATTTTGATACGCTGGATGCGGAATTATTATTTTTAAAAATAAAATAAAAAAGAAACTAAATTATAAATGATTATAACAAAATAAAGTAAAAAGATAAAGTTAATGTTGGGTATGGTATCATGTAGCTATATTAAAATATGTGTATATTGTTTTATCTTTTGGTGGATCTTCGATATATATGAATAGTTGATAAGGATAGACATAAAGTGGTTTATATTGTACCGCTCTGTTTTTAACTGAAATACCAAAAGTTTCCTATTAAAAAAATTTACATATATATAGATTAAATATATTATTAATCATTCATTACGGCTTTTTTTTATTTTTATTTTTATTTTTTTTATTTAACCACTTTTATAGCTATTACTATTTACCCGGATCAATAAAGTTTGATGTTTTTCTAAAAATTTAAAACAGTATGTAAAGTATATGTCACCAGCTTTGAATACATATCGAAAAAAATTATAAAAAATGAATATATTATTTAACAATCAAATAAAAAAAAGTATTAATATTTTTATTATTAATTACGTTTATACATAATTTTATTTACCTTGTTTAAAATTATATATATTTTCAGACTCGCGTCCTTTTTTAGATATTACATAATTATCATTGGATGTAAGTTGCTTTATGATTATTCCATATAGCGAGTTTAAAAAAGATGTATGTATATTCATATCACTATTATACCAACCCAACTTTTCTTCTGGTATAAAAATTACTACTTGTAAAATCTATTTTATTATTTAAAAAAGTATATAAAAAAATAAGCTCGTATTTATATATAATTATTTATATATGTTTATTATTATCTACCCTACAGAGGATAGGGTGATCTTTAAGTGAACTACATTTCTTGTTGATTGTAACATGTGGAAGAAAGAGGAAAAAAAAGTACAATTTTTTTTTTAAAAAAATTCTGTTTAAATTCGGTCGGTGTTTAAAGTTTCAAAAATTATGCGAACGACTTGCCAAGTCTGTGCTGTAAAGATTAATCAGGTAAAAAAAAAGATGGTGATAGAGGAAGTTTACATTAGTATAAAAAAAACGCCTTTTTAGATAATTATAATTAATTAAAAAACAACCGCTACTTGAATTTTTTTTTGTTAGACGCGGATGATTTTTATCTATAATGTAGCTTTACATAGTAGTATGAACAAGTAAAAAAAAAAAAAAAAAAAGACCAAGATTGTGCAGTAATCAGTCAAGATATCTGCAAAATTAAATATAAACATAATTTATACATATAGGCACATGCTACCTCTTTTTTTTTCTACTTATTTTTAAAAAATAGCTAATAATAATAGAATTCTGAATTTATCCTTAATGAAATAACCATTCTTTTTATTTAAGAAAATAAAAAATAGGTACCAAGAGTACAAAAATAAAATTTTATGTGTTGTTTTTTAAAAATTAAAAAAAAATAGTAAACCTATAATATACAAGTTAAATATTCATCTATACCCATAATTAATAAATCAATTAATTTGAAAATTTAGCATGTAAATAACGCAGGTACTCTATATATACGGTTATTTTTAATACCAGGATCTAAAATACTGGATATTAAATTTAAGATTCATATTAAATTATATACTCATTTAAATTCATAGTTAACAAGTTAAATGACTTGAAATTTTAATAGCCTATTAACTTAATAACCCTTTATATTCTAGGTAAATTTTTATGATGAGTTTAAATATTGAAAAGGTATTTTAAAAAATAACGTTTAACTTAATCTATTATCTTTGGGCAGCATCTTCATGAAAAAAATTAGAGCTTTTTTTGAGCAAGAGGGGAGGCTAGGAATAAAAATTTGCCTATTAAAAAAAATTAAAAGCGGAGTTTTTTAGAGTTTTTAAAGCCTTTGGGCTTATAATTTATTTCAATTCTTTTTCTATTAGTTTTTTATTTTTAATTTAATCTAACTCTAGAAAAAACAAATTTTATTAGTAATATTTTTTTTAAAAGAGTATATTATGTCGATTCGTAATGATTCATCTTTATTGCAACGTGCTAGAAAAAATACACCTGATATATCAGTAGCAACTGATCAGGGGAATACATTGGAAAAAGACCATATAATGGTAAACGTGGAAATGGGTACAAGTCCTGAACAGAAACCTCAAACGCGACAACAGCAACATCGAAATAGATTAAGGATTTACTGGGTAACTTTCAATAGATAGTATAATGATATTATACAGAATGCTAAGGATAATAGTGTTATTGGTAATTTTAATATTAATAGATATTTTTTTTATACTTTATAAAACTAATAGAATTCATATATACTTAAGTGGCTATTTATACTTATATTGATAAGCTTAGCACTTCTATTAGGAAAGTCGCTTACTTATGGTATCCATTTACCGTTTTCAACAAGGCGTTACGACAAAATTGAAAAATCATATTATAATGGTACTCACTATTTTGGACCTACTGTAATATTAATATCTTTGGATGGTTTTAGAAATGATTATCTTGAACGAGGTGTTACTCCAAATATTTTGAATTTTGGTAATATATAAATACATAGCACACATACACACTAATATACACACACATATATATATATATATATATTTACTAACATTTATTTTAATTTCTTATTTTTTAATTTCATATACATGTACATGTTAATTTTCATATATATTTACACTAATTATAGGTTTGAAAGGGGTACAAGCAGAATATATGTTACCCTCCTTTCCAGTAAGTGATTCATAACATTTCTACTTTTAATATCCATATTTTTTATAAATTTAAATTCATAGATTATTATATATATATTGTTGTTTTAACATTTTAATGTAATTTAGTCTATTACTTTCCCAAATCATTGGACCTTAGTAACAGGTTTATATCCAGAAGCTCATGGAATAATAGGCAATGAATTTTATGATCCAAATTTACATGAAAAATTTATTCATAAAAAACCAGAAATAAGTCAACATCCAAAATGGTGGAAAGGTGAACCTGTAAGTAAAATATGTAATATTTAAATAAATATACAACATTTTTTCATTTATTTACTTTTTCTTATTATTCTGTATGCATAGATCTGGAAAACTGCAAGCTCCCAGGGTAAACTTTCCGGTGTGGTGATGTGGCCTGGATCTGGTGTACCAACAATGAAAGCTGATTATTTTATTGACTATAAAAGAGAATTCACTGCACAATCAAAAATGGATACTGTTTTGGAATGGTTAGATGCACCTTTAGAAAAACGGCCACAAATGATATCGGTTTATATTCCTCAAGTTGATCAAAAAGGACATGGTGGTGGACCAGATGGAGCTCAAGTAAGTAGCTATACGATAAATAAAAATAATTATTTTAGAATGGTTATTTTATAGTAATACTAAATATATATATATAATATTTTATTAGTTAAATTCAGTTTTAAAAAATATGGATGATGCAATTGGATATTTGCTCGATGGTTTAACGGAACGAAATCTTGATTCTCATGTACATGTTGTCATTGTAAGTAGATAAAGCATACATAAATAAAAATAAAAATAAAAATATATCCCGATGTCCATTGAATTATAAACTAATTTTATATTTAATAACCATTATTAGGTTAGCGATCATGGAATGGCACAAACACACAAATCAAGAGTAATATATTATGACGATATTATTTCACCCCAATCGCGATCATACCTAATGGATAGAGAAGCCTGGCCATTATTAAATCTTCGACCAAAGGAAAGCGCCCCACCATATGCAGTTGAACAGATCTACAATGAATTTATCAATTACACTAAACAGCATAATGATACCCATTTTCGTGTTTATTTACGTGAAGATGTTCCTGATAAATACCACTATAGTAATAATCAACGAATCGCGCCTATTGTAGTTATACCAGATGTAGGATACTCTTTTGCTTTACATTCAGAATTTAATAACACAGCAGACGGTGATTACCGACCCCGTGGTATTCATGGATATGATAATTTTGCTTATGAAATGCGTGCTATTTTTATGGCTCGTGGGCCTAGAGTGGAAAGAAAATGGGGTCGTGGTGCGATTCTAAAACCATTTCAAAACACTGAAGTATATCATTTTGTTGCTGACTTATTAAATTTAGAACCCTCTCCTAATAACTGCACATTGTGTAGCGAATTTGAAGTTTAATATATATATATATCATCAATTTTTAGCATTATTTATTTTAACACATTAATCATATATATATTTATATACCCATAATATAATTCTAATGGCATATTGTTTCATAAAAAAGAAAATACTAATTATTTATTTTGTTACTGTATTATAATTTATTAAGTATAAAATAACTTATAAAAACATCAAATATAATAAAACAGTTCATAAATTTTAGGACAATAATATAGTCTTTTTTTATAAAATAAATAAAAAAGTCAATAATTAACAAATAATTATGGAAGCATAGTATAAAATTGCTTGTGTTATTTATATGGAAAAATGAATACTTAGCTTGGGTCAGTATACTAAATTTAAACAATAAATGCTTATGATTATGGGTATGAAATTTAACTTACATCAATTAAATGACTAATATATTATTCTGTTAAAAAAACCAAGTGAATTGGTTGTTTATTTATGAAGATAAATTAATATTTAACTTGGTGTATTTTTTTTAAATTCTACTCTTTGTTACATTATTTTTAGATTTAAAACTATTTTTGGACGATTTTTACCTGAGGATGAAAAAAAAAAATGGGTTTAAATTTTACTAAAAAAAATATAAAAAGGCTGCATTGCTTTTTTTTTTAACTTATTTTCTCTTATTCTATTCTATTCTCTTCTTTTCTACCTTTTTTATAATTATCTTAATATTATATTTTAATATTAATATATTATTTTGTTTTATTTTTATAAAATGAAAAGCAGCAATGTACCTATTATTCCTAATAAACCATCATATCTTTCGAATAAAGAAAACATGAAACCCTCATCACCTTTACATAGTGGCACTACTGTGCAACCCAACAATTCTCATCCAAAGGTGGACCGGCAATTTAATACTGATGGAAGATATAAAAGGTATCAACGACCTACACCTCAATTATCAATACATCATTTATACTTGTATTCATCCTCTTCAACAAAGAATTTACTAGATAATGAAATACATACTTCTCCAATGTCAAGCCATGTTGATAAAAATTCTGCAAAATCGCCTATAACAAAGAACTCTGTACCATCTTTTTCTTCTAATAATACTATCAACAATTCAAAAAAATCATCCCAGTATAATGGATTCATGTAAATATTTTTAATATTTCATTTCATTTCATTTATTTTTTATGAAAGTAAATATAAGTTTTAATTGACATTTATTATATGATTATTATTATTATTTTACAACTCTTAGTTCTCCTACATCTTCTACAATTAACTCCAGTGCACAATATAAATCTAACCATGAAAATAAAGAAAGCAATACTCTGAATAATATAAAACAATCTAACAACGTGGAAAATAAAAGCAATACTAAGTTAAACCCAGGATATTTTGAAATAAAGCCAATATCAAAGGATAATTATACAAGTCATTCTTTTATTCCATCATCAACTCAGTTTTATGTAAGTTTTTTTTTTTTTTGTATGTGTGTATATCTACAAGGAAAGCTTTGAAGAGCTACCTGATTTTTATTTTCATTTGTTAATATTTATATTATTCCTATTTTTATTATTTTATTCTAGTCGGCTACATCAACATCAACACCACAAAATATAAATATACACAATACTACTGCTGGGAAGAATGGTAAATATGATAGCATATTAGCTCAATTGGTTGATATGGGGTTTGATACGAATAAAGCGCAAATGGCCATAGAAAATTGCGCAGATAAAACATTGCAAGGAGCATTAGATATATTAATACAATCCAGTACAGATAACGATTTTCAAAAAAAACGATCCATATTTGAATCTACTAAACCTACACCAGTACCAACCAAGAGCTCAACAAATTCATATAAAAATACTTCCTCATCTAATATTAAACAATCACAAAACACTGAAAGAACTACCTATCCACCTAAGCCATTAAGGAAAAATAATGAACAAAATGATAATGAAAATGACTCATCAGATGATGATATATTAACAAATGAAAAAGAATGGCAAAGACAGCAGGAAATAAGACGAAAAAATTATTTAGAAGCTTTAAAAAAACAAAAGCAAAACGAACAGCAACAACAGCAACAACAGCAGCAAAATAATGTACCACAACCTAACTCAAAACCATATGTAGCTAAATCAACATCATTCTCTTCACCATTACCGCCCCATCCAAAGGAGAACAATACACCAACTTCATCAGAAAATAGCAAAACGGTTATTGGCGCTGATATTATTAAAAAAGTAATCAAGGCAAGAAATCATGGAAATGATTTATATAAATTAGGTTATTATGGAGAAGCAGAAAAATCATATTCACAAGCTTTGGCCATTTTACCCCAAATACATGATCTTTCAGCCATTATCAGTAATAATAGAGCAGCAGCACGTTTGAAAAATGGGCAATATCGTCAATGTTTAATAGATTGTAATTTTGTTATTGAACGAGCTCGTGATCGATGTCGCAACGAACCAAAGGATAAAGCCACAACATTAGAAGGGGGAATTAGTTTTCAATGGCATGATCAGTTGGTGAAAGCGCTACACCGAAAAGCAGCGGCATTAGAGTCCACTATGAGATTAAAGGAAGCTCAAAGTATATATGAAGAGTTAATAAGTATTGATTTAAATGATGGGAAAGCGCGACAAGGTTTGAAAAGATGTCAGTCTTCATCAACATCCCCTCCGCCTACTACTACAGCAACAACAAATAAAAATGCAGCTTCATCTTTTACTTCTCCCGGCTATTCGCATACAGCATCATCAACACCATCATCAAATAAAAATAATAACACCAGCAATTATTTTAACAGTAATAATAACGCCTTTAATTCAAATGGATTCAACAATAATAATAACACTAATAACAGTGCAGCATCCTCTTCAGCCTTTCCTGATTTGGACTACAGTATATTTGAATTTAATAATAACAATAATAATAATGAGCCACCAAGTAAGGCAGTTAAAGAAATGCGGGAACGACAAGCAAAATTGGCAAAAGAAGAAGCAGAACGTTTAGAAAAAACAGATATAGTTGATATGCGTATTCAAAGTTGGAAAAAAGGAAAAGAAAAAAACCTTCGAGCTTTATTAACTACATTGGATACTGTTTTATGGCCAAGTGTTCAATGGCAGGGTGCTACTATTAATGAATTATTGGAACCAAAAAAAGTTAAAATATGTTATATGAAAGCCATTGCAAAAGTTCATCCTGATAAGGTAATTTATATTATATGATAATGATAATTGTCCACTTTATTTCTCTGTTATTTTTTTTCTAAAAAAAGAAATATACTAAATAATTTTTTCATATTTTCATTATTTATATAGCTATCATCCTCAGCAACTGTAGAACAACGGTTATTGGCAAGTGGTGTTTTTACTGTACTTAATCAAGCATGGGATGATTTTAGAACAAATAATAAAATGTAATTTATAATGTATATATACAAATATATAACTATTCTATTCTACTATCCATCCATTCTTTTTTTTTTTTTTATCATTAAACTATTACATATAAACAATATAAGATTCCCCAATTAGTAAAAAGTATACTTTTAATTATTTATTTTTAAATTTTATAAATGATCGAATATTAATAGAGTAGTGAATAAATTAATTACATGAATGATATATACACTAAATAAATACAATAACAAATGAAAAACAATAAATAAATAATATAATAGATGAAAAATGAAAAAATAAAATAAAAGTATGAATGAATGATATAATCTAAATAATAATAATTTTTTTAGGAAACAGATTTCTATTTTGTATCAGTTAATCAAGACACATGACGATTTAAGATAGAAGTATTGTCAATCCAAGCGTTTAAACGCCTAGCTATCCAACCTGAATTTTTATGATGTATATTATTATTATTTTTATGATTAGTATGTTTTATGATTGAATTTTCTTTTGATGATGGGTTTATACTAATACATGCAGTAGATGACGAAGAAGATGCACTTGAAAGTGAATGATGATGATGATGGCTTTGTTGCTGTTGTTTTTGTTGATGTAGCTGATGTTGTGTTGGTGTTATTTCATTTTTTTTAATTAATGCATCTTGGTCCATGGAGAATGCTGATAAAGTTTTTTTTTTTGTTTCTACTACATCTGTTGGATCTATTATTTTCTTTTTAGCCTGTTTCGTATCAGTTATATTATTTTTATAGTTCAGTTTTCTTTTTGCATTATATTGCTCTTTTTTTTTAAATAATGAACTAAATTTCATAAAAAAATTAGCTTTTTCTTTTGATAATGTAGTAGTAGTAGTATCAGTTGGGGATAAAGGGGTCGATGGGATTAATGGTGAAGGCTCATTAGTTGTAGGAGTAGGTGATATGGAATAAACGATTGGTGATGGTAAAGGTAGTTTTGTTTCGAATTGGTTTTCATAGAATAGTTCATTAGGTGATCGATAGCCATTTTTATTATTTATATGATCATCATTATTATTGGTATTATTTTCGTAATTAATTTTCCGTTGGTGTTGGTGTCTTTGATTTTTTTCGCTCTGATGATGCTGTGAATTACTTATTGGTTGTAAATACTGACAATCATGATGGTGCTGATAGTCATCATTATTTTCTAAATATCCTTTTTCATAGTTCGTTTCTATATTTGGTGATCCATGATGAATATCATCCTGTTGTTGAATAGAAGGCTGTCTTACCTCTACAATAGAATTATTTATATTTTCCGATACTAATTGGGGTGTGTTAGAAGAGGATGGAGAAGGAGAAATCAAGCTATGATTAAGTTCATTATTATTATTATTATTATTATTATTATTATTATTATTATTGTTATAATTATAAACTACTGAATAATCGATTTTGTTTTTCTGAAGTTGAATTTTTGTTTCTTTTAAAAGTTGCAGTCTTTCTCTTGTTAAATAATAAATAGATAAAAGTGGATGATAGGCAGCTGGTACATTTTGTGGATCATTATATGAACCCCATATAATATGATTTGCTACTGATGGAGGTGATGGTAATGTATCGGGAAATTTTTTCTTTTTTTTCGAATTACCTTTGCTGGGTGTAGAAGAATTTGAGGAGGAGGCAGAAGAGGATAATGACGATCTTTTTTTTCGTAGTTGATTTAAAGTATTCAACTGAACTTCCGAGACATGAGTTGCCGATATACGATAGACAGACGATTGTAAAATAACTTCCAGTTTCATCCGTATATCCTCTATTGAACCCAAATTGAATCCATACGTCATATGTTGTAATACCGTTTCATCTAAAGGTAAACTGAGTGGTTCACGATAAGGTAAATAGTTTTGTATATAATTTGAATGGCCTTCATTTAGCCAAGGGTGAAGGATAATATCTGCCAAAGTAATACGTTGTTGAGATTCACTGACAAAAATACGAGATAATAAGTTATGACATGAGGAAGAGATATGAGCAGGATAGGCTATTTGAGCACGTTTGATTTTTTCATGTAAACCAGGTAAAGACTTATCATCAAAGGGCACGGAACCAGTAATCATGACATATAATACTACACCAAAACTCCATACATCAATTTCAGGACCACGATAAGGACAGCCATTTAATAATTCTGGTGCTGCAAAATACAAAGAGCCACAGTAAGTAGTTAATTGTCTCTCTGGACAAAATAAATTTGACAGACCAAAATCAATGATTTTAATATTATGACCCGTTTTATCAACCAATATATTTTCAATCTTGAGATCACGATGAACCACAGAATTACGATGCATATAATCCAGCGCACTAACTATTTGGCGACTAAAATGGCGAGCATGTTTTTCAGTCAATCGATCTCTTTTCACAATATAATGTAATAATTGACCACCACTAACAAAGTCCATTAGAAAATAATAATAATGACTTCCGGCTATCATATCACGTAGGTGTACTATATGGGGATGATTAAGTAACATCATTAAATGTCCTTCTCTAACCGCTCTTATTTCTCTAGATATCTCTTTTGCTGTTAATTTTCTTAAACGTGGAGCACGTGGTACTATTTTTATGGCTGCCTATTATATATATATGTATAAATGTTTGTTTATTTAATATAATAAAATAAATAAAAAATTATTATTATATTATTTAGTATACTTCTAATTATTGATATTAATGTTAATAGTATTGGTCATTTTATTTATTTATAAACTTTTTTTTTTTTACCTTTGCACCAGATGTAACGTGAACACCAAGCTTAACTTTTCCCATAGACCCTTTTCCTAAAGTTTGCTTTAAAAAATAATTTCCCACAGCTTTAACTATACCCTGTTCATCTTTGGTTACAATATCAGCTTCACGTTGCCATTCTTCAAGTAAATATGGTATCACCATATTAAAGGTGTGTATATATTTTTATTATTATTGTTGTTGTTGCTGTTAATTTTTTCTATTTAAATAATAATAATACAATTATAATAAATAAATATATATATATATATATGTTTCTTTAGAAAATTAAATAAAAGTATGAATATATGTATATATATATATATATATATCTTTTTGAAATAAGAAGAGAAAAGAGAAAAAAAAAAAACGAAAACTAAAAAATTTTAATAGCATTAAATTAGTTTATTGGAACTCCGTTTTTTTTTTTTTACCTACCGGTGAAACATTTTTATGCTCGCACCCCTCTCTTTCATTTATTTTTTTTTTTTTTTCACAATCCCAAAAACAAAAAATAAAAATATGACTAAGTTTGGTAGAGGTTTACGATCAGATTTTTTCTTTGATGAAAACTATATTTCTCTTAACCATGGCTCTTATGGTACTTATCCAAAAATTATTCAAAAAACTTTACATCATTATCAGCAACAAGCTGAAATAAACCCTGATAAGTTTTTAAGACGTGATATGTTCCCTTTATTGGATAAAAATAGAAAAATCATAGCTGACCTATTGCACTGTGATATGGATGAATTAGTATTTATTACTAATTGTTCAGTTGGAATGAATGCCATTATACGTAGCCTTATTCTTAATAAAGCTGATAAAGTCCTTTGTGTGAGTTTTATAAAATAAAAGCTTGTAACAAAAAAGTAAAAAAATAGACTAATAATAACAACAACAATAATGAATTTCCTCTTTTATTTAGTTTAATACTGCTTATAACTCCGTTGAAAAAACTTTAGTTTATGTACATGATTCTTTTGAAGCTCAATTAGTACAAGTAGAATTAAAATATCCACTTTCTGATGATGAGATAGTAGATAATGTTCGGATGGCTATCGAGAAAGAATATCAAGGATCTTCTCAACCCATAAAACTTGCGGTTATGGATGCTATTACTTCGGTACCTGGCGTTAGGTTTCCTTTTGAACGTGTAGTAAAGTTGCTAAAAGAATATAATATTTTATCTTGTGTTGATGCCGCTCATGCCATTGGCCAAATAAGCGTAAATTTACATGAAATAGATCCTGATTTCTTCGTTACCAATGCACATAAAGTAAATAAATAAAAACAAAGATAAATATAACATATAATTATATATAAAATAAGCACTATTCTAATTATTTTATCTCCCAATTTATTTATTATTATTATTATTTTTTGAAAAAAAAAAAAGTGGTTATTATGCCCTCGAGGATTATCAGTAGCTTATGTACCAACCCGAAATCAACATTTAATTCATCCTGCCGTTATTAATTCTGCTTATAAACATCATACAAATAAAGAAAAAGATGTTACATCCAACTTTCAGGCGGAGTTTAATTGGTAGAGGCATAAAAAAACTGAAAAAAAAAAATTACCCTAATATAATAAAAAGCATTAGGTTGTTTGTTATATTTACTTATTGTTTGTTTATTTTTATTATAATACAATAGGCCAGGAACTTCCGATTTTAGTACTTTTTTATGTGTAGAAGAGGGTAAAATAGCATTTTTTTTTAATCTTTATTTATATTTATTTGTGTATAATGCCGATCGAACTCTTCATCCAAACTGACTACCATGTATATATATTTATGCATTTTATAGTGATGAAATATCGAAAATCATTAGGCGGAGAAGAAAAAATTATGGAATATTGTCATGATTTAGCAGTTACTGGGGCAAATGTTGCTGCAGATATATTGGGGACTAATGTATTAGAAAATGATGAAGAAACATTGACCGCTTGTATGTCAAATGTAAGATTACCACTCTATCCTCATCCTAAATATTCAGAAAATGATATTATTCAAGCCTTCATTGATAAATTAATCTATGAGCATAATTGCATGGTAAATATAAATATAGTATATAAAAAAGGTGTATTTATATCATATCACAATTCATAACTGTTATAATTATTATTATAAAAACAGGCACCTGTTTATTTTCACAATAACAATTGGTATGTTCGTTTTAGTGCTCAAGTATACAATGATTTGGATGACTTTAAATATGTTGCTAATGCACTGTTAAAAGTGTGTAAAGATTTGGAACAATAATCTTTCAACAAATCTTGGTATACATTAAAATAATATAGGGTACGTATTATATATACATGTATATTAATAAATATTTTTATGGATACATACATATTTTTTTTATATATTGTTTACAAATAATACTAATAATATAAGAATAAAAGTTATTTTATTTTGGTGATTCAAAATCATAAACCCATAAAAATATTCGAGTTTAAAATTTTATTTTTCCTGTTTTTGTTTTAAAAAGGAATCTAGTTACGTTATAAATTACAAGAGATATTATCATATTTATTAAAAAAAAAATAGATTTTATTCAAGTATATAAAAGTGATACATAATAAAACTAAATTTAAAATTAAAACAAACACAATCATAAGTGCATTTAAATAGATTTATTCTTTTTATAGTATATCCTTAAAAGAAACAACAATACAAAAAGGAGAAACGAGTAAAAAGTGACTCTAAGCTATTATTTTTTTACCGTAGTATTATTAACGTTTAATTTTTTTTTTTTTTTTTTTTTTTTTTGGTAAAAATTAAACAATGATAATGTATATACGATGGTGTTAAAAAAAGGTTGTGGGGATATATATTTATCATGCATTAAAGAATTACTGTATACAATGATTGAGTGCGGGATTTTAAAAAAAAATAAGCGTGGCTGAAAAAAAAAATATAATATTTTTACCCTTTTTTTTTTTTTTTACTTATTTTGCTTAAATAATTTTTTTCTTGCTAAAAAAAAAAAAAAAAAAAAAAATGTCAAATCCATCAGAAAATACAACAGCATCTTCAGTTAAAAAGCAAACAAGAAGATTTGCACCTACTATTCGAGGTAGAGGACGTGGAGATAGAGGATCACCTTCTTCTCGATCTGAAACTAATGATAACACACCAACTACCGAACAACCTTTAACTGATACAACGGCTTCAACAAGTGATACAAAATCAAGTGGACAATTAGGAACTATAAGATCAGAAGCCTCTGAAGGAAGACTTCAAAGTGTTCATGGACAAAAAACAAGAGGCGGCACTACAAAGGTAATATATATGTATATATATATGGAATATTTAATAATAAATAATAGGTTTTAAAAGCAAAATGTCAATATTATACTTGTATAACAAATAACGCTATATATATATTTGATCGTTATTGTAGATGAAATTCAAACCTACCATTCCAACTAAACGTAATAAAAAAGAAGTGTAAGTTACAAATAATAAATATATACACATGAATATCTATTGACTTTTCTACGTATTTACATTTATTATTATTATTATTATTATTATTGATATTTTAGTTCAGTCGAAGATACATCAAAAGAAAAAGAAGGGCGTGATGGATTCCGTAGTAACCGTGGAAGAGGTGATTTTCGGGGTAGAGGTAGAGGAGGAGGAAGAGGTAGAGGTCGTGGTCGTGGATTAATTGTTGAAGAAGTCACAGCATCTGGTATATTCTCTCTTGGTCCATCAGCAATATGTAAGTTATATATACTTTATATATACATTTATATACATAAAGCGATTACATGTATAATTCATATAACGGATGGTTTTTATTTCTTTATTTTTTTGACAGCTTCTCGTGCACGAAATGGATATGCAGCATCTAGTGGATCTTTTGCAACATATGGAGGCGACGCATCATCAAGGTTTGAGACAGAGAATGGATCAGAAACTGATATCAACGTATTATTTGCTAATGCAACGGATGGATATACCCCAACTGTTTTTGATCATGTCGGGAGATTGGCTGGTAGTTTGGATCCTGTCGATCTTTCTGCTCCAAAAAAGAAAATACCTTGGTTAACAACAAAATCAGCAGATGAAAAGGATGATATAAAAAATGTCAAAGATGAAGAAGAAAATACTAAAGATATATTAATAGACAAAGGTAAATATATGCATATATATGGACTTTTATTATTATTATTTATTCATAAACTTATTTATACTTGAATATTATAGTTAAAAAAGAAAAAATGGATGACGATAGTAATGAAGAAATTAATGGGATGGATATGGATAAAAAAGAAGAGAATCAAGTGGATGAAGAAACAACACAACAAAGTCGGGAAACTTGGATGATGTATGAAGATTCACCAGCGCAAAATATTTTTGCCGTTAATGAAAAGGTAAACAATATAAAATGGAATTTGTATTTGTACATATACCTGTTGATAAACTAATATATAACCATATATTTTTTTCTAAATAGAATAAAGTAGTATCTGTTGCTGATGATGAATTATTATTTTTCCAACTACCATCCGTTGTACCAACATTTGAATCACCTAATACAGATAACGACGAAGAAATGAATGAGGTCAAACCAGAAGAAGAAGATGATAGTAATAGTAATAATAAAGGAAAACAAAAAGTAGACGATAATAAAGGCAAACCCAAATTACCACCTTCAGCACAACGCGCTACACTTGAAGAACAAATGAAATCAATGGATTTAGAAGATATGCCAGATGGACAAATTGGAAAAATAGTTATATATAAAAGTGGGAAAATGAAACTAAAAATAGGAAATGTATTACTAGATATTGAACAAGGAATGCAATCGTCTTTCTTAGAGAATGTCATGGTGGTAGATACAAATAATGAAACAAGTAAAAAAGCTGTAGAACTTGGTCATATTGTACAAAAATTCACTTGTGCACCTAATATGGACGCTTTACTAGATGGTTGTGAAGAAAATTATGATTAAATAAACTAATTAAAAATTTCTTTGTATAGATTATATATATTTATTATAAATAGATGATGTGTATTTATATTATGCAAAATTTTTAGTCATTACACGTATTTTATTTTATTTATTTTTTTTGGTCATTAAAATTCTCAAAAAAAAGCGGAGGTTTAAAAAATAAAAATAAAATTTTAACACGTTTAGTTTTTTTTTTTTCTTTTTCATTTTCTTCTTTGTTCTCTCACTAAAGTCAACTTATGATTACTTTACTTCTTAGTTTATTATTCATAACTACCATATTTATATATGCTTATTATACGGTTGCTCATTATGAAAAAGATATACCGTTAAAAGCAAACAATATACTATTATTAACAGCTCATCCTGATGATGAATGTATGTTCTTTGGGCCAACTCTATCTTCACTAAGAAGCTCAGGCAAGAAGTCTCGTATTCATGTTCTATGCCTATCTACAGGTAAATAACAAAAACGAAAATAAGATAAAGAAAATAGGAAAAACAGATATTATATAATTCTTTTTTGTTTATTCAAATAAATATGTATATGTTTTATGTATTTGCTTAGGTAACGCTGATGGTTTAGGAAATATTAGGAAAAAAGAACTTTTAAGAAGCTGTCAAACCTTTGATATTTTACCTTCAAATACCAAAGCATTAAATCATGAGTAAATATAATTATTGTATTATGTCAAGGGGAATATATATATATAATGAAAAGGTGCTGATATTTATATTTATATATAATATACTTTATATTTTACATTTCTATACTTTTTCTTAAAGTGATTTGCAGGATGGTATGAAAAATAATTGGTCAAGTAAAACAATAGCTAATATTATTCAAGATTATGTAACAAAACATAAAATTGATACGGTAGGAATATATGATAAATATATACAATATTATAAATATTTTAATAATCATTGATTAAAATTTATTTTAATTATATATGCTTTTCTGTTTTATTTTATTTTTAGATCATTACTTTTGATGACTATGGAGTATCTGGTCATCCAAATCACATAGCTTCCTATTTCGGAGTTAAAGAATATGCACAAAATTATCCAGATATCCAAGTTTATAAATTGTTATCCATCAATTTATTACGCAAATACATTCTTACTATTGATTTATTACCTGTTAGTTTGAAATGGTTAATTTATAAACCAGAGAATATCATATTTGTATCATCACCTGGCGATTATCTTTTAACACACAAAGCTATGCGACAACATCGTTCTCAATTAGTATGGTTTAGATGGTTATATGTTACTTTTTCTCGTTATATGTATATTAATGAGTTACAAAAAATTTAAAATGATGAATAATTTAATTTTTCGACTTTTTCTTTATGTATATTTTATTTTATTTTTTCTTTTTACTATAAAAAATAACAGTGTAATAAAAATTTAACTGTCTCCTATAATTTTTCTTACTGTTATGCTGTAATTTAAATTTAGTATATTTTTTTTCCGACTTAAAAAATCTTTTTCTTTCGCTTTAATATTTTTTTTATATTTATATTTATATTTATTTATTTATATATATATATATATATACATATATATATTAATATATTAATACTTTTTTTTTTTTATTTAATATACTATATTTTCTTTATCTTATTATTTTTTTTTATTCCATTATTAATTTATCGTATAAAAAACACGAAATATATTCAACATAGAAATGGGTAGTAGTGAAGGTAAAAAAGATCACTCGATTAAATTGATCGTTTTATACATAAAAATATAAAGGTCAATAAAACGAATATCCCACTCACTTTTATTTATATACATGTTTATTTATTTATATATATTTCAATAGATGTATCTGTTGTTAAAAAATATGAACAACTTAAAAGACGAGTGCAAGATATGGAACAAGTAATAATATAAAAAAGCAATACAGCAACCATACTATACATACATAAATTCTATAATTTAATCTAATATGACTGCCAATATATATTTGAAAACTTAGGATAATAGTAATATTCATACCAAACTTATAAGGGCACAAAAGCATGTAAAACGTTTAAGAATGGAAAGACTGTAGGTGAAAATATATTAATATTATGTCTTGTACATTCATATATATATATATATATATATATACTTTACCATAAAAAAGAAAGAGGATCTACAACAAAAAAAATGTTTTTTATAATATATTTATAGCATACTGTTGGAACAACTGGACGAATATTATACAACCAATAAAGACCGTATAGGTTCAAGTGATAGTGAAGAGTCTGATATATCTGATATTGGATCCATGATGGTAAACAAAAAATAAAAAATAAAAGACAAAGATAGAGGTTAAAACTAAAAAATGATATATAAAAATGTTAGATTATATAATTATTGTTTATTAACCCTTACGCTGTTATTACTATTATTGTTGCTGTTATTATTGTTATTATTTAGACTTTAAATAGAAAACGAAAAAAAAATAAACGCGGACGCTTCAATGAAAAAAATGTTAAAAAATCGAGCAATGGCAAAATTAATGAAGGTTCAAATACTCCTGTCCGTAAAAAGAAAGATCCTAATGCTCCCAAAGGTCCTGGAAACGTCTTCTTTTTATTTTGTCGTATGGAACGTGAAAATTTCAAAGATGAATTGCCGACTGAAAATCTGGGTGAAGTGACAAGATTACTGGGACAAAAATGGAAGGCTATGACGGATGATGAAAAAAAGGTAAACGTATACACCTTTATATCTTCAAACACTACAATATATATATTTATAATAAAGTAACAATTGTACACTCATTTCATTTTTTCATTTTTCTATTATTTTTTTATACAGAAATACTATGATATATACGATAAAGAACAAGAAGAATATAGAAAAGCAATGAAATCGTATAAAGATGCTGGAGGTGGAGAATCAGGAAAAATTGCAGTGTCTAAAATGAATGAAGATTCTAAAAATGATAATGACAATTTTGATGAAGTAGATATATTGGTAGAAGAGCAAAATGATGATGATGAAGATGATGATGATGATGACGATGATGATGATGTAGATGACGATAATGATGATGACGATGATGACGATGTAGACGAAGAAGACGAAGAAGACAATGGTTCATTTATGGATGATGTCAGCGTTGCTACAACAACTTTATCGAGCACAATAGATCCGCCAATGACAACAACACATATTAATAACGATAATAATGGTAATGATATTAACCATTCAGCTCATTACGAACATACTGAAAATATGGATATAAACTCTGACCCAATAATCGAAATATCTAGTCCAACTGATATGTCAACACAATAATTTGTAGTTTATTATTATAGATTTTATTTTTTATTTTTTATTTTATATCTTTTTTTTTTTTTAAAAAAAAAAAAAAACATTATTCTTTTTATTTATGCATTAATATTTATATGTACATACATATATATCAGTTTATTTTATTTTTTTAAAAAAAATTTTTTTAATTTAAAAAATGCATTTGTTTTTATTTCTGTTAATATCTATTGGATAAGTTTTATTCATACATAAAAATACATTTATTACACTATTTATTATTATTAATTCACTATTGTGCTAACAAATTGACTGACAGCTATGGTAAATTCCTTTGTTTTAATCATATCATAATGGTCACCTTTGAGAGTGGTATCTAAAATAGCATTAATATTTAATTTTTTCAAATGATTCATAATTGATTCCGCTTGGCCAATATCAATGAGTTGGTCTTCTAAACTTTGTAAAATCAAGACAGGTATAGAATAAGGTGGTACTGAAGAAGAAAACAATTTACTAATAGGAGAAGCACTCAAATAATTTGAAGTATCATCACCAAAAGCTTGGCTAATAAAATCCATATACGTAGGGAAAGTTTTTAATAAAAGTGGCAAATCATAAATCCCATCGGCGCCAATAATCCCTTTTACATATGGAATAGAATATTGAGTAGGTTCTAATAATAACATGGTGGCAATATGAGCACCAGCGGAATGACCCAATAAGAAAATCTTATTTTGATCATAGACTGGTTTTGGGCGATATTGGTGCAAATAAGTTAAAGCTTCATAGGTGTCTTGAATATGGCAAGGGTGTTGGACTTTAGGTGGTTCATTGGGCTTATCACGAAGACTAAGTCTAAAATATACAAAAGAAAGAGAGTTTTTATAGGTTACTATTATTATTATTATTATTATTTAAGGTTTTTATAAATATGTGAGTTTTCTTTTAATGGTATCACTTAATAATTTTATTTTATAATACCGATAGTTCGTTACAGCTACAGTAAAACCTTGGTTGGCTAAATTCATTGCAAGTTGATTATGATCTTTTTTATCTTCACTACGCCAAGCACCCCCATGAATATATACTATTAAAGGTGTTGTTTCATTTGCTGTTGGGGTAGAATAAAGATCTAAAGCTCCAAAGTTTTCAAACGAAGGGTTAAAATAATATGTAGCAATATCGGTCATAATAATAAAAGTTTGAAAAGGAAAAAAGGTTAAAAAAAAAATTGCTGTATTCAATTTTTTTATTTGATTTTTTTTAAAACACCGATTTTTTTTTTTGAAAATATATTTTTTCCCCTTTTTGGATATCTTTTCCTTCTTTCTCTCTTTTTCTCTCTTTTTTTGAAATAACTGGAAAAAAAATATAAAAAAATAAACCAAAGTGAATCTTCTTTAAAAAGGAGATTCTTACTTTTTTATTTTTTTTCTTACAAAATACTAATTTCCCTTCCCTTATTTTTTTATTTTTTTTAACATTACTTTCCTTTTTTTATAATACCATTTTTTATATATATTTTTATTTTATAATATATTATATTATTCCTTGTTACATAAAACTTTATTCAATATTATATAATAATACAACTTACTCTCTCTCTTTTTATAAATAAATATAAACAACAATAACAATAATCATGGCTAGTGCACAATCATCTATAGCTGATTTAACAACAGAAACAAGAGCAACAAAAGGTGAAGTTCCACCACCGCTGGTCGGTGCATCAACAAACATAGTTGGTAATTATATGTATGTATTTGGTGGACGATTAGTTACTTCAAGGCATATGACCAATCATCTTTATATTTTAAATCTAAATACGCTGACTTGGGAACGACATATTGGCCCACCCGATTCTGCTTCTCCACCCCAACCAAGATACTTCCATACAGCAAGTGTCTATAATAACAAAACTTTAGTTATATTTGGTGGGATGAGTTATGCTAATGGGAATGGAATGGCACAAGGATTATGTGCTTTAGATGATATTTGCTTTTTTGATTTAGAAACTCTAACATGGAAATACCCTGAAATGAAACCAAGTATTTTTACTCCTCAACCAAGATATGCTCATTTAGCCGTATGTGCACATGATAGACTGATGGTGATTGGTGGTCAAGATATGTCAAATCAATATATATTGGAAATTAATACTTTTGATTTAAAACAAATGGCTTGGGTACAAGGTGGTCCTGTAACTCAACAATATGGTGCATATCGAGCGGTAGCCTTTTGTCCTTTACCCATGAATAAAGGAAATTCTCCTTTATGGCCTCAAAGTGATCAAGAAGATGATGTTCCTTTATGCATTTATTCCAATTATAACTTCACTGATGTTACAAGAGATTTACGTAGCTGTCGCCCTCTTATAGATCATCCTGTCTCCTTTAAAGATCACTCCGATGATATGTCTGGTACACAATCACCTCCTGGTCTAAGATTTCCCTCTGGTCATATCATTGGTCATCATATGATTTTAACTGGTACATTATTAACACCAAACCATCGCTCTTTTCATTTATGGGCATTAAACCTGGCGAATTTGGTATGGGTGCGTGTGGATACAGGATCAATTTTATCTTCAGGGTCTTGGAATAGAGGATTATTAAATCATGAACAGCAAAAGTTTTATATTATTGGGAACCGAGATAGAGATTTATTGGAAGATTATAATCATCGTCAAATGAATTTTGACCATGTTGTTGTGGTGGATTTGGAAGCATTTGGTATTTATACTCATCCGGAATCAACATGTGCTCCTATTGCTCAAGAGCTTGGCCTTAGTATGTTAAATGAACCTAGTATGGCCGATATGGAAATTATCTCGAATGATCAAAAATCAATCCCTATTAATTCAATGATTTTGTCACAACGGTGGAAATATTTTGCGAATATGTTGGAGGAAAATAACAATAATAAAATCAGCGGCGATAAAAAGGATAAAATAGTAACATTACAAAATTATGGGAAAAAAATTCAGTTTACAGAGTCCTATGCAGTGACATTGGCTTTTCTACAATATTTATATACAGACCATTTAATGACTGCTCAACAACATCAGCCTAATATATTATCAAGATTACTTATTTTAGCCTATATGTTTGATATGCCTAGGTTGATTCAATTAACCACTCATGCTCTTCATCAAATATTAACTATCTCTACTGCAAGTATGGTTTATGAAACGGCAGCTTTAACCTGTAGAACAGCTTTACAAATTCGTGCTTTGAGAGTTATGATCAATACTAGGAAAATGCTTCAACAACAACAACAATTAAATTTATCAGCAGGAACAGCAGTACCATCATCATCGCCTTCACCAAATAATAATACTCATAATCATAATACTCATAATAATCATAATATTCATAATAGTCATAATAATAATTTACCACCTTTATCACAATATCCAACTATGAATGGAGGAGGGGGTGAAATAATAGATGAACATCATGGGCCACATGGAGGGCCTTTGTCAACATCACCTAATCACCCACTTTATTATCATCCATCGCCATCGCAACAGCAACAACCAAGATCACCAACAATTTTATATCAAAATGCATCAACATTGGATTTTAATCAACATCAACAGCATTATTATAACAATAATGGAAGACAAACAGCTCAATCTAATATAAATCTTAATGCTATGGCACCTAATAATAATAATAATTTTATTCAAGAACAAGAACCTATTCCAAGACCATCCAAGTCAAATACTTTAGGTCAATATAATACAAACTTTTTAACAAGACAGCGTCAAGGTAGTTTTGCTCATGGTCAACCTTTACCTCCAAATATGGAAAGACCTAATCTTGGTATTCGATTTTAAAATAATAATATAAAATAATATAATAGTATAAAGATAATAATGATAACAGTAATGATGATAATAAAAATAATAATGCCATTGTAATATATTCTTTATTCTTATTTTTTAAATACATAACGGTTAAAAAGAAATTAAAAAGAAAAAGAAAAAGAGGGAAGAAAAGGGATGGCAGAATGAAAGAAAAATGAACTAATTGGGAAAATAATATTTATCCTGAGAGTATGATTGTTTGACGATAATTATAAATAAATGTTTGATATGTGCATAAAATTCTATTCTTTTAAATAAAAAGTTATCGATTGATATATTAAAAAAAGAAAAGCAAAGTGAACTTCCTTTAGAAGAAGTCAAGTCATTAAATAATATTTTATATTAAAAATATAATAATTAAAATAATATATATACACGTATACCATCAAAATAGACAAAACAAAGTTTATATAGAAAATAGCAATGCAAAAAAACGCGTAAAGTATTTAAAAAAAGCAATGGTAGATAATCATATGATTAGGCAATTTTTTCGATGTAAGACTCATCTTTATTTAAACTTTTTTTCATTCTCATTTTTTTTTTTTGTCTTTCTTTCACTTTTTTTTTTTTTTAAAAAAAACTCTTAAATAAAAATGTTTCAACATATAGCTAAACCATCTGTATTAAAAACAATGACACGTAAATAAATGAAAATACTATCTCTTTCAACTTCAATAAAAATAACAATAATTGATATTAGAAGTAAATAGAAATATATAAATATATAAATTCTTATCTTTTTCTTTTTTTCTTTTTCCGTACTATTGTTATTAGCTCATTCCAAGTTATCTACATTTACACGTTCTTTTTCAAGTCTAATAACAGTTAATGAATTGGCTAATTCTTTGGATTCAGTAAAAGTATTAGATTCAAGCTGGCATCTTGATGGCAGAGATGCCTATAAGGATTATTTAGAAAAACGTATCCCTGGGTCAAGATTTTTCGGTATTGATACTATTAAAGATACAAGTACTAACTTGCCTCATATGTTACCAAGCCCAAAAGTTTTTGCTGATGCTGTAGGTAATACATACATATTTATTTATTTATATTTATATTTATATTTGCGTTTGTGTTTGTATTATATGATTTAAGATAATAATAATATGGATATATATATATATATATATATAAGGATATCGATGAAGCGATGACTCATTTTTTTTAATAAAAAATTATTATTTCTTTATCTTAGGCGAATTAGGAATTAATAATGAAGATCATGTTGTTGTATATGATACTACTGGTACTTTTTCAGCCGCTCGGGTTTATTGGACATTCAAAGCATTTGGGCACCAACAAGTATCAATATTAAATGGAGGATTACCAGCATGGCTTAAACAAGACCAACAAACTATCGGAGGTCCCATTGAAAAAATCAAACCACAACATTATACAGAGCCTATTCTTAATCAAGATGTAGTGAAAAGCTACGATCAGGTTCTTTCTATTGTTCAAAAATACGCTGCAACGCCTCAAAATGAAAATAATAATAGACAAGATTTACCACAAATCATTGATGCTCGTTCTTATGCTCGATTTAATGGGGAAACTCCTGAACCTCGCCCTGGAATTAAAGGTGGCCATATGCCCGGATCTATTTGTGTTCCTTTTAAAGAGTTAGAAACAGAAGATGGATTTTATAAGGATGATGCTTCTTTAAAACAATTATTTGAATCAAAAGGTGTTGATTTAAATAGACCAATTATTACCTCTTGCGGTAAGTGAGATTATTATTTTATTTTACATAACAATAATAATATTAAAGAGATTAATAATCTATAAATACAAATATATATATATATATATATATATATATAGGTAGTGGAATTACGGCTTCAATGCTTTATATTGCCTTAGAACGTGCAGGTGCAAAAGAAATTGCTGTATATGATGGTTCTTGGACTGAATATGGTGGAAAGGAAGATAGTATTGTAGTTAAAAAAGAGTAATTTTATTTCAAAAAAAAAATATAATAATAACAAAAGCTATCTATCATTTTATATGAATATTATGTTTAATTTTTAATCTTTGCTAATCATAGAAAAAAACATAATATTATGATCAAAAAATATACAACGAATTAAATAAAAATATATGCTCTATTAAAATTAAAAAAAATTATCTAATCACTTCTATGGAAAAAATAAAAACGGAATTTAAAAATTATTTCAAAAAAAAAAAAGAGTATTTCCCAGCTCTCACTTTTTTTTCATTACTCTCTTTTTCTTGTTCGTTTTTTTTCTTTGACAACATGGTAATTATTTTTATACATACAACCAAACATATGTATATATAATGAATAGAATAATATTTAGCAATATTCAATAGTGTATATATAAATATGTTATTTTATTTTACATCACCCTTTTTTTTAATTTTTTAAAAATAAACTGATCAAAAAAAAAAAAGTATTATCATTAACCATCATCAATAATAATCATCGTCAAGTATTTTTATTTCATTTTATTTATTTTATAATAGGAACTACCACCTAATTGGGTTGTAAAACACTCACGTACATATGATAAAGATTATTATTTCAATACTTTAACCAAAGAATCACGTTGGGATGCACCTCCTACAAATACTATTGACCGTGTTCGTGCAAGTCATTTATTGGTAAAGCATAAAGATTCTAGAAGACCAAGTTCTTGGAAAGAGGTAATATATACACAATAAATATAAATAAATAATAATTAATAATAATATTAGTATTAATATACGTTTAATACATACATATTTTAATAAAGGAAAATATAACACGTACCAAAGAAGAAGCTCTAACTATATTACAAGGATATCAAAAACAAATTGAAGATGGTATAGAAACATTAAGTGCTTTAGCTACCAATAATTCGGATTGCTCTAGTGCAAAAAGAGGAGGCGATCTTGGTTATTTTGAACATGGTCAAATGCAAAAGCCCTTTGAAGAAGCTGCTTTTAATCTCCAAGTGGGTGAGCTTTCTCAACCTGTATGGACGGATAGTGGTGTACATTTGATTTTAAGAACAGCTTAAAAAATTTAAAAAAAAAAGAATAATAATATTAATTTAAAATAAAAAAATAAATATAATTATATATAAAAATATCCATTATTACTATTTTTTTTTTTTTTTTTGTCAAATAATCATATATATATATATATATATATATATATATATATATCTTTTTCCTTTTTTTTAACATATTTTCCTTATTTGCTTCCTTTATTTATTTCACCAATCATTTTTTTAAAAGAAAAAGAAGTTGGAAACATAACATTATAAACATTTAGGATTTATAATAAAATAAATAAAAAACGAAAATAAAATGAAGAAATGTAACATTGTAGACCTGGATTAAATTTATAAATTATGTAAATTTTTTATGATGACCATCGGATCGGTTAAATCCGACTACCTTAGCTAAATCAAGTAATTGGAACAACCTTCTCCCTTCAATTTAACTTTTTTTTTTTTTTTTTTTTGATATAAAAGATCGAAATTTTTTTTAAAAAAAAAACCTTTTTACTTTACATATATAAATATATATATGCACAAATTAATTTGGAAATTTTATTTTTATTTTCATTTTCATTTTTAAAAAATAATAATAATAACATTAATAATAATATGCCATTAACTGAAAATCAAAAACCCAATGATCCATCATCACTACAAGATAATAATAATGAAGACCAAACAATAACAAAAACGGAAAGTTCCACTAGAACAGATGAGCCCTATTGTATTTTTTCCAAAAAAAAGTTATACTTTATGCTAAGCCTATGTGCTATTGGTGGCACTCTTTCCCCTTTATCAGCCACCATCTATCTTCCAGCATTGAACAATATTCAAGAAGTAAAAAAAAAAAAAATAACTTATCATTATATGTGTATTCAGTAAATCTATTTTTCTTAAAAATAAAAAATAAATAAATAGGATTTTCAAATTACCGTTGAAAGAGTAAATCTTACTGTAACTGCATATTTGATTCTCCAAGGCCTATCACCATCATTCTGGGGCGCTATCAGTGATGTATGGGGAAGAAGACCAGTTTATATAATGACAATCACTATCTATTGTGGTGCATGTATTGGTTTAGCTTTATGTCATCATTATGGTGTATTGCTATTTCTTAGAATGCTGCAAGCGTTTGGTTCAAGTCCTCTTATTGCTGTCGGATATGCAACTTTAGGTGATGTGACAGAGCCTCATAAGTAAGACATGCATAGATACTTATAAAAAAAAAAAAATACAGAAACAAAGAGAAACATATATGTGTGAAGTTCTAACTGATTTTTTAAATAGTCGTGCAGGGTATTTTGGTTTTTTTTCTTTAGGTCAGCTTTTAGGTCCAATTGTAGGTAAGAAAGAAAGAAAAGAAAAAGTATCATTATTATTAGTATTTTTATATAAATATATAATATTTTTATTTGTATGCATATATATATATATATATATATATATACGTATGTATGCGCGCATTTTCCTTTTTCTTTACATAAAAGGTCCTATTATTGGAGGAATTTTAGCAGGAACAGTTGGATGGAGATGGATCTTCTGGCTACTTGTCATTATATCCAGCATTATATTAATTAGTATCACTTTATTTGTCAATGAAACACTTCGATCTGCTGTTGGAAATGGAAGTTTGTATGCTAATCCAACCCCTATTCAATGGATTCAAAGAAGAAAAATGAGAAGAAAATACCAAGGCGATCATGGCAATGAAAAAAAGAAGAAATCTAGATATTCACAAAGGCCAGAATTTTTAGCCTCCTTTATTTATTTGAGTGAATTAGATGTGTTGGTTGCTTTACTTTATGTAGGCTTTTTTTATATGGGTTATTATTATTACCTTGTCTCCACCACCAATCTCTTTGCATCACTTTATGGTTTAAGTACTTTACAAATAGGTTTATGTTACATCCCACAAGGTGTTGCTTCCATTTTAGGTTCCCTTTTTAGTGGTAAATTGTTGGACTATAATTTTAAAATGGTATCAAATGAGTATCAACAAAACCATCCCAGTGATACGGTAGTAGAACGTGGAAAAGTACCTTTGGATTTCCCTATTTATTATGCAAGGCTACGTTATACTTGGATATTTATTGTATTGGCGCAATTAATTACGATTATTTATGGCTGGTTATTACAAATTGGAGCTCCTTTAGCTGTTCCCATCATTATCCAATTCATCGGTAAATATAAAATGATATCATTTTTTTTTCTTTTTTTTTTTTATTTGATTCCTGCTATATATAATATTTTTTATTTTATTTCTTTCAATCTAGTATCTTTCTGTATGGTTGCATTGCAAAGTGGTGTACAAACATTAATAGTTGATTTATTTCCTGGAAAAGGTGCATCCATTTCAGCTTCCAATAACCTAGTTCGCTGTCTATTAGGGTAACATATCAAAAAAATGCACTATATATAAACTGATATGTATAGTAATTGTTTATTATATTAAAAAATACTTAGTGCTATTGCAACTGTAACGGTAGATGCTGGAATTTCAAGCGTTGGAGCTGGAATGTTTTTTGTGGTAAGCCATACTACTAAAAAAGAAAGGGAGAAAGAGTACATAATTAATTTAATATCGTGTTTTTAAAATAGATTATAGGTATTCTATTACTTGTTACAAATATCTTTTATATTATTCTACTTAAATATGGACAAAATTTTAGACTAAAACGTCATTATAAAGAACTTGCTAAACAAGAAAAGGACCAGAATGATTTGTAAAAATTTACACTTATTAGCCTTTAAATAAAATAAAATAAAAAAAGAAACATACTCTATCAATACTATATATCTACATTTTTAATAATAATAACAATAATAATAATAATAATTGATATGATAGATCCATGTAGTAAATTCAATTTTAATACAGTATTAAAACAAAAAAAAGAATTGAAAGTGAAAGTAGGATTCAAGTCGCTCACCAAGATCAAAAAAAATATACAAGTATATACTAGAATTTTAAGCCCCTCGCAATAGCTTTTATTTTCTTCTCTACCATAATTATAATTTTTATCACTTTATTCAAATGTAGTTAGATAATGGAAATTTTATTATTTCTTAATTTTCTTTTATTTGTTTAAATTGGCCCCAAGTATGTGTTTTTGTAAAAATCTTTCCAAATTTTTATGTGTTTATAGATAGATAAATTCTTTTGCAAATTATAATTTGAAATGTCTTGATAATATTCATTTTATTTATTTTTAATTTTTATATCTTTTTTTTTAGCATCATAGATAAAAATATAAACTATTTCTTCATGAATATTTATTATATGTAATTTACAATATTGTGTCAATGGTAGGAAATCGCCATCTTGTAAAAAACTGAAAAATCAGAGTTGCATTTTTAAGTATAAAATTAGAATGTGCTTCTAATTGATATTTTTTCTATTGCTTATTTATTTATTGCTTAAATCAATAATAAAATCCTATAAATTCATCTTTATATCTCTATTTTTTAAACACCTTTAATACTTTTTTCCCTCCGGAAAATGCTATATAAAAGTTTTTGTTTAAAACGGCAATAATAAAGCTTTACAATAAAAACAATCAATTATACAGCCATTACATCAAATTCACGGACCAAAATTTATTAAATAATTTGTATGTTTTTTTTTATGAATGGATATAAGCGGCTATATAGAGTTCAGGATTAGTGTTTCCGGTATGAATTGTTACTTTCCAACCATACCCTTTGGACACACCTTATAATATTATTTTCTAGGGTATTATTTTCAAACCTTTCTATATACTTGTAAAGCACTTGAAAAAGGGTAATTAATATAATATTGCAGTTTTGAAATATTTGTCATATTTACTTTATTCTCTGTAACTGTTCTCATGATTGGTTATTTCCAGTCTCAAATATTTGAACTTTCCATGGCATAAACTGACGAAAACATCGATTTTCTGCCTTTGTTTTAATAATCAAAAAATGAAATCTAGAGTATTTCTATTTCTTTTTTATTAATTGTGAAAAGCTGCGTGAAAGGAAATGTATATTATTTCTATAAATGACGGCTAAATTACTCATAGTCTTCTTTCTCTTTTTATTTTTTTTTCTTTATATCTTAGCTCTTCCTTTCCTTTTATGGTGATTCATATGTTTATTCTTACTACCATACGTATGTGTTTTATTATTTTATATTAGTTTATATATTTGTTGAAATTATTTTAAATTATTTTATTTTATTAATAAATTTACGCATTCATACAATGTATGGGATCAGCGCCGTAGATGCGCCAGTGGACTTAATTCTCTAATTTGGAGATAAAACTCAGCTAGAGGATTGTTAGACTATCTATGTATGAGTTCACGTTTTTAGTACATAAAAAAATAAAGCTATATTTCATCAGATGATTTAAATAATGCAGTACCTTCGTCATATCATTATGAAATTGCCTATATTAACATGATATTTTATTTATTTATTTTTTAATCACATGAATTTAATAACATAGAATACTTTTTTTTTTTTTAAAAAAAAAAAAAGTGATATAAACATAATACTAATTTTTTTTTAAATAAACATAAATAGGTAAAAATATAAGGAAAATATGCATAATAATACTAGTAATAATAATGGAGATACTTAATAAAATAATAAATAATGATTTTTTTTTTTTTGAAGGGGGGGGGGAAAAGATGATGGTATAAAATGAATATATATATATATATATATATATATATATATATATTTAAAAGAAAGAAAATATAAAAATAAAAATAAGGTATATAATATAATTTAGAAACAAAATAATAAAAAAATGAGAGGGTGAATGAATAAATGAGTATTTATATATATCATTTGAATGATAAATGAGAAAATGAATCCATAGAAGTAGGTCTTGAGGTTATTCTTGTACCAAGTTGGGAAGGGTTTGGTTGAAATGTTAATGATTGATCGTTTAAATATTCAAGTTTGACATTTGGGTTTATTAATTTAAGTTGATCTATATAAATAAAAAAAAAAAAAAATGTATAGATATATGAGCAAATGATCTTATTATAGATTAATGATACTCTTTTTTTTCTCTCTTTTTTTTATTCTTATTTTTACCTTGACAATGAACGGATTTCATATCAGTAGAGACCAAATTAGGGTTCATAAAACCCATGGATGAATGAGGAGGAAGATTAGAATCTTGATATGGTAATGATGACGATACTTGATTAAAAGTAGTAGATGTAGCAGTGGGGGTAGTATGAGGTGGCCAATAAGTAGTAGTAGGTTGATGCCATACTTCAGATGAAAAAGTAGTTAAAGGTTTGATTTGTATAGAAGAAGCAAATGATTCTTGTTGTTGTTGTTGTATTAATTGATTAGGTAATAATTTTTGATCATGAAATAACGATGGTTGTTGTTGTTGATAAGTTTGTACAGAATGATTCAAAGGCATCATAGAATGATGAGATGGAGAAGTAGTAGTAGTAGTAGTGGCATTATTACTTATAGGATTGGTAGTAGTATGTTTTATAGAAGGAGAATGAGGTTGATCTTTTGTTACAGGAGAAGTTATTAAAGAAGGACTAGGCGATGATATAGGTGTTGTACATATCATATCATTATCATGTTCATTGTTATTATTATTGTTATTGTTGTTTTGAGAAGGGTGAGAAGAAGGCTCTACTGAGATTATATCTGAATTAGCGGTAAGTGGAGGGGAGGATATTGATTTATCACTAAGTTGATCATCCGAATCCATTGTATCTTTTTCTCCAGTGGTTAAATAATGTAAATGTTTTAATAGTTGGCGATTGGTATGTCTTAAATCTTTAATTTCATTTCGATAACGCTCTTCCTTTTGTAAAGAATTTTTCACTATTTGTAATCATATAAATATATGTAAATATATTTATATACGCAAACAACCTCTATTATTGTTATTATGACATATATTACTTACCAAATTCCAAAGTTCTATCAATGATGGTTCCTTTTGATGGTCGTGTATCATGTTGAAGATTAGGTAATAAATGAGCGAGTTGTTGAAAACGAGAATTAAGGTTTTCACGTCTAGCACGCTCTATGGCATTATGTTCTGCTCTTTTTTCAGCCTTTGTTTGCATTCTATTTTTTTTTTTTTTAAATAAAAAAAAAGATATAAGCCTTTTTATATAGATACATACACATAGGATAACTTCTTTTATTTCATACTCTTATAAGTTTTTCTTTACCTTTTAGTAGTACCAGAAGTAGATGATACTGAATCACGTCTTTGACTATACATCACTATAAAAATAAAAAAAGAAGAAAGATTTATATATAAATATTGAAATCATCAAGATTTATTTTATAATAAAGCCCTTTTTATTATTATTATTAATATTATTACTCTGTTGTTGTTGAGCAGCTTGATATTTCAAAGCTTGGTTTTGTAACATAGAATGGTATATATCAGGTGTGCTGTTATTAGTATTATTGTTGTTTATATTTACTTCAGAAGCAAAGTTTAAATCTAAAAAGGCTGTATTTGTAACAGGAGTTGGAGGTGGGGGTGGTAATGATAAGGATGGAGTAGAATAAAATCCATTCGTCATACTATTATTGTCTTGAAATGAAAACGTAGTGGGTGGGTTCATATCTTTCAATATATGTAAATATCTTTTCAAGTAAATAAAGGATAAGGGTGTAAAGAGGGAAAAAAAGAAAAAGAAAGAAAGAAAAGTGAAAGAGAGAGAAAAGAAAAAATTTTTAAAATATCATTACTTTTTTTCAAAAAAAAAAAAAAAAGGAACACAGAGAGATCATGGGAACGATATCTATTAAAAAAGAGTAAACCAAAAACAGTAATTCTTATATATTTATATATTATTCTCTTTCTCTCTCTCAAGTGATACACATATTTAAATATATATATCATTCATTCTCAATTAAAAAGATTTACACTATTGATAAAAAAAAAAAAGGAAGACTATTATTTAATTATCTTTACACAAAAAATAAAATAAAATGTTTATTTTACTATTAAAAAACGGATTTACCAAATGAAGGTGTACCGAAAAAAGAATAGAATCTTGTATGTATGACCTTTTTTATTGGAGAGTCGGTGCCATCCCCCAACCACTGAGTTTTAATCTAAAGAGAAGTAGAAAGGGAGAACGCTCAGGCCAATTATATATATATATAAAAAAAATGAAAAAAAAATTTTTTTGCCTTGTCATATAAAATTCCCACACACATATATGAATTTTTGTAAAATGAGAATCTTTTTTTCTTTGAAAAAAGGTTTTCCCTGAAAAGAGTCAAGAGCGAGCGAAAGGTGAGATCAAAAATCATCATTATTTTCGGATATTCATTTGATTTTGGTTAATAAATGATCATTTTTCATCCAAATAGGGGAAACAACATGAAAGAAAAAGTCATTCATCTTTTTACTATTTTAACTATCATGGCAACACAAAAAATCATGGGTTCAAAAAATGATGAGCCAAAAAAAAAAAAAAAAAATAATAATAATAACCCAAACCAACTTTATGTCGATCAATATATATATATTTATATTCTCATTTAAATCAAATGATGGTAATAAATCAATCAATCAATTAAAAATATTTTTTAAAAAAAATAATTATTATTTATTATTATTAAAAAATGAGAATTGTATATATACAATTTCAATCATTTTTTATATTTTATTGCACTAGTTTATTTTTATTTTTTTGATTTTTTTTTTTAAAAGAGTAATTAATATATTCATTAAGAATAAATAATAACGCATGCAAAAAGGAATAAAAAAAGGAATATGCAAAATAAAAAAAAAAAAAGGAATAGAAAGAGTGTATGAAAAAAAAAAAAGTTTTAAAAGCTTAAAGTAAATAAATAAAAAAAACAAGACCTTAAAAAATGCAAACAAATTATAAGAAGTATATAAGAAAAAAAAAAAAAAGACATTATATAAATTTAAAACAAAAAATGTAAATATATAAAAAAACTAAAAATATAAAAAAAATAAAATAAAATAAAAACCATATAAGATAGAAGAATATATAAACCAAAAGGAACAGAAAAAAAAAATTTTTTTTTCTTTTAGGATTTCCTTTTTTTTTTTACACATAAGGCATATTGAATGAGTTAGATTGACGAGATGAAGCGTTTGAAGAAGCATTATTGCTATTGTTATTTGATTTATCCTTGTTAGTATGACGATGAATACGAATATGTTGGTTCAAGTTATCAGAACGAGAGAAACGTTTAGAGCAAGAATGATAAGGGCATTCAAAAGGTTTTTCCAAGGTATGAATGGAACGGATATGACGTTTCAAATGTTCAGATCGTTTAAATACTTTACCGCAATCATCATGTTTACAAGTAAACATTTTGGTACAGTTGGTAGGGTTGCTAGATACACGACGACCTCTTGATCTGCATTGCTTAACCTTGCCATTTTTTGCTACTTTGGCATTGTTATTGTTACTCATGGCAGCACCAGTTGTAGAAGAAATAGCAGTATTCAAAGTACCAGGAATAGGAGAAGAATGAACAGATGAAATAGAATCCAAACGATCACGTTGCTGTAAAGGATCCATTAAATCGTGGTGAGGGGATAAGGAATCCATTGCAGGGTTTATGGAGGGGGATGACAAAGGATGGCCATGTTGATAATCAAATAAGTGAGTAGGTACCATAGAAGATAACATATCGCCAGCTGAATAAGACATGGATCTTTGTTGTTGGGGAGGGGGAGGGGAATAATGGGGAGAAAGAGATGCATTATTGTTAGGAGGAGAGTAATACATGGTTGGGTGAGCTGAAAAGAGAGGGTTAGGATTTAAATATGTCAAAGGTAAAATGGGTGAAGTATAACAAGTAGTGGTGTTGGCTTCAATCATGCTCATGCGTCTTTTTTGTTCATCCAATGGATGTGGTTGTTGGTGGTGGTGGAAAATATATTCTTCATAATCATTAGATGGCGAAGGGGTTTGCTGTTCATAGTCAGATAAACTGGCTTCACTATGATTAGATAATAAATCGGCGTAACTGAATCGTCTTACATAATCCATACTAGGATGTTGCATTTCCATAGCTGGTGTAAAAGTAGATTCACTGGTGTTGGTGTTGGCGGTAGTTTCAAAAGGGTGCATTTCATTAATAGGGGAGTACATTTTTATTTATTCTAAATTGATATATAAATACAAGTAAATATCATTATGTTTATTTTTCTTACTATTATTATTATTAATATTTACCAAGTGATTTAATAAAAAGGAAAAAGGAATGAGTATTAGGTTCTTTGTCAAAAAGAAGTTGATAAAAAAAAGAGAGGTCTGTATTAAGAATAAGTAGAAGAAAAAGATTATTTTTTTTTTTTAAAAAAAAAAAAAGTATGTATATGTATAAGAGAGGAATAAAGTATTGACAAAAGGGAATATATTAACGAAAGTTAAAAAAAAATATGTATAAAGGATAGATATTTATAAGGGAAGGGAGATATATATATAAAAATATATAAAAATTAGGAATAAAAAAAAATGAATGAGAAAAAATATAAAGAAAAGAAAAGAAAAAAAAAAAAAAAAGAGTGAAATTTAAATAGTGTTGAAAAAAAAAAAAAAAAAATTAATTAAAAAGCCGCCCATCAATGTTGGATTTTGTATTACTATTTTATTCATAATTATAATTATATATGCTCAATTACTATTTTGCATTAATGATTCCTACTTGGTAATTGAACACGGGTCAATCACTAAAATGCTTTTTTTTTTTTAATCATTCCGGATGGTTTTAACCCGGTTCATATCAAAAAAAGTAAATAATAATAAATAATCATAATAAATAATATATAATCATAATTATAATTATAATACTAAAATCAACATCAAGGGGGAGAGAGACAGAGAAAGAGAACGATAATCATATATATAAACACTTTTTACGCTCGCACAATAAAAAAATAGGAGGAAATGAAAACTGTCTATAACAAGAGAAAAAATAACTTTTTTTGAACAGCTTTTTGATAAATATGGTATATAAAATCGAGATGATTTTAACTATTTATATCTTTTTTTTTTTAAAAAAAAAAAAAAAACTGGAATACATCAAAATGTTGATATTGAAGATCATATATCTAATTATATAAAAAAGTTGATCATTCTTTTTTTTTTTTAATACAACGATGAAAAGTCCGTTAGGTTAGTACCTCATTATAATAGAATCACTTGCTATTTTTGTCATATTATTTTTTTTTTTTAGATGACAACTTTGAACCCTGTTGTTCAACTTATTTCTTTTTCATGCGTATATATTTATAAATTTTTCATATCTTGTAGAAAAATAAATATACTATTTATTTGTTTTTAATAAGAAAAACAAACAATCCAAAAAAAAAATATCACTTTGTAAATTTTTGGTTTTTTTGGTTTTTATATAAATATACAACTATTAATTTATTCTCATAGTGATTTTAATCATTTTTTTTTTAAGGGGAATCAATCATCTTTCTTTAAAAAAGCACTTACCATTTGACGTTTGACCTCCGACGCAATTAGTTATGAAAAAAGTAATTTGTGTAGGATAATGAGATATAAAAGAACAAAGACTTTTTTTCTTAATTCACAAAGATTCTTTCTAGTAATTAAAAAAAGGGAGTTTTTTTTATGATAATGACATGCATCACTTTTATATCTTTTCCCCTTTTTCATAATGGAATCAAAAAAAAAAAAAAAAAACTTTGATTTCATTTTCATTTTCTCGCTCACTCTTGCTCTCGCTCTCGCTCTCGCTTACTCCTGAATACGCAATTTCCTCATTTGTATATGTTTTGATAATATTTGGTTAAAAAGTTTATTTTGTAAACATAGATCTTAATTATATTTTCCAAATAAACATGTAAAGTGGATCGTATTTTTATTTTATCAAGCATAAAAACGTGTACACAGACCTTTTTTATTTTATATGTATGATCTATGCATAAATCTCATGTTTATCTATTCCATGTTTAACATGTATAATAATATCAAGAACAATAATAACAATAATAATAATAATAATAATAATATTGAATGCTTTATTAGTTTTTATTTTTAATGATAAGATGGCGATGATCGTTGATGTGGTTGTGAATTAGCTAATAACCCTTGTTCTTCTTCATCTACATCGTCAATGCTTTCTTCATGTTGTTGAGGCTTCATACAAAATGCTACCAAACTTCCCATTATCATTACACCTAAAAATACCCATTGAGAATAATAAAGAATCAATCCAAGCGTAGGTGTATCAATTAACATTCTATCAATTAATATGGATGAAGTAGTTGGTGTGCATATTTCTATAAATAAATTTATTTAAAAATAAAAATGAGTCATTCTAATGATAATGGTAACAACAATAATAACAATAATATATATATATATATAGTTTTTTTTAATTCTTCTTCTTAATATTACCTGTTGGCGCTTTCAAATCACAAGGGATGATGTACTCTGGTCGTTGATAACAATCACGTTTATCTCCTATTGTATAATTACACTATAACATGTTGTGAAATAAAATAAGAAACAAAAAAATAAAGTATATAATATTAATAATGATGATAATAATACTTAGCACACCAAGTCAAAAAAAAAAAAAAAAAAATAGAAACAATTCGTTTTTCTATGAAATATATCACTTACATAAACTTGACTACCAAAATGGGCGTAACCAGGTGCAACGGTTGTAGTGACAGTATAATTGAGCCCAAGTAAACTTAGTGTTAAAAGAATGGCAGTAACCAATAACCCCTGAGGTGATGTGCCATGTTTACGAATCTTAAATAATGTAATCCATAAAAATCGAATCCCAATATGAATTAATCCAGAAACCGTCGCCATGAAATAGTAAATAATTAATAATACCATAAATATATAATCTAATGGAAACCACTAAAAACAATAATAATAATATGAACAATAAAAAAGAATAATATGTAAATATCATTAATTCGTCTACCATATATATCACATATCCTCACACTAAAATTATTAAAAAAAAAAAAACATCATCCCTGTTTTATTTCTTTTGTTTTGATATTCATCTTTTTTCTCTTTTTTTTTCTCTCTCTCTCACTCTCTCTTTCTTTCTTTCTATAAATATTCTTCCCCTTAAAATTGAAGCACATTTCTTACTTTGGATAGATTGACAAAAATAAAATTGATTGGATTAAATATCTTGGGATGACTTATTATATACCCACATTGTTGGCCACATATAGACGAAGATATTTTATCCACACTATAAATAAATAATAAATAATAACAGATTAGTAAAAAAAAAAAAAAATCTATTTTAATAAAGTTTTAATTATTAAAAATCTTTTTTTTTTTTTTTTTTTAGAATAATCTTCTTACATGGATAAAAACATAGATATCATAATCACTAAGGTCAAGATAAATAAAAGTATACCGATAATCATCTATAATAGAATAATAATAATAAATTCATATTAAAAACTTGATCAAAATGAAACCCATCCCTCTCTCCTTTTTTTTTTTTCTTTATGAATATCATTTCTATTTACTTCAAAAGGACGTAACCATATTAATATTTTTTGCCAAGTGCTATTCTTATCTTCTTCAATGCCACGTAATCTTCGTAATAAGATTCTATAATTATATAAATACATATGTAAATAAATTAGGTTTGGTTATATATGTATGATCTTGTTTATATTTATTTATTTTTTATAACTTAACTTTATTTTATTTTTACCTTTCTTCATCTTCTAAGTTTTCCATTTGTCGATAATCTTGACTAGTCATGACTTTATTATTACCAACATACTTAGCTTGAAGTTCTCTTTGTCTTTCTCTTACAACCACCAATTGACTTTCTACATCGTCATTTTCAACTTGTAATTTTGTTCTTCCTTTTATTAATCCAATGGGAAATAATGATAACCCTGGTGCTGTATATCCAATAAATATAAGCATCCCCAAGACAGCTAAACATCCAATAATAAACGCCAGAGTTTTTTCTCCATCTGATAAATATAAATAAAGCCAACGGTTGCATGAATGAATAATTATTTATATAACATTCCTTGATTTTTCTTTTTCTTTTTTTCCTTCTTTAATTTTATTTCTATTACTAATATTATTACTGCTCTATATATGTAAACTTACTAGTTTCTGTTAGTAATTTTCTTAACCAATCAAGATCAACTTTAGGTGGAGGGTTATTTGGCTTGAGAAAGAGAGCGAATAAAAATAATAGGATAGAAATGATGATAAAAAAGGATGTATATTTGAAAGCACCTCTTATGCGCTCATTGGTTGTTTGTTCTATATCTTCTTCATAATAAAAGTAAGTAAAAGGGATCAAAAAGAAACAGAATACACTTATTAAACCATAACAAACTATGTATTAAAAAATAAAAATAAAGCAAAAAAAAAAAAAAAAAGTTAGGGTACTGCTCTTATATAATTCCTATTTGTACTCGTATTCATTCCTGTAATTTTATTATTATTGTTACTATTCAACATACCATAATAAATTAATTGTACAACAAATTTCATTTTATCAATAGCTTCTGGCGTTGCCCATTCATATTTTAATCCAGTTTGTAAATTAACAGTAGATGACACCAAGAATATATCAACTGGGAGTAAAGCCAAACAAGATAATACTAATCCAATAGCCAAAATAGTAACAGTAGTAGCAAATAAATCTCGTTCATATCTATCTTGATAATATTTTGTAAAACCAATACTAAATAAAAAGAAAGACTATAAAATAAAAAAATAAGTATTATTTTTATTTTTCCTTGGTATGAAATTTATTCTTGGCCATTTAAAAGTTTTGTTATAAAATGTATATGTATATATTTATATTTATCAATTTACTCCGGAAACAATGCCTAGCACTGTTAAAGCAATACTAAATACACCATACATAATATTAACGGTTGATTTGTAATAAAATAAATTATAAAAGTAGCTTATAAATGGAAAGGAAAAAAAAAAAAAAAAAAAAAAAAAAAAAAAAAAAAAAAAAAAAACGACGAGAAAAAAAGAAAAAAAGGAAACAAAAAAAAAGAACTAAAAAAATTGAAATATAATGCAAATTTAAAATTCCGCGTTTGAAAGTGATTTTTCATTTATATGTTTAAAAAGTAGTAGCAATAATAATATATTTATTGAAATGAAAGCATATATAAAATGATTGTATTTAATAAAAAGGGGGCTGTCAAAATAATGACATTAAATAATAACATGTTTATAGTTATTAGTTTTTATCCACTAAAAAAAAAACTTTTGAAAAATATAAAAAGCTGATGATATATTTATTTAATATTTTTTTTTAAAAAAATTAATAACAATAATAATGTATTTATCTAAATGAGAGTATGTTTATCGTATATATATATGTATATTAAAAAAAAAAAGTTGATATTTACTAAATTAGGTTGGCAAAATACTAACAAATATACTCATTAAAAATAAAAAATAAATGAGTTATCTTTTTTTTTTTTATTTCTTTTGATCCAAGAGACTAGAAATTCTTTCCATTAAATCACCATGTTGAGGATTAGGACGACTATTATCAGTTTCAGTAGATGATTGTAAACCACCAAATCGAGATGATCGTCGACCAGCAAACATATCGTCTAAACCAGGTTCCGTATTATTATTATTATTATTATATCTATAATCATTATTGTAATAACTTGGTGATAAAAGACTTGATACACTAGGAAGGGTAGGTTCTACATTAACATTTACTTCTGGTTTTCCTTGCTCATTAATTCTAGCATCCAAAACATAGAATTGACGTATTTTACGGTCACCTGAATAACGAAGTTGAGAAGTATTTCGACGTGATAATTTAGCCACTACCCCACCAATACCTACAGCAAATCCTTCGCTATCTGAATTTAAGATACGCCCTGTTACTACATAGTTCCATCCTGCATCATAATCACTATAAGTAGGTCCAACAACGCCACCTCCATTTCCTCCTCCTCCTTCTTGTTGATGTTGTTGATGATAATCGTTCATGATATCTTTATTAAAATGACAATTTAAGTACTCATAAACTTGTTCAGCAACTACCTGCTTATTTTTTAATGCTTGTTGGAAGGCAGGTGCTTGTTGACTGGCTTGCTTTAAAAAGTGTTTGAATTCACGTGATGTCATGGCGGCTACATTATGTTGGACTTTTTCTCGTCGTGGTGAAGGTGCTTTAGAGTTAGGGAAGTTTTCTTTCCAACGTTTAATAAATAATACTTGACTTTCGCCTGATTGCCATGGTGTTTGATGTTCTGCTGTATCTAAATCGCCAATCGTTACATATCGTGTTCGTACTACAGTTGGAAGACTACGTTTTAATCCCCAGTTACCTATCTTTTTTGATTTTGAAGGTGTGGTGTATACTTGTGGAATGGTTCTGTCATAAGAAGCAAGGCGTGAATGGCGTAATAATCCTGCAAATGTCTTTTCCATTATTATTTCCTATTATTTTATATTGCTATTATTATTATTATTATTATTATTATTATAAATGAATATATATAAATGAATATATATATATATGTGTATGTGTGTGTATGTGCGTATTATTTTTTTTAAAAAAAAATATGGGTAAATGTTTAAATAGAAATAAAAAATAAAAACAATAACAAAAATATATGGTTGACTAAAAAAAAAAAAAGAGAAAATTGATTTTTTTTGTATATAAATTTTATATCAGGTCAGAGAGGGGTGAAATTATATAGAAAAAACCGTCACCTGACATTAGCGGCTTTATAGACATCTATTGATATACCATTTTTAGAAAATATATTTTAAAGTAGAAGCATTTTCTTTATTTTCTCTTTTAAAGATATATAATGCATATACCATCTAATAAATATATATTTACAATGAATGGTCGGTAATAATATATAAAATTATTTTACTTAATTAAAAAAGAATTTTACTATGTACACCAAATGAATTTTTTGAAACGTGTACAAGGATATCAAGCCAATATATTTTTTGTCCAAAATGATTTTTTTTAATATGCTTAATTTTTTACTCTTTTTATTTAAAAAAACTATATAACAGCAAACTAAAATATACAATTAATATTAATATCTTGATTGGAAATAAAAGTAAATAGTTTTATTAACTTGCTGTTTTTCATATATAATTTGTTATTTTCCTTATATAAAATATAAAAAAATAAAATATAAAAGTTATTTACTCACATACTATCTTTACATGATAATCATTTTAAGTTCAAATACATATATATATATAATATCCTTTAATTTTTTTAGTTATTTTATTAAAAAAAAAATTAGAGAGAAATAAATAAAGAATAATTATTTATTTAGAAGATATAAAAAAGGAAAGTGCGCATAATTTATTTAACATAATAAAAAATAAGTTGCTGCTGTAATCACATTGTGCTAGTTAAGCCATTATTATAGTGATGCATATGATAGGGGTAATAATAATAAAAAAATAATATAAAATATCCACTTTCAAGATAGAATGCAAACCACTAAAACCAACCATGCCTCGTTAAAGGCATCATTTAAAATTAGATACCTATTTTGTTAATTCAAACAAAATATTTTTAGCATAAAAATAAAAAACTCCTACCAAGGATTAAACACAAAGCCCCGCCGCGATTTACACAACTATAAATTTTTCTACTAAATAAATTTATTTTAATAATTCAAAAAATCCTACGCATAAACATATATATGTATATATAAATTAGATTATTACGCTATACTATACATGTACATACATATGTTTAATCTAATAAAAATATTTGCTATTAAAAAATGATTTTAGTATAAAAATATGATCTGAAAAATCAAAAATAAGGCGAAGAGGATAGAAAAAAAAGTTTCAAACAATTTATTTTTTATAAAAAAAAAATTAACCGTACTGTTCAATTTTTTTCCTAACCTACTTATT